>CM064580.1:41069860-41424127 GCA_032716605.1 Paralithodes platypus
ACGTTACATTAATTAATAGTCCCTTAATCCCGAGCAAGGACTCTTCTGAAAAACCGTTAGATGCTTCTCGGATGCTCGTAAGAAGTATGTATCGGATTGTTGAACAGTAATTCAATCAGCAAAAACACTGGCAATTAAATACGATTAAAGGTTTAAATTTGCATAAGAATAATTAAAAGAATATGCAATAGTAATCGGCAAACATTAAAACGAAGTACTCCGCAAATGCAACGGCAATAGCCTACTCGGATTGTGCTCGTGGGCCACTAATCACTAAATGAGCCAAGCTTGCCCACATCAATCAATAGTGCATAAACACTATCATACAGTAAGCAAAGCTTCAATCCTATTCTGTATCTACTAATCGAGTAAAGTCTAGCTGAGGGTACTGTGGGCAAAAGGTAGCAGTGACTGAGCAAAAACGGCTTTGTAGCCTAGCGAAGTCCTCACAACTGTTTAAAGTATTACGTTAAAAACTAACAATGAACTTTTGAGAAATCCAGATCCATTGTATCTGGTTTTCTCCCGGCCTCCTTGACAAAGTAAAAACAAACTGTTAATAAAATACCGGGTGGTTAGGCTCTTGCCCTCACGCACTGTAAAATTATAAACCTCAACACAGTCAGCCGCGAAGACAACCTAGGCCTTCACTGAACCGGAAACGAGTATGGAAGGTTTATCTGCTTCAACCACTGCCCTCAAACAACAACTCGTAACACAGAAAAGCCTTACCCCAGTCTAGCATTACCTAGACTAGCAGAAAACAGGAATAATAATAATAACACACAGGGAAATGCATATACAAGTGCAACAAACATAAATCAATCCTATTCTAAGTTAACCCTTCCAAAATAGGCTATCTAATAGGCAAGTATCTCGTGAGAACTCAAGCGATAATACGTTGGCTGACTAGCTCTGCACCAACGGGACCATGGAAGTTAAACAGGCAGGGAAAAGAGGAGATAAGGTAGTAGAGAAAGTTCACATCAGTCAGAAGAATATATACAGTTAGCAAGGGAAATGAGAAGTCGCTCTGCCAAATGAGTTCTGATGAAAAAATGGCTAGACTTCCCTTTTTATACCCGGCCCTCTAGTGAGCCCAACGTGAACTACTAAGGACCGCCCACTGACAATCATTACGTAATTTCTCTCTCTCCTCTGGGATAGACAAAGGCTCCCCTAGCACTGAGGGGAGGGGGGAGGGGGGAGTGCTAGTGAGTTAGGCCCACCTCCCGCCTGGCGCACCCACTGACCCCCAACTGTGGCTGTTTCTCCTCCCATCATTACAAATAAGTTTCACACACAATACTTATAACTAATGATATAAAACAGAACTCGTTGACTCAGATGAAAACAAAATACATATTCATAATACTTATAGTACAACGGCTCACATGAACTAAGTTAGGAAACTCTACATAGACTACAGCCAAAGTTCCTGCCCTGACGATCCTAGCGAGAATGGGGCATGACTAGGCATTCTGTACAGCATGCTCACACTGGACATGCGTCACACCTCCCCCAAGATTTTACTTGCTCAACCCTGAGCTAAAATCTGACAAACACAGAACCCCATCAAGCCCCTCACACCCAACGACCGCATGGCACTAAAACAAAGCTGAGTTTATCACCAAAACACATCTTATTATAAAAAAAATCAAATTATATAACTCCTCCCAACAATAGCAAAAAGACACAATATCATGCTCCCAGAGCGACCTTACAGCAGCTCAGCCGTTTGATAGTTCGTGGACTACTCAAACTCTATAGGCTATGACAAACTTATACGATTACCTATATCAAAAGAAAGAGTTTTTATATGATTTTTATATTTTAATATGTTTTTCCCGGCTGCACTATAAGGGCAGCCTATTTTCCTCCACTCAAACCCACACACCTGTGATAGCCTACGACTGATCATCCACCCTTGATAAACAATCCGCGATCACATTTTCACATCCAGCAATATGACGGATGTCCAGGTTATACTCCTGCAACATCAAGACCACCTGGTCAGTCTCATATTGCGGTTGTGAAATTGATTCAGGAATCTCAAAGGGTGATGATCAGTGTAGATAACCACGACTGGGCCATAGGCTGGAACATACACCTCGAAGTGCCTGAGCGACAGCACAATCGCCAGTAATTCCTTTTTCTATTGTAGAATAGTTCTTTTGTGCAGCATTGAACTTCTTAGAAAAGAAACTTACTGGGTGTTCCACACCTTCATTGTCTGTCTGTAGCAAGACGGCACCAGCCCCTACACCACTAGCATCTGTTGCCAGCTGAAAAGGCCCTGTTAAAATCTGGGGCCCTGAGTATCGGGTGAGTACATAGCAAATGTTTCACCAAAGTGAAAGCCTTTTCACACTCAGGTGCCCACAAAAACTTTTTGTCTTTAGATAACAAATCTGTGAGAGGTGCCAACACCGTTGAGTAACCTTTTATGAAGCGTCTGTAGTAGCCTATCATACCCAAGAATCTCATAATCTGCTTCTTGGTTGTTGGGTGCGGAAATTTATTGATAGCCTGTACCTTGTTCTGAGGAGGGCACACCTGTCCCCTTCCCACTACAAACCCAAGGTACTGCACAGTGGCTTTTACGAAATCACACTTTGCCAAATTTACTACCAGACCTGCTTCACTAAGTTTCCGGAACAAGGTCTCAAGGTGCTCACAATGGCTCTCAAGGTCGTCATCATAAATGATTACATCGTCCAAATATACGGTGCAATTTGGAATGTCCTTTACAATTTCATTCATCAGGTTCTGAAACGTTGCTGGTGCATTCTTAAGTCCGTAAGGCATAACATTGCACCGGTAGGTACTCCCGTCCACAACAAAACCACATACCTCTTTAGCATGCTCGGACAAAGGTACTTGCCAGTAACCTTTTACTAAATCTACTTTAGACAAAAAACGAGCATTACCAATTTTGTCAACACTATCATCAACCCGAGGAAGAGGATATGGGTTAGTTGGAGTCAAACCGTTTAAAACCTACGGAAATCAATACAAAAGCGTACCTTGCCATCTGGCTTAGGCTGCAGTGTTACGGGGGAAGTCCACTTAACTGTGCCTTTCTCTATCAACCCTCTACCGAGCATATACTCCAACTCATCCCTCAGAGCTGGTAGTTTTATGGGGGGCACACGGTACGGGATTGACTTAAAGGGTAGATGGTTCCCCACGTCAACATCATGCATAGCCTGAGTAGTGAGGCCTGGGTGTTCAGCAAATACAGTGAGGTATGAACCGAACAACTGACGGATAGCATCAAACTGCGGCTCAGGCAAATGAGCTATAGCCTCGTCAGACCTTAGGCTCGAGTTCCCCGCCCACTGATCCGCTGAAACATGTTGATCCCAGCTATCCTCCTCTGAAGCTTGACTGTCCCCCTCCTTCTCCACCACGGCCGCAACAAGCCAACACAGGGACAGTGAGAGGCTCAGAGGGGCGCCTCAAATACTCTTTAATAAGGTTCACGTGACATAACTGGTTCTTTTTCCTCCTGTCTGGAGTGGCAACAAGGTAATCTAAGTCTGACATTTGTTCTACAATTTTATAAGGTCCAGTGTACTTCGCAGAGAGGGGGTTACCAACCAAAGGCAACAAAATTAATACCTCTTGTCCTACAGTGAACTTCCGGAGCCTCACTATGCGATCATACCTGTCCTTCATCAAAGCTTGTGATTCTGTCAAATTTCTTCCTGCCATCTCCAGACTCTTAAGCATGCGCTCACGGCTTTCAAGCACATACTTTAATAATGGACAAGGCTGCACAGTCCCCTCCCAAATTTCTTTCAGCATGTTAAGGGGGCCCCTGACACGGTGTCCCAAAATCAGCTCGTTTGGACTAAATCCCAGGCTCTCACCAGGTACCTCCCGAGCAGCAAACAGCACATAAGGCAATCCAAGATCCCACTGAGGATGCCAATAATAAAAAAAATCTCCTGGCTGGGCATCGCCGTCCTCGTCGAGCTCTACAGCTCCATTAGCACACGTTTGGAGCTCAGGGTCCTCTAGTTGCAACCGACGTATATCTGAGGGTGCCAAGCGATCTAACTGCTCCCGGAGCAATGCATGACCTTCCCCGATACTGGGCTGCTCCCTCTGTCTCTCTCGATGTACATAACGTTGCTGTCGTGGAGACTCGTCATGCCCAGCCTCGTCACTCTCGATGACAGGCCCAGGGGCTACTCCAGAATTAAGTAATGGTGCTAATACTGAATCACCCAGGAGAGCCGCGAGTCAAAACTCTTAAAACCAACTCCAGCTTTAGCCTCCTCCTGTTGATCGTTCCTCCGCTGGTCTGAAGACGGAGGACTAGGCTGTGACACTTTAGCTGCCCGAGCTCGGGTGACAACACACGCCATGGGTTGTGTCTGGCACCGCTCGACCCACTCTTGCTCTTCCCTACTCACGTCGGCCGGCCTCTCGGCAACGACTAAGGGTAGAACCTCAGAAGCGGGCATTGCAAAGTCGTTGCCGAGAAGAAGGTCGACGCCCTCCACTGGCAGTTTCTCCACAATCCCGACATCCAATTCACGTGCCACCCAATCCACCTCCAACTCCAACCGCACCAGCAGGTATGACCGAGTTGCATTAATACCCTGCACCACTACCACCCGAGCCGCGTTTATAGGGTAGCCAGTCAAGTTTTTCATCAGAGTCTGGGAAGCACCTGTATCACGCAAGACCTCTACTCCATGCTTGCGCCCCTCCCACATCACGCAACCCCGCCCTCTATGGTCGCAAAAACATCCTGAGCAGGGTTCGAGCCTCCCAGGTGCTTCTGCATTGGCTGTGCCTCAGCCTCTGACGAACTGCCCCGGGCAAACTCAGATGACTTCGGAGACACACCAATGTTGCAGGCCAAAGACACAGCTGCTGTAGGTGGTTTGCTAGGACAGACTCTTGCAAAGTGCCCCTTTTTATGACAATGATAACACTCCAACTCCCCTTTGGGCTTCCCTTGGTACTGGGAAGGGCCCGGCCCCTTCTTAAATGGGACGGTGCTAGTCTTGTGGTCCGTCTTGGTATCATGGCTCTTGTACTTGTTTGCATAAGGTATATCACTAACTCGGGGGAGTGGGGCGTCACGCCCCTTGTTACCTGCCTCACTACGCTGGGCAGACCCGCACCCACGAATTAGTGATAGCCGGAGGTCAGCCATCTCAGCTGCCTCCTGTAGATTTTTTGGGTTCTTTTCTTTAATATTTAAAGTCATTTCTGCACCAGTACACTTATAAAACTGCTCGAGCAGAGACAGCTCAGTCAACTGTTCTGCCGTCTCAGCTTTCTCAGAACGTGTCCAGTTTTTAAGTGCATCTTTTAAGTCCCGGGCATGTTCAAGAAAGGTCGCCTCCCTAGTCTTTGTAACACCCCGAAACTTCAATCGATATGTTTCCGGTTGCAACTCGTATGCCCGTAGGACTAGCTCTCTTCAATTCTGGGTAGTCAATGCAAGACTCTAAAGGCAGTGCATCATAAGCCTTCAGACCCTTACCCGTAAGTCTTGAGGAGACTAGAGCTGCCCACTCCTCTTCAGGCCAATTATGCTCCCTACACTTCTTCTCAAAACGATTAAAAAATTCTGTGACTTCAGTTTCACTAAATACCGGCACCAATTTGACTAATTGGGCCAAGGACTGTTCTCTTACTTGGCCCTCACGGCCCATCCGAGTCCCCTGTCGACTCTGCAAGAGTCTTATCTAAATCTAATTTAGCACAATATTTCTCTGAGTCGTACCTAAGCTCAGCCTCATGCCTCCTGGTCTCATCCTCTTGCCTCCTGGTCTCATCCTCTTGCCTCCTAACCTCAATCTCATGCCTCCTAGTCTCATTCTCCTGCTTCCTAGCCTCAATCTTAGCAAGCTCAAGTCTAAATACCATATCTGGAGACAGGCAGGAAGAGGGAGCTGCCACTACTGAAGGAGGGGGGGGGCAAAAACTGGGGAACCACCATGTGCACCACCCGAGGGCACTCCAATCTGCCAATACTCATCCCTCTGTGGGAGAGTGCTAACCTCCGGTAACTGAGTGGACGGCACTGTGGGAGTCGAGTGAGAGGGGATCAGGGGAGGAACCCCCCCAAACGCCCTGTCCCCCGAAACCCCATGTCGCCCACGCAACACCCAGGAAATCAGCTCCTCCTTGGACATCCCTACTACATTGGAAATGCCCAAAACCTTGGCTATCAGGTGCAAGCCACAAACATCCACCCCCGTCAGCCTCTCCTCCGTCACGTGGTACCGCTTACTCACAAAAACTCTAGCATCCTCCTCACTGGTTACTAACGGCACACCTTCAAGTGACATCTCTCGCTCATCGTCATTGCTTAATGCACGACATACTGAGTCCACAAAAAAAATCTCGAGACAAAAGTGTTAAACTTCCAATGCAAGCACTAATTACTAAATTAACTGGAGTCTCTTAAATGCTTTACTAATTGCCATACAAAAAAAATATTCTTCAATATGCACGCTAAAATACAAACAAACAAATGTTGTACAACTCTGCAAAAATTATACTGTTCACAAAATCCTAAGCAAGGTCGCCATTTGTTACGAACTGGCACTCGGGTACACAAGGGCTCTCAATCAGGACTCGAATACGGCTCGCTGCCACAACGGAAACGCATGATCCCAACCCCTGAGTACTGCCAGCCGAACAAAAAACACCAATACCCTCCAGAGTTCAATCTGCTATAACGGGGTATACAAGAACTCGGTACTAGTGTTCAACAACAGACTAATAAAGAGACAGGAATTATCTAGTCTGGTCAACAATCAAACAATGAAGTAAAAACAACACCAAAGAATAGTGTTGGCCGAAGCCGAAGTAATCCACCCTTGACTAAGAACTTAAGAAGTCCTCCACCCTCTACTTCGGATCGGCACTATTACGTTACGTTAATTAATAGTCCTTAAGCATCGAGCAAGGAATCTTCTGAAAAAAGTTAGATGCTTCTCGGATGCTCGTAAGAAGTACGTATCGGATTTTGAACAGTAATTCAATATGCAAAACACTGGCAATTAAATACTATTAAAGGTTTAAATTGGCATAAGAATAATTAAAAGAATATGCAATAGTAAATGGCAAACATTAAAAAAGAAGTACTCCGCAAATGCAACGGCAATAGCCTACTCGGATTGTGCTCGTGGGCCACTAATCACTAAAGTAGCCAAGCTTGCAACACATGAAATCAATAGTGCATAAACAATATCATACATAAGGAAAGCTTCAATACTATTCTGTATCTACTAATCGAGTAAAGTCTAGCTGGGGTACTGTGGGCAAAAGGTAGCAGTGACTGAGCAAAAACGGCTCGTAGCCTAGCGAAGTCCTCACAACTGTTTAAAGTATTACGTTAAAACTAACAAGTGCACTTTGAGAAATCCAGATCCCTTGTATCTGGTTTTCTCCCGGCTCCTTGACAAAGTAACAAACAAACTGTTAATAAAATACAGGGTGGTTAGGCTCTTGCCCTCACGCACTGTAAATTATTAACTCAACACAGTCAGCCGCGAAGACAACCTATGCTTCACTGAACCGAAACGAGCATGCAGGTTTATCGCTTAACCACTGCACCAAGCAACAACTCGTAACACAGAAAGCCTTACCCCAGTCTAGCATTACCTAGACTAGCAGAAACAGGAATAATAATAATAACACACAGGGAAATGCATATACAAGTGCAACAAACATAAATCAATCCTATTCTAAGTTAACCCATCCAAAATAGGCTATCTAATAGGCAAGTATCTAGTGAGAACTCAAGCGATAATAAGTTGGCTGACTAGCTCTGCACCAACGGAACCATGGAAGTTAACAGGCAGGGAAAAGAGGAGATAAGAATGTAAGGTAGTAGAGAAAGTTCACATCAGTCAGAAGAATATATAGTTAGCAAGGGAAATGAGAAGTCGCTCTACTAATGAGTTCTGATGAAAAATTGCTAGACTCCCTATTTATATCCGGCCCTCTAGTGAGCCCAACGTGAACTACTAAGGACCGCCCACTGACAATGATTACGTAATTTCTCTCTCTCCTCTGGGATAGACAAAGGCTCCCCTAGCACTGAGGGGAGGGGGGAGTGCTAGTGAGTTAGGCCCACCTCCCGCCTGGCGCACCCACTGACCCCCAACTGTGGCTGTTTCTCCTCCCATCATTACAAATAAGTTTTACACACAATACTTATAACTAATGATATAAAACAGAACTCGTTGACTCAGATGAAAACAAAATACTTATTCATAATACTTATAGTACAACAGCTCACATGAACTAAGTTAGGAAACTCTACATAGACTACAGCCAAAGTTCCTGCCCTGACGATCCTAGCGAGAGTGGGGCATGACTAGGCGTTCTGTACAGCATGCTCACACTGGACATGCGTCACAAAAGGAACAACTTAAGATGGTTCGGCCATATGGAACGTATGGAAAGCGAAAGATTGACTAAAAGGATGTACGAGAGCGAGGTGGAAGGACAGAGAGGGAGAGGTAGACCGAAGGAGAGGTGGAAGGATGGAGTGAGGAAGCATATGAATGAAGGCGGTGCTGGTTGGGAGGAGGGGCATCGACTGACTGGGGACAGAGGTGCAGGGGGGCGGTTCGTTCGTGGCCACCCCTTCGGGGATCACGGCGTCAGGCAATATATATATATATATATATATATACCCCCTGGGGGTAATGGGGCCTCCATCTTATGGTGGAGGAAAAAAATAATATGCCCCACGCGTCCTACTGCGTGTCGTACAAGGCGACTAATAAGGGGAATGGGGATAGATTGTAGGCACCAATCGAACAGGGCTATACCCAGGAGAGGCTCTGGGCATTTGATAAGGAATCGCTGGAACTCCTGTTTCATTTGCTTGGCATCTCTTACGGATTTCCTTTGAGCCTCACTTACACTGAGAGTAGTCCAGCATGCTCTCACAAACCCTCTCCTCCTCCTATCTACTTCACTACATTTAACATGCACATCATACTTCCTCCTTCATAATTATTAAAAACAAAAAATTATGATGAACACAGGCCTCGGAGTCCCCAGAGGGGGGGGGGGGGGGGACCATAAATACCCCCACACATGCCCGACCTTCCCCTGACGACCCCTCTAAAGACTCTGGACAACGGCCTATCACTCTTACTATCAACTTCTGCAATATTCGCGGCCTTTCCTCTAATTTTCACTCTATCGAACACCATCTCTCCTCCTCCAAACCAGATCTTCTTTTCCTCACCGAAACTTAGGTGTCTGAACTTCTGAAGCAACTGCCAGCGGCTCCTTCTCTGTATCCTCCTACTTTCTCTATCCTAGTTTCAAAGCCAAAGGCGGATATTGTGCATACATGCACAACAAACTCACTTTCTCTCGTGTTCCCGACTTCGACTCCTCTGAATTCTCAACTTTATGGCTCAAACTATCCTGTTATTCTCATACTAAATACATCTGTGCTATCTATCTTTCCCCTAACTCTACCGACTTTCCCAAATTCTTCGACTATCTAAACTCTAAAGTGGAACACATTCTATCTATCTCTCCCAACTCTGAAATCTCCCTCTTAGGAGATTTCAACGTTCACCACCGCCAATGGCTCGCCTCTCACTCTACTGACCCCCCGGTGAACAGCCTACGTCTTTCTATCATAAATGACCTAGAGCAGCTGGTCCAGCACACCTTATCCCGATCGCTTCGGAGATAGGACCAACATTCTTGACTTTTTTCTGACTTCTAACCTTCTTCTCTTACTGTCAATCTTTTCTTTCCTTTGGGCTCCTCCGACCATAAACTTATCTCCGTCACCTGTCCTATCTCTTCAGTACGGCCATCCGATCCTCCCAGCCGGCGGCGCTTGTGGCACTTTGGCGCTGCCAACTGGGACTCCGGCAGTACTTTTTTTATTTCCCATGGAATAACTTCTGCTTCCGTGACCGAGGACCCTCTGAGAGTGCTGAACGCAATTACCGAGGTAATCCTCTCGGGCAGGGAAGCGTACATTCCATTTTCTTTCTCTCAGTCTAATGCAAAAAAGTCTTGGTTTACTCTCGCTTGTTCTACTGCTGTCCGCAACAAGGAGGAAGCATTCAAACGGTACTGACGCCTTAAAACTCAAGAATCTCATTCTTCTTATGTTTCTGCCCAGAATCAAGCCAAATCTGTTCTTCGACTTGCCAAGCACTCTTTCATCAATAATAAATGCACTAAACTATCCAACTCTAGCACTTCCCAAGCTTTCTGGCATCTAGCCAAAAACCTGTCCAACAACTTTTCTTCCGCGTCTTTCCCTCCACTTTTGCACTCTGATGGCACAACCATCACTTCTTCCTCTGACAAAGCTGAACTCTTTGCTCAAACTTATGCCAGAAACTCTACCTTAGATGATTCCGGTGCTATTCCTCCCTCTCCACCCCCCTCTCTCCTACTTATGCCTAATATCCTACTATCTTCTAAATGTACTTTCTACCCTCTCTGGGCTTAATACTAAGAAGTTGTACGGTCCGGACGGTGTTCCTCCTGTTGTATTTAAAATCTGTGCTTCCGTGCTGACCCCCTGCCTAGGCAAACTCTTTCGTCTCTGTCTCTCCTCTAACGTCTTTCCTTTTTGGTGGAAGTTTGCTCTCATTCAACTTGTCCAAAAGAAGGCTGACTGCTCTCAATCCTCCAACTATCGCTCAATTGTTCTCATCTCTTGTATCTCTAAGTTTTGAAACTACTCTTGCTTCCAAATTTCTTAAACATTTCTCTTCTCATAATCTGCTCTCAGATCGCCAGTATGGCTTCCTTAAGGGTCACTCTACTGGTGATCTTCTTTCATATCTTACTAACTCCTGGTCATCCAACTTTCGGGACTTCAGTGAGACTTTTTCTGTTTCACTAGACATATCGAAGGCCTTCGATAGAGTCTGGCCCAAATATTTAATTTCCAAACTGCCTCCTTCGGTTTCTGTGCCTCCATCTGTGCCTTTGTCTCTAATTTTCCTTGCGGCCGTTCCTTATCTGCGGTTGTGGACGGCCATCGCTCATTTCCTCATCCTATCAACTCCGGTGTTCCTCAGGGTTCTGTCCTATCTCCTATTATCTTTCTAATTTTCATAAATGATCTTCTCAACTGCACATCCAGTCCCATCCATTCATATGCAGACAACTCTACTTTTCAGCAGTCAATTAGTTATCCAGAACGCCCCAGCCAGCAATCCCTCAAAAGGAAATGAATGAAGCCATAAAATGCTTATCTTCTGATCTAGCTACTATTTCCAATTGGGGTAGAGAAAACCTTGTGGCATTTAATGCTTCCAAAACTAATTTTATCCATCTTACTACCCCTCAAGAACCTCCAGAGGACTATCCCTTATTCTTCAACAATACAAAAATCAACCCTTCATCTTCCCTCAATGTTCTCGGGGTCTCTTTTTTCTTCTGCTCTCACTTGGAAAGACCATATTACTAGTCTCGCTAAGGCAGCCTCCCAGAAGCTGGGTGTGCCCAACCACTTCAAGGTGTTCTTTACCCCTACACAGCTTCTTGCTCTGTACAGGGGCAGAGTGCGTCCTTGTATTGAGTATTGTTCACATGTGTGGGGAGGATCCTCTCACACCGCACTCCTAGATAAAGTAGAAAGTATATCCTTTCGTATTATTAACTCCCTTCCACTCATTAACTCTCTGCAATCTCTCTCTCTTTGCCGCAATGTTGCATCTCTCTCGCTATTCTACTACTACAATAATCAGGTTCCTCGAGCTTTCCCAGTGTATACCACCTCCTCTACGTAGGGTACGTAGTTCCCACCTTGCAACACAATCCAACCCCTACTATGTGCAACTCTCCAATCCAAGAGTGAAAAATTATTCTCAGACTTTCTTCTATTCAACTGCTGAGCTCTGGAACTCTCTCACAGAATCAGTCTTTCCCTCTTCCTATGACTTAAATTGCTTCAAACCCGTGTATCCATGCATTTTAGCTCGAACGTACCTTGATTTCGGCCCTGTCCCTCTTTGAAATTTGGGGAGGCACTCGCTGCAGGCAGTTATGCCTTTTGTCTCCCTCATTCACATAGAAAAAAAAATATATATATATATGTATATATATATATGTGTAATGCCGGGTTGTAATCCAACTCGCTTCGTTATATCTTCTATGTCAATCCGGATTTCGGATAAAATTGGAATATGCTCAACAGGACACATTTAGCATGAATATGATATGTTTACTCAATCGGGCAATCAACAACGCAATAAACACACAGTATGACAGAGTGGATAGAGAAGCGTTTGTGGAAAGTACTTAGATATACGGAGTAGAGGGCAATTTGCCTGAAAGCAGTGAAGAGCATGTATGAGGTGCAAAGGCGGCAGTACGTGTGGAGAGTGAGCAGAGCGAGTTCTTTGACCTGATGTTGGTTTGAAACAGGGGTGTGATGTCCCCGTGGTTGTTTGCTGTATATATGGATGGAGTTATGAAAGAAATACTATCAAGAGCAGTGGATGTTGGTGTATCGCTGAAAAGGGAGGGAATTGAGTGGAAGCTACCTATACTGCTGTTTTGCGGATGATACAGTTCTGATGAGTGATAATGAATGGAGTTGCAGGGTCTGGTAAATGAGTTTGGAACAGTGTGCGAAAAACGGAATTTGAAGGTAAATACGGGGAAGAGCAAGGTTATGGTCTTCGAAAGGGGTGAAGTCACAGAGTGTGAGGTGAAGCTGAACGGTCAGGCTATGGAGATCGTCAACTCTTTTACGTATCTGGGCAGTGTGTTGAGTAAAGATGGGACTATGGATGAAGAGGTGCGGGAGAGGGTACAACAGGGGAAGAGGGTTGTAGGAACGCTAAAAGCAGTAACAAGAAATAGGGTGGTCAGTATGGAAGTGAAGAAGTCCTTGCATGACAGTGTGGTAATCGGTAATCCCGACACTGACTTACGGAAGCGAAGCATGGACGTTGGTTGAGAGACTCAGACCAAGAGTGAGAGCAGTGGAAATGAATTACTTAAGGAGTGCGTGCGGAGTTACATGGAGGGATAGACAGACTAATGAGGAAGTAAGAAGGAGGTGTGGTGTGGAGGTAGATGTTCTGGAAAGTGTGAAAAGGAACAACTTGAGATGGTTCGGCCATATGGAACGTATGGAAAGCGAGAGAATGACTAAGAGGGTGTACGCGAGCGAGGTGGAGGGACAGAGGGGGAGAGGTAGACCGAATATGAGGTGGAAGGATGGAGTGAGGAACTACATGAACGAAGGCGGTGCTGGTTGGGGGAGGGGCGTCGACTGACTGGGGACAGAGGTGCATGGGGCGGTTCGTTCGTGGCCACCCCTTCGGGATCACGGCGTCAGGCAATAGATAGATCTATATAGATTACACTCATATTTATTATTAAGTCGAGACTCGTAAGTAACTCGACAGTTTAGGTTAAGTAAACATACTGGAAGTTCAAATTAGACGCCAGTATTAGGCTAAGTTATATATCTTTATAAAAGATATGTACTATTTCGTATTAAGTCACTATGGGTTTATTATCCATAATTATATCGGGTTATCATTATAATCAATCCGTCATGCTAAGTCACTGTAATTCTTAACTCCTAGTGGCCACTATACCTTCTATCTATTCCTAATTCTATCCTTGAGCTATCCATCACTATCAACAAGTAAAGTAAGTTTAGTCTTATAAGTTTATAGGTAGATTTCACTTTGTTTACTGTCTAATTCTTATAAATTGGTCCTTCGAACCTCGAAACCTTTGCCATATGCTAGTGTTTCGTTTTTTTTAGTTTCTTGCTATTCCTTTTCTTTGTTCTACTATATTTTCCTTTGCCTTTCCTTCCTTCATGCGCCTGCCCCCGCTTCCCTAGTATACATAAGTGCCTTGTGGCCAGTATTTTCGTGTCAGGACTTCGTTTTTGTCCCCACTATGACGATGTCGATGTACCTAATTACGATTGTTGACCACTGCAGCCTGGGAGAGCCTCGTTCGTTGACAGCCTTTGAAGCTTTGAAACAATTAACAACAGAGGACGAGGGACGGGACGCGGCGTGTATAAAATTAGGCTAACCATCAATTTGCGTTCCGAATTTTCATGTTTCCTAGGCTAAACTGTAATTTGGTTTTCAATTGGGTTAACCATTTAATATGGTTCCTAATTGTAATTTATTTCTAGGATACATTATTTTGATTAGGTATTAAATTCAACACTTAATTAAATTGAAGTGAAATACAATGGCCGACTGGCTAGTTTCGTTCTGTGGGGGGTTGTAGCTGTGAACATCGCTATTAAACAGCAATGCTAAAAGTGATTTAGGCTACTAGTGAATAAGCAGTATGATGATTTGTGTTTTTATGCATATATATATACACTGCAACTGTATTTTAGCCGATGATTTTGCATTATTTATGTCTAATACAACTTCCGTATGGCCTGAGACTCGCAAGTGGTCCATTAAAGTGGCTAACATTTATTTTGTACGGTCTTCTCAACTAAAATTTAAAGGGGTAACTGCCACAAAACACTGTTTGGTACTAACTATATAGTGTGCTAGCCTAGTTTTCCCAATGTTTATAGCATATATTTTCTTGTCTTAATGAACTGTTTGGCATCCTCTTCCTTAGTGTACTCGACAACAATTTTCCGCATATTTATGTAGGGTTAATTACTTTCATTTTGTGAGTGGCGATAATAGCCATAGGTATTCGTTAACTTTAATTATTGCGCTCTGCCTTATTTATTTCCCTCATTATTGCCCTACACCAACAAAATTGTCTGCATTTAATAGAGGTTAACTATTTAAATTTATGATGTGGAAGATATTTTAGGTGTTGTTAGGTTTACTTTCATGATTGCGTTCCGCGTCATATTTCTCACCTAATGCCCTACCCCGACATTCACACTTTTAATTAATTATTACGTTTGAAGTCGGGGTTCCCTATATCTTGCCTTTATTATTAGACGATTTTATACGATTATAATGACCTAGATGTGTGTGAATTTGTGGTTTGTGTTTGTGTTCGTTGTTTTCTGTTGTGTTTTGTGTTGTCCCTGTTCTTGCTCTGTCTTGAGTCGGCCATCCCCCAAAAAATACAAAATAATAATAATAATAATAATAATAATAATAATAATAATAATAAAATAAAATAAAATAGAAATAGGGAAAGTGGGGATTGGCCCTGAGTAAATAGAAAGACAGAATAGGAATAATCTCAGGGAATCAAAGGGGTAAACACTCTCCCAATAAACCCTCTGACTTCCAAACTCTTTACTGAAATGAAAACAATGGTATAATTAGAGTCAACATACACTGTTTAAGGGGGGTCACCGGTTTTGTTTCTCTTTCTCTTTTTTCTCTCTTTCCCTGGCTTGTATCCATTCGGCCCCATTCAGCCAGCTGTTTTAAGACATTTATCCCCATTCAGGTATCGATTTCTTCCTGGCGAGCGAGAGCGAGCCAGCATTGTATGGAGAAATCCGGCTTCGCCGGAGAAATTTTTCTATCGAAAAATGTACAAATTTAGTTTGCTGTCAAAACAAAAATATATATATGCTGGCTCGCTACCGCTCGCCAGGAATATATTGACACCTGTATGGGGGTAAACGTCTTCAAACAGTAGGCTGAATGGGGCCGCATGGATACAAACCAAACATAGAGGGAGAGAAAGAGAAATAAAGCGATGTGGGCTCCCTTAATCGTGTTGAAATACTGAAAGTGCCAAGGTGCGGAATATTTTGTGTATGTTTTCGGGCAAGTAGGCTACTGCGATTTGTTTACAACAACAGTGATAACTTCCATAGAAATATTACTATTATTGTTACTAATATATATTATTATTCCTTTTTCTTCACCTCCTTATGCTTTGTATACCCACACACACATACACACACACACACACACGCATATACAGTATATATATATATATATATATATATAGAGAGAGAGAGAGAGAGGGGGGGGGACTTAGAGGTAGTCACACACACGTACACACACGTACACACACATATCCGGGATCAACATTACGAACATGCTTGCCACCAATTATTATCCAAGTGTGTGGCTCGGCTGTCTTTTATCAGATAGCAATATTGTGTGTATATAAAGCTTGGTAATATCAGGCATTGGGCATACACACACTACTACTGGGCTGGTTGCTGTGTGTGTGTGTTCTGTACCTGTTCTTGTCTCGTGAGCCACAAGTAAGTTTAGTAGTCTTTTTCTTTTTCGTGTTCTTCTTCTTCTTCTCGTTCGTATTGTTTTCTTCTTCTCGTTCTTATTTTCTTTTTGTTCTTCCTCTTTTGTTCTTTTTGTTTCTTCTTCTACTTCTTCTTCTTCTCCTTCTTTTTCTTCTTCTTCTTCTTCTTATTATTATTATTATTATTATTATTATTATTATTATAAAAACAATACCGGTATATGTATTATTGTTTGTTTTTGTTTTCACTAACTAACTGTCCACTCTAGGACATAATTCGTGGGTTGGCATTTTCGAAGCTATCTCGAAGTGAATCCAATCTTCTCATTTAGCATTTGCCTAATATTTACATTTCGGTGCTTCATTCCTGTGCTTCGAAGGTTCATATTGGGCGAGGGTTTATATCTTAGAGAGTAGAGTGAAGAGCCAAATTTCCTTAACACTTTTTCTCTAAGTGATATTAAAATGCTATGTATGCATATATTGATCTCTTATAGAGCTGTATCTAACTAGTGGAGGTGGGAAAGAGAGCAAGAGGGTTATGGTTGTTTAAGGGTAGGTATTTAGTTTGTTCCCTAGGCCTCCATTAAGCTTAAAATTACACCCCCTTGAGTCCCTTTCAAGATAAATTTGTAAATTTTTCGGTAGAAAAATTTCCCGGCCGAAGGCCGGTTCCTCTTAAATTACAGGCTCGCTATCGCTCGCCAGGATAAAATCGACACCTGAATGGCACAAAAGGTCTTAATATGGGGTGAAAGTTCTTAAAATCGCTAAACTAATGGGGAAAACGTTTTATAATATCAAAAGCAATGGGGCTAAACATGAGGGAGAAAGGGGTCAAGAAAAAAATCCCTCAAGTGGAGATCTCCCCTTAAACATTAATTTTCAATAGTCTTATCTTTGACCTAACTTGGAGCATAGGTGGGGTCAAAAGCTGACCTAGTCTTACTAATACGGCCATAGGGCAAACTATTACATTTTACTAGCTAATTTAACTATAATGTGTACTATCAACGACCAAAGTTCATTCCCTTAATGGAGGCACACCGTTTTTCTGGACCCCTTCTCCCTAATGTTTAGCCCCACTAGTTTTGAGATTTTAAGACGTTGGTTCCATTAGTTTGAGGATTTTATGACCTTTCGTCCCATTTCGTTGTCAATTTTAAGAGCTTTCGTGCCATTTAGGTGTCGATTATTTCCTGGCGAGCGATAGCGAGCCTGCAATTTCGAGAGGAACCGGAATTCGGCCGGGACATTTTTTTACTGAAAAATTTACAAATTTATCTTGAAGGGGGGTCTAGGGGGTGTTTTTATAAGCTTGATGGAGGTCTAGGGAGGAAACTAAAAAAATATATGAATAAATTAATTGATATACCAAACAAACGGTCAGTCTCCCCTTAATCGGCCACTGTGTGAATCCGAAGAACCTGGGGATCGAAAAAAAAAAAATCGAGACATTTGTTGAGTGTAAATTGCACTTCTTTCAGATGCTTCGTATTTGACCCCCAGGGTGTTTCGGATTCACACAGTGGTTGTTTGGGGAAAGGAACTGTTGATAGTAGACTCGACCAAAAAACAATCTTTACACTAACACTCTAAACATTCTGGAAGTGGGTCGAAATCTTATGATAATACCTCACAGACGTATGTTTCACCCGATTCATTCCGTTCACACTAGATTATTTGCAGCTCACCAGTGTAAAGATTGTTTTTTTGGTCGATTGTACTGTACATGAATACACCCATTATATGACAAGCACAAAATCATACAATATGTTTTTCAAATTAGGATATACGATAGGAATATAGTAAGTGGTGTCTTTATTATATTCCAAATAGCTACAAGAGCATTAACAAAATTAATCTGTAATAGAAGAGCATGGTAAAAAGAACAATCAGAGGAAAACTATACTCGATATTTTTTTATCATGGCAAATATTTAACTCCCTTAGCAGCTCATTTCTCGATAACTAATGGGAAAATATGAAACTGCTACGTCTCTGCATCATATCATTGCCAAGTTTTCGTAAGTTAACAGCATATTTACCTATAAAAACGTTGCATAATAACTAAGTAATCAAGCCTATATTCCTTGCTCAAACACTACCAACTGTACAGATTGTGCTTTCTTTGCTTGCAGAGCATTAAATAGCCGAATATGTTGTTAATTATGAAAACTTGGCATTATATTAATCTGGAGATATAAATATTTCTTATTTGTTCATTAATTATTGATAAATCAATTTATAAAGAATAAAACTGTATGCCAAGTATAAAAATATATAGTATATAATTATATATATATATATTTATACATATATATATATATATATATATATATATATATATATATATACTGTATATGTATAAACACCAGCGCTAGTACGAACATCTATATTTGACCTAAAACCATCTACCCGTATGATAGCCCACAGACCCAGATCCAGCCTCCCTGCTCTCGATCCAGTGTCTCCTCTGTCGGACCAGCCTTCCCGTTGTGCTGTGCCCTCCGAGAACAAGCCGGAAGGAAGCCCAGTTTAGTTTGGACACCTTTTTCTACCACTAAGAATATTTTTTATCCTATTGATCCTTGCCCCTCACTTCCCCCTAACCCGCTTTCACTGATCATCTCGATTCTATTTGATTTCCATTCCCACCAGCACTCTACAGTATGGTGAACGGTGACAAGTGCAAGATGTGCAAGGCGGGGTACAGCCGGGACACACGCCCTCCGTTACTGCTGCCCGCCTGTGGTCACTCCCTCTGCCGCACCTGCCTGGCCACCCTGCTCCGGCACCCTACACTGGCCTGTCCCTCCTGCAGGTACAGTTGTCACCATGTATATAAATTTCGAATAATTTGAAGAACCAGGTTATAGTCTTGTGGAGGACTATGCCTTCATACAGGTGGCGAGCTTATTAGGATTCAGGTATCACTTAGCCGAGTTGGTGGTGGGGGTGGGGGAGGGGAGGATGTGTAAAATAGTCTTGGTTGAAGCCTATTAAGCTCGCCTGTGTGTGAAGGCATAGTCCTCCATTAGACTATAACCTGGTTCTCCAGCCAATCCCTTAAATCTGCTCATGATCGAATGGATACCGTGGCTAACTTTTCCAAAAATACCTGGAGTGAGTGGGTTCGAAATAGTTAGGATACCTCTCTCCCAATCTGTCCGACATTCTCATTAGATTCTCTCTGTATCCTCTGCGTTTCTTTTTCTTCTGACCTTTCTTTGGAAAGATCATATTTCCAATCTTGCTAAAACAGATTCCCAGAAATTAGTTGTGCTCAAGCGTCTTCGATCGTGGGTTCTTCACACCCACAAAGATTCTTGCTCTGTGCAAGGGTACAGTGCGCTCATGTATCAAGTATTGTTAACATACGTGGGAAGCTTCCACCTATACCGCACTTCTCGAAAGGGTGTAGTAAAAAGCATTTCGTCTCTTCAATTCACCTCCTCATACTAATTCCCTACAATCTACTGTATATCTTCACGCCGCAATGTTACATATATCTCACTCTTTTACCGCTATTACAGTAAACATTGTCATTCAGAGGATTCTCTCCCTTACGGAGAGTGGTGGGCACCCGCCTTTCAACACATTCCCACCCCAATTCTGTCCAACTCTCTAATCCAAGAATGAACCGATTTTTTCAGTCTCAACAAGTAAACTCTGGAACTCTCTCCCTCAATCTGTCTTTCCCTTATCCTATGATTTAATCTGCTTCAAGCTCCGTGATTCCAGTAATTTTGACTCTAACGTACCTTGAATTAAGCACACAAACATAAATGCCTACACACACACACACACACACACATAAATGCACACACACGCTTATGCACGTGCGTATCTATAATTACAATCACAGACTTTCCAATGCAATCATCAGCTTGCCTATCATGTGTCAGTTGATAAGATTAGATATGGTTCTTATCTTGTTTGGCTTTTATTAGGAGGAACTAGGACATAATCTAGTATTGTGGTCTCTGCGTTTCTCTTTGTGGTGATAAGCAATCTAATATTATTGTTAAACACATGCACATACCATATACACATACACTCACACACATGCGTACACTGACACACGCACACACCACAAAGCTAAAACCAGACCGACACACACACACATACACACGAACGAACACAAATATTCACGGATATTGCTACCCAGAATATACTAAGCCATGGTTTTAGTTAAGGGAGCCCATGAGTTTGGCGATTATAAGACTTTTCGCCCTACTTCTTTGTCACCATTAAGAGCTTTCGTGCCGTTTTGGTGTCTCTTTTCTCTTGGCGAGCAATAGCGAGCCTGGAATGTTAGGAGGAACCGGCCTTCGGTTGGGAAATGTTTCTACCAAAAGCTGTGCAAATATGTCTCGAAGGGGGATCTTGGGGGTATTTTTTTAAAGCTTGATGGAGGTGTTCAGCGAGGAAACTAAAAAAAAAAAAAAAAAAAAAAAAAAATATATATATATATATATACTGTATATATATAGTATATATATATATATATATATATACAGTATATATATATATATATATATATATATATATTCTGTATATAATATATATATATATATATACAGTATATATATATATATATAAATAAATAGATCACAAAATAATTATACCCTACATCCTAACAGTATTGGTTAACACGAGGAGCGCACAATTGAGGTGTATAAAAGTGTTGTGTACGTGAAAATGAATCCTTAGATTCTGATAGAATTTGTTTTATTTACCATATAATGAATTATTTCTTCTACTTGTGCATTTATTTTACTTATATGATGAACATATATGCAGTGAAGACCAGAAAATATGAGTAAACAGTAAATATAAAGTGAAAAACTTATATTTGTGGCGGAAGGGGGTGGATGGTGGCGAGAGAGAGCGTGCAACATACATCTGCTTGCTAAGAGTGCTTGAGGCACACTGGCCCTACAGCTCTCTTCCGCAGATAGGAAGGGGAGGAGGGAGTGTGAGGGATTCACCATATTTTGTGTGCGGAAAGAGAGGAATCACAAAAATAAGAGGAATAATAGCCAATAATTGAGTGGGGGGGAGAAAGGGGGAAAGGAGAGGGAGGGGGTGTTGGGACACATATAGGGGAGAGGAAGGAAGTACTGGAGAGTAATTATATTACCTAATTACATATTGCTTCCATTTGAATGCCTGTGGGGTGTTTTATGGGTATTTTTTCATGGGCTGTCTTCCGGGAGGCCTATCGCATACTACTACGCTATACAGATGTTCTGTGAGGCCTATCGGGCTTTAAAGGTTAAGAGGGTACGAGTTGAGAGATACTGATTGAAATAGCCAACTGGTATGATGTGTATGTTTGATGGCTCTCCAAATTATATGATAGCTAAGAACATTTTCCTGTGGTGAACTACTGTATATATTCTATGTCGAGGGTTGTCAAATAAATCTGTCGAGTTATATACACAAATCAGAATTCGAGAGATATAATCCATCATTATATTGTGTACCTTTGTTCATATCCTCAGAAAGAAGCAGCCGCAAATGAGCAAAGAAGAATACCATGTCAACGAAGCTCTCCTCACTCTGCTGGAGTCATATAGGGTGAGTAAATTCTATGATACAATTTAGGGGGAGGTGGTTGCTTTTTCTCCCTCGTGGTTAGTCCCATTAGCTTTGAGATTATACGTTTGTTTCATTAGTTTGAAGATTAGGCCTATATGATTTTTCACACCATTAATTTGTCAATATATAGACTTTTCGAGCCATTTAGGTGTCGATTTTTTCCTGGCAAGCGATAGCGAACCTGTGGAGGAATCGGCCTTCGGCAGAGTATATACACTACCCCCTTAACCCTTACCATACCAGCGATGGACGTTGGCCGTCAGTAAAAAAGTCACTCGTCAGTACCAATGGCGGACGGCGTACGTCCATAATATGCGGTCCTTGTAACTGCCAGTATTGAGCGGTACCTGGTACCATGACTTGTATGCACTGCTCTGAGACATTGTCAACACTTCCCAGCTTGGATCCAAGCTTCCACAGGCTAGCTGGGTCAGTGCTCCTCCAAATTTTGAGGTGGGAGGGTGTTTTCTCTTGACTCTGAAGCCATTTTGGCCACATTGCCTGGTTCTGGAGGGTACATTTATGGTAATACCCTCTGGTACAGTAGGGGTTAAGAAGGAAAAGTAGGAAGGAGGACAAGTCATATGAACACCTTCTTCTACAACTGTAATTTGCCAATTTTCTAGCTTCCTATACATTGGCATCATCAGCTACACTGCAAAAGTTTGATGGGTAGATCAATTTATAAATTAATTCATTCAGAAGCGTCCTGGCAAGACCTGCAGAATAATATTACAGAAAAAACGCTCACATGGGACTGCAGTATATCTCTAATCAGTTTACAATTTGGGACGAACATAATGGGACGATGATTGTAGGAAGAAACTGTAGGTAATTAATAAGAGGTGGTGAGTTATTACGGAAAACTTTGAACTCTACCCTTTCAAGAAGTGCGGTACTCATACGGCGTCGGCTACATAGAACCAGTGTAGGAACAAAAATAGGCATAAGGTGTCAACGGCACAGAATCTACGTAGTCGAATTCGTGCTCAAATTCATACTTTTTTGCACTAAACCCCAGACTGCAGGGATGGTGTAGGTGGTGCTGCTACATGTGTGGATGATAACCCCAGTGTGTCTAGAGCAGGCAATGAATCTACGAACCTATGTTGCAACATTGTGAGCCCAGACTGTGGATCTTTAGCCTGGTTGTGGGGCCATGATTTGGTGGTGGTGGTGGGTGGTCGGGTAGACTTTGCCAGATATATGGATTATTACCCACACGTTAAGTATTAGTAAATAATATATCTAGTGACATACGTGACAACACTGCACACACTTTTATACAGGATAAACTACATGGCTTTTATCAGAATCGAGGAAGGATAAAAGAAGAACACAGAAGGTAAAGAGAGGGATAATATGGATAGAGATAATATAAGAAAATAGATAAAAGGGAAATGGGGAGGGAAGATGAATAGAGAGAGGACAAATAAATAGAGAAGGATATATAAATGGATGATAGAGCAGAGGGAGTGCGGTCTGCCTCCCAGAAGGTGTAGAGAGAGGGAAAAGGGAAGTGATAAAGTGACGAAAACCAAAATACGATCGCACCCGGCCACACTTACAACCTAAGAGTGGATCCACATACTTCCGCTTTCCAAGGTCCTGTGATTAAATGTTTTCACTTTCCCATGATTTTAGAAAATGTACACTCTATTTCTACCAAAAAAGGGTAACAATGCCCGACACCATCGAAATGACAGCTTGCTATATCCAACGACGCTGCACGGGTTAAAACAAAAACGTTCAATACATTAAAGGTCCACTCTCATCACAGTGTATTATCAACTAATCCACTTTCAGTTGTAGATCAAATCTGAGGAGGTTAGATTTAAACATGGAGGTAACATTACGCCCCAACCCTGAAGCTTATCGCCACCAGTGTGGTACTCTGAAACATGTTGTTGGACTATAGTGTAGCGCTTCTGCACTTTCTTGACTGCTATACCATTGTAATTAGCATATGTATGGATCGAAAGGAACACAAAATATTCCATAACATCGGATGGGTAGTTTTGAGATTTGTACTAAATATAAAATGTTAACCCCAACATTATCGAGAATGTCGGTTTTGTTTTGGTAAATGTAAGCCAGTGTCTCTTGGTCTATTAATTCATTTATTCATATATTTGTTTAGTATCCTCCCTAGACCTCCATCAAGCTTAGAAAAACACCCCCTAGACCCCCCTTCAAGATAAATTTGTACAAGGCAAGAGATAGGAAAGCAATATTTATCTTATGATGAAGCATAGTAACCATTCTTCAAATAGACAATTCCTCTTTTGCATTCTTCATCTTCCCGTGGTGCTGAGTTGAGCATACGATTTTGTTATTTATAGGGTTAAGGGGAGGCAGACCGTTTTTCTGGACCCCCCTTCTCCCTAATGTTTAGCCCCACTAGTTTTGAGATTATAAGACGTTCGGCCCATTAGTTTGGCGATTTTAACACCTTTCGCCCCATTTCGTTGTCAATTTTAAGACCTTTCGTGCCATTTAGGTGTCGATTGTTTCCTGGCGAGCGATAGCAAGCCTGCAATTTTAAGAGGAACCGGCCTTCGGCCGGGAAATTTTTCTACCGAAAAATGTACAAATTTATCTTGAAGCCCCGGGGGGTCTAGGGTGTGTTTTTCTAAGCTTGATGGAGGTCTAGGGAGGATACTAAAAAAAAATATATGAATAAATGAATTAATAGACCAAACAAACGGCCATTCTCCCCTTAACAACGATTATTAGAGTGAGGATGAATATCAGGAAAGAGTGGCACCAACAACCTCCCTCATCTGCGGACAGACCCGTATTAACTCCTTCACCCCAATGCATAATTTTCATATTTTGTTGGTTACCATTAGACAATTTTCTTTAATTTGTAATCTACTGTACCTATACGACTCAAAGGGGTAAGTACAATCTCAATAAATCCTGTGCGTACCATAAGTCCTTCTAAACTGCATAAAATCATGTAATTTTAGCCAGAATCAACGGTAAAAAGGAGCCATGGTAGTGAATGTATAAAAGGAGCCATGGTAGTGAATGTATAAAAGGAGCCATGGTAGTGAATGTATAAAAGGAGCCATGGTAGTGAATGTATATAAGCAATGAAGTAGTAACTCTCCCCCCACCCACCCACACTACCTAGATGAACATTCATGTCCAAAAATAAGACAGGAAGAAGTGTGAATATCTGTTAACCCTTTCATGCACATATGATGCAGAGGTTGCCAGATTAGCAATAAGAAATAGAGTTCTCTCACTCTTATAATTACCTCTTCAAAATTAATTTTCTGCCCACAGCTAATTCAAAGACCACTGCAGAGGTTGAAGTAACTAAACTAAAGGTTTCTAAATACCCCTGATGGTAACAAAGGCTTTAAAGTATCCCCAATAGGCTCAAAATCGCGTCATATGTCGGAGAGGGTTAACAACACCCACCCTTCAAGGGTTAACATAAACTATCTCAGAGTTATGAAGCTCATAGGTGTCATGTGACCAATGACGTCAGTTAGTTCCACCATTAACGGGCTTATGTGCCACTTTGGTTATATAGCTGACAATTGGGAGGAACTTTCCAATTCTGGGAATGACAGTTCTTATACTTTCCTTGATTAGAGTGTCAATTTAGAACCCAAGCACGTTATTTGACCTTACTTGATCTTAGAGCAAATCCAAAAGATTTCCAATTATATGTTAATTATTATTTTGTACTAGATCTCATAGTAATTTAGACATTTCACATTTACATTGTTTTCAGTTACAGAGGGGTCGGAAGAGTCGAGAACCAAGCCAGACCCGCCAACCTCCTGCCAACGAGGATGAGTCATGCAGGAAGCATCTTGGAGTCCGCTTGGCCTACTACTGTAAGCCCTGCGATGCTGCTGCTTGTGGGGAGTGTGTAATAGAGACGCACCAGGGCCAAGTTCACCAGTCTGTCACGATTACTCGGGCCCTGGAGGAAAAGAGGCGAAGTGTGCAGTCTGAAATCTTGCAGATCACTGCCATGTTGGAAAACACTGGAAGCTGCGAAACTGGCAGTGACACTTCCTCGCCGTCCTCTCTCTTGCAAAAGCTTTCGGAAATGAAGAAAGAGTTGGAGGCGGTGCACGAGAAGCTATCGATATTGGCGAAGATGCTAAACCTGTGCTCGCAGGATCTGAAGAGGAGAGACGAAAAGATGGAGAAAGCTAGAGGGAAAGTGGACACGCTGCTAACGTCTGCACCTGAAGAACCTGAAGGATATAGAGGCATAAAGGAACTCATGGTAAGATACAAGCTAATAGTAACCAATTCTCGAACATACATATTATGATTTTCCTTAATCTTAATTAATCTTTAACTGTCTTGATAGCGTAATGGTTAGTGCGCAGAATTTCGATGTGAGTATCCTAGGTTCGAATCGATGGAGTACCACATGTATTCATTAGTTTCATTGGTTTCATTAATTAGGTTTATATGTAAATTAATTGTTGGGTTGGTGATAATATATTATGAATTTAATAATAAATTTGTGACAGTTTAGATGATCCCCAACAGAGTATGAATATTAACCCTCAAGTTGTGGTGCCCGTCATATGACGGGAGAGAGAATATTGGCCACCCCTGCGGTGCCCGTTATATGACGGGTGCCATTTTGAGGCCATTATGAGCTATGAGAGAGAAACCGAGCGTTGGGGGGACGATAGGCGACCTTGAACCGCTCGCCACCGCTATGTGGCCGTCACTGAGACATATTGTGTCTCATTACCGCCTCCCTACTGCTCTCAACAAGGATAACATCGGGAAAAATACCTCATTTTAGTGTATTTTGGGCTCCGGTTGCACGATCGTTGCAAGAGAACCCGTGGTCATACAAGGATGATTCAGGTGTCATTGGAAAGGTCTAGTATCACCCTTTCACGGATATATAATTGTATTACGCTCTGGTTTTTGCTTATGCATGACAAAGAGCATGGAATGAAGCTCATTATCTGTAAATATATCCGCCAGGCGCTACGGTGATGTAAACAACACTGCCCGCTTGTTGGGAGCTAATCCTTTCAGCTTTAATTATTCTATGAAAAAAGGAAAATATAATAATGATTTCAGATGTTCTATAAATTTGACATTAATATTTGTACAGGCGTATGGAGCGAAGGTAAAAGAGCTATATAAGGAGGTAATGGAGGAGGGAGATGGAGGGCAGAACAACATCTCTACCGTTCGTCCTGTGTTCTTCATTGGTTCACGAGATCTCACTACCACACTCAACACACAGGCTGCTTCACTGCTGTATAAGGTAGGAAATCATCGGTATTATGGAATGTGAGTGGTGGTTTCTGTTGCAGGCATGGTTCTTAAAATCTGCAAATTGCATCACAGTTTATGTATATAGGTTCAATTATATTCTTAAAAAATATTTATGTACAGTTAAGAGCATAAGGTCTATGCCCCCATTTTGAAGGTGTGTTTATGTGTGCGTATAAATTTGCACATACTTTTTTTGTTATATATTTATTTTTATTTATTTTAGTCTCCTCTCTAGACCTCCATGAAGATTAAAAAAACACCCGCCCAAGACCGTCCTTCAAGATATATTTGTACATTTTTCGATAGAAAAATTTCCCGGCAAAAGGCCGATTCCTTCTATAATTACAGGCTCGCTCGCCATGAAAAAAATTGGACACCTAAATGGCACGAAAGGTCTTAATATTAACAAAAAATGGGACGAAAACTCTTAAAATCGCCAAACTAATAGGCCTAGGTATTCAAATTTGATCACTAATGGGGCTAAACATGAGAAAGAAGGGGAGTCTAGAAAAAGCAACCATCCCCCCTTAAAGATTTAAGGATTACAACTGGTGTAACCATATATATGCTCACGACTATACATTTGTTTGCAAATGTTTATCTCTTCTTCCCAGGTGGCTGGCGAGGTGGGGCGGGAGGTGGCGGTGGAGGAGGCGGGAGGAAAGGTGGGGTGCCTGAAGTGGGAGGGCTCACACCTCCACCTCCACTGCCTCAGAAGGGAGGGAGAGGAGGGGGGACCTAGTGCGACATGCCTCAACGGAGACAAGAAGCTCCATCTCAAGGTAAGGAAGGAGGGAGAGAGAGAAATAAAGATAAGAGAGAGAATATAATAAAACAAAAATGACACTTCGCAGGCAGATGGGAATATATAAGAGCCTTCTTCAATTTTCTTCCTTTTATTAATGGAACTAGATTACAACATATTCATCAATTTCTATGCTTCCGTTTTCTACTCACTAATCTTAAATTAACTAATCATCTATTTCACTTTTTTCCTTTCAGTAGTTCATAACGTATGAGATACCCCACGAGGCCAGGACCGTGTTCAAAACCAAGCAGTAGGACAAACAAACTCAGTTTATAATCATGTTCACTCTTAACTCCTACAGAGCCGGGGATGTATCCATACATTCCATTTAAATCGATGGAGAGCGGTGGGGGGCGACGTACACATATACGTTTAGTATTTTCCGCAAATAATTCTCCCCTGAATGACATGTGGTAGTGGTGATCAGTTGCCAGAGTGGCTAGAAGCAACCAGGCTCCCATTCCCTCGTGGTCTCAGTGCCTCATGAGACTATGGAGCCAGTGCATGTGTTTGAAAGCACTTTACGGCTTGGAGCTTGAATTCACGCCAAACACATTCACTTCTATGCATCAGTGTGAAGGCTACAGACGTGGTACATGTGTGATCGTCATGTTTTCGTAAAGGGCACAACTCATACTGTCCTCCACACATATTATTTTTTTTCCAAACTTTTTTTTCATAGATTAAGAGCGAGTAAAAACAAACAAAACATAGAGAAATATTCGCTCGCTCAAGGATACCTTCAAACCCTTCACTCTCTTGACACAGCTTTACGGCCAGAAAACATATACGGGCAATAGCTTGAAATCTTTGTAAAAGTTAGAACGGGTACTTTTCTTTACATACCTTTTTGGTTTTGATAACCCCTCTCTTCACAGAGTTAGAGCGACCGAAACATGGTGAAACATGCCCGCAGCGGAGGCTGTCAAGCTAATAACATACCCATTGCACAGGGGTTAATAACTCTCTTAGATTGTAATATATTCATTAACATTATTACTCTTTACTCAAATTGTCACAGGCATTCTTCATATTTCTCTTTTCAGTGACCATAATATATATTTTATTATTTTTATAAGGCCATAGCTGTTTCTGACCCTAAGCTACTCCTAGAGAAAGCAGTGAAGATAATATACCCCTTAATTATATAATGGTAAGCATAATTATTCATGACCCGCATATAGTCGGCTTTATTTCAGCTGATGATAATTTAGATCCCTTAGCAACTGGTTTCTCGATACATATTGGAAATATATGAAACTACACATTTAATTATAAAATCTTTGTAATAACTGAGCTAGTCATTTATATGGAGTCATCAATAATTTTCAGTCAGCTGGGAAAAACACCATTGGTACATATGTCATTCTTTCGCTGTTCTCCTTTTGGTGGGCTATAATAGAGAAGACACTCCGCGAGGAAAAGATCGTGTTCCTGGACTTCGCCTACTCTCAAAACGCACACCATGTTACATGCTCAGTTCCTACTCACTGAAATTACTCAAACCAAATTTAAATTGTTTTCTTTCAGTGGGCCATAATACAGATGACACTCCATGAGGCCAAGACCATTTTTCTGGACATAACCATCTCCCACATCAAGCAGCTGCGCCTGTACTTCCAGTTGAATGCCAAGGAGCCTTCCTCTCGCCGCCTCCTGGATCTGTGTGCGGGCGTGGATGTAAGCTACTATGGTATCCTGCCTCTCAACACAGATTTGGTTACTCAGGTGGGACATGTGATTCATTCGCCTACACATTTTTTTTTCCCCACTAGTATTTAGTTAGATTTACAGTTGGTGTAGCCTTACCTAGCTTACCCTAGCATAACCATGCCTAGCCTATCTTCTGCTTAATCAAAATAATCTTGTTTAACTGATTTCAAAGTATGACTGAAACTCAAGTGTAGGCTAATTGAAGTGTAAACGTATACGACATCTGGAAGGGTGTAGACTGAGGAATTGTGAAATTACTAATCATTCTTATCGTCTGGAATATTGTTAAGCCTTGAACTGAAATACACATAATTTGTTAATCCAATCATAGCGGACACTACTCACAACATGGTACCCTCCTAGGTGCAGGGATTAGAATTAACGTTTTGAAAAGTTTGTGGTTACAAGTGCCGCAAAATACATGTCTTACTTAGAGCACCGTAACTAGTGCTACAGAACTTTGCTTGTGCTTGTTCGTGTTATTAAATTACTTCTGCATTTACATACACTGATGGCTTAACCCTCCGCGTTCAGCAGTTTTTAACCTTCCCGCCTACCATGAACTGGGTATGGTATCGTATTTTTATGTTTTTGGCACACTTATAACAACATAAAAAATAGTGTAACCTAAGTTATATATACTGTATATATATCCACAAGCACTACATTTTGTTATCTTGTAAATGGTGAAGACTGCAACACTCTAGATCAAGTGGTTCAGTTTTGATGGCAAAAATACATGGGCTAGTTATGGCCACCCTAGCCTGAATCAGTGTGAATGCTTGAGTTTAGGGATTTTTTTTTTTTTTTCTATATTCCAACTACTCCCTCTTGGGCATAGGCTGAGAGCCTGTACATTCCACCGCTCAACACGGTGAAGCCCGTGAGGTCTTGTTCCAGTCTGGGGAGAGAGACATGTGAAGCATCCATTCATGGCTCGAAGCAGCTCCATCTCTGAAGCGGCTGGTTGCTTCGTTCAAGTGCTTCACTGTCTCACCCTCCAGACTCAGACCCTCACTCTCAGAACGCCATATATCCATATATCAGCAAGTAAATGGCCTAACCTAGCTAATATATATCTATATATATCAAAGGTAGTATTCACTGCTATCTTGCGAATGGTAAAGACTAAAACATTGTACATCAAATGGTTTTTGTTTAAAGGTAGGTTCACACATAGGCGAGTCGGAGGGCGAGGCCAACGCGAGTCACACTCGCCGCAAATCGCCGTTGATGGAGCCCGAACCCAACGCGAGTAGCAGCTGATGCGAGTAAACACGCATAGAACACGAATTTAACACAAATTTAACACGAGTTTACATGAGTTTACACGAGTTTACGCGAGTTTACGTGAGTGTTGGCGAGTTTAACACGACCCCAACACGCACCGCCAAAATTTGAAAAATAACGGTCAAATTCCAGGGTACGAATAGTGCGAGTCTACATGAGTGTCACAGGAGTTTACATGAGTTTACACGTGTTTACACGAGATGAACGCTAGTCTACAGGAAGTTAACAGGAGTGTATATTCTATTTAATTTATATCTTGTATTTATTTATATTTCATGTTGGATATCAATCTGTATATTATTATTTGTCATCATATAATTATCCTTTGCATATATTCCACATCATTATTATTATGTATGGGTAGGAGGGTGTTGGGAGGGTGGTTTGGGGGATGGTGTGGGGAAGGTAGAAGCGTAATTGACTCATGTTACAAATATGAAGCCGATTGGTAAGGTAGTTTCGCAACCACGGATTTTCCTTTTTTTCCTTATCTTCGTACGGATACGCTGGAAGTGGATGGTGGGAGGCGGTTGGGGGTGTGGTGGGGGGAAGGCAGAAGGGTAAGGGACTTGTCACACAAATATGGAACCGATTGGTGCAGTCGTTTCGCCGCCACAGATTTTCCTTTTTTTCCTTATCTTCGTACGGATACGCTGGAAGTGGGTGGTGGGAGGCGGTTGGGGGTGTGGTGGGGGGAAGGCAGAAGGGTAAGGGACTTGTCACACAAATATGGAACCGATTGGTGCAGTCGTTTCGCCGCCACAGATTTTCCTATTTTTTCCTTCTGACGGGACCGACAGTCAGCGAGTGGGTGGGAGGAGGAATTTGGGATTTTTTTTGTGGGTAGCCAAAAGGGTAAGGTACATGTGGTAAAAATATGAAAGCCATAGGTGCAGTCGTTTCGCTGCTACGATTTTTGTTGATAATATAAACAGACTCGTGTGACACTCATGTAGACTCGTGTGACACTCATGTAGACTCACGTGACACTCATGTAGACTCGCGATCATCAAATTTCTAAATAGTACAACGTGACTGTCACGCGAGTCTACATGAGTGTCACACGAGTCTACAGGAGTTTACACGAGTTTACGCGAGTCTACGCGAGTCTATGCGAGTTGGCGTCCTACTCGCACTTGACTCTCCAATATTTGTGTCTGCACAAAAATTTTGGCCGCGTTCGCGAGTCTACGCGGTCCACCGCGAGTCCACACGAGTCTGTGCGAGTGTCGGCGAGTGTCGGCGAATTTGGGATAATCATTGGCGAGTGCAAAAAAATCATCACTCGCATTGGAGTTGCGCTCCGACTCGCCTATGTGTGAACCTACCTTAAGGTGGAAAATAATATTGTGAGTATCGTTACTACGTGACCTAGACTTATCCAATTGCGCCACTGCCATACCAGCGACTATGGCTAGAGTTTATTTACCCTCATTCAACTTTTAGTTATTGATTAATGGTTATTGATGAAGGATTATGTATTATTACTGATTATATTGATTATTGGTTATTGATTTATTTCACTATTGTAACTATTCTTAAGTCACTGTCCACTGCTTTCATATATCAATTGGGACTACAGAAAATCAATATTCAATTGCTTGAGGGTCTCACTCAAGCACGAATCAGCTGACTGACTGTGTGTGCTTGTTATTTTCTGTTTTGCCAAGACAACAAAACTTTCTCAAGTGCAGTTTTAAATAGTTTTAAGCCATTTAATAGCCCTTAGGCTTCACGAAGGTCATCCAGGCACCATGGGGAAAGCTTGATATGGCCTGTAAGAAGGCCATCTGGGATACGAGGGTTAACCTTCTTTACTTATCATAAAAGCCATTTGCATATCCCGACCTACCTCACCATCTGTGACAAACAATAGGTGTGTATGTGTTCTCCGTTCTGCATGTAGGTGTAGGTGTGAGTATGTTTGTGTGTGTGCTTGTGTACATCTATGTGCCCTACAATCATTAATCAGTTATAATTCTGTCAATGTTCTTTAACAGGTAGACGTAGCAAACGGCCAAGGCGTACTGATTGGAGTCCACCACTCGGATCAGGAAACTGTGACTACTAGTGGCGTGGCTAATCCCGTTGCACCCCAAACCTTCAAAATAGGTATGAATATATTTATTCTTTCTGTAATAGGACACCTTTTCCCATTTTGTTCACGCTATCACTAGACGATTTCATTCAACTTTGGAAGGTCTTCTAAGAATCAAAGAGGTTAATTATATCTCATTTAACCCTCTGACTTCCAAAATTCCTTCCTAAAACTAAATAGAGAATCATCTAATGATAGCCAGAATATAATGGAAAAATGCATCCTTAATTACTTTTGTTTACTATTTTCTCTTCTTTTATTTTTGTATTTCTGTATTTCGTAATTCTGTATTTACTGCTTCATAATGACAAGTGCATGATTTAAGAACTGAAATTTTCTACTGCGTGCCCCAACGTACTCCATTTGTCCTCCTGTGCAAATACTACTGATTAGCCACGTATCCTATTTATCCCACAGGTGACATAGTGGGCTTGCTAAACCCACTAATTGAAAACAAAATCCACTTCTGGCTCATGACCAAGACTGAAGGAAGCAAGGCAGGCGACATCAACAACCCCATCGCCGCTGAGGGAACAAGCAAGAAGAACTACCTTCACATAGCCTCTGTACTGGGAATCTCTGAGGACAGCACCATTATAAGGCTGAGTCGCATTGAGGACTGTGGCGTGGTCTTGTGTCAGACTGGTTCAAAAGTGAATCCAAAATCCCACATCAAATAAATGAACTCGATCACACGTTCAGCTTTAACGATTGATTTCCTCAACCCACAGACTATGAGTGTAGAGCATATTATTGTCTAATCTATTATCAATGTATTATTTACCAACATCATGATCATATTCTCATAATCGTAAACTGTCAAATTAAGATAAAAAAAGTACATTAAAAAGATATCTTAAGATGATCTATTAACCCTTTCACTGCGTCCAACGTAAATATACGTTCTACACTGCAGCCGACATACATATACGTTCTGGTATCACCAGCTGACTTGGTGGCACCAGATGCTTTCAGGAGGTTCTAAGCTTGTCACCCATACTTACAGTAAATCAGTGCGCTTAGTGCCTTGGTTAAGGAAGGGTGTGTGTATAATGAAGAGGTGCTTATGAAGCTGAAAATTAATGGAAACAGGGGCACCTCTCCATGTAATTGTGACAGCTATACACCAGGTATGAATATAATTAGGTTCATTTAATCTTCTTTTTAACATGAAACATTATAATATGTGGAAGTGAAGGAGAAATCGCACATTTTCACTCGCGAGTGTAAAGTGGGGGTCGGCTTTCAGCGACGAAACGAGGAACAAGTGGCTACGGGACACCACCAGGGGTGTCTCGCAGCCCAGCCACACTGGGTAGGCTACGGGACACCACCACAAGTGTTTTCGTATTTATCGCCATATAATTCAGCCAATTAGACTGTTGAATCGAAATTCTTTTATATTATTATTTATATTATCATTAAAAACGTTGGACTTTATTAAATTATAATCCTACTTGTTGTATATATAGACCTATTCCACACTCAACTCCCTACGCCACACACACTCACACATACCTATTTATACATATAACTAGCCGTTATATATAGCCGTTATAAATGTGTGTATATTCTTCGTCTTACATATCCATCTTATAAGAACATATGGGAGTCTGCAGAAAGTCGATTGGCCCACACAAGGCAGATCCCTCTCACACCCAACCCATCTCGTTCATATGTTTATCTAATTTTATTTTGAAACTCTATCGTTCTTGATTCCACAATGGCGCTCGGTAGCCTATTCCACATGTCTATTGTCTACATATCTGTTACCATTATGGTATAATCAAACAGAAGTAAAGTCATTCGTACTTGCATAACGTGTTATAAGACACCTTGACGACGTTCACAAGCACAAGTGCGTCAATGTGTGGATAGTTACATGTGTTTGTGTAAATAAATATGTTTGTGAGTGTAATATAAAGTAATGTAAATACAATATATGTGCGTAAATAAATGTTTATTTACGAATGTTATATGGATGTGCAAATTCATGTCTACATGAGTATGTATGTGCGTTTGTAATGGCATGTACGTTTGGGTCATAATTTGGAAGGAACACAATTATATATTTGTGAAAGAAATTGCAAAGTACACTGTAAAGTGATCAGCTCAGTAGCAGTAGGCTTTCAAGAATAAACTGAATAGCTTAATGAATTAATTGGGTGTGGGTTGGATCTGCCTTGCGTAGGCCAGTTTTTTTTTGGGGGGGGGAGTGCAAGCTTGCTTGCACGAGTAGGAATGTGCATGTACGAACATAAAGCCTGTACGTTTGTGAGTGGAAATATGTGTTTGTATAATGGATGTACAAAATTAATAATGAATGTACAATATGTGTTGTGTGTGTGAGTGTGTGTGTATGTGTTTGTGTGTGTGTGATAGAGAGAGAATGAGAGAGTCATTCACATAACTTGTCTTTGTGAATGTGTGTTTGAGTTTGTGATTAGGAATGCGAATATGTATTTGTGCGTGTGGTTCTGAAAGAACCTTAGAGTGTGGGTGCGATTGTGGGAGGGAATATCAATGTGTGTGCGTGTGTATTCTGATTGGAAATGTGAAGGCGAGTGTGTAGTTGTGAATGTATGTTCGAATATATGTGCGTTGTCGAGTGGTAATCTAAAAGTGTGTGTGTGTGTGTAGATATATGAATATAAATCACCGAACTTGTTCGTCAAGGTGAATACACGCAATGCGAGTTAATGACATTGTGGGTAGGAATACGAATATGTGTTCCTGAATTATTTTGTGCGTGAAAATGTGAATGTGCATGAGTTTATGTGTGTTTATATAGTGAATCAACATAGAAGATAATAGGTAAAATTTCTCAATTGATGATGCATATGTTGTCTGGTGATTATTGGCATCCAAATGTGATGTTTGGTTAATTTAGGATAGGGATTGTAATTGGTAAATCTATAGCATTATAAAACATTTATATTGCTACCATGTGAGTGCGGGCGAAGAAGGTTGCGAAAAAAAACCCGCTGACCAACCTCTGGATACCAGCGTACCTGGACAAGGCCACCTAGAGTACCAGGCCGTGTCGACCATTCTGTGACGTAGGCAATGGGGTGCTACATCCACTGCCCGCGCTCTGTCCCCATTTTATAAATACTCTCTTTTATTCTTTTCTCTGTTAAATTTTAGATTAACGTACAAACAAATAATATATTTTACGTTTAAGGTGTACGCCAAACCACTATCTACCTATATCTTACTTTATTATACTCTATATTATGATACCGATATCATAACAACATGTTTTGGTTATTTCTTGCATATGACTTATACCTTGAACAAGTAGTTGTACAAGATTAAAACTTATTATAAGTATATCTCATTACTTTGTTTTATTGGAGTAAAATAAAACACAATGATATATACATTACTATATTATATACAAAGACATAAACAACCTTACTGAAGAGCCAATGATATATACATTACTATATTATATACAAAGACATAAACAACCTTACTGAAGAGCCAATGATATATACATTACTATATTATATACAAAGACATAAACAACCTTACTGAAGAGCCAATGATATATACATTACTATATTATATACAAAGACATAAACAACCTTACTGAAGAGCAAATTTACGTGACATCCAATATTATTCCTGAACAAATATATATAAGTAACTTAATTATATACTATATGTATGAAGATGAACAATATATTTACTGTAACACATACACACACACACATACACACACACACACACACGATATCATATTATATACTATGCAATACAGTACACATTATCTATTTCTCTAGGGTTTGAAGCTTTCTCTTCACGCCTACATTCTTATTAGCTCTGTTAGCTGTTGGGATGTTATTTTCTTTAGCACAGTAATTATTTAAAATTGCATTTGTTGAAGCATATACCACCATACTTTCTATTTTTTCGGTGCTATGACCATTTTCACAGATATCACTAGGGAACAGATCAGCATCTGCTAAAGCCGTAACTGTGAGGTGTGTTGCTATATTTCTTTGGCTAGTAGCATTGCGAAAGGCAGGAAGCTTAGCAAGTTTGTTAATTACAATATAGTTATACATGACCATGTTCGCAGTCACACTATCTGGGTATATAAGAGAACCTCTGCTAATTCCAGCAATGTAACTTAGATTTTCTGGGATTTCTTCAGCACTATCTGAACACGTAATCATTTCTTTACAAGCATTACATTTCATTTTCTTTATCACGGAGTAACAACAATAGCCAGCTAAATAAACTATAACGGGGATGATGTCTTTACACCTGTCAATATCCTCCTTACAAACTTCAACATTCGTATGACATAAACCAAAATCAATTTCCTCATCTGTTTTTACTTGCTCATAGTCAATTTCTTCAAAATCCTTTAAATGACCTTCTTGTCGAGTAGGGGTAAACTAAGTTTTAACACTGACATCATCCGTATCTTTTTCTCACACTCATATATTTGGCGTACAGAAATATTGTAATTTCCTCCTGCTAACTGTCGATACTGACCAAATCTTGCTTCCAAATTGTCTGTTTGAAATTTTCCTGTTAGTATGTAGGTCATATTCAGTTCTGTTATGCAATAATTTGTTATTTCTAATATTGCATGGGTCGTATGTTTCAGAACTCTAATTGTTTCCCTAGTCAGTTTCCCCTCACATCCTGGAAGACTATCCCACGCATCTAACCACTTAAGGAAACTATCCAAGAACTGATATCGGTCATCATCTGTACTATTTGTTAATGGACAAGATAACTTGTTATTGTGCCTAAGACCTTTAAATGGGGATTTCACATTCATTATATTCCACCAATTAAGATACACTTCGATGTACCTAGCAACATCTGAAAATAACGTTAGGCCATTATGTTTTCCAATATTGAGCAAGGCTTGAATTATACACTCATTAAAAATTTGGAGAACTAATTTGACATTTTGTCTCTCTAGGTTGGAGGGGGATAATGCTTTCAGGCTTAGCCTATAGGCCTGCTTTAGGAGCAAATTTTCCTCTAAGAAATACAGTTTTTTGAGAGTACTGAAAGGGGCATACATTATCTTATTAGATTCATTACGGACATTTTTACTTGGGAACTGTGGGAATTTCATAGTTTTTTTCTTCATCTTTCTGTCCTAGCCAATTATTCCTGATGCATTTTAACCCCTTCAGACTCATTGACGCAGAGGTTGCCAGATTAGCAATAAGAAATAGAGTTCTCTCACTCTTATAAATACCTCTCCAAAATTAGTTTTCTGCCCACAGCTAACTCAAAGACAACTGCAGAGGTTGAAGTAACTAAACTAAAGGTTTCTAAATACCCCTGATGGTAACAAAAGCTTTAAAGTATCCCTAATAGGCTCAAAATTGCGTCATATGTCGGAGAGGGTTAAAATATGTACAGCGTCGTATAGGAAAAAGAGAGGTGAATAACATTGTAGAATAATTTTTACTCACCCTGCTGTTTTCATTTGGAGTGTAATCTACTCGTCGAATGGCTGTAAGCCATTTGCTAGAAATTCCCCTTGCAATTTGGCACTGAACACGTGTAAGGCATTGTTGATGATCATGGAGAAGCTATCACAGGGAATAATGTACTTATAAAGTATATATGAGGGGAAAATAGTTTGGAAACACAGCGACAACCTCCCCCTACCTCACTAAAATGTATACTGTATATATATATATATATATAATTATATATATATATATATATAATTAGTACATATTTTATATGTATGTTGCTTGATTTCCTTTGTACTTTGTACTGACCTGCGAGGGTAGTGACCGTTTCAGCACTCCTTTTGTCGACGTCACAGAATTTAAAGGTCCCATCCGTGCGGCCTGGTACTCTAGGTGGCCTTGACCTGGACCCTTTACCTTAAGATCTCAAGCTAATCCAGGTAATCCAGGAAATTAACACCTACTTGTAAATTGTACCTCGAGAGAGAAAGAGAGAGAGAGAGACAACCTTGATGTAGGAATAACTAGCAAAATCAGTAAATTTACAGATGACACTAAAATGGGAACACTCCAAACAGATTTAGACATATTACACAAATGGGTAGTAAACTGGCAGATGAAGTTCAATGTAAGTAAATGCAGTGTAGTAAAATTGAGTAAATCGATAGGAAATGCAGTATACAATTTCGATAACGTGGATATAACTAACTCAAATAATGAAAAAGACTTGAGAATCATCGTCAACTGTGATTTGAAACCACGAAATCAATGCATCAGTGTTCGAAATAAGGCAAATAGAGTTCTTGGATGTATATCTAGAAGTGTGAGTAACAGAACAGCAGACGTAATCTTGAACTTTTATCTAGCGTTAGTGAGGCTACATATGGATTATGCTGTTCAAAATTGGAGTCCCTATTAGAGAATGAACATAGATTCCTTGGAGAGAGTACAACTGAGAATGACAATAATAATCTGTAATATTAGAAATCTTCATATGAAATCAGGTTGAACAAGCTAGGCTTACATTCGTTAGAAAGACGCAGAGTTAGATATGATATGATACGATATGATAGATATGATAGAGGTGTTCAAGTGGGTAAGTGAGATAGGCTAAATACAGGGGATTTGAAAGATGTACTGAAGCTCAGCGATAGCGAGAAAACTCAAACAAATGGTTTCAAATGGGATACATTTCGTTTCAAGAAATATAGGCAAATACTGGTTTGGTTAAGAGTTGTATATACCTGTGGAACAGGCTACCTAGCGCCATAGTGCGATCAAGAACGATAGAGCTTCAAAATACAATTAGATAGACATATTATGGACAAGATGGGTTGGGTGTAAGAGGGATCTGCCTTGTGTGGGCCAATCGGCTTTATGTGGGCTCCCATTTTCTTATTTTTTCTTCTTTTCTGCGTATGAAGGAGACAAAAGGCAGGTTACTAAACTATAATACCATATATGTATCTCTCTCTTATTGATACCTTTCATCCACTTAAAACACCTCAATCACCTTTCATCCACTTAAAACACCTCTATCATTATTTCCTCTACATAATCGTCTTTCTAGCAATATGATAGCAATATTAACTAATAAGTCAGTCAGTCACAACTAATATTAATTATAATATTTATAACACATACACAAACACACACATTATATATATATATATATATATATATATATATAGTATGTGTGTGTGTATGTATTAAAATATACAATGGGTGAAGCATTAGAATAAAAATAGATTATTGGTGAGTGGGAGGAGTATAATCTGTGATTAGAGGACCAGGTGGATCCTCTAATCACATTTAATTGGTACCATTGACTGCCTTTTTCCTTTAATTACAATTTATACTCCTCCCATTCCCCACTACCTCTTTTCCTTAGTTGATACAATTTCTATATTTAACTGAATATTTAATAGTGGATGCTAACGTGCTATTAAAAATATGTACTAATTATATATATATATATATATATATATATATATATATATATATATATATATATATATATATATATATATATATATATGGGTAGAGGAGGAGGTAATTACAGTAATTAAAAGTAGTTACTAAACTATAACTGTATTTATATTGGAGTTGGACATTATTGAATTGATATTATGTACTATGGCACATGTTGCTTAGAAGAGGAGTACAAAGGAGGAGAGAGAGAGAGAGAGAGAGAGAGAGAGAGAGAGAGAGAGAGAGAGAGAGAGAGAGAGAGAGAGAGAGAGAGAGAGAGCATAACATAAGAACAACCTAAGATAATGGGAGTCTGCAGAAAGCCAATTGGCCCACACAAGGCAGATCCCTCTCACACCCAACCCATCTTGATTAGAGCAATGCCCATATTCACCTTATTTACTAATACTATTTCAAACTATCTTGGTAATAAATCAAGCACTTGATGTAGGTCCTAGAACAAACTATTACCATATGAATCCATATACTTAGTCTAAAAAAATCCTCTATGGTGTTATCCTAATGCCCTATTTAGTATTTATAATGGAGGTTGGGTGTGAGTGGGATCTGCCGGTTGTTGTCCAGTCGGCGCTCTGCAGACCCCGTTTTCCCATGTTGACCTCTGATCGTTTTGGTGAGGTCAGTCCTCATGGTGTTAGTGAGTTGGGCCTATTATTAGGCCTTATAATTAGTGTTGGGTGTGAGAGGGATCTGCCTTATATGAGCCGATCGGCTTTCTGAAGACTCCCGTTTGCTTATGTTCTTATGTTCTTATATGTAAGTCCTAGGACCTTACACATGATAGAAATCTTCCTTACGTATTCAAGTTCAGTGATAATGAAACAAAACTCGAACAAATGGTTTCAAATTAGATATTTTTCGTTTCAGAAAAGATATAGGCAATTATTGGTTTGGTAACAGAGTTGTAGATAGGTGGAATAAGCTACCAAGTGCTATAGTGGAATCAAGAACGATAGAGAGCATTAAGAAAAAAATAGATTGGCATATGGACAAGATGGGTTGGGTGTGAAGGGGATCTGCCGGGTGTGGGCCAATCGGCGCTCGACAGACCCTCATTGTCTGTCCTCTGACCGTTTTGGTGAGGTCGATCCTCTATGCGCATTACTGTATATCATCTAGGCCTACGTGTATTACAACTCGTACCAGACCGTCAATTCCGGAGAGGACTTCACATTATTGTCCCCTTATACCATGGAGGTATTAACAAAGTATAATATACAGTATACTTTAGGTATTAAGGCCTTATTACCTCAATGCCTTATACCAAGTCTCTATTTATTCCATTTTGTAAAACTGAGGAACAAGAGGTAAGGAGACTTGTCCCAATGTCTCTTTCCTGGTTGGGATTCGAACCCAGCTCCTCTTAGTTGTAAAGTACTGTAAGTATGCCAACCAATACATAACCGAGCACGTTGGTGTATAATCTATATTTTATTAATTTCACTACAACACCAAACACCCCCAATGAAATTAATGAGAGAGAGAGAGAGAGAGAGAGAGGAGAGAGAGAGAGAGAGAGAGAGAGAGAGAGAGAGAGAGAGAGAGAGAGAGACCACACCATCAGATAATTATGCTGGCAGGTACAATTTACAAGTAGGTGTTAATTTTCTGGATTACCTGGATTAGCTTGAGATCTTGAGGTAAAGGATCCACGTCCGCTGGTATCCAGAGGCTGGTCAGCGGGTTTTTTTTCTTCACAACCCTCTTCGGCCGCACTCATATATGGTACCGGTAGCTTTTGAAATGTTTCATAATTCTATTATTTTTACCAATTACTTTCCGTAACCTAAATTACCCAAACTTCATATTTGGATTCCAATAATCAGACAAAACATGCATTACAGATTTAGATATATTACCTATTAGCTTTCATGGCTATACAGTATATACAATATATATATATATTATACAACACACACACACCCACACACACATTTAATTTACAAGTGGACAAGGATTCACTATTAAAAGCATCTACCCTGCCATGTATATTTCTACTCACAAACATACAACCACGTGCTCACACACACACTTACACAAACACACCTTTATATTCACAATCACAGAAACATTTCGTACTTTCATTCACAAACCCCTACGTAAATATTTCAATCCACACCGTTATCATTCGTTTGTACACACACACACGTACACACACACACAATTTCCCACAATTTCCCAAGCTTGGAGGAGAAGACGTGTGAGGGGTATATAACAACGATTTACAAAGACTTTTTTTGTGAGGTAACCTGGTAGGATCAAAGGGCACGAGTTTAAACTAAGAAAAAATAGATGGAAATACGATATGAATAAATTTAGCTATAAAAATAAGCTTTGTATACGTGGAACACTTGTGGTGGCATATGGACGAGATGGGTTGGGTGTGAAGGGGATCTGCCGGGTGTGGGCCAATCGGCGCTCGACAGACCCTCATTGTCTGTCCTCTGACCGTTTTGGTGAGGTCGATCCTCTATGCGCATTACTGTATATCATCTAGGCCTACGTGTATAGTATCATTACAACTCGTACCAGACCGTCAATTCCGGAGAGGACTTCACATTATTGTCCCCTTATACCATGGAGGTATTAACAAAGTATAATATACAGTATACTTTAGGTATTAAGGCCTTATTACCTCAATGCCTTATACCAAGTCTCTATTTATTCCATTTTGTAAAACTGAGGAACAAGAGGTAAGGAGACTTGTCCCAATGTCTCTTTCCTGGTTGGGATTCGAACCCAGCTCCTCTTAGTTGTAAAGTACTGTAAGTATGCCAACCAATACATAACCGAGCACGTTGGTGTATAATCTATATTTTATTAATTTCACTACAACACCAAACACCCCCAATGAAATTAATGAGAGAGAGAGAGAGAGAGAGAGAGAGAGAGAGAGAGAGAGAGAGAGAGAGAGAGAGAGAGAGAGAGAGAGAGAGAGACCACACCATCAGATAATTATGCTGGCAGGTACAATTTACAAGTAGGTGTTAATTTTCTGGATTACCTGGATTAGCTTGAGATCTTGAGGTAAAGGATCCACGTCCGCTGGTATCCAGAGGCTGGTCAGCGGGGTTTTTTTTCCACAACCCTCTTCGGCCGCACTCATATATGGTACCGGTAGCTTTTGAAATGTTTCATAATTCTATTATTTTTACCAATTACTTTCCGTAACCTAAATTACCCAAACTTCATATTTGGATTCCAATAATCAGACAAAACATGCATTACAGATTTAGATATATTACCTATTAGCTTTCATGGCTATACAGTATATACAATATATATATATATATTATACAACACACACACACCCACACACACATTTAATTTACAAGTGGACAAGGATTCACTATTAAAAGCATCTACCCTGCCATGTATATTTCTACTCACAAACATACAACCACGTGCTCACACACACACTTACACAAACACACCTTTATATTCACAATCACAGAAACATTTCGTACTTTCATTCACAAACCCCTACGTAAATATTTCAATCCACACCGTTATCATTCGTTTGTACACACACACACGTACACACACACACAATTTCCCACAATTTCCCAAGCTTGGAGGAGAAGACGTGTGAGGGGTATATAACAACGATTTACAAAGACTTTTTTTGTGAGGTAACCTGGTAGGATCAAAGGGCACGAGTTTAAACTAAGAAAAAATAGATGGAAATACGATATGAATAAATTTAGCTATAAAAATAAGCTTTGTATACGTGGAACACTTGTGGTGGTGTCCCGTAGCCTACTCAGTGTGGCTGGGCTGCGAGACACCACTGGTAGTGTCACGCAGCCCAGCCAGTGAGGCTGGGCTACGGGACACCACCAGTGGTGTCCCGTAGCCACTTCGAACAAGGAAAGTATTGATAGATTTTCCTGGGTGGTGTGAGGAGGTAGGGAGGGGGTGGTGACTGTTATAGGGAGAGTTCAACCAAATATTTTCATTGGAGCTCGTTCCAATTCTCCCAGGGATACGGATTTGGCGCTAAGGCGAAGTTGATTTAGCGGAATAATAGCCACCTGGGAGTAGCCTTCCCTATAGAAGCCACCACAATAAAAGAGTTAATCACAGCTAAAGTGAATACTAGACTCTGATACAAACCGGCTATAAAGATTTTACTTGAAAGCCGACTAACACCAAATACAGAAACTGACTACTGTATGTGATTTCCACACTAGTATACTGTAATATAGCATTTATAATACTTACCTCATACAGCTGGCAACTTGTTATTAGCTATTATAAGAAAATACATATACAGTATATACATTTAGTGTTATGGCAACCCCATAAAGACGTTCTCAATGAATAAACATTGATAATACGATCTTAATATTGACCCTAGCAATGCAGAAACCGTTGTTACACGTAATTACTCAGGATAAATATTAAAACATTCCTAGCACTTTGAAACAATACAACATAGCAAATAATTATACTCCTAACAAACTAATATATGTATTTAAGGAGACCGACCTTCTCTTTCTTGGTTGTATCCATTCGGCCCCATTCAGCCTACTGTTTTAAGACGTTTATCCTCATCCAGGTGTTGATTTACACCTGGCGAGTGATAACGAGCCAGCATATTTTGAATTATGTTTTAGACAGTTGACTTAATTTGTACATTTTTCGGTAGAAAAATGTCTCTGGCAAAGCCGGATTGCTCCATATGGCTCGCTATGGATGGCTCGCTGTCGCTCGCCAGGAAAAATTTGATACCTGAATGGGGAGAAACGTCTTAAAACAGTAGGCTGAATGGGGCCGAATATATAAAACCCAGATAAAAAAGCGGGTCGGTCCCCTTAAGTTATTGGCTGTGTATCAGAGCTCCCAGTCCAGAGCAGTTGTGTCTAGGTACAGTCGTCCGAATAAGTTCTTTACCACCTCATTATTATCATTCTGCAAATAAAACTGGTAGAATCTAAAATCGAATATACTTTCCTTTGCATATTTTTACAAACTGTTGAGTGCATAACTTTTCAACTATTAATTTCTAAACCGTTCCCAGCCATATGTAATACTTGCTTAAGGAGGTCGCCTGCTTGTTTTTTCTTTCTCTCCTTTTCTCTCTTTATCTGGCTTGTGTCCATTCGGCCCCATTCAGCCAACCGTTTATCCCCATCCAGGTGTCGATATCTTCCAGCATTGTATGGAATAATCCGGCTGCGCTGGAGACATTTTTCTATCGAAAAATGTAAACATTTATCTTGCTGTCAAAAAAAAATTATAGATATGCTGGCTCGCTACCGCTCGCCAGGAAAATATTGACACCTGGATGGGGGTAAACGTCTTAAAATAGTAGGCTGAATGGAGCCGAATGGATACAAGCCAAAGAGAGAGGGAAAGAAAAAAAAAAACGAGGTAGGCCCCCTTAATGAAAATCACAGGGTGTTAAAGAACTTACTCTGACGACTGTACCTTCCTGCCGTGAGGTAAACAAAGGGAGCCAAGACATTCACAATAACAGGAAAGCTTTATTTGACATCACAGACTTCCTTCCTCACTTATATCACACTCATTACCACATACTGCTCAGATGTACGGTCGCGCTAATAAGACGCGGCACCAAGTATATTTCCATCAATAATTGGTATCAGCAATATCTAAAACTTGATTAATTCCTTTCGAGTGAGATATACAAGCATGTTCCTACACTTATCCACCCTATTCAATATCCGACAGACATTAATACAGCACAGAGCGAGCCAAACGTAATAACAGCTGAGACATGACTTATTAGTGCCATTGTACGGTCGCGGTAATAAGTCATGTACCAGCTGTCATTACGTTTGGCTTGCTCTGTGTAGTATTAATGTCTGACAGATATTGAATAGGTTGGGTAAGTGTAGGAACATGTTTGTATATTTTACACGATATGAAGAAATGAAGCTTAGATATTGCTGATACCAATTATTGATCAAAACATACTTGGTGCCGAGACATCACTTATTAGCGCGACTGTACAGTTGGCCACATAAGTACTGTACCTCGTTGTGATGCTATATATGAAAGTGAAATAGTAGGAATGAATTGCGAGTGTGTTTCTTTTAATTGTCAGTTGACTAATCAGACGAGTTAACCACTGCATAAGAAACTACACTCGTAATTTAATCATGGACATTATATGGCTATGTATAAGACTGAGAGGAACAGAACTTATGTGGCCAACTGTACATGATTTAGATAGATAGTACATGAGTTACATATATTCTAGCTGACATAGCATCACAAGGTTAGGACCACCCACTTGATATTAGATTTATGGAAACTAACAGACACATAAACCTTGATTGGTTCCCCTCAGAAGTAGGAGGAGAACAGAGGTCATATGGGGTTAGAATTACTATAATGAAAGATACACTTGGTCTCGAACTTCACTAAGAGACAAGGCAGATAGGACCTAAGTCAATATAGCTGCCCTACTCACTTAACTTATCAAGCCAGACCAGCTATATAACTCCACTCCATAACCATTGTTCCTATACTAAATGTACCTGATTATTCCTGCCCTACAAGTTACTTATCAATAAACTGATTGTCTCTTCAATAACTCGTATTTCTCCAATACTTCTACCAGTAAGTTATATTCTATGAGATATAGGCTGATGGCAGTATTATTAATAACCTCTTCAACTGAAATAAAATATACATCACACAACATATTCTTCAACAGAACCAACAATGTTAATTTGAAAGCTAAACTCTATAGCAAAATTATCATACCAATATATTGCCGATTCCATGATATCTAACATATTTGTTAAACGTTTTAGTAATTAAATGACGTCATTAGTGGAGTGCTGTCGAGTTGCAACTAAATAATTCACCCAATATTTTATTTGTCTGAGGTAATTACTGAATATAAGATGTCTATATTATATGTACTTATCAAATTGAACATATTTGAATTATAGAAGTTGAGGGATGAAATCTGATGTAAGTAGGTACTTTAGACATCAGGTGATACATATATACTGTATATATATATATATATATATATATATATATATATATATATATATATATATATATATATATATATATATATATAGATATATATATATATATATATATATATATATATATATATATATATATATATATATATATATATATATATATATATATATATATATATATATATATATATATATATATATATATATATATATATATATATATATATATATATATATATATATATATATATTTATATATTTATATATATATATATATATATAAATATATACTGTATACTGTATATACAGTACCGGTATATAAATATATGTATATATATATACTGTATATATATACTGTATATACACATTATACAGTATATATATATATATTATTTTCGCACATTGAAATCAACATTATGTATAACAACTAAGTGTTTAAATTTGCTGTGCTTATATGATAGTGGGAAGGAAGAAGTTACTTAATATAGGAGGCAATTGGTAGAGCGCATACCTCTGCCAGCGTAGGCGATTTTCTAAAAAATTTGCTTAGCATAGGGGATATGCAGCAAGGAAGAAGTTGTATAATTTAACCCACGGAGCCCCAGCGACGCAAACCGTGCGTCGGTAATGTATGTAACGCTAAACCCCAGCGACGCCTCGTTTGCGTCAGTGTCACTCCGGTCCCTATTACTCCGGTCCTATGGCACCTAGAGGGCTCAGATTTTTATGGGAACTGTATAAGTATCCCACACACCCATGCCGATGGTTGAAAACTCTCAAAGTCCAACCGCGTGTGCGTGAGCGCGCAAAAACATTTTTTTTTTTGGGGAAATTGCCTTCAATTTTTTACTCTTGTAAAATCCGTTTTCGGGGGCTCTGTAGGACCATTTTTGGAGCTTTTTGATCGGTTTTTCGTGGTTTTTCCTTCATTCCTAACCCATTCGCTATTTTTCTGGAATAAAAACAAAAATCAGAATCAGCCGGTCCTGGGTGGTACATTTATAAATATTTAGCTGGTACTCAGCGGGTTAAATCTTATTGTGAATTTTCCAGTTAGTTCTCTCGACTTAAATATGAATATCTTATATTTTTCAACTTCTTAAAAAAATCAAGTGTCATTAAAATCTTCATGGAAATAGATATTCTCTTCAGTGGACCTTATTATATTTATGTATTTATATATATATATATATATATATATATATATATATACATATATATAATATATATATATATATATATATAATTATATACCGGGTATATATATATATATATATATATATATATATATATATATATATATATATATTTGTTTGAGTTTACTCCATATAAATCAATTGAGTTTAATTAAAAACATCCCAAAGACCCCCTTTCGAGATTGATTTGTACATGCCACGGCCATAGGCCGGTTCCTCCTAAATTATAGGCTCGCTATCGATCACCAGGAAAAAATCGACACCTAGATGGCACGAAAGGTCTTAATATTGACAAAGGAATGGGTGACAGTTTTAAAATGTGAAAACTAATGGGACTAAACATGAAGAAGAAGGGGGTTCAGGAAAATAAAAATACTTCCCCTTAAATACATATTTCTGTGGGAGGATTCTATGTGTGAGATAAAGCTCCTTGAACTTTTAACACACGATTTCTCCAATTCATATTAATTTTCCAGTCAATACTTTCCATATTTTTTAACTTGCTCAGTTTTCAATCAATCTCATAATTTCAATAGTCATAATAATCCTCATAATAAAAGGAATAAGCTTCCTTAGACAAAGTTTGATATTTGGAATTATATTGTGAAAAATTACAGTTTTGAAGTTTTTGAATTTCCAAAAATTAAAAATTAAAGTACAAAAATAACTAAATAAATAAATAAATAATATATTTAAAAAATACTATCATTATTTCTTTTTTCTTTTTTAGATATCTTGCTAATGAAAGGAAATTTATTAAAATTTAAACACATTTTTAAATGAAACATTACCGATAAAATGACAAAAACATTGAATTTTTGTTTATAGTTGGTTGCTTTACAATTACTGTATATAAAATTAATTAAAACCAATATAAAATAAATATGATCATAAATCCATAATGTTTTGCTTGGATAGGTTTCTTGCTAGATTATACTGTGTAGCTATCCCCGGACGAATTTATTAAAAATGTTTAATACACTCGCCCCCTGGGTTTGGCGATTTTAAGACCTTTCGAGCCATTTAGGTGTCGATTTCTTCCTGGCGAGTGAAAGCAACCTCCAATATAAAAGTGTTTCTTTTTCTTTTTTTCTTTTTTTCTAACGAAAAGTGCAAACAGTTATCTCGGAGGGGAGTCTTAGGTATATATTTTTAAGCTTTAGGAGGTCTACGGATGAAACATAAATTAAAGTAATAATAATAATAACAATAAACAAGTCAATTTATCAATAAACATATATATAAAGAATTTACTAACTAGCGCTTAGGCTCACGATAACATTAATTTCAGTAATATCGTCTAGGAAAAAATGCGTCCTCTCATTGAAGGGGTTAAGGGGGGATTTCTGAACCCCCATCTTCCTCATGTTTAGCCCAATTAGTTTTGAGATTACAATTATGATGTTCGTCCCATCAGTTTGGGCATTTTAAGACCTTTCGCCCCATGTTTTTGTATATTTTAAGACCATACGTGACATTAAGGTGTCGATTTTTTTCCTGGCGAGTGATAGCAAGCCTGCAATTAAGGAAAAACTGGCCTTCGGTCGGGCTGTTTTGCTAACGAAAAAAACAATAACAAATAAATCAAATAAAAATTAATGAATATATATATATAGAAAAAAAGGTAATAATAGTACAAATTAAAATAATTATGTCATTACTACTACTACTACTACTAATACTAATAATAATAATAATAATACAAATAAAATAATAATAATAATAATAATAACATTAATAATAATAATAAAATTATCCCGTTAATTTCCCATTTTTTCCGATGACTACACTGGAAAAAATCATTTGTGTTCAAATTTAACAAAGGAGATATAGTGTATATAACAAGTATTTCATTCCTTGATATGTTATAATGTACACTCGGTCAAAAAAGTATCTGCACCCCTACCCTGATCATCTGGTGTGTACAGCTCGGTAGTATAGGTCGTAAGTCGTAGGTAGTAGATTTTAGGTAGTATACTGTAGGTAGGTAGTATACTGTAGGTAGGTAGTATACTGTAGGTAGGTAATATACTGTAGGTAGGTAGTATACTGTAGGTAGGTAATATACTGTAGGTAGGTAATATACTGTAGGTAGGTAATATACTGTAGGTAGGTAATATACTGTAGGTAGGTAGTATACTGTAGGTAGGTAATATACTGTAGGTAGGTAATATACTGTAGGTAGGTAGTATACTGTAGGTAGGTAATATACTGTAGGTAGGTAGTATACTGTAGGTAGGTAGTATACTGTAGGTAGGTAATATACTGTAGGTAGGTAGTATACTGTAGGTAGGTAGTATACTGTAGGTAGGTAGTATACTGTAGGTAGGTAATATACTGTAGGTAGGTAGTATACTGTAGGTAGGTAATATACTGTAGGTAGGTAATATACTGTAGGTAGGTAGTATACTGTAGGTAGGTAGTATACTGTAGGTAGGTAGTATACTGTAGGTAGGTAGTATACTGTAGGTAGGTAATATACTGTAGGTAGGTAGTATACTGTAGGTAGGTAATATACTGTAGGTAGGTAGTATACTGTAGGTAGGTAATATACTGTAGGTAGGTAATATACTGTAGGTAGGTAATATACTGTAGGTAGGTAGTATACTGTAGGTAGGTAGTATACTGTAGGTAGGTAGTATACTGTAGGTAGGTAGTATACTGTAGGTAGGTAATATACTGTAGGTAGGTAGTATACTGTAGGTAGGTAATATACTGTAGGTAGGTAGTATACTGTAGGTAGGTAATATACTGTAGGTAGGTAGTATACTGTAGGTAGGTAGTATACTGTAGGTAGGTAGTATACTGTAGGTAGGTAATATACTGTAGGTAGGTAGTATACTGTAGGTAGGTAGTATACTGTAGGTAGGTAGTATACTGTAGGTAGGTAGTATACTGTAGGTAGGTAGTATACTGTAGGTAGGTAGTTTTTTTGTTTTTTTTTTTTTTCTATGTGATTGAGGGAGGCAAAAGGCATTACTGCCTATAGCGAGTGCCTCCCCCATAGTTGAAAGAGTGACAGGGCCAAAATCAAGGGACATTCGAGCCAAAATACTGCCAAGTATACTGTAGGTAGGTAGTATACTGTCGGTAGGTAATAGTATAGATGGATATAGCTGCAGGTAGAGATGCTAGCCGCAGCTAACCCTACCAAGCTGTACACACAAGATGATCAGCGTAGGGGTGCAGATACTTTTTTGACCAACTGTACATAGCTATACCGTCTAACCCTATTTATGTGTCCTGTTTCTGTTGTCATTAAACGTACATTTTGTTCATGTGTGGAGATACATTTGTTTTAGAGTAGATAATATTTTAGATACATTTTAGAGATGATAATATTTTAGATATATTTTAGAGTAGATATATTTTAGATACATTTTAGAAAAGATATATGTTAGATACATTTTAGAGTAGATATATGTTAGATACATTTTAGAAAAGATTTATTTTAGATATATTTTAGAGTAGATATATGTTAGATACATTTTAGAAAAGATATATTTTAGATATATTTAAGAAAAGATATATTTTCGATACATTTTAGAGTAGATATTTTTTAGATTAGATTCAGAATACATTTACGTACATTTTCGAGTATATAGATGTTACATTTATATACATTTTATAGTAAATTTAGAATAAATTTAGATATACTTTCGAGTAAATTTGGATTACATTTAGATACATTTTAAAGCACCTCTAGAATACAATTACATACATCACAGAGCAGACTTTGAAAAACAACGCTTAGCGGCAGTCAATATGAAGCGTGTGATAATATTAAGTGAATTTTGAGAAGTGAATGAGACTCCGGGTGGTCATTATTCAGGGCCAGATAAATACGGTAGTAAGGTCACACTGTTTGTTATTAGGACGTCTCAATATTCCACTTGACCTTTTGATAGAATAGCAGCAGAAGTGGTGGTGGGGGGCTCCTGACGTAGTATTAATGATTGCACGATCGAGAGGGGTTCAAGGGGAGATGGGTCGTTTTTCTGGACCCCCTTTTCCCTCGTGTTTAGCCCCATTATTTTTTTTTTAGATTTTAAGACATTCGGCCCATTAGTTTGGCGATTTTAAGATTATTCGTCCCATTTCATTCTTTGTCAATATTAAGACTTTTCGTATCATTTATTTGTCGATTTTTCCTGTCGATCGATAGCGAGCCGGTAATCTAAGAGGGACCGGCCTTCGGCCGGTAAATTTTACTATCGAAAAATGTAGATATTTATTTTAAAGGAGAGTCTTGGGCGTTTTTTTTTTTTTTAAGCTAGATGGAGGTCTAGGGAGAAACTAAATAAAAATAGTAAATAATACATATAAATGAGAAAATATATACGCCCATCCCCCCTTAAGAATTGTTTGATTATCTATTAAGTGTTATCCAGTGAAGATATAGTGTCTGTTTAGTGTTTTGGTAATGCTAATTGTTATCGATAAATTCGTAACCTAAGAAATACTAGAAAATGTATGCGTCATGGATCTCTCTCTCTCTCTCTCTCTTTCTCTCTCTCTCTGTATATGTAAATATATATACGGTATATTTTTTTCTTCTACACACAATGTGCCGAACAAGGTTGCTTCATTGTACAGTTGCTTGCAAATATTTATATACAATAAAGTTTAATTATTATAAAAATGAAAATGAATCATATAATAAAAGCTAAAATAAGAGGTTCAAAATACATACGAGTATCTGTATAGATGGCTCGAGTTATTATTTGAAAATATATTATATAAGTGCAATGTCATAAGGTGTATCTTTCTTATGACATTACACTTTTAAACATGTAATTTATTTTTAAATAATAACTCGAGCCATCAAAAAGACACTCGAACTTATTTTAACCATATTAATTTAACTTTTTAGTATTAGATGCATTTATAATTTTGCAATAGTACAGCTTTCTTGTACGTAAATATCTTCTAGCAACTTTACAGTGCACCAACTTTGTTCTGCACATTCTGTGTAAACAAAAATATAGCATATTGATTGTACCACAATAATCTTTATATATATATATATATATATATATATATATATATATATATATATATATATATATATATATATATATATATATATATATATATATATATATATATATATACAGTATATATTAAGTATATATCACAAATACACGTGAGCCACTAAATAATGTTTTAATCTCTCAGTGGGATATATATATATATATATATATATATATATATATATATATACATAGTGAGAGAGAGAGATAATCCTCCTCCCCTTGTCAAAGTCACCTACTAAACGAGACCATGAGAATTGGAACTTTTAATGTTGTTTCTGTTCGGTCTCTGTCTCGGGTCGGCCACCCCCTGCTATGGGGTATGTGCCTGGGTATATACATACATACATACATACATACATACATACTATTATTATTATAATGGATAATTTTCATTGCAATGTAATTATATATTAAATGTGACCCTTTGACTTGACGTAATACTTCACCATACGTCTTTAGCTAAAATAATTAAAGCAAGAAACATTAAACTAAATTTGTACATATTTAGGTAAAAAAACAAAAAATGTCCCGGCCGAAGACCGGTTTCTTCTAAATTACCGGTTCGGTATCGCTCGCCCAGGAAAATAATCAACAGCTGAATAGGGATAAATGTCTTATAATGGCCAACACAAGGGACAAAACCTATTAAAATCACCAAACGAATGGGGCAATACAGAGCTGGATCCAAACAGACCACCCTCGGGTTTAAAAGGGTTAAAACTGGCCGTGTTTAAGTACTGTTTACCGTATTGGCAGTATCGAATTGGCTACGGGCTCTGCCTAATACACACACATATACACATACTGTACACAAACATAAACATACACATATAAACACTCACATACACCCGAATCCAGGCAGTCAAACCTAGTTGCTAAGCTACACAGTACACACACACACACAACTTCACAATATGCTTTCTCACCGGGCGGAAAATTAAATTCCTTAGCATCTTAGATGTTATACTTATTGCAAGAAAGTGAGACATAATGTGAAGGCTGGTCCTATCCAGAGTGTGGTTTGGCATCCTCTACTCAACCTTATAGCCGCTGCTGTCTGTCTCTTTTACTGTCCTACTTTTCCTTCAAGGTGCTGGCAAGATCGCCGGATTGAGTGGTACTGCAAGGGGGGCTGCGGAGGGTGGGGGCATTGGCCCGGAGGTGCAAGCCCGTGTGCTGCTGATCCCCTCCCCCGCTGCCATCTCAGAGACAGATCTCATCTCACCTTGGCCCGAGCATCTGGAATGGCTTTAGTCTACCGGACTCGGGACTGCTCGGCCAGACAGTCTGGGGAACTACAACAACAACATCAAAATAATGTGATTCTGCATCATATTTAATGTCTAGTTTTTTTAATTAACACTTTATTTCACTTCAATACCTTCACAATAGGTAAGTAATGATATGGGAGCATAATTTGTCTCTAATTTAATTTAACAAAAATATAATAATCCTGACTAAAAGTAATAACACTCTCTATCTTTGCTTACTTGAACAATTTGGCTAACAATTATTTTCGAGTCAGAATCTACAGATCAAATTATGTCACTACCAGCAGTACTCATATATCAACACTATTTGGTCTGAGGAAGGTCTTTTTTTGTACCTCCCCTGTTTCTCCCCATTACTTTGGATATTTTAAGCCGTTTCACCTCATTAGTTTGGCAATAACGGGACGCTTCAACTCATTTGCTGTCGGTGTCGATTTTTTCCTGCTTGAGCAATAGCAATGAGGAAGGTATATGGGAGTCACGGAGCCCCTCACACAGTCAGGAGTGCGAGCTAATGGGAGTCTAACAGGAGTCGCTAGAGTCACCGTGAAAGAGTGGGAGTCTAACAAGAGTCCCTAGGAGTCGCAAGTGTCACTAGGAGTCATCGATTTTCACCGCGAATAGGCCCACGAGTCCGAATTTTCCCCTACTCCTAGTGACTCTAGCTCGCACTCCTGACTGTGTGAGGGCCCCTTCAAAAGGTTAACTGAGATAGTCTTTGCCCTATTAATTCCCACAGTTCCTTGCTAAGCTGTATAAAATCGTCCAATAATAGCCAGAAAAAGCTGTAAAAATGCGGCATTATCTTCAAAGGGGTTAAGGTTGATACTAAATGGCAGACTAAGTGCGGTGAGTGAGAGGCACCCATCTTTCAATACAATCCTACTCATAATCTGTCCAGCTCTTCAAACCAAGAATTAAACAAATATTCTCAGTCCTTCTATTCAACAAGTTAACTCTGGAAGTCTCTCCCTCAATCAATCTTTCCTTTATCCTATGACTTGGACTGCTTTAAACTTTACTGTATGTGTCAAAGCATTTTGACTCTAACATACCTTGAATTAAATTTGAATCTCTGTCACTCTTTCAACTTTGAGGAAGACACTTGTTACAGGCAGCCTTGCTTTTTGTCTCCTTCATTCACATAACAAAACAAATATATATACAGTATATATATATATATATATATATATATATATATATATATATATATATATATATATATATATATATATATATATATACTGTATATATATATATATATGTTAGTATAGCCAGGTAATAGATTCTCTTTTAAACAGACGAGGTTAAAGGCAACAGCAGTTTCAGCATTCAAGATTTTATTGTTACAGCTTTCAATAGTTCTAACAATTTTCCTCTGGGGTTCAGAGATGAGGTACAACAGGTTAGCAAAATTCATGGTGGATCCAACGTTTCACAAGTAAACATCTTGCATCTTCAGGGAATGGACAGGTAATGATTAGAATAAGGACATTTGTCCTTATTCTAATCATTACCTGTCCATTCCCTGAAGATGCAAGATGTTTACTTGTGAAACGTTGGATCCACCATGAATTTTGCTAACCTGTTGTACCTCATCTCTGAACCCCAGAGGAAAATTGTTAGAACTATTGAAAGCTGTAACAATAAAATCTTGAATGCTGAAACTGCTGTTGCCTTTAACCTCGTCTGTTTAAAAGAGAATATATATATATATATATATATATATATATATATATGGAGGTAAAATCACAAATATGTGTGATCAAATTATATAGTAAAACTCGCTAGGAAAATTGAAACAATGGAACACCAAGCTTTCGTCTATTCTCTCAAGACATCTTCAGGGTAATACCTATTATTACCCTGTTACCGTATTACCCTGTATTACCGTATTACCGAATACCGTATTACCCTGAAGATGTCTTGAGAGAATAGACGAAAGCTTGGTGTTCCATTGTTTCAATTTTCCTAGCGAGTTTTACTACATATATATATATATCTATATATATATATATACTTATATATTGTGGATGGCCATCGCTCATTTCCTCATCCTATCAACTCCGGTGTTCCTTAGGGTTCTGTCCTATCTCCTATTCACTTTCTAATTTTCATAAATGATCTTCTCAACTGTACATCCAGTCCCATCAATTCATATGCAGACGACTCTGCCTTACACCACTCAATTCTCCCTACCATTAAATGCCTACAGTGGCCGATAGAGGCGCTGAACGCAATGTTTACTGCGGTGAATTGTGGGAAATTGGCGAGATCGCGGACCTATCCACCCTCCTTCTCCTTCAACAATTCTTTATTATAAGCAGTTAGTCAAAATGTCTGTAGCTGACACATACTTTGGTCTATGTATACTGTTGTTTCATGTATTTTAAAATCACCCATATTCATAAATAACGTATATTTATAATACAAAGTCAGCAGGTATTTTGCGCCTATTTTGTTATGATAATTAATCAGCTTATAATTATGTTTGTTGTTGTTGTTGTTCCCCAAGCTGCCTGGCCGAACAGCCCCAAGGCCCCCCGAGCAATTCCAAGGCCATAACCGAGTGCCCCCACAGAACCCTCCCTGCCGACCACAATAAAGCCTGGGTAACCGAAGCCACTCCATGGCGGGGAGCTGAGGAGGGTGCAGAATCGCCCGGAAACCAAAGCCCCACCCAGGGCCCTGTGCCCCTCAGCAATTATGAAGAGAAAGTTGAGGGGCAAGGGGAAAATGTGACGCTTTGGCTTCCAATCTTGGTAGATTGGGAGGTCAATCCACGGAAGAGACGCCGTCATGTTTGTAGTTTGTAGTCATTATCAGCTTCATATGGACTTTCCCTTTATTACTATACTATATAAGCACATAGTGGAGTCGTATACTGTAAAATAATAACATGTAGAAACACAAAAAAAATCGAGATAAAGTGTGTGTATCCTAGGTGTTGGGTATTGTTGATGTCGACAGTCGTAGCTCTGACGCTACGTCGGAAGCGTCCACCAGAGGTCTCAGGTGAATTATTCTTGGTAGGGTCAATTAGTTTTCCAGAACGCCCCAGCCAGCAGTCCCTCAAAAGCAAACGTAATGAAGCAATAAAATACTTATCTTCTGATCTAGCTACTATTTCCAATTGGGGTAGAGAAAACCTTGTTACATTTAATGCTTCCAAAACTAAATGTATCCATCTTACTACCCATCAGGAACCTCCAGAGGACTGTCCCTTATTCTTCAACAATACAAAAATCAACCCTTCATCTTCTCTCAATGACCTCGGTGTCTCTTTTTCTTCTGCTCTCACTTGGAAAGATCATATTACCAGTCTCGCTAAGGCAGCCTCGAAGATGCTGGGCCTGCTCAACCACCTCAAGGGGTTCTTTACTGCTGGCAAGCTTTTTGCTTTGAACAGTGGCACAGTGCATCCTTGTATTGAGTATTGTTCACATGTGTGAGGAGGATCCTCTCACACCGCACTCCTAGACAAAGTAGAAAGAAAAGCCTTTCGCATCATTAACTCCCGTCCACTCACCAACTCTTTGCAATCTCTCTCTCTTCGCCGCAATGTTGCATCTCTCTCGCTATTCTATCGCTAGTACAATAATCAGTGTTCCTCGGAGCTTTCCCAGTGTATACCACCTCCTCTACATAGGGTATGTAGTACCCGCCTGGCAACACAATCCCACCCCTACTCTGTGCAACTCTCCAACCCAAGAGTGAAACGCTATTCTCAGACTTTCTTCTATTCAACTGCTGAGCTTTGGAAATCTCTCCGGGAATCAGTCTTTCCCTCTTCCTATGACTTAAATTTCTTCAAATTCCGTGTGTCCAGGTATTTTAGCTCAAACGTCCCTTGATTTTGGCCCTGTCACTCTTTCAAATCTGGGGGAGGCACTCGCTGCAGGCAGTTATGCCTTTTGTCTCCCTCATTCACATAGAAAACAAAACAAAAATAGGAAAGAGGGGGGTGGAGAGGGAGGAATAGCACCAGAATCATCCAAGGTGGAGTTTCTAGCAAAAGTTTGAGCGAAGAGTTCACGCCATCAGCGTGGAAAAGGGGAGGGAAAGACGAGGAAGAAAATTGTTGGAGAGGTTTTTGGCTAGATGCCAGAAAGCTTGGGAAGAGCTAGAGTTGGATAGTTCAGTGCATTTATTATTGATGAAAGAGTGCTTGGCAAGTCGAAGAACAGATTTGGCTTGATTACGGGCAGAGACGTAGGAGGAATGAGATTCTTGAGTTTTAAGGCGTCGGTTCCATTTGAATGCTTCCTCCTTGTTGTGGACAGCAGTAGAACAAGCGTGAGTAGACCAAGATTATTTTGCATTAGACTGAGAGAAAGAAAATGGAATGTACGATTCCATGCCCGAGAGGATTACCTCGGTAATGCGTTCAGCACTCTCAGAGGGTCCTCGGCCAAGAAAGCAGAAGTTATTCCATGGGAAATCAAAGAAGTACTGCCGGAGAGTCTCCCAGTCGGCAGCGCCAAAGTGCCACAAGCGCCTAAGATGGAGATTTCAGAGAAGGGAGAGATGGATAGAATGTGTTCCACTTTAGAGTTTAGATAATCAAAGAATTTGGGAAAGTCAGTAGAGTTAAGGGAAAGGTAGACAGCATGAAATATTTAGTATGTGAATATCAGGATAGTTTGAGCCATAAAGTTGAGAATTCAGAGGAGTCGAAATCGGGAACATGAGAGCAAGTGAGTTTGTTGTGCACGTATGCACAACATCCACCTTTGGCTTTGAAACTAGAATAGAGAAACTAGGAGTATACAGAGAAGGGGCTGCTGGAAGTTGTCTCAGATACCTGGGTTTCGGTGAGGAAAAGAAGATCAGGTTTGTAGGAGGAGAGATGGTGTTCGACGGAATGAAAATTAAAGGAAAGTCCGCGAATATTGCAAAAGTTGATAGTAAGAGTGACAGGCCGTGGTCCAGAGCAATTAGAGGGGTCGTCAGGGGAAGGTCAGGCAGGTTTGGGGGCATTTTTGGTCCCCCCCCCTCCCCCTCCCCCTGGGGACTCCGGGGCTGGGCCCGTGTTCATCATTTTTGTTTTAATAATTTTGAAGGAGGAAGTGTGGTGTGCATGTTAAGTGTAGTGAAGTAAATAGGAGGAGGAGGTGTTTGCGAGAGCATGCTGGACTACTCTCAGTGTAAGTGAGGCACAAAGGGAAACAGTAAGAGGGGCCAAGCAAATGAAACAGGAGTTCCAGCGACTCCTTATCAAATGCATACAGCCTCTCCTGGGTATAGCCCTGTTCGATTGGTGCCTACAATCTACCCCCATTTCCCCTATTAGTCGCCTTGTACGACACGCAGTAGGGCGCGTGGGGCATATTCTTTTTTTCCTCCACCATAAGATGGAGGCCCCCTTACCCCCAGGGGAGAATATACAGTATATATATATATATATATATATATATATATATATATATATATACAATCAATCAATCAATGGGGGCATATGCTGTGACAGCACGTAGCCGCACTCACCCGCCGCCTTCACTCCAGGGGATCCACCAGGGCAAGATTCCAGGCTTCTGCCTGGCCTATATCAAGTATTCTTTCAGTCGATTGGCCAACTTGCCCTATCCATGAGTTCTGTGGTCTTCCTCTAGGCCTCTTCCTGTCTCACACACACACACACACACACACACACACACACACACATATATATACTGTATATATATATATATATATATACTGTATATATATATATATATATATATATATATACTGTATATATATATATATATATATATATATATATATATATATATATACTGTATATATATATATATATATATATATATATATATATATATAAATAGAGAGGCTGCAGGAGAAGGAAATCAGGAAAGAGTACAGGAGAGTAGTAGAAAGACAACTAGGTGGGTTTGACCTGGAAGATATGGAGGAGATGAGCAAGGTGTGAGGAGGTGTGTGGAGTAAGGAGAAGAGGGAGGGGAGTGAAAGGTACAGCATGGTGGACAGAAGGGGTTAAAATAGTTGTGGAAGACAAGAAGAAAGCATATAGAGAGTGGTAGGGTAGTAGAGGGAATGAAGATTTGGAGAGACAGAAAAGAGCGAGGTACTTGGAGAAAAAGAGAGTGGTGAAGAGAGTAGTGAAGGAATGTAAAAGAAGAGTAGTTGAGGAATTTGGAAGGAATCTGAGTGTAAAATGGAGGGAGTGTAAGAAACTGTTATAGAAAGAAATGAAGAAAGTTAGGGAAGGTAGCAATGTAAACAGTAAGGGTGTGAAAGATAAGAATGGACGAGTGCTGAATGTTGGGTTGAAACAGGGGTGTGTGATGTCCCCGTGGTTGTTTACTGTATATATGGATGGAGTCATGAAAGAAATACAAGGAAGAGCAGTGGATGTTGGTGTATCGCTGATAAGGGAGGGAAACGAGTGGAAGCTACCTGTACTGCTGTTTGCTGATGATACAGTTCTGATGAGCGATAATGAATGGGAGTTGCAGGGTCTGGTAAATATGTTTGAAACAGTGTGAACGGAATCTGAAGTTAAATGAGGGGAAGAGCAAGGTTATGGTCTTCGAAAGGGGTGAAGCCACAGAGCGTGAGGTGAAGTTGAACAGTCAGGCTATGGAGATTATCAGCTCATTTAAGTATCTGGGCAGTGTGCTGAGTAAGTATGGGAGTATGGATGAAGAAATGCAGGAGAGGGTGCAACAGGGGAAGAGGGTTGTAGGAACGCTGAAAGCAGTAACAAGAAATAGGGTGGTCAGCATGGAAGTGAAGAAGTCCTTGCATGACAGTGTGGTAATCCCGACACTGACTTATGGAAGCGAAACATGGGAAGTTGGTGGTCATGCCGGAGGCATGCAAATGCAGAAAAGGATGCAACCGTGATACCCACTGATGTGTCTGACCAGGGACGCCCATGGGACGCCCATGGATCAGCCGGGGGACGTGGAATAGACGGTGTGTCAGTGGTAGGTTAGGGGAATGACGGATCAAACTTGCTTTGAGGACATTTCAAGGACATTGCCCAGTCAACCCGCGGTCGCCATAGGCCAAGGCCGCCCAGCGACAAGGGCAAAGTTGAGGTAATATCAGGTGCATGGGCCCCAATTACCACGGTCGGTCGCTGCAAGGTCTCCCACATTTGGTCCCAACCCAAAAAGTATGTCGGCCAAGGACGGCTAAGGTCGTGTTGACATAGTCATGTGTGTGAACTGGGCTTTAAGGCCGGTATCACACGAGCGCTTTTTCACTCAACATTTATCCTTTACACTGGTCTGGCAGCTTATGAGGTCAACATTTAATATTTTTCTCTTACCTAAATTCATCTATCATCAGTTTAGTTTCCGATACCAGTGCAAAATATTCGAAAAATGTTGCCAGAAAAATGTTGATTATCAAATGTTGATTATAAATGCTCGTGTGATACCGGATTAAGTGTAAGATATAGCTGCACAGTATATACTCTGGAAGATTGACAATTGCGTGAGGAACTGAAACAATATCCTTGTGAAGGATATACTAAATTATGTGAAGAACAATGGCAACTAAAGGTGCATGACTTCGTGACTTCGTGGTGTAGCGGTATCGAAACCGAGAAGTCAACCTTGAAATCTAGATTCAAATCTTTGCCCAGCTGTATCATTTCTATATGTAAGCACGAGTATTTGTGCGAATACATTTATATATGCCTCTGTATTTTAGTTTAGATAAGATAATGTTTTCACTCCACTTCCTATATTATGTGGATATTCATGCATGCAATACTATACTCAGTTCATTATGATAAGTCTAATAATCCTAACCCCCAAGCTCTCGTAACTGAAAAAGAACTTGAGAAATATAGCCGATATTGTTACCATATGACAAATGTCAGTGCAAATAGTTATGAAAGTTTACAACCATCGTTTACTCCAGCCCTTCTTGAGTTACAAAAGGCTAGGTGTCCCATTATCTAGACACATTATCATGAATACACTAGTATTTATTGCAACAAGGGAATGTTTTATGGCAAGTAGCTGGGCTTGTTGTAACGTAATTTATTGGTGTGCATAACAGATTCCTGAAAAATATCCTCCAGAGATTATATCGGAATTGAATTGGTGAACTCTGACTTACTAGTTCACTGTTATAACCATTCAGACACAATCTACCCATAATATATCCCTTTCTTCATATTTCACCCTGTTATACCCGATTCAACCTCAAAAGCAGCCCCAATACACCTGGCAGTCATCACCTCAATACCAGTGACACCACATAAATTAACTCAGCCTTCCCTAAAAACACTCTCCTCTTCGGAAAAACGTGACATCAAATCCGCGTCCCCAGCCACTACGTCGCTCACTTTGCCCTCCAGATTCCTCTGGGAGTACCCAGCCAGCCATACCTGTCCTGATGTCCTTCCTCTCACCCTTACCTGAGTCACCAGAGCGAAAACGACATAATGTCAGGTCACAGGTATAGGAACAAGAAAAGCTTAATGCCTGCAACTCCAGGATCCCCAGGTGGAACGGAAGTGAGACATATACCTTAACCAGAACAGCACTATTCAGCCCACTTTCACCAAGGCAAGTTCACAATACAAGGGATCCTGTAAGTGTTCGACGAGGTATCCTATCGGCAAAATCCGTGTTGAGACATCCTGTCACGGTACCACAACCACACTCCAGAAGGTACTCTATGGAGGGTCGATGAGGCATCCTGTCGACAAAATCCGTAACGAGGCATCTTGTTATGGTCTCGTCAAGGGACCGTACAAGGTATCCTGTGGATGGGACAAACCCATAAAAACGAGCTCAGGTGTTGAGGTATCCTGGCACTACAAGATCACACTCGAGCTGTTTCAGTCTCGAGGCATTCGCCAAGCCTGCGAACAACACGCCCGTGCCAGATCCAAGTAATGTACAGTAGTGAGTTCTCTAGCTGTCAACACCACAAAATCGTAGTGTTTCTCTTTAGAATCTTTTGAGGAGGCAGTACGTAAAAATCCTGCCAAAGTGACTTGTTCTGCAAGATTGCCATCGGTACAGCAGAAGACAAATGCCCCTGCACCCGCAATGGGCGAGATACAGAAATACAACAATCGGTGTTTCCTTACCACCCTCAAGAAGTCTTCAGCCCCTGTCTAACTCATACTTGTGACCCTCGGAAATAATAATATGTTGTAGTGCAAGGTACTAAGTCTCGTCTCTGGATTTCAGGTACCTTTCTTGTTCAATGTTAATTTTATCCAGCATGCACCCCATCAATTGCTCCCCTTGACTGATTATATTGATAATCTAGCTTTCGGGAACGACTCTGTTGACATGAATATTGATTTAGATACATCTGGTTAACGTAAATGCCTCCATACAATACCACATTACCTATACATAATGTTTAGCTGGCTTCCCTTCTATTCCCCATGCCATATATATTTTCTTATTGTATTTCTCTGGTTCTACCAATCTACTGAAGTGTACATACAATATGTCTTCACTTGTGTCACTATCAATAAAATTGTTCGTCCCTTCCTCTTATTCAGTATATGTTATTCTTCTTAATTACCATTTTATTTTATTTATCTTATGTATATACTGTCACAGTAATTGTAACTTACATATTATACAACCTTATATATCTAGTTTGTGTACTCTTTTCTAATCAAAAGGTCGTTGTACACTGACACGACAGCCCCTTCAAGACTGGCATGAACACCCACGGCACACACTAATCCTGTGTCTTGCTGAATTTACTAGAGATCGCGGAAAAAATGGCTGGCATCGTTAGAGTCGTATCTCTACCGTATCTCTACCGTATCTCTTCCGCACGACTTGATAAGACTCTAGCAATGCCGATACGGTGGAGAAACGAATGCTACGAAGAAGATAGGAAAAGTCGTGCGATGGGTACACGACTAGTCCACGGAAAAGATACGACCCAAAAGACTGCGATACAACTCAGAAGAATCGTATCGACGCCGTGAGACGTGCAACCGGATTGAGGCTAAATGCACGTTATTTTTTTATATGTATATTTTTTTTTTTGCCAACTCGACTGTTGCCAATTTTCCGCACGGAAGAGATACGGTCCGCACGGCAGGCTTACGCACCAGACGATGTTGATACGGGCCATACGGCTTTGATACAGACCATACGATTGTGTTACGGTGAGTTTGTGACGGAGACCAGACTCAGACGATTTTTTACAGTTGCCGGGGGATTCCCACAAACTTTTGAACAGCTCAAAATCTCATATCGGCCCCCGATACGTCTCTTGGACCGTGAGAGTTACCCACGGCTAATTTCGGATATCCACGATTATGTTGCCAATTCGTCGTATCAGGCTGAAATTTCGAGTCGGGAACTCGCCTGGAGGGGCTTTCGTGTCAGTGTGCAACGACCTTTAACCATCCTACTCGATTAAAGTGGGGTCACCTGCTTTTTTTCTCTCCTTTTCTCTCTTTTTCTGGCTTGTATCCTTTCGGCCCCATTCAGCCTACTGTTTTAATATGTATATCCCCATCATGGTGTTGATTTCTTCCGCGAGCCAGCATTGTATGGAGAAATCCGGCTTCACCGGAGACATTTTTCTATCGAAAAATGTACAAATGTAGCCTGCTGTTATAAACATTTCAAAATATATGCTGGCTCGCTCCCGCTCGCTAGAAAAAATTGACACCTGGATGGTGCTAAACGCCTTAACACTCAGGCCACGGGGCCCCACATATATCGGGCGAGAGAACCATGGCCATTCCTGCGGGGCCCGACAATATCCGAGCGGGATGTTGAGCACATTATCAGCTCTGAGAGAGAGTCCACGCGTTGGGAGGACGATAGGCGGGCTCTGACCGCTCGGCACAGACCGAGTACCATGACAGATGTCCCCACCACAACATTACACATCCACTGCCTCGCCAGACAAGGAAAAAACTAAGGAAATTACCGTATTTTAGGGTTATTGCACTCGTGTTGCAACATCATTGCAAGAGAACCCGTGGTCATACAAGGGTGATTCAGGTGTCATTGGAAAGCTCTATTATCGCCCTTTCACGGATACATAATCATATTACGCGCTGGCTCTTGTTTATGCATGAAAAAGAGCATGGAATGAAGCTCGTTTAGGGTAAATATGCCCGCCAGGCAGGTAGTAGAAGTTAAAAACATCCCCATTTGACAGGGGTTAAAACTGTAGGCTGAATGGGGCCAAATGGATACAACCCAGAGAGAGAGGGAGAGAAAAAAAAAAGAGGTGGGCCCCCTTAAGGACTATTCTCATACTTGAGGTGTACAGGCTGCACCCCTATGTGTACCTAATAATAATAGAGGTACTGGCATCTTACTGGTGGCACACAGGGGTCTCAATTCAATGGGAGACTGTTCAACTTTGAGAAAAGGGTCGACACTATAAGGTGATGATATTTCTTTTTGTTTTGTTGTGAGCACAGTGAAGTCAATCAAAATGGCAAACGATACCAAGGTTCAGATTCCAATACAACATATTGATTCAGATTTGATGGACACAAATACTTATCTAGAGATGGTTGAACCTGCAATGGGCTTAGGCTACACTAAGGAGAGATAAAAACAAAAATGCCACACTATTAGCGAATAGTAGGATCAAAGCATTCTCGCACATCTTGGGAAAATCCACAATTAACTTTCATGGGATGGCCTGAAAAACGTTAAAGTAAAGGCCTTTAAACCTTCAATTGGATTCATCGTTGTCCAGACAAATTTGAAATCAATCAGTTTAACCTCTTCTGTACCGGCGATGTCTTATGTTTTTTTTTTCTATGTGAATGAGGTAGACAAAAGGCATAACTGCCTGCAGCGAGTGCCTCCCCCAGAGTTGAAAGAGTAACAGGGCCAAAATAAAGGGACATTCGAGCTAAAATGCCTGGACACACGGAGTTTCAAGCAATTTATGTCATAGGAAGAGGGAAAAACTGATTCTGGGAGAGTTCCAGAGGTCAGCAGTTGAATAGAAGAAAGTCTGAGAATAGCATTTCACTCTTGGGTTGGAGAGTTGCACAGAGTAGAGGTGGGATCGTGTTGCAAGGTGGTTACTATGTACTCTATGTAGAGGAGGTGGTATACACTGGGAAAGCTCCGAGGAACACTGATTATTGTAGTAGCGATAAAATAACGAGAGAGGTGCAACATTGCGGCGAAGAGAGAGAGATTGCAGAGATTTGGTGAGTGGACGGGAGTTAATGATACAAAAGGCTTTCCTTTCTACTTTGTCTAGGAGTGTGGTGTGAGAGGATCCTCCCAACACATGTGAACAATACTCAATAAAAGGACGCACTGTGCCCCTGTACAGAGCAAAAAGCGGCGCAGGGGTAAAGAACCCCTTGAGGCAGTTGAGCACACCCAGCTTCTGGGAGGCTGCCTTAGCGGGACTGGTAATATGGTCCTTCCAAGTGAGAGCAGAAGAAAAAGAGACACCGAGAACATTGAGAGAAGATGAAGGGTTGATTTTTGTATTGTTGAAGAATAAGGGGATAGTCCTCTGGAGGTTCCTCATGGGTAGTAAGATGGATAAATTGGGTCTTGGAAGCATAAAATGCAACAAGGTTTTCTCTACCCCAATTGGAAATAGTAGCTAGATCAGAAGATAAGTGTTGTAAGGCTTCATTACGTTTGCTTTTGAGTGACTGTTGGCTGGGGCGTTCTGGAAAACTACTGTAATTGAGTGGTGTAAGGTAGAGTCGTCTGCATATGAATGGATGGGACTGGATGTACAGTTGAGAAAATCATTTATGAAAATAAAAAATAGAAAAGGAGATAGGACAGAACCATGAGGAACACCGGAGTTGATAGGATGAGGAAGTGAGCGATGGCCATCCACAACCGCGGCTATGGAACGGCCGGAAAGGAAACTAGGGACAAAAGCACAGACGGAGGGACAGAAACCGAAGGAGGGCAGTTTGGAAATTAAAGATTTGTGCCAGACTCTATCAAAGGCCTTTGATATGTCTAGTGCAACAGAAAACGTCTCACCGAAGTCCCGAAAGTTGGATGACCAAGAGTTAGTAAGATATAACAGAAGATCACCATTAGAGCAACCCTTAAGGAAGCCATACTGGCGATCTGAGAGCAGATTATGAGAAGAGAAATGCTTAAGAAATTTGGAAGCAAGAATAGTTTCAAAAACTTTAGAGATACAAGAGATGAGAGCAATTGGATGATAGTTGGAGGGATGACAACGGTCACCCCTCTTTGGAGCAGGTTGACTGAGAACAAACTTCCAGCAAGAAGGGAAGATGTTAGAGGAGAGACAGAGACGAAAGAGTTTGCCTAGGCAGGCGGTCAGCACAGAAGCACAGTTTTTGAGTACAGGAAGAACACCGTCCGGACCCTACGCCTTCTTAGTATTAAGCCCAGAGAGGGTAGAAAGTATATCTTTAGAAGAGATTAGGATATTAGGCATAAGTAGGAGAGAGGGGGGTGGAGAGGGAGGAATAGTATCGGAATCATCCAAGGTAGAGTTTCTAGCAAAATTTTGAACGAAGAGTTCAGCTTTGTCAGAGGAAGAAGTGATGGTTGTGCCATCAGAGTGGAAAAGGGGATGGAAAGACGAGGAAGACAAATTGTTGGAGAGGTTGTTGGCTAGATGCCAGAAAGCTTGGGAAGACCTAGAGTTGGATAGTTCAGTACATTTATTATTGATGAAAGAGTGCTTGGCAAGTTGAAGAACAGATTTGGCTTGAAACATAGAAAGAATGAGATTCTTGAGTTTTAAGGCGACGGTACCGTTTGAATGCTTCCTCCTTGTTGTGGACAGCAGTAGAACAAGCGTGAGTAAACCAAGATTTTTTTGCATCTGACTGAGAGAAAGAAAATGGAATGTACGCTTCCATGCCCGAGAGAATTACCTCGGTAATGCGTTCAGCACTCTCTGAGGGTCCTCGGCCACGAAAGCAGAAGTCATTCCATGGGAAGTCAAAGAAGTACTGCTGAAGAGCCTCCCAGACGGCAGTGCCAAAGGGCCACAAGCGCTGCCGGCTGGAAGGATCGGATGGCCGGACTGAAGAGATAGGACAGGTGACGGAGATAAGTTTATGGTCGGAGGAACCCAAAGGAGAGAAAAGATTGACAGTATAAGAAGGGTTAGAAGTCAGAAATAAGTCAAGAATGTTGGGCTGATCTCGGAAACGATCCGGGATACGGGTGGATTCCTGGACCAGCTGCTCTAGGATATTTATGATAGAAAAGACGTAGGCTTGTTCACCAGGTTGGTCAGTAGTGTGAGAGGAGATCCATTGGTGATGGTGAACGTTGAAATCTCCTAAGATGGAGATTTCAGAGAAGGGAGAGATGTATAGAATGTGTTCCACTTTAGAGTTTAGATAGTCAAAGAATTTGGGAAAGTCGGTAGAGTTAGGGGAAAGATAGACAGCACAGAAATATTTAGTATGAGAATGACAGGATAGTTTGAGCCATAAAGTTGAGAATTCAGAGGAGTCGAAATCGGGAACACGAGAGCAAATGAACATCCGCCTTTGGCTTTGAAACTAAGATAGAGAAAGTAGGAGGATACAGAGAAGGGGCTACTGGAAGTTGTCTCAGATACCTGGGTTTCGGTGAGGAAAAGAAGATCAGGTTTTCTAGGAGGAGAGATGGTGTTCGACTGAGTGAAAATTAGAGGAAAGTCCGCGAATATTGCAAAAGTTGATAGTAAGAGTGACAGGCCGTGGTCCAGAGCATTTAGAGGGGTCGTTAGAGGAAGGTCGGGCATGTGTGGGGGCATTTGTGGTCCCCCTCCCCTGAGGACTCCGAGGCTGGGCCTGTGTTCATAATTTTAAATAATTTTGAAGGAGGAAGTGTGGTGTGCATGTTAAGTGTAGTGAAGTAGATTAGAGGAGGAGTTGTTTGTGAGAGCATGCTGGACTACTCTCAGTGTAAGTGAGGCACAAAGGGAATCAGTAAGAAAGGCCAAGCAAATGAAACAGGAATTCCAGCGATTCCCTATCAAATGCTTATAGCCTCTCCTGGGTATAGCCCTGTTCGATTGGTGCCTACAATCTACCCCCATTCCCCCTATTAGTCGCCTTGTACGACACGCAGTAGGACGCGTGGGGCATATTCTTTTTTTCCTCCACCATAAGATGGAGGCCCCCTTACCCCCAGGGGGTATTCTAGCTATATTTAGACGATTGTATGCAGTTTAAGAAGGATCTGTGGTAGTAAAAGAGGTTAAGTGAGATAGTTCGAAGCCTGTTATTTGCTGGAGGCCCTTTTTAAGCTTAATAAAATCGTCTTCTAGTTGCCAGCATAATATCAAAAGGACGTTACCGGTACTGAATGGGTTAATGGTTACTTTGAGGAAACCATGGCATTGTTCTGAACACATGCTATACTGCAGCATACCCCGCTTCTACAGGGGCTCAAACAAACACAACAGTCTTCGAACAATTTTGTTTTTCTATGTGCATGGAGGAGACAAAAGGCAGGCTGCCTGTAACGAGTGTCTCCCCCCAAAGTTAAAAGACTGATAGAGCCAAATTCAAGGGACGTTGTAGTCAAAATGCCTGAACACACGAAGTTTAAAGCAGTCTAAATCATAAGATGAAGGAAAGACTGATTGAGGGAGAGAGTTCCAGAGTTCACTTGTTGAGTAGAAGAAAGATTGAACAAATTAAGGGGAGAGGGGTTGTTTTTCTGATCCCCTTTCTTCCTCATGTTTAGAACCATTAGTTCTCCGATGTTATGACGTTTGGCCCATTAGTTTGGTGATTTTAAGACTTTTCGACCCATTTTTTTGTCAAAATTAAAACTTTTCGTGTCATTTAGGTGTCGATTTTCACCTGGCAAGCGACAGCGAGCCTGTAATATAAGAGATTGGAGACTTTCAGGGGGTAGTGCTTGTTTGTTGGCCTATGTATATATTTATTAATGTATTCTTGAGTTTCCTCGCTAGACCCCCATCAAGCTTAAAGAAACAGCCCCTAGATCCCCTTTCACGATAAATTTGTACATTTTTCTGTAGAAAAATGTACCGACCGGTTCCTTCTAAAATTACAGGCTCACTTTCGCTCGCCATGAAAAAATCGACACCTAAATGGCACGAAGGGTCTTAATTTTGACAAAGTAATGGGGTGGAAGGTCTCAAAATCACCAAACTAATGGAACGAACGTCTTAAAATCTCAAAACACATATGCTAAACATAAGGGGGAAGGGGGTCCAGAAAAAGCGACTACCTTCCTCTTAAGACATTTCACCCTATTAATTTGAAGATTATAAGACGTTTCACCTTATTCAGGTGTCGCTTTTCTTAGGAAAACAGTTAACTAATTAATATTCTGTATTAATATTCTGGTGTAATGGTTAAGGTGTCTAAACATATGTGTGTGATAACCCAGGTTCGAATCCCGGTGGATCACATATATGCTTTCATTAATTTCATTGGAGGTGTTTGGTGGTGTGGTGAAATTAATAAAAAATAGATTGAGTTAAGGGGGGGTGACCTGTTTTTGTTCTGTCCTTTTCTATCTTTCTCTGGCTTGTATCCATTTGGCCCCATTCAGCCTACTGTTTTAAGACGTTTATCCCCATCCAGGTGTCATTTTTTTACTGGTGAGCGGTAGCGAGCCAGCATATTTTTTATTTTTGTTTGACAGCGGGCTAAATTTGTACCTTTCTCGATAGAAAAATTTCTCCGGCGAAGCCGAATTTCTTCATATAATGCTGGCTCGCTATCGCTCGCCAGGAAGAAATCGACACCTAGATGGGGATAAACGTCTTAAAATAGTTGGCTGCATGGGGCCGAATGGATACAAGTCAGAGAAAGAGAGAACGGGACAGAAATAACAAAAAGCAGGTCACCCCCCTTAAGGTTTACAATAGGATTATATGTAATTTTTATTCGAAGAACAAAATTGCGAAAAGTAAGAACAAGTTTAGCTTTCCTTAGCAACAATGTGAAAGAATTTTGATTTATGACTATATAACTGCATGTGTAGTCAACATAAGTTATTAAACAAAAATTCAATTAACTAATCATAGGTAAGATCATGTAAATACAAGCCTGGAAAATATATTATTCGTATCATTATCGTTCATTATATCCTTAAAATAATTGTGTATAATCATATTCACCATTAGTCGATCATCAGTAGCCATTTCAGAAGTTATGTGGATATACAGATATAATGCAAAATTAGTAGTTCAATTATTTTAAAGGGGGGATGGGCCGGTTTTCTGGACCACTTTCTCCCTCATGTTTAGCCCCATTAGTTTTCAGATGTTAAGATGTTTGTCCCATTATTTAGTCGAATTTAAGATCTTTCGACCTATTCCTTCGTCAATATTTAGACCTTTCGTGCTATTTAGGTGTCAATGTTTTCCCTGGCGAACGATAGTGAGCCTGTAATGTTGGAAGAACCGGCCTTCGGCCGGGACATTTTTCTCCCGAAAAATGTACAAATTAATCTAGAAGGGGGCGGCCCATCTCCCCTTAAAATATAACACGATTTTGCCTCAGAAAAAAAAAATACAAAAACAAAATACAAAAAAATAATAATAATAATAATAATATACCTGCACATGTGTACTCTCACGACTTTACAATACGATAATGAAATATGAAACAGATAGTAGAACAAGATAATTTGATATAAATGTCTACAGATCTGTCTATATTACAAGTGCATGTTTGACAAGTTACACATTACACATTATAAGTGTATGTTTTCATTCTCCTTGTGGTAACATATTCCACTTCACCTCTCAAATCGGAAATCTAGTTTACTTTTATCGAATGTTCTATATGTTTATTGTTATTGTTATAATTGAAGAAAAACCAGTTGTTGAACCGTGTATTCTGTCTGTATGTTAATTGTTTTGGCTATAATTGAAGAAGTTTGTCTGAATAGATAGATTTGTTATTGCATGGTACATTATGAGTTGCGCAGACAATACAGTAAAGGTCGAGCATGAGTGGTGTATCTAGTGGTGGTGAGGGGCTGAGTGTTGACAGCCAAGGTGTTGGTGGATCACTCGTCATGGAGCCGTCCACCAGACAACTCTTCCTTCTCCTCCTCCTGGTTCCAGCTCCTGCAGTGGCTGGCTTCCACGGTAGCTCTGTCATGATACCAGGTCAGGGTCACAGTCGTAACTCTAGACAATAAACCCCAAATGCTATAGTACAACTTCTATGATGGTGATTTTGTGAAAAAGAGATAAAGATTAGTCAGAGCAAAGACTAAAGCTTTCCTTTTCTCACTCAGACAGTCATCTGATTACTCAGAAGACTCTCATCTCTCTGGTGTCGGAATCGCTGCGTCACCACGACCTCCTGATAGTCACCGATGATCACAGTCAACGCCTGCTTAATGTGGATAGTGTCATAAAAGCAACAAAAAACGTTCACTCACGAGTTCTTCTCTCCTCTCAAGACTCAATGCTCCACAAAACGTATCCTTCGGATCAAACCAAAAGCTCTACTCTCACTGCTCTCCTCCTCTTTTACGGCGACCCTACTAGTTTCCTCCTTCTCCTGGCAGAAAAGGAAGATTGGAACCCCAGCTATGTTGTTCTGGTGTGCCTCAACCCCCAGCTCAACACCACGTCCGTCCTCAGTCAGCCCGTCGTCCAGCGGTCACAGTTCATCTTGCTGCTGCAGTTGTCAGTTCGGGGCGGCTCACCTCGCCTCACTGCCTACACCAGCTTGCCAACTTACAACACCCACTCGGGGAATTCATTCACCAAAACACCGCTAGGAATTTGGGATCCCAACAAGTTCCACAGTCTCCAGTCATACTTTCCTTCTCGATTTCGAGATTTTGAAGGTCATCATTTGGAGGCGACTGTACTGTGCCATGATGAGCCTTTTACATATTTAGACGAACATCATCATTGTATTGGAGGAAACATGGATGCACTAAGAATTATTGGAAATAAGCTGAACTTTAAGGTTTCCGTTAGTATATTTGAGGACATAATATGGGGTACAAATGTAAACGGGACATGGACAGGAGTATTTGGAGAAATGGCGTATAAAGGGAAAGATATAATACTCAACAATCAGAATATCAACGATGAAGCAATCGCTCACTTTGACTGGACCTACCCCTTCTGGGAGGACAGTTTTGCCATCATGCTAGAAGTCCCACCACCACTGCCACAATGGAGGAATGTCCTTTACCCTTTCTCTACCTTGACCTGGGGCCTGGTGGTTATCACTACGGTGACTGTCGCCTCAACTCTGGCACTACTGCTTCACCGTCTCCACCACACCAACGACCCACTGGCTATGGCTCTCAAGGTGAACCAATAAATATGAACAATCCAAAAGCTAATAAAGTTGGTTTATTTTTCAGCTGATGGTAAACTGAATTCCTTAATTAACATATGATTGATTTATGCTTCCATGGACAATTTTGATACTGCTATGTCTCTGTATCATATTATTGCAAAGAGCTTTCGTAATTAGCAACAAATGTCTATATAAAACCTTGGAAATAGCCGAGTAATCAGAATGGCGAGATAGTAATTTACCATCAGCTGGAATAAAAGAGACTATTGTAGGGATGCGACTCCAGGTATTTTAGATGAGAAACTAGTGGTGCCTAGGCTCTAGTTGATTAAACTTGGGTTCGACTTTTCACGAGTAATTGGTTGATTTTTAAGGCTATTGTGGCTATTTGTTCATATAAGTATTAACTATTACTTGGCGTATAGTTAATGGACGATTATTTAGAGGGGGAAGAGTTTATTTATTGGTCGGTATATTAACGTATTTATTATTTTGTAGTTTCCTCCCTAGATCTTCATTAATTAAGCTTGAATAAACATCCCCAAGATCCCCCTTTTGGATATATATTTGTACATTTTTCGGTAGAAAAATGTCCCGATCGATGGCCGACTCCTTTTAAATTACAGGCTAGTAACCGCTCGCCAGGTAAACATTGACAACTGAATGGCACGAAAGGTCTTAATATTGACAAAAAAATAAGGTGAAAGGTCTTAAAATCGCCAAAATAATGATGGTCCGGACGTCTTAGAATCTCAAAATTAATGGGGCTAAACATGAGGAAGAAGGGGGGCCCGAAAAAAACCCACACACAAAAACACATCCCCCCTTAATGGTTTAACCCAGTATACCAATACACACATTTAACCCCTTCTGTACCGGTGCCGTCCATTTATCTTTATTCTGGCTACTATTAGACGATTGTATTCAGTTTAATAAGGTCCTCCAGCAATTAACAAGCTTCGAACTATCTTACTTAACCCTTTTTACTATCATAGATCCTTCTTAAACTGCACAAAATATTCTAAATATAGCTAGACTATAACTAAAAAGACGTCACGGTACAGAAGGGGTTAAGGTCGAACCACGCGAAAACTTTACTCGTCAAATTCCGATGGTCAGTATTCGTCCGGTAACATGACTGGGATATTATGGCACTGGTATTGAAAAGTAGACTAATGATAAATTAAATTAGTTGACAAAACTATTTATAAAGTTTATCTTATTAACTGTCAGATCAGTTTTGACGATAACTGTTTCGGATATATATATATATATATATATATATATATATATATATATATATATACGCCCTGCCGGTCTCTAACCTCCGACATTCAGAACGAGTGTCCAAGCCTCAAATCCACTACACCACAGCGTGATATGGGGATTTGAACCTTTTCCTAATTATATTTAGGAGAAGGGAAATCCTAATTGGAGATTGTATTTCAATTCATGCACAGGTCGCAGGATCCACATTCCATTATACCATACAGGGATTTTTACAAGCTTCCCCACACAACTCGGGTTATAGAGATTTAATTTTGATTTTCGCCCAGCCAAACACAGGAGTCATTAATATCAAGTATATCTCACAAATACACATGACCTCACACCACAGAACAAGTTGGCTAGAAGACCAACTCCCTGCTAAACCGGGAACACACATCGACTTGCCTCCCTGCAAGTAATCCAAGGAACGTGAAAATAGGTTTGATTAGACCCATCCCTGGTGCTTAATACCGTCAAAATATGACTCTTGCAAAATACATCAAAACGTACATCAACGTGTTGGAAACACATTCCCGCATACAAACATAATTATTGTAGTGACACTAGCATATCATCTCCCTCACAATAAAAATATGTATTTGGTTGCTGTTTTGGAGTAATAATTTAAACGAAAGCGTCTGGTACCAAGCGGGCCGGGTTGGTCCAATCAACTCCGCCGGTAATACCAACACTTACAGGTAATGTACGTCGCCCGCAGTATGGGTCTTTTTCATATAGGACGTATCGATGCATTGGCCACAATGAATGCTTAATAATCTCTCTCCCCTGTTCTAGATCAGTGGTGGTATGGTGATACAACCGATGGCTCCGTGTGAGGTGGTGGTGTGGTGGGGTAGAGTGTGGCTGGTGGTGTGGTGGTTGGCGGTGTTTGTGTTGGCAGCTACGTACACCGGGAACCTGGTGGCTGTTCTCACCGTGCCCGCGTATGCTGCCAGGATACAGACAGTGCAACAACTAGCTCTGTCGGATTATATGTAAGTTTCCTTTTTTGCAAAAGGTAAGCATCATGTCTTTACCATACCAACTTGTCATACAGACCAGATAGCGCAGGTGTCTAGATTTACAAGACCTAAGCTGTCATTAAACAAGATATAATGCCAATTTGTTTTAAACAGTGTGATCAAATATAGTATGGTTTTAACCCGGCAAATGCAAGATGCCTATTTATTACAGTGCCACCAGTGCAAAAGATTTAGCTCTAATTCGGAAAGAGTTTGTCAAATCTACCATATAAAGCAATACTATTGCACCATTTACATATAGTTTTCTTGTATAAGGAACATGTGAAGATTGAAGAACCTGAAAATAGGTGTATAGAACAAATATCAAGTGTAAAACCGATTTATTGTGACGGGAGCGTGATGGAGGGAACATAAGAACATAAGAAAATAAGAAAATGGGAGTCTGCAGAAAGCCGATTGGCCTAAGCAAGGCAGATCCCTGTCCCACACAACCCCAATTACAAAGCCCAATTATAGGCTCAACACTCTAATACCCTGAGGATCATCTTACCAAACCGGTTAGAGATTAACGCAGGATTACGGGGGTCTGCAGAGCGCTGATTGGCCCAACCCGGCTGATCCCCCTTCACACCCAACCCTTCTCGTCCATATGCTTATCCAATTTTTTCTTAAAGCTCCCTATCGTTCTTGATCCCACTATATCACTTGGTAGCCTATTCCACCCATCTACAACTCTGTTACCAAACCAATATTTGCCTATATCTTTTCTGAAACGAAATTTATCTAATTTGAAACCATTGGTACGAGTTCTTTCGCTATCACTGAGCTTTAGTACATTTGTCATGTCCCCTTTGTTAATCCCACTAACCCACTTGAACACCTCTATCATATCCCCTCTAACTCTGCGTCTCTCTAACGAATGTAAACCTAATTTCTTCAACCTTTCTTCATACGGAAAATTTCTAATATTATGGATCATTTTTGTCATTCTACGCTGAATTCTCTCCAATGAATCTATGTCCATTCTGTAATAAGGACACCAAAATTGGACAGCATAATCCATATGGGGTCTCACTAATGACAAGTAAAGTTTTAAGATAACATCAGCAGTTCTGTTACTCACACTCCTAGAGATGAACCCGAGAATCCTGTTTGCCTTATTACGAACGCTTATACACTGTTTTCTAGGCTTCAAATCATTGCTAACAAACACACCTAGATCTTTCTCGCAGTCTGAATTTTCTAATTCTAAATTAGCTAGTTTATATTTAACATTTGTTTGCATCTTCCCTATCTTTAATACCTTGCATTTGTCAATGTTAAACTTCATCTGCCAATTTACTGACCATTCATGTAAGGTATCTAGATCCCTTTGGAGGCACTCTATATCGCTATCTGAATCAATTGATCTCCCCATTTTAGTATCGTCTGCGAATTTACTTATCCTACTAGTTATACCTAAATCTAGGTCATTTATGTATATAAGAAACAACAGGGGACCTAATACCGATCCCTGGGGGACACCACTTTTGACTGCTCCCCACTCTGACTTGGTACCATTTATGCTGACTCTCTGTTTCCTACCAATTAGCCATGACCTAATCCATCCCAACAACGACCCTCCTATTCCATGTGCCTCAACCTTTCTCATCAATCTCTCATGAGGGACTCTGTCGAAAGCTTTACTGAAATCTAAATATATAATATCATATGACTTGTCACTATCTACTGCTTCATATACCTCTGAGAAAAAGCTAAGCAAATTAGTAAGGCACGAACGTCCCTGAGTGAATCCATGCTGAGAAGAATTTATTAAGTTAAATTTTACTAAGTGGCTTCTAATTTTCCTAGCAATAATAGACTCTAGCAACTTTCCTATGATTGATGTGAGACTAATGGGACGGTAATTGGATGCTATCGATTTATCACCTTTTTTGAAGATCGGAACTACATTTGCAAGCTTCCAAGCTTCTGGAACTAAACCTGTTTCTAATGACTTGTTAAATATAAATGCTAATGGACTACTTAACTCATCTCTGCATTCTTTTAATACTCTAGCATATACCTCGTCAGGACCAGGCGATTTTTGAGGTTTCAGTCTGTCAATTTCCTTAAGCACATCATTTCTACTTATACTAACTGTACTTAACATATTTTCTATACTATCACTATATACCATATTGACTTCTGGAATCTGTGCCAAATTTTCATTAGTGAAAACGGAAAGAAACTGACTATTTAATGTACTGCACATTTCTAAATCATTTTCTGTTATTTCTCCTATTGAAGTTTTTAGGGGGCCTATTACATCTCTAACTTTAGATTTATATAGTTGGTAAAAAGCTTTAGGGTTATTTTTTGAGTCGCTGGCTATCCTTATTTCATAATTTCTTTTTGCTTTCCTGATTTCCTTTTTGACCTGTCTTGATAGAGTCTGATAGTATATATGTAAATGATTTTCACCTTTCTTTATTTTTCGATATATTCCTTTCTTTTTTCCTATAAGATCTATTAGCTTATTAGTCATCCATTTTGGTTGGTTCTGCGTCGATCTAAATCTTCTTTTAGGGATATATTTATTTTGAGCATTGTGGAGTGAAGCAATAAACTGGTTATATGTAGGTGGCAAGTTTAACTCTGGCATATCCTGACTTAATCGCTTAACAATAGGGTCCACCCTTAAGTCTCTTCTTAACCCACCATAATCGGCTTTTCTGAAATCTGGGATAAGTGTCGTATTCTCTTTAGCATTCCCTGTCCATTGTATATTAAAATAAATAGATTTATGATCGCTATTTCCTAGGTGGTCACCAATCTCTACATTATTTATCATATGTTCATTGTTACTGAAAACTAAATCAAGAATATTAATACCTCTAGTCGGCGTATCTATGAATTGAAATAAAAAACTATCTTGTACTACCTCAATAAACTCTACTGAATCGGAGTCGCCTATTTGGTGCTGCCAATCAATGTTCGGAAAATTAAAATCCCCCATAATGCACACATTGCTAAACCTTGATGCTATTTTAATTTCCTCCCATAACGATTTTCCGCCATTTCTACTCATATTAGGCGGTCTATATATAACTCCAATAACTATGGTCTCACTACCTTCGTTAACCTCTACCCAAACACTTTCATTATCATTATTTAGTCTAATACCTGATTTAATACAGCTTTTTAATGTACTCCTGACAAACACTGCTATACCCCCGCCCCTCCTACTTGTTCGGTCATATTTAAACAAACTATATCCTGGAATATCAAATTCTGCTAAAAAATGCCTAGATTCTGTATTAATCCACGTTTCAGTTAGCGCTATTATGTCTATATTTTCTGTGCTAACGAGTGCTCTAAGTTCGTTCATTTTGTTACATAAACTCCTACAATTTGTATAATATACCCTCAACCTATTACTTTTATTTGCAACTAATTTTCTATTGTGTTTAGCTAACTTATTATTTCCTGTTGAACTACTAGCTCTAGACGGAAATTCTACTCTATCAGTATTCTCATCTTTACTATCAGTTACATGTGTAGTGTTATCGATACTACTATTACACATCACTATATCCGCACTATCTTGACTGATTATTTCTATTTTACTCACTGGTTTGTCACATGAAGTACCTGCTCCATATGGAGACAGTATTTTACTTACACACCCAGGTTTTTTTAACGAAACCCCGCAACAATCTTGTCGAGTGAGCTGGCCAAGGTCGAAACTCCTAGTCGAGAGAGATGTACTCCATCCTGGGCATACAGTTCATCCTTACCATAAAAGAGGGACCAGTTATCCAGGAATGGAATAGTATTTGCCTTACAATACTTCTCCAGCCGGCTATTTACACCAATAGCCCTGGAGGACCATTCCTTCCTTACCCCTCTTCTAGGCAGGATACTGTTTACCACAGGAACTCCACCTTTTTCCTTGATCCTCTCCAACATTTCCTGATACTTGGAGAGCAACTCCTCAAAGCGTGGGAAGCGTGGCCAAGCGGCATACCTCCACTCTCCTCCCTGGCTCTAGTCAAACTGACTCGCTCCTTGCTGTGTGTGGATGAGTGGATGAGGGAGGAGGGTAGTGGTGGGATAGAGGAGGGGAGGGTGGAGGGAGGGAGTCAAGGGAGTGAGGGAGGAAAAAAATCGAAAAATTGAGAAGGAAGGAAGTTGAAGGAGAAAGGGGAGGAGGAGAGGGCGGGGGATGGTGAGACACATAGAAGGGGAGGAGAGGAGGTGGTGGTATGGAGACATGCCACCTAATCATATATTGCATCCATTTCCTTGACACTGGTGCATTTTTTGTTTGTAATATTCCTGTAGGAAGGTCGCAGTCACCCAATATAACATTCCGGAAGTAACATCACAGCAGCTGGGTTAATTAACCGAATATTTAGTCGCACTGAAAGCCGAGTTCCACTAATCTTAGACACACGTGAGAACATTTATTATATTCTAATAAATAATATTAGCTTGTAATTACAGTATATTTCACAAGGATGGCATTTCCTTCATCGTTCTGAATGCTTTCATCAATCCCTCGTGTGTTCTTGCTGGCAACATTTCTGACACAGTTGATTCTTTTCTAAACATCGATAATTAACACATAATACATCAATTATTGTTTCTTGATGGATGGGAAATGTATTGATACTTATTTAATACTTACAGTAGGTGTGTAATATAAAGCTATTTAACTTTTATTTCGGCTGAAAAATATTTTCTATAGTTTCAAGTTTCTTATAGCTTGAAACTCGTAAAAGGTAATTTATGGCCAGTATAGTGCACTTTTACTAGCAAGTGAAACGTTGAACTTCTTTACAGACCTAGCATGACAGACTACGGAAGCTTCGTGCCTGAGGCCCTAAGATCCTCGAAGAACCCCACCTTGGCAACCCTCGGGAAGAAGCTTTTCTTGGACACTGACCTTAAGCATATTGAGCCTTACAAGTTCCTTATCAGCAAAGTTCACGATGGCACTCACGCACTGATTGTCGCAGTCGACTACCTTATATATACCCAGCGCAAGGCGAAGATCACCCACTCTACCTATATTATGGAGGACAAGGTTTCTGTTTATGTCTGCCTTTCTTTGTGTTTCTGCATCTATCCTGTCAGGTTATCCACATCAATAAGGTTCATGTTTGTACTCACATGTTCATTATGTCAGTCAATTACCATACTTATACCCATCTAACGGGATAGATGAATTACATTTTGTCGTTAAACCTGTGAAGGTTGGTTTCCTGTATATTGAAGTATTAAATGAGTCAGGTGTTCTGTTAATATTTATGTCTAGGAAGGGGAGTTTACCATTTGTTTCAGTGTCGGAAGTGAACTTAATGTTTTCATGTTGTTAATTTAGATAAGCTAAAAAAAATGGAACGTGATCGGGAGACTGGAATAAAACGAATGTGTTATCTATGTAACGTCTGTAGAGCAAAGGTTTGAATTCTATAGGACAGTTGTCAAGCCATTGTGTTTCGTAATAAACTAAGAATGACAAAATTTAATTCATCTATCCCGTTACAGTACAAACGAAATTTAATCTTAACTTTAGTCACCCGTGCTTACCACATTTGTTCCTCATATTTGTCTTTTCACAATGAACTCGAATATCTCAAACACATTTTACATTCTAATGGTTTCCCTATTTCATTCATTGAAAACTGTTTCGGTAAACAACTAAATAAACTTTTCCAAGTCCCGAGCCCCGTACCGACTGCTAAAAAGGCAGTAATATTTTTCACTATGCCATTTTTAGGACCATCAAGTTACTCGATACGCCATAAAGTCACAACATTGATTCGTTGCTTCTATCCCCAAGTGTCCCTCAGAATAATATGCAAACCTACCAATACTTTGTCTCATCATTTCAAATTCAAAGATCGTATCCCGGATGTTCTGCAATCCTCTATTGTTTATCAATATAAATGTAGCTGCTGTAATGCAACTTATATAGGCCAATCAAAACGGCACTTAAACACGAGGGTTGCGGAGCACCTGGGTCGATCTTATAGAACTGGACTTCCCATTTCTAAACCATCCTTTTCAGCCATTCGAGACCATTGTGAACCTTTAGGCCATTCCATTAACAAAAAAGATTTTTCAGTAATTTTCAGTTGTTCTGGTGACACCACCCGGTTAATAGCAGAGTCCCTCCTCACTCACCATCTTAAGCTCACCTTGGGCACCCACGAATTCTCCTCCAACCTATTATGTTTCTAAGGTATTGTGTATATTTTAGCCTACAATATCTACACGTAGTTCACATATTATGGTTTAGCTGTTTCTGTTGTTTGTGTTTGTTTCTATCTCTTTTTTCGCGATTTCTAACTTTTTATGTTTTTCTAAATTATTATTAAAAATATATTTGATTTAAATGTCAACATAATGTATTAATAAATTTATTTCTTATTGATTTAGGTCTGATGATGACATATGTTAATGTCGAAACGTTACCGGTACCAGAATAAAGATGTTCGTGTTTACCTTGGTGTTGCTTGCCTATATATATATATATATATATATATATATATATATATATATATATATATATATATATATATACATCATCCATGAGTCAGCTTAAGGATTCGTTCATCATCTTAGCCAATAGGAGCTTTGAAGTTGCTGCAGGCTAACCTGGCAGAAATTGGAAAAACTGTCCATGCAGTAGGCTGCATGGACCGTCCAATGGATATTTTGTTTTAACAAACAATAGAATCACAACCATTAAGTACATTGCTATATATATATAATAGGCCATTGAACGTAGACTAGCTAGTGAAAGCTACTATATGTTTAAAACTGCAATACATACAAATGTAAATGAATAATGATGAGCACAAGGCGAATTACGCATAATACTTTATTAACTTGTTATTTCAGTCAGTTTTTCGATTAATGTGCGAATTTGTTGAAAACACCTGTATGATGTAGAATTCATACGTCCAGAAAACGATGGAGTTCTCAAAATTATCGTAATTTCCATATTTTCCAATATATCGAACTTATACAAAAGTTTACTTTGTTGGTATGTACTGTAATATCAATAAATATCACGTCATGCAATATCAGATTAGGCTATATTATATGTTCGGTATATCAGAAAATATGAAACTTAGAACAATTTTGAAAACACTATTGTGTTCTGGATCTTAGTACCTGCGTAAGTCTTTAGACAAATATCAAAATACCGACTACAATTTACTGCTTGGAGAGTGTTTGCATATTCTGTCAGGTTAACGTGCGGCAAATTCAAAACTCTTACTGGCTAAGATGGTGAACAAATCCTGTGACTGATTCACAGAAGATATTGACATACACATCATCCGGATTTGCCAATTATTCGTTTGGGTTGCATGGACTCTTTGTGAGAATAGGAAAGGGGGAGGAGCTTCTCTGCCAATTTAGTTTGCATCAAGTATAGGCTCAGGTTCATCGTCTCTGTTCATTAAGGAATAAAACAGATTTCTTTTAGTGCCTTCACATGTCATTATGTTCATGAACTAGCAAGACAGTCTTTAAAAGATCACTGTGGAGTGCCTGTTGTCATTTACAGAATCGCTGATCTTGATTTTGCGGATGATGCTATGATCCTACACTGAACTTGTGTTTCATTTGCAGCTATACAAAGGTTATCTATGCTGGGTCCTGCCTCGCCACTCCCCCTACACATCAGTAATATCTCACCACTTGACACGACTGGTGGAGACTGGGGTGTTTGCCAAGATCATCCAGGGACACAAGGGCAGCCTCATGGGCAAGGACAGCCAGGTGGGTCTTTAAGAGATTAGCCTCTGTATAGGTCAGGTCAGGTGAAGGTATTGAGGGATAAGCCTTTACAACGGCACCTCGTAGCTACTTTCTACTTTTCCTATTTTCTGAAGAGTGTAGAGAGAAGAGAAGGGGTGTTGGAGAGGGGAAGCTGTTGGAGTGGCTTTGTTATGTGTGTTATTAGTCTGTATAATTATCCCCTGTCAAATGTGCCCGGGACCCTTGCCCCTCGGACAGTTGCACCCCATCATAGTCCACGAGCCAGAGTAATAACCGGCACCATTCAAGAAGACTAAATCACCAGTCACACTATGCCGATTTAAGTACCGACGCTCCACGACATAAGAGTTGTAACAAGGTCTTTGCCTAAATCGCCGCGCATCGTGGGTTGGCGCCAACTCAAGGGAGAGGTCGTCATGGGCTTCAGGAAAAGTTCGACATGCACAACTTTCATAAGCTGAGTCGGCGGCAAGTGAGGTCAAGAAAATGGACGGGACGGGGACGGTAAGCGGGCGGCGTCCAGTAGGCGTCAGACAGTACATGGGCGCCGACCTGTCTGCGTCAGATGCCGCTATAAGGTAGGTCGCCGTCAGACGGCGACCCGGTAACGACCTGCGGCGACTATATGCCGTCCCAAGGGCTCGCCAATATTTGGGGAGGCGACCCAACACGAGTGGGACGCCATCAAACGGCGTGGTTAAGGGTGTCGGTGGCGTCCATGGTCGCTGCTTTACTGCGACAATGAGCAAACTCGTATGTAGAAAGTATCTTGAGTGTCAATAAGCAAGGGAAGGAAGGGAAGAAAAATCCCCCCTCCCTTCCACCACTCACTCACTTAAACCTTATATTAATTATGGTTTTACATGCTATATTCTTTTTCTACACCATATTTGTGTGTCCTAATTCTTCACATATGCTTTGTGGTGTAATAATACTGCTTGATAAGGGAGATATAAGGAATATTACGTAATTTTCCCCTTCCTCTTCCCGCGCGCAAGTCAGATGACAAAGTTGCATCGATGCCTTTTGTCGCCAACTGTACAACTCCCGACAATGAGCACAACACACCCACATCATTTTTATTCAAAAAACATTTGCAGTGAAATACCAACACGCTGATGTACATTACATTACGTTTTTGGGGCATCGGCTTTTCGCCCTTTTTTTCTCACGATGGCGGGATATTCAAATCAAGATCTCGTAGCTGCCAGGTTAATGCAAGATTTTTAGAGTGTCTGCTGAGGTCCTTATCTAGCTTTCAGTAAAACGAATCCGCCATAAAATTGTGGATATGTGCTCCGTGTAAGGTCCCCCATTGGAGCACTTCTACCGATTCACTTGTCAGAGGGGATGAACAGTATATTTTCATTGTATATGTATCATTCGTATTTGTAAATACGTACATAATATCATATCCTTAAGAATTCACTCAATATCTGTTCTACAAATATATTGCCTTCTCATAGGATACATAGGTTATTTATATATGCCTGTGTATTGTTAGCTAAAATAATTCCCTATGTCAATCATTATGAAACTATTTTACCTAATCTCTCTTTTTTTCAACAGGTTCGTGGTGATGGAGTGTTGAACCTTGGCCACTTACAAGGCGCCTTTATACTGCTGGTGCTGGGACTGTTGGCTGCTGCTGTTGTCGTGGTGTTGGAGTTATTATGTTAGATTATATAAGAACTCATATTGGTGCCCCTGGTGTCATTAGCCTGTCTCTACACTTACCTATGTCCATCTATCTATCTATCTATTGCCGGACGCCTTACTCCCCTTACGAGGGTGGCCATACACAGAATGCCCCCAAGCGGACCTATTCCCTGTGAGAGGGACAACCCGAGCCAGTTTAGTGAAGGACTTACAGGATTGACCACTCAATTTAGGATCCGTCCGATTCCGAGGCACTCTGTGTATCTTGTTAGCACTATTTTTCTACAGTAGTGTTCGGATAATCCATCCACTAACCTGCCTTACCCTTAGGTAAGCAGTACGGATTTGTATCAGGTTTACTCCCCTAGACAGGTTGCCAACCAAGGCTGACGAGTCCCTTCCACCCGGATTTGTATAAGGTCTCCCCTAGATGAGTTGCCGACCAAGGCTAACGAGTCCCATCCACCCGGTGGACTGTTATTTGTGGTACTGCCTGGCTCGGTAGAAAGTTGTCAACTAGCTCCACATTTATGTCCATACCCTTACTAAATATTCGGCAATACTTGTACAGGATATATAGTAGTTTGGAATTTGGCTTTAACCTGTACTGTACTGGTAACATTCTTTTCATTATATTCTGGCAACTATTAGATGCTTTCATTCTTAGTTTGGAAATTGGCTTTATATATAATATGATCAAAATAAAGAGATCACCCTGTTGTTGTTTGAAAATTACGGCAACTGTTTTATCTCTGATAAGGTGGATTTATATGAGGGCTTTTGCTGGCAACTTTTGATTGACAACTATGCTGGCAAAATTTTGAGACTATTATTCACTGTTTTTTGGCAACAAGGTTGGAGGTAGATGTATGCAGGAAACATAATTCGTATACAAAATATGTATCTTAACTCTTTCGGTGCAGCAGCGAACATACTGTATATTTACGACCTAATTAAAAAAAAAAAGGGCCCATACTCCGGGTGATGTACATTTGGTCAAAAAAGTGTCTGCATCCCTACGCTGATCATCTGGTGTGAACAGCTCGGTAGGGTTGGCACCTCTGCCTGCAACTATATCCATATGTCAGAGAGGGTCTTCTCTGACACATGGATATAGTTTCAGACAGAGGTGCCAACCTTACTGAGCTGTACACACCAGATTATCAGCCAGGGGTGCAGATACTTTTATGACCAAGTGTACATGGTAGTAATGGCTAAGTTGGTTGGACCAATCTGAACCCGCTTGTTACCAGATGCTTCCAGGAGGTTCTCAGCTTGCCACCCATAGCAATATCAATGTGCTCCATGCAGCCATTGTGGGAGGGGGGTGTCCAAGCAAGAGGTGCTTTAGAAGCTGAAATACCCCCAAACCAGTGCTAACTCTATATTCATTTTTGACAGCTATACTGTATACCAGGTACGAATGTGAGGTTCATTTCATGTTACAGAACATCACTCAAACTGTCTATCAAACACATTAGTCGCTATAATGAATAGTTATATCATCAAGATATCGCGGAGCGTAAGGATACAAAAGATGGAGACAGAGACGGCAATAATATGCCTGATGGATGGCTGCTCACTGGGAGAGAAGGAGGAAATTCTCGGTGGACATTCCCAAGGTCGGAGAGGGAGGAATGAATGACTGAAGACTATTCTGGGGAGTATTTGACCCAATCTTTTCATTGGAACTTGTTAGAATTTGGTCTGAGCTACGGATATGGTGCTAGGGCGATGTATATTGAGCGGAATTAGCGGAAGTATAGCCACCAGGGCATATTCTTACCTATAGAGCCCACTGCACCATAATTCTTAAGGGGAGGTATGTTGTTTTTCTAGACTCCCTTCTCCCTCATGCTTAGCCTCATGTAGGTGTCGATTTTTTTCCTGTCGAGCGATAGCGAGCCTACAATTGTGGAGGAACTGGCCTTTGACCGTGAAATTTTTCTATTAAAAAATATGCAAATTAATCTCAAAGAGGGATCTAATGGATATTTTTTTAAAGGTTGATGGAGGTATAGGGAGGAAGCTAAAAATATATATGTATATATACTGTATATATATGACAAAATCGAACAAAATATAAACCCTTCCCCCTTATCACACTATTTGAACTATTTGGGTAGACTGTTATATGTGGTACTGCCTGGCTCGGTAGAAAGTTTCCAACTAGCTCCACATTTAGCGTTGCCCTTCACCGAGCACCTGTTAAAATTGCACGCGATTTATACGCGATCGCGTATATAATAACTTAAGTTAACACTAAGTTTCCCAATTTATATACGCGATTCGCAATTCGAGTGTAAATTGGGGTTTGGTCCAAACCATTTATACACGGGATCGCGTGTTAACTGGTGGGTTAATATCCCATATCTTAAAAACTACATGGAAGATCAACACCATTTCCTTGTAGTTTTTGCGGCTGGTGATGCCGAATCTTTTGATATCAAATAGATAATAAGTGGTGGATTAGTTTAGATGCAGCATTGAAAATATTGCAAGAAAAATATATATATTAATTTAAATAACTTAATTCTCAATTTATACGATGTTTTCATTATTTTTGAGCGCTTCAGCCAATTCCCCTAGCAGTGCTTCATAAAGTTTGCAAAACAAATTGTGGTCGCTACCCATATTCGGAAAACCGTGCATGTGTATTCTCATGTTCTCAAATATCTCTGTGTAATATAAGCAACAAGCCACTTCAACATCCTATTCTTAAAAATAATCATAAAATACAAAAAACATTTAAAATTATCCCGTTGTAAATGACTGAGTATTGAATCGCGTTGTAATAATGTAATTTATTTCACAATACCGAATAAATTTACGATGATACCGAGGATGATACCGAGGACCGGCAAACATTTATATTTCCGTAAATAATCACCGAAAAATGCTCGTGTGGCTCCACCTTTACCCCTTCACAACAAATGTATGCTTATATTGGCCTTATGTGCTCATGATAATTATGATTTAGGCGTTGAGCTTTAGTACATCCCACACTTAACTCACTTATGTAACCTAATATAACCAGAGTTTGGACAAGTGTAAGTAAAACGCACAGTATAATATGAGGTCTGGGTCTGCGGAACAGTCTATGCCGTCTCCCTTATTTCACACCTACTCCTCCCTCACCTGCTCTTCCCAAGATGCATTGTGTAACTACAAGGATAGTAATATATTGTAAAGTAATAATTTGCACTCGGAAAGGTGAAACACAGTTTCTACTGAAAATCCCTTGGCGAGTGTCAAATACGGTTGGCAAAGAGAGAGAAGTAGGAGATAAAGAAAAAGGGGTATGTATCAGATAGGGTAAGCAAGAGGGAGAGGGAGGGGGTAAACAATCCTAACCCCCTCTAATCAACCCCTCTGATATTTCTAATGTGCCTTTTTTATCATTTACTTGTTCTAATATACCCTTTCAAATATACCTTTTATATTATACCTTTTCATACATACATTTTCGATTATTGGCACCTGTGTCTAAGAGTAGCCATAGAGGAACCCTGAGAATTAGGCTGGCAAGATGAGGAGAGGGCTGTCGTGAATTGCTCCTTCGCTATTACACACCTGGGAGCATGTTAAAAATCCCGAAGGCTAGGGTATTCGTGGCTAATGTGACGCCAGCCTCTGCAATGCAAACACTGTACCCCACTGGACTTCTTCTGGCGAGGGATGTCTTCTGTATCGGCTCGCTGCGAGGGAGGTGGTTCTTTAGATGTGAGGATGCGGCGTAGAGTTACCACCAGCTTGACGTCTTCCTGGGACGCGTTGAGTGGGTTCCGGCATCCTGGTGTTTTTGCGGGGGTTCCAGCGTGGGGAGTGGGGGCCACTTGGGTTCGGCAGCAGCGTTCCCTGTTGTCTGTCGGATGGAGTTCTAGGTACCCGGTGAGCGTCAGTGCGACCCTCTAGAAATATGCAATATCTAAGGTAGAGCTGAAACTGCTTATAAAGATTTTCAATGCCCAGAGATCCTCCTCTAGGGATTACTTTTCCTTCCCCAAAAGGTACAGGCGGTCCGCAGGTGGTACTTGGGCTATGATTACCCCCCCAGATGAGCCCAAGCGGATTACTTCTTTCGGTCTAGTGGTGAGTGTGTTAGCCTCTTAACCCTTTCCCTGCGGGTGACATTCTGGAATGCATAGGCAATTTACAACAATTTCCAGACTTTAAAAGCCTGTAAAAGCCGTAAAAATCGAGTGTCAGTGAGCGGGAGCATGAGGGACCTCCCTCCAACCCTCAGAGCAGCCAGCCGCTCACTGAGGGAGACTGTGTCTCGCGCGGCTGTCTCGACAGTGTTGCCGAGCAAGCAAGAACTAATAATTAGCGAGTTTTCCCGAATGTCTATGGCAACGCTGCGGGTGAACCCCGCCACCTACGAAGCTCGTTCTGGTGTCATTTTGAAGCTATTTTCGCCTAGTTTTCGGCAGAATACAGTTCATTTAATGCAGATACTTGATTAATTATTCAGAAGTGCCTGAATATGCCCTAAATAGCGCAAATAAGCCCGCAGAGAAAGGGCTAAAAGTGGAGATCCAGGTTCGTATCCTGACCAAGCTTGGTGGAAATCTCACAAAAAACATTTTGGGGAGATTTCCCCATCAACAAAATTTAAGGTGTGTTGTCATATAAAAATAATGATAAAGTCAGTAAAAATTGTTGTACAGTTGTTCAGTTCAATTTATAATTTTGAGATGGTTACATTGGTGGCAGCAGTGGGATGGATGTATCGCCAGAAGTTGTGGCAGTCAGCTTAAACGGTACTGGATGTGGAAAAAATACTTGAGCCTTAAGCTCAAGGGGAGTACTTCTCTTAGTCTAGTAGTGAGAGTGTTTGCCTCATAAGCGTTGGGACCTGGGTTCGGATCCTGGCCCGGCCCGATAATAGTCTCACAAAAACACTGTCTCATGGTAGTGCATTTAGTGTTAGAGAGTGAAGGGTAGTGGTAAAAGGTTTCCAAGAAACAGAGGCGAGAGTGAGAGGGTTAAATAGTGGATTGCCATGTAAAAATAATTGTAAGGTCAACAAAAACAGTTGTAATAGTTGTGCGGTTCAATTCGTGCTATAAGTGCCGATTTTTTTCCTGGCGAACGATAGTGAGCCTGTAATTTTGGAAGAATAGGCCTTCGGCCAGGACACTTTTCTACCGAAAAATGTACAAATTAATCTATAAGGGGGATATAATGGGTGTTTTTTAAAGCTTGATGGAGGTCTAGGGAGGAAACTAATAAAATAATACAAATATACATAAATGAGCAAATAAATACGCCCATCTCCCCTTAAGGGGTTTATTCAGGACCCCCTTCTCCCGCATGCTTAGCGCCATTACTTCAGATTATAAGACATTCACCCAATTAGTTTGGCTTTTTAAAGGCCTTCCGTGTCATTTAAGTGTCGATTATTTCCTGGCGAGCGATAGCGAACCTGCAACTTACAAGGAACCGGCCTTTAGTTGAGGCATTGTTTTACCGAAAAATGCACAAATTCATCTCAAAAGGCGGTCTTGGGGTATTATTCTAAGCTTGATGAAGGACTAGGGAGGAGACTAAGCAGAAATTATAAATCAAATAAAAGTTAAGTAAATAAATGTTACACGTTGTACTTAGGAATATGATGTATGTACAGAAATAATTATAATACTCAAGTAGAGGTTTAAGTACCCTATTTCCCCTTAAAACTCCAAAACATATCCATACCAGGCATTGTAACTTGTGATGGTCTATAGTTGGTTTCATTTCAGCTGATGGTATACTGAATTCCTTAGCGACTGATTTCTCAATACGTAATGGAAAAAAAATATAACTACTTTGTCTCTGCGTCGTATTAATGCCATGTTGTATTAACCCTTTCAAGCTCCAATACGCGTTTCGGTTCTTTTTCTGGCTACTATTAGACGATTTTATTCAGATTAGTAATGGTATATGGAAGTTAAAGGGTTGATTGAGATAGTATTTACCCTTTTAACACCCACAGATCCTTCCTAAGCTGCATAAAATCGTCTAAAGATAGCCAAAATAAAACTGCTAAAACGCGTCAGAGCTTCAAAGGGTTAATTAACAACTTATTTCGCTAAAATATCTTCGTCATAGCCGAGTAACCAAGCTAGTAACATGGCAATTTACCCTCAGCGGGGAAAAAAATACAAAATTTCCGAATGATCTTGATCATGATTCTTGAATTAAGGGCTGTGAGGGCAGAGCCCTATTAACCCTGACACAGTGGTGGTCAAGCCACAGCGGCCTCCCTGCAAGGAGGCTCAAACGTCAGGGACCCAGGAGGGGCTGCAGAAGGGCAACAACGCTCCCAGGACTCGGGGATGGAAGGGAAGATGAAGTGATGAACGATGACACCCGGCAGGAAGAAGACACGCGGTGAAGTGAAGAGGCAAGGATGGAGGGGTCAACACAAACCCCAGAAGCTGAAGGCGGCCCAGGCACCGACGGGGAGATGGGGTCCTCTAAGAAACCCTGAAGAAAGCCGAGGATTTGCCGATACCAGAGCCGACCACCGTGGGCGCCGCGTCCCTCCAGCGGGCGAGCCACGTGTCGCAGGTCCAGGGAATCGCCGGCCCCCACCAACCAGAAGGACGAAGATGGCGCAGAGCGAAGCCAGCACAGATGATCAGAGGATGACGAAGGCAGAGCAGGGCAGCATGGAGGAAGGGGATGGAGCCGGGGGGAGAGCCCGCTGGACCACAGACGTGGCAGACAATCACCGGGACCGACTATGTAGAGTTGCCCCTAAATGCCGCAGATTCGCCGGGCACCGAAGACGTCCAACCGCGACCAAAGTCCAGCCAACTCCAATGTTTCAAATATGAGGTCGGTAGGACGTCGCGGGCAAGAAACGAGCTAAACATTCATTGGTTTGTTTTGTCTCTCGCTCCGGTGACAGTTTTTTTTTTCTGGCTCACCTTCTCCCTCATGTTCAGCCCCATTAGTTTTCAGATTTTAAGACGTTCGCCCCATTCCTAAGTCAATATTAAGACCTTTCGTACACTATATTTTCTTCCTGGCGAGCGATAGCTAGCCTATATTATAGTAGTAACTGGCCTTCGGCCGGGAAGTGTTTCTGTCGAAAAATGTACAAATTGATCTTATAGGGGGTCTTGGGGGTGTTTTTTTTTAAGCTTGATGGAGGGCTAGGGAGGAAACTACAAAAAAAAAAAAAAATAATAATAATATAAATGTGAATATATAAGGAAATCTATACGACCTATACTTATGGTATAAACTCTATACGACCAACCCCCCCTTATGGTATAAACTCTATACGACCAACCCCCCCTTATGGTATAAACTCTATACGACCAACCCCCCCTTATGGTATAAACTCTATACGACCAACCCCCCTTATGGTATAAAACTCTATACGACCAACCCCCCTTATGGTATAAACTCTATACGACCAACCCCCCCTTATGGTATAAACTCTATACGACCAACCCCCCTTATGGTATAAACTCTATACGACCAACCACCCCTTATGGTATAAACTCTATACGACCAACCCCCCCTTATGGTATAAACTCTATACGACCAACCCCCTCCTTATGGTATAATCTCTATACGACCAACCCCCCTTATGGTATAAACTCTATACGACCAACCCCCCCTTATGGTATAAACTCTATTAATTTTAAGTAGGCCATACATCGTAACCCCTAACCTCTGCATCCCAAAAAGGGCTGGAGCGAATAGGCTGTAAATATCCACGCCTATTCCTTTACTCTAGTCGTTTTTAAGTTACAGAGGTTAGGGTTCACGATTGCTGGCCTACCTATAATGAATGGGCTATAACACACAATGTTAATGGGATGATATTAGTTTGTTATATATATATATATATATATATATATATATATTATCGGATTTTTTTTTCTCCATAGACCTCTATCGTGCTTAAACAAGTAAAAACTCAAAACCCCCTTTCGAGATAAATCTTAACATTTTTCAGTAGAAAAATGTCTCAGCCGGTTCCTCATAAATTACATGCTCGCCATCGCTCGCCATGAAGAAAACGACAACTAACTGGCATGAAAAGTCTTAATATTGGCAACAAAATGGGACAAAAGATCTTAAAATTGCCAAACTAATAGGGCGAACGTCTTAAGATCTCGAAAAGAAATGGGGTTCAACAAGAGGGAAAAGGGAGTCCAGAAACAAACAAAAATCTCCCCTTAACGATCACAAGCAAGATATACTAACCCCTTGAGGATCTAATGCGCATTTCTATATTTTATTTTGGTTATCATTAGACGATTTTGTACAATTTTTTTTGTTTTTTTTTTGTTTTCTATATTCCAACTACTCCCTCTCGGGCATAGGCTGAGAGCCTGTACATTCCTCCGCTCAACACGGTGAAGCCCGTGAGGTCTTGTTCCAGTCTGGAGAGTGAGACATGCGAAGCATCCATCATGGCTCGAAGTAGCTCCATCTCTGAAGCAGCTGGTTGCTTCGCTCAAGTGCTTCACTGTCTCATCCTCCAGACTCAGACCCTCACTCTCAGAACGCCACCTATTGAGCAGTGAACTCACTAGGCATTGTCCCCCTGTAACATATTTTGAATATGGGAATATTCATACAGTGTTATTTAATCAGGGAACAATGAGGGTATTTTTTTGGCATTTCGGTGGGCTTTGTGGTAATGCACTGATACTAGGTACAGCACAAATTCAATCCCAATAATATCTTCCCATTGACATATCGGGATTTGAACCCGGGTCCATTGGATTACCAGTCCAGTGGCATGACCACTCCACCATTAAAGGGCTAAACACTCAATTCACATCTCAATTCACGTGTTAGCTCCCACAAGTTCACCTTAAGCTGAATAAAATCGTCCTACCCCACCCATGGAAAATGGAAAAAATATATAAATCAATAAATAGACCAATAATAAAAACAATTCCCCTTAAATAATGTTGAACAAATCATATTTACCATCAGTCAGTAATTCGTGTTATTTGTTGTGGTATTTTTTGTTTTTATCAGTCAAGTAATCATAGAATATATAAGGTCTCTCAAGAGAAATCTACAGTAGTTAACATTATATAAAAGTAAATATTTCTTCACATATTTACGCTCAGGTATTATAAGAATATTATTAGATGAAACACATATTCAAACTGGATTATCTGCAATACATTTTCGGTGATATGCAAGTAGTTATATTTCAAAGTTATTAGAAACTTTTTTGTTTATTTACAAACACATCCTATACTTCACTTCTAAGATATCCAGTCAGTGATAACATACAGTTTAGTAATACCAAACTGATTTTAATGTTGAGTGTTGCTGCTATAATTGAAAAGGTTTGTCTGACCAAACAGATTTGTTATTGCATGGCACATTATGAGTTGCGCAGATATGACAGTAAAGGTCGAGCATTAGTGTTGTATCTGGTGGTGGTGAGGGGCTGAGTGTAGACAGCCAAGGTGTTGGTGGATCACTCATCATGGAGACGTCCACGAGACAACTTGTCTTCCTCCTCCTCTTCCTCCTCACACCAGCTCCTGCAGTGGCTGCGGTCTTCACATATCGGTCTTCCATGATGGCAGGTCAGGCTCACACCCTCAACACCACAAACATAATATGCCATTATAACATTTAATATGGGATTAATATTTTCCATTCTAAATATAATATATTTGTCAGTTCATCTCTTCTTACACAGAGAGTCGTCTTATTGCTCAGAAGGCTCTCATCTGTCTGCTCTCGGGGCAACTACGTGACAACGACCTCCTAATGGTCACCGATGAAAACAGCCTTCAATTTTTGGACGTGGGTGGTGTCTTGCAATCAACCAAGAACTCTCATTCAGGAGTTCTTTTATCCTCTCAAGACTCAATGATTCACAAGACATATCCCACAGATCAAATCAAGGGCTCTACTCTCACTGCTCTCCTCCTATTCCACGACGACCCTACAGCTTTCTTCCTTCTCCTGGCAGATAATAAAGATTGGAACCCGGGCTATGTTGTTCTGGTGTGCCTCAACCCCCAGCTCAACACCACGTCCGTCCTCAGTCAGCCCGTCGTCCAGCGGTCACAGTTCATCTTGCTGCTGCAGTTGTCAGTTCGGGGCGGCTCACCTCGCCTCACTGCCTACACCAGCTTGCCAACTTACAACACCCATTCAGGGAATTCCTTCACCAAAACATTGCTAGGAGTATGGGATTCTGACACTTTTCACAATCTCCAATCGCGTTTTCCTTCTCGATTTCATGATTTTGGAGGCCAGAATCTGGAAGTTACCGTCTTCGGTAATGATCAGCCGTTTACTTATATTGAAGGAAGTGGTTGTTGTATTGGAGGAGGTCCAGATGCTCTAAGACTTATTGGAAATAAGCTGAACTTCAATGTTTCCATTATTTTACTTGAAAGTCGTCAGTGGGGCTCAAAAGTAAACGGGACATGGACAGGAATGTTTGGAGAAATGATGTATGAAGGCAAACATTTAATGGTCAATGCCCAAAATATCAATTCAGATGTAGTAGCAGACTTTGATTGGACTTATCCATACTTTGAGAATAGTTTCGTATTTATGTTGCAAGTACCGCCACCACTGCCACAATGGAGGAATGTCCTTTACCCTTTCTCTACCTTGACCTGGGGCCTGGTGGTCATCACTACGGTGACTGTCGCCTCAACTCTGGCACTACTGCTTCACCGTCTCCACCACACCAACGACCCACTGGCTATGGCTCTCAAGGTGAACCAATAAATACAATATTATTGACTGGTTTATAGGGATAGGCTAACTAATTAGATGAGTCACAATTAGGTGAACCAATACATACAACCAAATAACTATTAATTTGAACTATTAGCCAAGGGCGACTCCCACATATTTTGTAATTATGTAAATATTCCCACTTACTCTAGTATTCACATCCTCGGTGTAACATTGAATACTAGCCTAAGCTGAACACTTTATGTTAGATTAATTGCTAAAAATGCCCCTAAAAATCGGGACTCATATACAAAGTTTGATCATTCTTCGCTGACGAGCAGTTGCCCATAATATATGAAAGTCATGTGTGTTCTCAGATTGGTTACTGTACACCTCTGTGGAGTGGTTGCATTGAGATAGTTGGTCAAAATTATAAGTAAAACTATAAGAACTATAATCAATAACCCTGCAATCAAGCTGGAACTTCATCCATTATCCATGTGAAGAGATATTGCATCCCTTTCATTTTTCTACGGATATTATCACAGCAAAATTTATTTAATGTTCACCTCTTCACATTTTACCCGGCATTTCTAGGGAAGCTGGAAATACCCATGAATGTACACTCTTTCTTCCATAATGTAGAAATTGGGCTCATCAAAATTAGTTCATCCTCAGAACTACTACTCTCTGGAATTTACTTCCTTAGAGTTTAACTTACAAACTACACCAGTTTAAATCCAGTTGTTACATCTTGTGAATGGAGGATGGATTTAGGCAAATAGACTGTTTTTGTTTTGTCTTTGTTTTCCTTCCTCCATTCGTTGTTTCCTAAAAACAAACCAATATATAATCATGTGTGTATTGAATGTTTTGGAAATGTACATTTGTAGGAGTCTGGATGAAATTGAAAGGTTCCAATACTGTTTGTTTTGTGGTCTCATTTGTAGTTAATCTGTGTGCCGCTGTCAAACGCAGGGTATTGTAATATTTCCTTTCGATTTGTAATTTTGATTGTTTGTGTCAATTCGAAAAAAATAAAAATAATTAAAGAAGGAACAAATATACAGTATGTTTAAACTTCGTCAACTCTCCTACTTTCTCTCTATGCTTAACTGATTATTTGGTTAGGAATTAACAAAGACCCGAACTTCCATACATGACCATTAGTACTTTATGCTAGGGTTCGCAAACAAATGGTTGAATTAATGTTTGCGTGTACACAGACTTCATTTACACAAATTTTCATGTTCATGGATGTATAGGTTTTTGAGATATTGCCATACAGGGGGCCAACACCCCACACCACCTATTAGGCTCATACCTTTGTTCTAGAATGTGCATGTAAATTCCGTGAGTAACTAGAAAGCACAAAAGAAAATAAACTGTAGTGAACAACGAGGCAAAGCCTTTCACCATAATACCCTCATGATTGTTTAAAACCTTTAAGGGGGGTCACCGGCTTTTTGTTTATCTTTCTCTCCTTTTCTCTCTTTCATTGGCTTGTATCTATTCGGCCCCATTCAGCCAACTGTTTTAAGACGTTTATCCCCATCTAGGTGTCGATTTATTCCTGGCGAGCAATAGCGAGCCAGCATTGCATGGAGAAATCTGGCTTCGCCGGAGACATTTTTCTATCGAAAAATTTACAAATTTAGCTTGCTGTCAAAACAAAAATATATATATGCTGGCTCGCTACCGCTCGCCAGGAAAATATTGACACCTGGATGGGGTAAACGTCTTAAAACAGTAGGATGAATGGGGCCGAATGGATACAAGCCAAAGAGAGAGGGAGAGAAAGATAAAAAAGCGAGGTGGGCTCCCTTTATAGCTGAACACAAATCTCACACTTTATATTTTAGCATGGTGAATGTTGGTATACATTAACGTTACATTCAAACAGATCCCTTACTTTACGGCATATGGTTCTCGACTATATTTTGACAAACAGATTTATGTGTTGGCTTGGCCAGGAAATCAAAGAAGGGAAACCAAAGTTGTTTTTCCTGATTGACTCACTACTCCTCCTAAACGGAGCCTCCATGACAGTGAACACTACGACTAAAATTATTTGCAGAGCCAAAACGAACAAATTGAACCTGCCAGATATCTACTACAGTTGCTAAGTGGATCGTTTTGCTGTGTTTTGTCGTCTCTAGAACATTTGATCCACTACTCCTTTTAAGGGAGCCCACCTCGCTTGTTTTATCTTTCTCTCCCTCTCGCTTTGGCTTGTATCCATTCGGCCCCATTCAGCCTACTGTTTTAAGACGTTTACCCCATCCAGGTGTCAATATTTTCCTGGCGAGCGTTAGCGAGCCAGCATATATATATATTTTTGTTTTGACAGCAAGCTAAATGTGTACATTTTTTGATAGAAACATTTCTCCGGCGAAGCCGGATTTTTCCATACAATGCTGGATCGCTATTGCTCGCCAGGAAGAAATCGACACCTGGATGGAGACAAACGTCTTAAAACAGTTGGCTGAATGAGGCCGAATTGATACAAGCTAGAGAAAGAGAGAAAAGGAGAGAAAGATAACAAAAAAGCCGGTGACCCCCCTTAAACAACTACCTCTACAACATTGAACAATAAGACCAAAGTTGTTCGCAGAGCCACAATGAACAAAGTGAACCTGCCGGATTTCCGTTGCACTTGCTAAGTAGGTAGGTTCGCTGCGTTTACGACATTCCACACCCAGACAGTAATTTCATTTGTCAAGGTTATTTTCCACGTTTGACAGCATATATTCACGTGTAGCTTAGTCAAATTTATCAGATGGCACAAATGGACAAAGCAGAGCTACAGCAAGACCTATGACCTCCAAGCGTGCAAACGTGCTTTTTTCATAACACAGGATAATTAATTGACATGTTTGTGATGGCTAATAATGGCTATACGACAATACACCGCTAGATTGTCTAAGACGGGATTGTAGCAGAAGAAGGATGTAGCGCACTGTACCCATATACTGTACAGAGCAAGAAGCTGTGCGGGGGTAAAGAACCCACAGAGATGGGCGAGCACACCCAACTTCTGGGAAGCCGTTTTAACAAAAGTGGTGATATGGTCTTTCCAGGAAAGTTTATAGGAAAAGGAGAAACCAATGATATTGAGAGAAAATTAGGGGTGAATTTGTGTGTTGTTGAAGAATAATGGGTAGTCGTGTTGAAGATTGTGACAGGTAGATAGATGGAGAAATTGGGTTTTGGAAGTGTTGAAAGAAACAAGATGTTCTCCACCCCAATCAGAAACTATTAAGAGATCAGAGGATAGGCGCATTATGGCCTCATAATATAAGTTTTGGAGTGACTTTGGGGAAGGAGGTTGTGGAAAACTAATTGAATAGTGTAGGTTAGATTCGTCAGCATATGAGTGGATAGAACTAGAGGTACAGCTGAGAAGATCATTAATGAAAATTAGAAATGGGACTGGGGATAGGGCAGAGCCCTGAGTAACGCTGGAGTTGTTAAGGTTAGGAACTGAACGATAGGCATCCACAACTGCAGCTATGGAACGGCCGGAGAAGAAATTTGAGATAAAGGCACAGATAGAGGGATAGAAGCCAAAAGAAAGTAGTTTGGAAATAAGCAATTTGTGCCAGACTCCATCAAAAGCTTTTGATATGTCTAGAACAATACAAAAAAAATCCAAAAGGGAGGATAACCCTTCTTTGGGACAGGTTGAATGAGAGCATATATATACTCAGTCAGTCATTAGCCAGCCCTTACTACCACAAGGGGTAGGGAGGATCAGCAAAAGACTCGAGAAAGGAAAAAGAGGTGGCTAGAGATGAACACATAACAGTTCACCCACAAAAAGCAAGCACACAAGCATTCAGAAGCACCAATATATACTGTATATACTGTATATAATATTAGTCCCTCCCATATTAGGCCTAGTTTAGAGGAAGTCTAGTGATACAACTGATGGCCTACTGTGAGTTGTTAGTATTGTTATATATATATTAATAATCTCTCCCATGATAGATCAGTGGTGGTATGGTGATAAAACCAATGGATTCCTGTAAGGTGGTGGTATTGTTATACATATTAATAATCTCTCCCATGTTAGATCAGTGGTGGTATGATGATAAAACCAATGGATCCTTCCGAGGTGGTGGTGTGGTGGGGTAGAGTGTGGCTGGTGGTGTGGTGGTTGGCCACGTTTGTGTTGGCAGCTACGTACACCGGGAACCTGGTGGCTGTTCTCACCGTGCCCGCGTATGCCCCAAGAATACAAACAATCACGGAGTTGCTACAGTCCAAATACATGTGAGGTGGTATTCTCAAAATTGATGTTCTGTACGGTAGCGCTATTAAGTCTTGTTTCAGGTGTCATTACGTTTGGCTCGCTCTTTGCTGCATTAATGCCTGTCAGATGTTGAATAGAGTGGGTAAGTGTAGAACATGTTTGTATATCTCACTCGAAACGAATAAATCAAGTTTTAGATATGGCTGATACCAATTATTGATCAATATATACTTGGTGCTGAGATATTACTTATTTGACTGACTGTACAGTCTGATCTTAAATAGCTGTACCAATGAGACCCTCTTGCCTGATCTAAGTATTCACATATGATTAGCTTCCCTATACTGCAAATATTGAACGCTTCGTTGTATTGATAATGATTCACATGATGCAGCACGCTCTTCAGTAATTTATGTGTTCAAATTGGCTCATGTAAAGGATTGAAATACTATTAATGTGTATCATATGTGTTATATTTGAACACACACTATTTACAGTGAACCTAAATCTTTACTTTCACCAGTGCTGCATAGGGTCGTCAATGAGTTCCCTCGACTGTTGGGAGTGGAGTGGATATGATTACTTTCAGGAGATAACTACTTAAAAAAAGATAATTATTTAGCATTTTTATATTATGGACTATATAATGCACTAGCTGAAGTACCCGGCGCTGCCCAGGGGAATTTCTACGTATGGGCTGTCTATCTTGGGAGGGGGAGGGGGGGGGGGGGGGGGCCTCCATCCCCTTCCCCCTGGGGGGTGAGGGGACAAAACCCCTTAGTATGCATGCCAATTATGAGCTCTCCATCTTGAAAACTTAGGGAGTTGGGCACCTCCTTAGTATGCATGCCAAGTATGGGCTCTCCAACTTGAGTATGCATGCCAAGTTTGGGCCCTTCATCTTGAAAACTGAGGTAGTTCCCCCCCCCCCACCTTTGTCATAAAACATATTCTGGCACCCTCTAATTATGCATGCCAAGTATGGGCTCTCTATCTCAAAAACTGAGAGAGTGGGGGATCCCCTCCCCTTGCCCCCTGCTTAAAACCTATTCTGGCACCTCCCAATCGACCCACCCATGCCGGCTTAAAACCTATTCTGGCACCCATTTAGTATGCATGCCAAGTATGGGCTCTCCATCTTGAAATCTGAGGGAGTAGTTCGTGAACAAAGACATAATTCTCACAGAAAGTGCCCTTTATAATTGGCGTAGATAATACATGTCCATGGATGTAGATGACATTAATACTGATATAATGTGATTTAATGCAGTTAATATTGCTAGCATACAAATAAATAGAACACTATTAAATTATTTAACCCTTTCGAGGATGCCGTATCACTCTATTCTGGCTAACATGAGACGATATTATACAAATTGTATGCTCCTTAGAAAGAACTTGTAGAAGCTAGAGTTAATTTATTTTAACCCCTTTGATTCCTTGATATCATTCCGAAATTTTAATTAACTCGCCTGATGATAACCAAAATATATGTAAACTTGTATCCTCGATTAATGAATGAATTGTCTTCACTAAACGTTCCACTACCGTCTCAACTTACAGACCATGTATGGTGGACTTCGGAAGCTTCATACCTGGAGCCCTCAAGGCCTCGCAGAACCCCAACTTGGCAGCCCTCGGACGGAAGCTCTACCTGGAGCCAATCTCCCCTCCCAACTCCTATGACACCATATTGCCCAAGATTCACGACGGGACCTGCGCTGTCATTGATGCCATCGATTACTTGATCTTTACCCAACATAGGACTAAGATTACCCGGTCTACCTACTTCTTGGATGAAAAGGTCTCTCTCCCTCACTCTCACTAAAGCCCCTGTCACATCTGCCCGATGTTAACACTGACTTCTGCCGATTAAGGCAAGGGGTAGGTAGTAGGTAGTAGGGGTAAGCAGCCCCGCCCAGGGAAGTACTACCGCCAAGGTTTCGGGAGACTCAGGGAATAGCCTGAATTCCATTTTCTCTCCCAGGCCTTGGTAGCTGGATACATATCTTTCTGCCTCACACATCAGGGGTATCAGGAAAACCCTCTTTATATAACATACACATCCAACTTCACGACATTGCCCTACATCACTATCCTCTATCCATAAAACACTACTCTTCCCACTACATATCATACATGTAACACCATACACCTTACCCAATAAATATGGCAGTACAATTGTTAAGAGCAAACCTGGTGGTCCCTCGGATATCCACCCCCGGCAGGGTTGGGTCATTGACACAGGGCCCTCCCGGTCGTCATCATGCGACTGTGTCAAGAGCATTGCAACGTCCCAAAGCTGCTCGTCGGTGCAGCTTTTTCTTTAGCAATATAAGGGGACTTCACTCTAACATCAATTCTGTACACCAATTTCTTCAAGCAGAATCCCCTACTCTCCTTTTTTTGACAGAGACTCAAGTAACATCCACATCTGACACGTCTAAATTTAATTTTCCAGGTTATCAACTGCTCCAAAATTTCAGACCTAAAGGAGGTGCATGTTGCTTCGCAAAATTTGAAATTGCCCTGGAGGAGGTTACTAGTTTCAATTGTCCCTATTTTGATTATTCTATATACAAATTAATTTCTGCTGGTAAATTTAAATACATATGTTGCATCTACCGTTCCCCAAATACTCCTCCAGAGCAAAGTCTTTTTGATTCTCTGTCCTCACAACTCAGTGTCCTCAACTTAAATGCTTCTTCTGAAATCACTGTGTTGGGTGATTTTAATGTCCATAATGTTGAATGGCTCACTCATTCAGCCAGGACTGATGATGCTGGTCTTGAATGTGAGCTTTTTGCAGACTCATTTAATCTCACTCAACTAGTCAACCAACCCACCCGTGTACCAGATAATCCTAATCATAATTTCCACCTACTGGACTTATTTTTAACAACCAATTCAGAAAATTATGATGTTACAGTGAGGTCCCCGCTTGGACCTTCTGATCACTGTCTGATACAGGCCATATGTATATCACCTACCACACCTTCCCACTCTGAACCTGTTTTGGTGACTAAATGGCATTACGATAGGGCAGACTGGGAGAGTCTTCAAGGTTTCTTTATTGATATTCCCTGGACCTCTTTCTTTTCTAATGATGCACACTCCACCTTGAGCCACATACAAGATTTTGTAAACATTGGAATGGAAACTTTTATTCCTCATCAAAAGTACAGTAAAAGATCTAATTCACCTAAATGGTTTGACCATAATTGTGCTAGAGTAACTGAACAAAAAGCAATAGCCTACAATGCATACACAAGATAAAAAACACATGAAGCCTTTAATTACTTTAGAAACATCAGAAATCATGCCAAAACTGTATTAAACCTAACTAAATCAAACTTTCTCCACAAGCAGGCAAATAAACTTCTAAATAATCCAAATGATAACAAAATATTTTGGTCTACTCTTAACTCATTCAAATCCAACTTCACAACTGCTTCATCCATTCCACCATTAAAATCTCCGACTGGCAATCTTGTAAGTGACCTACGAGGTAAAGCTAACCTTCTTGCGGATATTTTCTCCACCAACTCAACCTTAGATGAAATAAATCAAGATGTCCCTGTACTTAATTTTAATTCGCCTGAAATTCCCTCACTTAAGATCCACACCAGACATGTCAAAACTATTTTGCAGAATCTCTCAGTAGATAAGGCTCCTGGTCCAGATGAAATTCCCCCAATAGTACTTAAGAATTGCTCCTTGGTGCTCGCTCCTGTATTGGCAAAAAATGTCCGTCTATGTACTCATACCTCATGCTTCCCAGTACCCTGGAAAGAAGCAAACATCCATCCAGTTCCTAAAAAAGGTGCCTCTTCAGATCCATCAAACTACAGACCAATAGCTATAACTTCCACTCTTGGTAAAGTCTTTGAAATTATATTAAATAATCACATAATTAAGCATCTTGAGAATAATAAATTAATCAGTGATAGGCAATATGGTTTTAGACGATGTCGATCAACTGCAGACATTCTTTGCCTTCTTACGCATCAAATCAACCAAGCTACAGACCAACATGGTGAAACACATACAATAGCACTGGATATATCAAAGGCATTTGATAGAGTCTGGCATCAATCCTTATTGTCGAAGATGTCACACTACGGCCTTGCATCATTAGTTCCACTAATTTCTTCTTATCTTCATAACAGAAAAATACGTGTAATGGTAGATGGCCTTTATTCTCAATTTCACTCAATAAATGCTGGTGTTCACCAGGGATCAGTTTTGGCCCCAACTCTGTTCCTCATTCATATCAATGATCTCATATCTACCACTCATAATCCAATACATTCCTATGCAGATGACTCAACACTCCACAGTTCCTTCACATTTACCAATTCTTTCACCCAACCCGATCTTATAAATTCAAAAATAAACACTGCAATTTCTCTGAACCAGGACCTTTCTAGAATTGAAGAATGGGGATAAAAGAATCTAGTTTCCTTTAATGCACAGAAAACCAAGTACATTCAATTTTCTAACCGACAGAATCTCACTGACTCCCATATATTTGTTAATGATGTAAATATTCCCACTTCCCCTAGTATTGACATTCTCGGTGTAACATTAACTACTAACTTAAGCTGGACACATTATGTTAGAGGCATTGCTAAGAATGCCTCTAAAAAACTGGGACTCCTGTACAGAGTTCGAGAATTCTTCACTGACGAGCAGTTGGCCATAATATATAAAAGTCATGTGCGTTCTCAGATGGATTACTGTTCACCTCTGTGGAGTGGAAGTGGAGTGGTTGCATTGAGGCAGTTGGACAAAATTCAAAATAAAGCTATTAGATTAATCAATAACCCTGCAATCACACAGGACCTTCCTACATTATCCATACGAAGAAATGTTGCATCCCTTGCATTATTCTACAGATATTTTCACAGCAATTGTTCCGAGGAACTTGCTTCAATTGTGCCGCCTCTCCACATCTTTCCCCGTAGAACTAGGGCAGCTGAGAGCGCCCATGAATTTACACTTTCTCCTCCACAATGCAGAACTTCTGCTTATCAAAATTAATTTATCCCTAGAACTACTACTCTTTGGATTTCACTTCCCTCGAATTGCTTTCCACAAACTTACAATCTACAAATGTTTAAATCCAGTTGTTACAAACATTTTATGAATGGAGGATGCCTTTAGGCACATGGACCTTTTTGTTTTATCTGTGTTTTTCCTTCCTCCGTTCATTGTCTCTTTAAAAAAAAAAAAAAAAAAAAAAACGTGCACATCGGCACAATGGTCTGCGGCAGCTGTGGTAAGCCATGTTGAGGCGGGACGAGTTGGGAAGTTACCCAACAAATTCAAGCATGCTCTAAATTTCCGGTGACTGAAATTTGTTGTGGAAATCCTCCCGACATATCTGCCCCATACCTGCGGCAGCTGCAGGCATAACTCAGGCAGCCGAAAGCAGCCACAGACGTTATGCAGCCAGACGCCATCCTTAATTGCCGCCGCACTCAAAAATAAAATATTTATGATAGACAAATCCTGATTCGATTTTCGGAAGGTGCGTGATACCTACTTCTTATTTCTTATATCAAACTTATTGTCGTCACTTAAAATTTAGATTTACGACGGTGCAAATTTGAAAGATGATGGAAAAACATGAACACATTTTTAGTCTGCATCACTTTTATCGATGATTGATTAATTTGGTTGTGGGTTTTGCTATTGTAATATTGTAGTTAAGCCTTTCTTCTTTCGATTGAGATATTATAGATTGTAGTGAACATTATTTTTGGTACTAAACATCGATGTAGAATGAATATGTTGTTACTTTTTTCTCGTCAAGTACCAATCTTTGATGATAAATAAATTATGATGACACATTTCGAATGCACATGAAAAATGCTTCTTATTTCATATATAACAACAATTATTGTTCAGCATGTAACAACATTATGAACGTATCAACTCTGAAAAACTATTAAATATTTTTTAAATATAAATTTTCAATTTGATAATTTGGTCTTATGGGATTTTTTATATAATAGTATATGTCCTGCTCTATCTTTTGATATATAATGCATTGCGTGTAGAGGCGATTATGGTGGGTTGAAACATAGCGATAACTTAAGATTATCGTCTCGAGGTAGTGCAAATACTGTTTGAGAGTGAAAGGTATTGGTAATTACTAAAGCGGTAATTAGTGTCCCAGAAGCTTACGCCAGAGTGAGAGGGTAAAGTGTCCACTATAATATACCCATTTAAAGATATATTAGTAGTGATAAACCCATCTTATACCAATTAGAAAGGTTAGTCACCATCAGTATACTCCTTGATCTGTTGTTGTTGTTGTTGTTGTTCCCCAAGCTGCCTGGCCGAACAGCCCCAAGGCCCCGAGCACGGCCAAGGCCATAACCAAGCGCCCCCACAGAACCTTCCCTGCCGACCACAATAAAGCCTGGGTGACCGAAGCCACTCCATGGCGGGGAGCTGAGGAGGGTGCGGATACACCCGGGAAACCAAAGCCCCAGCCAGGGCCCTGTGCCCCTCAGCAATTATGAAGAGAAAGTTGAGGGGCAAGGGAAAAATGTGACGCTTTGGCTTCCAATCTTGGTAGATTGGGAGGTCAATCCACGGAAGAGACGCCGTCACTCGAGATCTAGAAGATATATAAGTAAAAGGAACAGTCAGAGTAAGCTATGGGTATGGCAGAGATCGCTCAGTTCTCACTCTGATAGACCAGCCCATCACCAGGCCCTTGATCTGTTATACTTCTTTCATGCCCATTATTGTTTACGGTGCAGTCTATAACAGATACATTATAGTTAAACACTAAAATTCAGGTGTGCAAAAATAGACAGATTCGCAGCCAATCTATATCCTGTTTATTTATGTCCTCATCTTGATTACTCGGTAATAATGAACATTTTGTGGCGAATATGTTGGTAATTGTGAACACTTGGTATACGTATGGTGCAGGGACATAGTACCTTCATATTGTTCATTAAGTATAAACATTATTTAGTTGTTAAAGGGTTCAAATTTACCGCCAGCTGAAAAAAAATCTATAGTACCTCTGCTAATTGCGTATTATGCTAATTGGTTTGTGTAGCAATACAAATACCTTTGACAGGCTTTTGAAAACGTAAATTAACAAATATTATAAATATGTGTTCCAATACCTACTTGCAAAATGCGTCTCAGTTTTGGTTAGGCTGTGTTCTATTAACCCTATTTGATCTGAGCGAGATCTTTTTTAACCATCCCTATATCGTTCCATTTGTTTGGAGATTATAAAACGTTTCACCCTATTAGTTTGGCGACAGGAAGACGCTTCACCTTATTCAGGTGTTGATATTTTTATTTTCATATATTTATTTTATTTTTTTATTTTTTTAATGGGCGAGCTATGATGAACCTGTAACTTGAAAGAAACCGGACCTTCGGCCAGGATTTTTGCTATCGACATACTGTATACAAAAAAGTTGCTTGAATGTAGTCTGGGTGGGATTATTAATTTATATATTATTTTATTTTGTTTTAGGTTGAAGGAAGTCATTAAACCATTTTAGCATACCAGGACGCATTTCTATATTATATTCTGGCTCTTAGGAGTCGATTTTATTCAGCTTAGGAAGAGATTATGGTAGTCAGAGAGATAATTGAATGTTTTTCCCCTCTAATTCCTACAGATCCTTCCTAAACTGCATAAAATCGCCTAATAGTAAAAAAGTATAAGGAATTTCTAGAGATCCTTCCTAAACTGCATAAAATCGCCAAATAGTAACAAAACTATAAGAAATTTCATAGAGATCCTTTCTAAGCTGGAAAACATCGTCTAATAATAGCAAACATATAATAACTAAACGCGTCATCGCATGCTGAAGGTGTTAATAATTTTCAGATCTACCGTGGGTTCATATCCTGGTTCCTGCCTCGCCACACCCCCTACACCCCCGTGCTGTCCAACCACCTCACCAGACTCTTGGAGACTGGGGTGCTCACTAAGATCTTCGACGACCACAAGGGCAGCCTCCTGGGGAAAGACAGTCAGGTACCCCTCTCACTGAAAAAAAATAAATAAAAAAAAATAATAACATAGTTAATATAATATAATAAATTGATTTCACTTCCAACGCCAAACACCTCCCAGTGAAATTAATGAAAGCATGTGTTTCCATATTGCATAAAAGTCAAACTAAAGGTATACCCTGCAAACATTTCAAGTGACACAGTGTTCATCATCGTCATCATTATCATCATCATCATCCTCATTATCATCTCTGACGCATTACTTCGTCCCAGGAAACACCCACTTAACCCCTTCTATACCGGTAAAGTCTTTTGTACTTTATTTCAGTTACATTCAGACGATTTTATGTAGCTTAGGAAGGAGGTATGGTACTAAAAGGATTAATTGAAATAATGTGTAGTTTTTGATTGGTAGACGTCCTTCCTAAGCTGAATAAAATCGTCTAATAGTAGCCAATGTAAAGTGAAAGGACGTCGCCGGTACAGAAGGGGTTAAGGATAGCCATGATGGACAGACCGCCTTCATGCTACTTTGTCTAGACTTGCTTCCTTTACCCGTGCCATAATGTTTCTGCTGTTGGATGGAAGTTTTTCTTCAACATATTTTTCCAATTTCGTCTTCCATACGATAGATGCTGACGTACCACTACCAGCTGTTCCACTTATTAAACCTCCATGTATCTTTCTTGGTATTTTGCACTCATCCATTCTCTGTACATGGCCAAACCACCTCATAGTACTTTCTTTATCCACTCAACCACACCACCCTCGATACCCGGAGCTTGCTCTTCCATTCCAAAAGTTTCATGCACTTTCCTATTACTCAGTAAATTTCTCCTTTCACACATCCTGCTAAAGTCAGTGACCAGCCTCTGAAGTTCTTCCACATATTCCGATATCAGGACTGCACCTTCCGCATATACAGTGGGCATGTTAACATCTTTAATTTCCTTCCCTGTGATTCCAATCAAGCTTCTATTCTCATTGAGCCTGTTCTACATTATCTGACCACACCACACTTATTTATATTAAACAAACAAGGTGATACAATACATCTGTCTCACTACTAGGTTGACTTCAAAACTATCACTTAGCTTTTCTTCTACCTTCACAATTATTGCCAATACATTATTTTAAATAGTGTTACTGTCAAAAGCTAATCCCCTCCCACACCATATATTGTTCAACTCGGCTTCTTTGTACGGAGTGCTAATGAGTCAAATGGCATGTAGTCCGTTACATTCCACTGTATCAGAGTCATCCAGAGTTCATGCAGAGTCAGACCGTTTTATAACCGAGTTCCCGAAGCCTGGACGAAAACTTTGAACATGACTCAGTGGGGTGCTACGGAGTGTTCCGGAGTTGGAAGGAATGTCACCTGCGAGTTAATGGTGAGTCCATGTGAAGCCGCTAGTCTGCTCCAAAGTCCAGGATGTGGGAAGGGGACTTAAGGGGGCTCACCTCGTTTTTCTATTCTCTCTCTCTCCCTCTCTCTCTGGGTTGTATCCATTCGGCCCCATTCAGCCTATTGTTTTAAGACGTGTATCCACATCAAGGTGTCAATTTTTGTCCTGGCGAGTGGTAGCGAGCCAGTATATTTGTTATATGTTTTTTTACAGCACGCTAAATTTTTACATTTTTTGATAGAAGAATGTCTCCGGCAAAGCCGGATTTCTCAATACAATGCTGGCTTGCTATCGCTCGCCAGGAAGAAATCGACACCTGGATGGGGATAAACATCTTAAAACAGTAGGCTGAATGGGGTCGAATGGATACAACCCAGAGAAAGAGAGAAAAGAATATCAAAATAGCAGGTCAGCCCCCTCAATGATAGCCAAAATAAACTGCTAAAACGCAGCATAATCTTGAAGGGGTTAATGACCGTGACTGTGTCTTCGTTACAGGTTCGTGGTGATGGAGTGCTGAACCTTAGCCACTTACAAGGCGCCTTTATAGTGCTGGTGCTGGGACTGTTGGCTGCTGCTGTGGTGCTGTTGGTGGAGGTTTGCTAACGGAACTAGAGTGTATTGTGCTGTTGGTGGAGGTCTTCTAACGGAACTAGAGTATAATGTGCTGTTGGTGGAGGTCTGCTAACGGAACTAGAGTGTATTGTGCTGTTGGTGGAGGTCTGCTAACGGAACTACTGTTGGTGGAGGTCTGCTAACGGAACTACTGTTGGTGGAGGTCTGCTAACGGAACTACTGTTGGTGGAGATCTGCTAACGGAACTAGAGTGTATTGTGCTGTTGGTGGAGGTCTGCTAACGGAACTAGAGTGTATTGTGCTGTTGGTGGAGGTCTGCTAACGGAACTACTGTTGGTGGAGGTCTGCTAACGGAACTACTGTTGGTGGAGGTCTGCTAACGGAACTACTGTTGGTGGAGGTCTGCTAACGGAATACTGTTGGTGGAGGTCTGCTAACGGAACTACTGTTGGTGGAGGTCTATTAACAGAATTACTGTTGGTGGAGGTCTGCTAACGGAACTACTGTTGGCGGAGGTCTGCTAACGGAACTACTGTTGGTGGAGGTCTGCTAACGGAACTACTGTTGGTGGAGGTCTGCTAACGGAACTAGAGTATATTGTGCTGTTGGTGGAGGTCTGCTAACGGAACTAGAGTGTATTGTGCTGTTAGTGGAGGTCTGCTAACGGAACTACTGTTGGTGGAGGTCTGCTAACGGAACTACTGTTGGTGGAGGTCTGCTAACGGAACTACTATTGGTGGAGGTCTGCTAACGGAACTACTGTTGGTGGAGGTCTGCTAACGGAACTACTGTTGGTGGAGGTCTGTTAACAGAACTACTGTTGGTGGAGGTCTGCTAACGGAACTACTGTTGGTGGAGGTCTGTTAACGGAACTACTGTTGGTGGAGGTCTGCTAACGGAACTACTGTTGGTGGAGGTCTGCTAACGGAACTACTGTTGGTGGAGGTCTGCTAACGGAACTACTGTTGGTGGAGGTCTGTTAACGGAACTACTGTTGGTGGAGGTCTGCTAACGGAACTACTGTTGGTGGAGGTCTGCTAACGGAACTACTGTTGGTGGAGGTCTGCTAATGGAACTACTGTTGGTGGAGGTCTGTTAACAAAACTACTGTTGGTGGAGGTCTGTTAACGGAACTACTGTTGGTGGAGGTCTGCTAACGGAACTACTGTTGGCGGAGGTCTGCTAACGGAACTACTGTTGGTGGAGGTCTGCTAACGGAACTATTGTTGGTGGAGGTCTGTTAACGGAACTACTGTTGGTGGAGGTCTGCTAACGGAACTACTGTTGGCGGAGGTCTGCTAACGGAACTATTGTTGGTGGAGGTCTGCTAACGGAACTACTGTTGGTGGAGGTCTGCTAACGGAACTACTGTTGGTGGAGGTCTGCTAACGGAACTAGAGTATATTGTTCTGTTGGTGGAGGTCTGCTAACGGAACTAAAGTATATTGTGCTGTTGGTGGAGGTCTGATAACGGAACTAGAGTATATTGTACTGTTGGTGGAGGTCTGCTAACGGAACTAGAGTATATTGTACTGTTGGTAGAGGTCTGCTAACGGAACTAGAGTATATTGTGCTGTTGGTAGAGGTCTGCTAACGGAACTAGAGTATATTGTACTGTTGGTAGAGGTCTGCTAACGGAACTAGAGTATATTGACCTGTTGTTAGAGGTCTGCTAACGGAACTAGAGTATATTGTTCTGTTGGTAGAGGTCTGCTAACGGAACTACAGTATATTGACCTGTTGGTAGAGGTCTGCTAACGGAACTAGTAACCCTTTCAGTTTTCCAAGAAGCACTTCCTCCTTTTATTCTGGCTATCATTAAACGATTGTATTAAGTTTAGGAAGGATCTCTATGCATCAAAGATCAAAGAAGTACAAACAATATAATCTGACCCTCAAACTCCCACAACTTCTTCCCAAACTGGATACAATCGTATAATAATATCCTTAAGAAAGTGAAAAGGCGTCTCTAAAGCTGAAAGGTATAAACAAACTATTATTGGTAGGACTCTTGGAAGTTACATAATAAAAGAATATGAACAGCAAGCTGGAGTTTTTGGTCTCTACATAAACAATATCACTACCGGTATATATACAGTATACAGTTGGGTGGGTTAAGGGGAGGCAGACCGTTTTTCTGGACCCCCTTCTCCCTAATGATTAGCCCCACTAACTTTGAGATTATAAGACGTTCGGTCCATTAGTTTGGCGATTTAACACCTTTCGCCCCATTTCGTTGTCAATTTTAAGACCTTTCGTGCCATTTAGGTGTCGATTATTTCCTGGCGAGCGATAGCGAGCCTGCAATTTTAAGAGGAACCGGCCTTCGGCCGGGAAATTTTTCTACCGAAAAATGTAAAAATTTATCTTGAAGGGGGGTCTACGGGGTGTTTTTATAAGCTTGATGGAGGTCTAAGGAGGAAACTAACAAAAATATATATGAATAAATTAATTAATAGACCAAAGAAACGGCCAGTCTCCCCTTAATGGTGGGTTTTCTAGACCCCCTTCTCCCTCATGCTTAGCCCCCATTAGTTTTGACATTTTAAGACTTTCACCTTATATTAGTTTGGCGATATTAAGACTGTTCGTGCCATTTAGATGTCGATTATTTCCAGGAGAGAGATAGCAAGCCTACAATTTAAGAGGAATCAGCCTTAATCCGGGGCATTTCTCTACCTAAATAAGACCAAATTGCACAAATTTATCTCGAAATGGGAGTCTTGATGGGTATTTTTTTTTATTTTGCTGGAGGTCTATGGAGGAAACTTAAAAACTAAATAATAATGATATATGAACGAATATATACACAAATACATAAAAAGCTCCCATTAAAACCCTGGCTATACTCCTCCTATAGTTGATATATTATAATTAGGCCAACAATCTTGACCGCTAACCTCTGTAACACAAAAACGACTAGAATAGTCAATTTAATAAAAAAAAAAAAAAAAAAAAAATTGGGAAGAGTTAGCCAGGGAATTGGTGTGGAGATTTACAACCCATTTGCTTTAACCCGTTTTGAGTTACCGTGGTTAGGGGTCATGATTTATTGCCTACTTTTAATGAATGGACTATAGTGATGTTATTATAATCCTTTATCGTTACTACTCTCGGAACTTATATAGTAAGAGAGAATATGAACTTCAAGCTGGATATTTGGTCTCTCAAGTACCTCTATCGGTATATATACAGGTCAACATACTATTATTCTTAAGCTCCCTAGACCTCTATCAATCTTTAAACTAATACTCCCACAGGCCCCCCCCCCCCCCCTTGACATAGATGTTTGTATTTTTCCCAGCCTAACGCCGGCGGCACGAAAGGTCTAAATATTGACAAATATATGGGGCAAAGCTTCTTAAAATCGCCAAACTAATAGGGCGAACGTCTTAAAATCTCAAACCTAATGAGGTTAGACATGAGCCGGTCGAAATTACAGGCTCGCTATCGTTCGCCAGGGGGAAAGAACGGCACCTAAGTGGCACGAAAGGTCTTAATATTAACAAAGAAATGGGGCGAAAGGTCTTAGAATCACCAAATTATTATTAGCATTATTAGTATTATATGAGATACCAAAGCCTCCAACCAGGGTGCAGAAACACCAACAGGAGTAATCCACACAAATCACCCGGAGGCACTGGAGAGAGACAACGGCAACTAAGGAGAAGTGGAAAAAAGAAAAGAAAAAAACCCACAAACATGTTGAACACAAATAAAATTAATAATAAAAGATTACACAATGCAGGATGTCCAGTATTATAAAATAAAACAAAATAAATATAATAAAATAAGTTTAAAAAATCGGAATTAATGCTATAAAAAAGCATTAACTCTAGACTTAAAAACGGAGATATGAGCTGAATTAACTGGCTCATTTGGCAACTGATTCCAAAAGTCAACCATGGCCGGCACAAAACACCGTGAAAATTGTGTAGTAGAACATTCACACGGTTCATGGCAAAATCATTAAGATTGCTTGTGAATCTAGTTGCACGAGCCCGGACGTAGGGCCCAGGCAGAACATCATGTAAGGGATGCTGAGGATTGTTAAACATTTTAAATAAAAGACTAAGGGCACCAACTTTACGCCGATGATGAAGATCAAGAGACAAATGAGTTAGAATAAAAATGATAGAATGCAGGGACCTGTCAAGCAATTTGAGATGATAACCAGACAGGTGAGCAATACTCAAAGTGTGGCAAAATAAAAGCATAAAAATACTTGATAACTGTGGCGTCACAAGCAAACGTTTTATAACACTTGCAAAGCAAACCAATTTTCTGGGAAATGGAAGAGGAGAAAGAACTAATATGCTTTTCAAAAGTAAGTTTGGGATCAAGAGTAACTCACAACAAACGCAGAGTATCCACATTCTCAATTTGCTCGCTAGAAACTTGTAGACAAGGATGGGGAGGATCCAAGGTACGAGATCTACTGATGATAATGTAGTGTGTTTTACTAGCATTAAGTGGTAGTTGCCCGGCGCGACCGAAGCCGCTCCAATGACTCGTGCCCACCCCAAACCAGCTTCCAGAAGCACATCCATACACATATATCTCGCCGTTCCATCCAATCACTCATAGACAACACTCAGCTGTAGGCACGACCTCCCGAAATCCATCCTGAATCATCCCTTCCTCACGAGGACAGAGTCCACCTGGCCAGGCTGAGATGCGGACACCATCCAGCTCCTCTGAGCTATCAGAAGAGACTGGCTGACTCCGTCGTCGACACCTGCCCGGGATGCAACACAGCACCCCATACTATTAAACACATCATAGAAGGCTGCATTTCACACAATCACTAACGCCAACAACACAATCTACACTCCTTGAGAGCTCTGTAGGAAAGCCCGACCGTGGCCATGGTCTTCCTAAGGGACTCGGGGCTGTTCGGCCAGGCAGCTTAGGGAACGACAACAACAATAACAACTAGCATTAAGTTTTGTACCCCATAGTTGACACCATGATGTAATTTTGGCTAAATCCCTATTCAGAGCAGTAGCAACCTTGTGTCAATCAATTGGTGATGAAATTGATGCATATAAAGTAGTATCATAGGAGATTAGTATATTTTCAAGCTCGGAACTCAGGTCAGCAGTAAAAATAATAAAAAGCAAAGGCCCAAAGACACTGCCTTGTGGAACACCAGAAACCACAGGCACAGAAGGGGAACGACACCCATCAATGACCACAGATCTATTCGTCAAAAAAATGTCAAAGATCCTAAAAAATATTGCTACCAATACTGATGAGTAGAAGTGCATTATGGTTGACTAAGTCAAAAGCAGAGCTAATGTCAATAGCCATGACACGAGACTCATGCCCTGGTCCAATGAAGACTGCAGGTCATGAGTGAAGGTCAGAAGCGCATCACATTACCCAGTCCCTTACGAAAACCAAACTGTGAGTTTGGTATCAAATTATAACTATTACAATACGAGGAAAGCCGTCTGGTTAAAAGCCTTTCAAAGAGCTTGGATAAGAATAGTGTAATGGCGATAGGGCGATAGTCATTAGATGATGAGGCAGTATTTCCCTTTGGAATAGGAGTGATACTAGCCTTACGCCAGCAAAGAGGAAACCTACTTGATTTCAAATGCAACCTAAACACCACGGCCAATTTAGGTGACAAGACTACTGCAACCCTTTTAAATAAGAGGGGGGAAAACCCTTCCGGGTCTGTGCCACCAATAGGTATCAAGATCCAGCAAATACCTTTTCAGTTCAGCTGATTTGAATGCCATTGAATTGAGGTTGGGTCTAGGGAAACATGTCAATGGCAAAGCCAAGAGATAATGTTGGCCTTCGATAATGGATCAACAGAGATGGAGCCATCAGAATCACAAAGAGGAGGCATGGACAGAGTACTTCAAAGCGGACCACCATTTACGAGGCTGTGTAGCTCCTGCCAGAACATCCTGAAGATAGGAGTTATATTCCCTCTCAGCAGCAGCATAAACTCTCTGTGCAACTGCGCTTAGAGCAATATAATTTTCCCAATGCAAGGGGGTTTGATTACGCCTCCATAGACGATATGCAGCCTGTTTGTCATGAAATGCACGCTTGCAGTTATCATTAAACCATCCTTTATCCCTGATACAAGACTTAATTGTTTTCGATGGAACTCTTTTGCGAAGGATACCAAGAAAGGAATTGTTGAGAACTGAAAGAGGGTCATGGGATCTTAGTATGAGATTCCACTCAATATTACAAACGTTGTCCAGTTAACTCGGGATTTAAGGTAGACTTTACGTGAGAGAGTAATATCAGGAACAGAAAAATCAAGATTAATTTTACACATGATGACATTGTGGTCAGAAGTACCAACCGGTACAAGAATGGAAGTTTCCACAATGCCAGGAATACTTTTTAGTACTAGATCAAGACAATTTCCAGACATATGAGTAGGTCCTTGGATTAGCTGTTCACAGCCAGATAAGATTGTAAAATCCAAGGCAGCAAGACCATTTCAATTTGTTGGAGAAACCAAGTTCAACCACTCTTGATGATGCGCATTGACATCACCAAAAAATAAATAAAGGATGATTTGGCATCTACAGACTGTATTGAAGCCATGGCTGTTAGGAGGCAGTCATACTGTATATGTCATTGTTAACATCAGGATTTCTGTACAGGCTAAAAATGTAATGATTATGATACTTGCTGGAAACTTTAACTAACTGCATCTTATGGCATTTACAAATATGCTTAGTTAAGCACTGATCATTATACCCAGATCTAATATACAACCTTATTCTACGAGCACGAAGAATAGAATCACGCCGAATAAGAACTGGTTTACTGAAGTTAGGTATAAGAAGTTCAGAATTATCTCTATAAACAGAGAAAAGAGTTTTAGAATAAAAGACAATATCATAATCAACAGATGCCTATGTAAGATCCTTGATGTTCTTATAGAGACCACGAATATTGGAATAAAAGACACGACAACTTGTCACAGGTTGTCTGCGAGGACCGGGATTAACTTCTATATCACCAGACAAAAGGAGAAACAAAAACAAAAAGAGTCGAAAGCAAAACACCATAGGCAAAAACATAATGATGGATATACACAGATCGACCCAGACAGAGCCATTACATCTGGGTAAGTTTTACAGAAAAAAACCCCAAAGACACCATATCCAGGGGGGAGCAGTAGCGGTGGATTTTATTTTGTTTTATAGAAGAAAACAAAAGAGAAACCGAAAAAGAAGGTCAAATCTGAAAATCCACCATACTCAAAAGTCTTCCTCATTAGCCTGCTAACCACCGTGAGGAAAAAACAGGAGATTGAAGGAAAAGGAAGGCAAGTTGCTGTACAGCACCAAACAGCAGGGATGGATGAAAACGGACAATGGAAGACCTTGGTGCAGGCTATGGCAGTATCCTAAACATCCATCATGATAAAATACCATATATTTGCTAGATGGCTGTAGAGTGTAGACTAAGATATAGTTCATCCGCCCTTTGACAGGTATTGTTTTTAGTCCTGCAGGGTGTCTAGCCACCCACCCTCCAAGTGAGAACCAGGAGGGGGAGCCGGTTTAGTCGCCGACAACCCGACCATGAAACAGGTAGTATCAGATTACATGTTACTGATAGCAGGAAAACCTGACCTGACCTTACTTGGATCGAACGTCATATAATCTCAAAACGAATTGGGTTAAACAGGAGGGAGAAGGGGAGCCAGAAAAAAACAACCATCCCCCCTTAATATGCTACACACGTATAGTCAATTCATATTATGCTATTAGGTAACGAGTAATTCATATTATGCTATTAGGTAACGAGTAATTCATATTATGCTATTAGGTAACGAGTAATTCATATTATGCTATTAGGTAACGAGTAATTCATATTATGCTATTAGGTAACGAGTAATTCATATTATGCTATTAGGGTAATTCATATTATGCTATTAGGTAACGAGTAATTCATATTATGCTATTAGGTAACGAGTAATCAGCGACTATAGGATTCAATTTACCGTCTGCTGAAATGAAACCGAGTATAATCTAGCCCTCTCTGTACCAGCGACGTCTGTTATAATCTTCTCTAGCTATATTTTGATGATTTTATGCAGATTAGGAAGAATCTGCGGTAGTTAATAGGGTTGATTGAGATAGTTCGAAGCCTTATAATTGCTAGAAATCCTTCCTGAACTGAATAAAATCGTAAAATATTTGCCAGAATAAAATTAAAAAGACGTCGCCGGTACAGGATGGTGGTAGAAATATATATTTTTTTTTAATATAGCCTACCATTGAAATTTACAGTGTAGGAATTACTACATATACTAAACCCTAGCATTGATGCATATGTAAAGTTTTGTACCGATCCGTGACTATAGTCCATTCATCATAGGTAGGCCATAAATCATGACCAATAACCTCTATAACTCTAAACATAAAAATAGAATGAAACAAAATAAATAATAAATATATATATATATATATATACCGGTATATATATATATATATATATATATATATATATATAGATATATACCGGTATATATATATATATATATATATATATATATATATAATATATATATATATATATATATATATATATATATATAATACAAAATCAATAACAGGGTAATCTACCTTTTTGGAAGAGGCACCCGAGGAACGGGGGTGGAAAGTTACAGACCGTTTAATTTTGCTCTAGCCCTTTTTTAGTTACAGAGGTTAGGTGTAAGGATTTTTGGCATACTTGTTATGAGTAGAGTATAGTTACTTTGACACTGCACTTATAATCCATGATGCACTAGGGTGCCGGTCAAAAGTATATGTAAAAGTATCTGTAAAAGTATCTGTAAAAGTATCTGTAAAAGTATACGGCAGGATTTTGTCGCATACACTGATAAGGTTAACACTAGCTGGACCAACGTCTCGGGGGTTATTATGATATGTTGTTATATTATTTTAAGGGTTTTGATTGCTGTTGCCAATGTATGCTATAGCCTATTCGCTGGACATAGGAGAGAAACCATGACTTCTAACCCTTGTAACTCAAAAACTACTACTGTAATCGAGCTAATATTTCTACCATTTGGGAAGAGTCGGTCAAGGAATATATGTCGACATTTAAGCTCGGTTCACACATACCCGTCCTGAGCTCCCGTCCTTCCCCGACCACCAAAAACTGTTGGACGGCATCAACGGATGACCTTGTGTCCCGAGTGGGCCCGAGTGGCCACGTGTGGCCCTGATGCCCGACCTCAACACGTCACCGCCCCGGAAGACGGCGCATGCACGGCTAGTGGACGGAGATCTCAACACGTGACCGCCCCGGCAGACGGATCATGGGCGGCGACTTGGTGCCACGACCAGTCCCTTTGGAAGGCGGCGACCTAATAAGTCTGAATACGACCTGTCTGAGACGCACTGTGAAGGCACTGCGACGACACTGCGACCACAATATGATGGACGCAGTGTCGTCGGCGATGGCCCCCATCATGCATATATATTGGGGCGTGGCACAGAGACACCTCAGTCTCAACCAGCCCGCTGAGTGCCAGCCAATTCTGCCAGTGCCAGAGTTTTTTTTTTTTTTTTTTTGGCTAAATCTATCAAGTTGGGAGAGAAAGGAAGGATAATGGTAAAAAAAACACTCCCCTTGTCCATTTTCGCCAGAAATCAGGTCACCGATGGTCCCGAAAGTAGCTGAAAAGACACTATAGACTACAGAGACTTTTATGGTATCGGAATGTATGGGAAGGAGAGTCGTGGGAGGGTGGTTTGGGGGATGGTGGGGGGAAGGTAGAAGCGTAATTGACTCATGTTACAAATATGAAGCCGATTGGTGAGGTAGTTTCGCCGCCACGGATTTTCCTTTTTTCCTTATCTTCGTACGGATACGCTGGAAGTGGGTGGGTGGAGGCGGTTGGGGGTGTGGTGGGGGGAAGGCAGAAGGGTTAGAGACTTGTCACACAAATATGGAACCGATTGGTGCAGTCGTTTCGCCGCCACAGATTTTCCTTTTTTTTCCTTCTGACGGGACCGACAGTCAGCGAGTGGGTGGGAGGAGGGATTTGGGATTTTTGTGGTGGGTAGCCAAAAGGGTAAGGTACATGTGGTAAAAATATGAAAGCCATAGGTGCAGTCGTTTCGCTGCTACGATTTTTTTTCGGCGAGGACGTATATATACGTCCCTGGCACTCAGCGGGTTAAAATTGAAATTTTTCTACCAACAAATGTACAAATTAACAATTAAACCTACGAAGATGCAAGCCAACTGCATGCTACTATACAGTATTAATAAGGGCAGATTTCCACTTGAGGGAGTTTTTATTTTGACGGCGGCTTGGGAACTGAGATAGGACCACACGCAGCTGGCTCTTTTATGGACCCTTGGTGGGCAGGGACTAGCGGGGACGCGCGCGGGGTGATCACGTGAGGCGACATTGGCATGTCGCAGTCTCAACTTTCAAATATTTTGGTTGGGGCATAGACTACGTCTGGTAGCGTCTAGGCGGCGCATAGAAGCTTATACACGTCGCCTATGCGCTGACCAGTCACGTGGGTGACCCGGCCTTGAACCGATTTTGGCGGTTGGTCCGTCCTGATCCGTTTATTTTAGGAATGTCAATAATGTTCGGCTCCCTCGCCGCCGCGGCCCGTGTTGTGGCGTCACTGTACGTTCATGAACAGACCATACCCGTTTATGTCGGAGTCCTTGCACGATTGCATACGTTTTCAGTGGTCGGGGAAGGACGGGAGCTCAGGACGGGTATGTGTGAACCGAGCTTTACAACCAATTTGCTCTAGGCCTTTTTGAGTTACATAGGACAGAGGTCTTGATGACTCGCCTACTTACAGCGAATAGACTATAGTTTTCCCTTATTCTAAGAAAATCACCACCCCAGACCCCATTCAAACTAAAAACCGCCACCCAGACCCCCTTCAAGATACATATGTACATTTTTCGATAGAACAATGTCCCGGCCAAAGACCGGATTCTCCTATATAGTAGACTCGCCCAGAAAAATTATCGACACCTAAATTGAGTGAAGTGTCTTATATCGCCAAAATAATGCGGTGAAACGTTTTAAAATCTCCAAACCAATGGAGTGAAATAGAGCTATTCCTAAATGACCCACCCTGTACCAGATAAGGTTAATATAATTAATATAAAAACTTCCACAATATATATCAGTAAAGTTGATCGCACAATGGATCGCTCATGGATTCCGTGGACCCCAGTAATGGTTCTCGGTAACCAACTATTAACCCCTTCTGTACCGGCGACGTATTTTGTATTGGATGTCAGCTACAATTGGGTGATTTTATGAAGCTTGGGAAGGATATATGGTAGCTACAAGGATTAAATGAGATAGTCTGTAGCCATTTTATTAGTAGACGTCCTTCCTAAGCTGGATAAAATCGTCTAATAGTTGCCAGAATATAATGAAAAGGATGTTACTGGTACTGAATGGGTTAAGATTAACCCATTCAGTACCGATGCGGCGTCATTTTAGCTGTATTCTGGCTACTATTAGACGATTGTATTCAGTTTAAAAAGGGCCTCCAGGAATTAGCAGGCTTCGAACTATCTCACATAACATTTATTTACTGTCACAGATCCTTGTGAAACTGCAAAAAAATCGTCTAAATATAGCTAGAAAATATTGAAAAAGACCACGCCGGTACAGATAGGGTTAACTTTCTGTAAATAATGCGAAATAAATATAATAATAAATCGTATAAATGTTCAATTGTTTAGCAAATAACATCCATACAACTGTGTCGGTGGATATACTTGTATACTGAACCACATGAGAGGTTCACGAGTTATTATGAATTATTTAACAAATGTCACGTAACAAATCTAAACAAGTACTGCACGCCAAAAAAAGGTTACCCCACTTGTACCGGCGACGTCTTTGTTTTCCACCTCAATTTCGACGTCTTTGTGCGGCTTAAGAAGGATCGGTGGTGGTATACTGAGTTAAGTGACATAGTTCGAAGGCTGTTAACTCCTGCAGGCCATTTTAAAACAAAATTAAATCGTCTAATAGTAGCCAAAATATAGTTGAAAGGACGTCACCGGTACAGAAGGGAGTAACCCTATCTGGACCGATTTATACACCCCATTCAGGTGTCGATTTTCAAAGGACGAGCTATAGTGAAACTGTAATTTAGAAGAACATTTAGATTGGAGGAAATCGAGAGGCGTTTTTATTTATCTCTTTTACTCTGTTATTTCCTAGGGAAGAAACTAAAAACAAATTGTTCAAAAATAGAAGAAACAATCAAAACCATCAATAACAATATAATATCATAATAACCCTCAAGACTTCCTATGAAATAGTGTTGAAACCAATCAAGACTTGATATATCTTGTTTGAATTCCAAAATTCTATAAATGAGCTCAAACTTTATATATATATACAGTATATATATATATATATATATATATATAAATATATATATATATATATATATATATATATATATATATATATATATATATATATATATATATATATATATATATATATATATATATATATATATATATATATATATATTTATTTATATTTTATATATATACATATACTGTATATATATACCAGGAACAGTAATATCAGTATCAATATCGTTTCTGCTATCCTTCATTATATAATGGGTATTGCCATATTCATCATTAGTATATCATTGTTTTATGTAATAGGCACTCATTTATACATAATATAAGAATATTACGTTGCACTATATAATTAGTTATTACAAATACACCACAATTTGACAGCAGTAGGAAGTTAATTAATATACCTTCATTTATTTACGCATAAGAGTTGAAACTATTGTAATATGAAACAAAGATAACATAGTTGATAATAGGATATACATTTCCAGATCTCTCTCTGGTATTTATGTGTTCATATCATAAGAAGTGCAGGTTTTTATCATAGTTATGATAACAGCTACTACTGTACATCTCTCAGGTCGCAAATTGACGATCTGCTTTACAATTATCAAAGTGCTCTATATGCTGATTGTTATGGTTATATTTGAAGACAAACTGATTATTGAATGGTGTAATCTGATTTGATGTTGATTGCTTTGGTTGTAATTGAAGTTTATATGAAACACTAGAATTGTTATTGAATGGTATATTATGAGTTGCGCAGATATTACAGTAAAGGTCGAGCACGAGTGGTGTATCTGGTGGTGGTGAGGGGCTGAGTGTTGACAGACAAGGTGTTGGTGGATCACTCGTCATGGAGCCGTCCACCAGACAACTCCTCTTCCTTCTCCTCCTCCTGGCTCCAGCTCCTGCAGTGGCTGTTGACTTTCTAGACCAATCCTCCATGATGGCAGGTCAGGATTTATATAGTTGTCCGCACCACAAACTTATAATGTCATATTTGGTTATGATATTGTGCTACTGAGATATAGATTAGTTAGATCAACGTCTAACGTGTCCCTCTCCTCAATCAGGTCATCTAATCGCTCAGAAGGCTCTCATCTCTCTGATTTCTGGACCTCTGCGTCACCACGACTTTCTGGTAATTACTGATGATCACAGTCAACGTTTGCTTGATGTAGGCAGTGTCATGAAAGCAACTGAGAACTCTCATTCAAGAATGATCTTTTCTTCGCAAACCTCAATCCTCCAGAACACCCATCCTTCGGATCAGAATAAAGGTTCTACTCTCACTTCTCTCCTCCTCTTACACGACGACCCTGCAGCTTTCTTCCTTCTCCTGGCAGACAATAAAGATTGGAATCCCAGCTATATTGTTCTGGTGTGCCTCAACCCCCAGCTCAACACCACGTCCGTCCTCAGTCAGCCCGTCGTCCAGCGGTCACAGTTCATCTTGCTGCTGCAGTTGTCAGTTCGGGGCGGCTCACCTCGCCTCACTGCCTACACCAGCTTACCAACTTACAACACCCACTCGGGTAATTCATACATCAAAACATCGCTAGGAGAATGGGATCCTGATACGTTTGATAGTCTCCAATCATGTTTTCCTTCTCGCTTTAGTGATTTCGGAGGTCAGAGTTTGGAGGCAACTGTCCTTTGTTACGATGAACCTTACAACTATTTTGACGAACATGGTCGCTGCATTGGGGCAAATTCAGATGCTCTAAGAGTTATTGGAAATAAGCTGAACTTTAACTTGTCAATCATTTTACTTAAAGAAATTGTGTGGGGCTCAAAAGAAAATGGGACATGGACAGGAATGTTTGAAGAATTAATGTATAAAGGCAAAGATATAATGATAAACGAGCAGAACCTCAATCCAGACGTACACACTGATTTTGACTGGACGTACCCGTACTGGGAGAGCAGTTTTGCCATCATGCTAGAAGTCCCACGACCACCGCCACAATGGAGGAATGTTCTTTACCCTTTCTCTACCTTGACCTGGGGCCTGTTGGTCATCACTACGGTGACTGTCGCCTCAACTCTGGCACTACTGCTTCACCGTCTCCACTACACCAACGACCCACTGGCCATGGCTCTCAAGGTGAACAAACAAATATGAACAATCCGCAAGCTACTCAAATTGGTTTATTTATCAGCTGATGGTAAACTGAATTCCTTAACACCTGACTTATGTATTCTTTAATGGAAACATTTGATACTGCTATGTCTCTGCATCATATTATTGCAAAGTTTTCATAATTAGCAAAAAATTTCTATATAAAATCTTGGTAAGAGCCGAGTAATCAGGATGGCAAAATAGTAATTTACCATCAGCTGGAATAAAGAGACTAATATAGGGATGCGACTCCAGGTATTTTAGATGAGAACCTAGTGGTACCTAGGCTCTAGTTGGAAAAGCTTGGGTTTGATCCCTCACTAGTAAATGGTTGATTTGTCTGGCTATTGTGTGTGTCTGTGTGTTTTGTTTTATATTTATATATAATGTGAGTATTAACTGTTAGTTGGTGTATAGTTAAAGGTATATTATTAAGGGAGGGGGGGGGGGAAGAGTTTATTTGTTGTCGATATATTTACTTGTTTATTATTTTTTAGTTTCCTCCCTAGACCTTAATTAAGCTTGAATAAACATCCCCAAGATCCCCCTTTTGGATATATATTTGAACTTATTTCGGTAGAAAAATGTCCTGGCCGAAAGCCGACTCCTTCTAAATTACAGGCTCGCTATTGCTCGCCAGGTAAACATTGACACCTGAATGGCACGAAAAGTCTTAATATTGACAAAGAAATAAGGTGAAAGGTGAAATATACACCAAGGCGTGATAAAGGAATTTGAACTTTTTCCTATGTATATTAACGCCTTACGAGCGGGCCCGTCAGTAACTTCTACTACTTGCCAAGCGGGTGGTTTTACCCTAAACGACCTTATTTCCGTGCTCTTTTTCATTCATAAACAAGAGCCAGAGCGTAATACAATTATGTATCCCTGAAAGGGCGATAATTAACTTTCCAATGACACCAGAACCATCCTTCTACGACCACGCGTTCTCTTGCAACGATCGTGCAAGACGAAGGAAAAATCCCTAAAATACGGTAATTTCCTTACATAATTCCCTGTGTAGCGAGGTAGTGAGTGTGGATGTGTGTGGAGGGGACGTCAGTTGCCGCGCGGGACCCGTGCCGAACGGTCAGAGTCGACCTACACTCCTCCCACCGCTCGTCTCTCTCTCAGAGCCAATTATTGCCCAAAATTGCACACCGCCTTAAGTCGGTCCCCGCCACATAGTCCTTTCTTCCCTAGACCGACTTAAGTCCGGTCCCGCCAGTTAAGGGTTAAGAAAATGGGAAATCCTACTTGGAGAATGTATTTCAATTCATTCACAGGTAGCAGGATCCATATTCCAGGATACCATACAGGGATTTTTGCAAGCTTCCCCACACAAATCGGGTAATAGAGATTTCATTTTAATTCTCCCCCCACCATACACAAGTCATTAATATCAAGTATATCTCACAAATACACATGACCTCATACCACAGAACAAGTTGAGCTAGAAGATCAACTCCCTGCCAAACCGGGAAAACACATGGCCTTACCTTCCTGCAATTAATCCAAGGAATGCGAAAATAGGTTTGATTAGACGCACCCCTGGTGCTTAAATACCGCCAAAAATACGACTCTTGCAAAATACATCAAAACGTACATCAACGTGTTGGAAACACATTCCCGCATACAAACATAATTATTGTAGTGACACTATCATATCATCCGCCTCATAAAAGAAATATCTTTTATGTATTTGGTTGCTGTTTTGGAGTAATAATTTTAACAAAAGTGTCTGGCACCAAGCGGAGCAGATTGGTCCAACCAACTCCGCCGGTAATACCAACACGTACAGGTACGTCGCCCACAGTATGGGTCTTTTTCATATAGGACGTATCGATGCATCGGCCACAATGAATGCTTAATAATCACTCTCTTCCTAGATTGCCGGTGGTATGGTGATACAACCGATGGATCCGTGTGAGGTGGTGATGTGGTGGGGTAGAATGTGGCTGGTGGTGTGGTGGTTGGCCATGTTTGTGTTGGCAGCTACGTACACCGGGAACCTAGTGGCTGTTCTCACCGTGCCCGCGTTCGCTACCAGGATACAGACATTGGAACAGCTAGCTCTGTCAGATTATATGTAAGTTTCATTTTTGCATAAGTTAAGCATTATGTCTTCACCATACCAACTTGTCATACAGACCAGATATCACAGGTGTCTACATTTACAAGACCTAAGCTGTCATTAAACAAGATATTATGTCAATTTGTTTTAAACAGTGTGATCAAATATAGTATGGTCTAACCCAGCAAATGCAAGATGCATGTATATTACAGTGCCACCAGTGCAAATGATTTAGCTTTAATTCGGAAAGAGTTTGTCAAATCTACCATATAAAGCAATATTATTGCACCATTTACATATAGCTTTCCTGCATAAGGAACATGTGAAGATTGAAGAACTTGAAAATAGGATGGAGGGAGGGAGTCATGGGAGCGAGGGAGGGAAGAATTAGAAAAATGGAGAAGGGAGGAAGTTGAAGGAGAAAGGGGAAGAGGAGCGTGAGGAGATGGTGAGACACATAGAAGGGGAGGAGAGGAGGTGGTGGTATGGAGACATGCCACCTAACCATATATTGCATCCATTACCATGGCACTGGTGTGTTTTTTTAAATGTAAGATTCCAGTGGGAAGTTCGCAGTCACCCAATTTATCAGTCCAGAAGTAACATCACAGCAGCTGGGTTAATTAACCTCTTCTCTACCGATGACATACTCTTTACTTTATTCTGGCTACTATTGGATGATTTTAATCAGTTTAAAAAGGGACTCCAGCAATGAACAGGCATCGAACTATCTCACTTAACCCTTTTCATACCACAGATCCGTGTTAAACTGCACTAAACCGTCTAAACATAGCTAGAATAAAATAGAAAAACGTCGCCGGTACGGAAGGGGTTAACTGAATATTTAGTCTCACTGAAAGTCAAGTTCTACTAATTTTAGACACATGTGAGAACAAATATTATATTCTAATAAATGATATTAGCTTGTAATTACAGCATATTTCAAAAAGATGGCATTTCCTTCATCGTTCTGAATGCTTTCAATAATCCTTCGTGGGTCCTTGCTGGCAATATATTTAACACAGTTGATTAATACATAATACAATTAATTATGGTTTCTTGATGGATGGGAAATTTATTGATAAAAATTAAATATACTTAGGTGTGTATCACAAATCTATTTAACTTTTATTTCGGCTAATTATTATTTTCTATAGTTTCGATTAACTTATAGCCTGAAACTCGTAAGAGGTAATTTATGGCCAGTATAGTGCATTTGACTAGCAAGTAAAATGTTGAACTTCTTTACAGACCTAGCATGACAGACTACGGAAGCTTCGTGCCCGAGGCCCTAAGATCCTCGAAGAACCCCACCTTGGCAACCCTCGGGAAGAAGCTTTTCTTGGACACTGATCTTAAGATTATTGAGCCTCCTTACGAGTTCCTTATCGGCAAGGTTCACGATGGCACTCACGCACTGATTGTTTCAGTCGACTACCTCATATATACCCAGCACAAGGCGAAGATCACCCACTCTACCTATATTATGGAGGACAAGGTTTCTGCTTATGTCTGCCTTTCTTTTTTTTCTGCATCTATCTGTGTCAGGTTATCCACATCAATAGGGTTTATGATTGTACTCACATATTCATTATGTCAGTCGATTACCATACTAAAGGGGCCCTCACACAGTCAAGAGTGAGAGCTAGAGTCAATAGGAGTACGGGAAATTTCGGACTCGCGGGCCTATTCGCGGTGAAAATCGATGATTCCTAGTGACTCTAGTGACTTCTGTTAGACTCCCACTCACTCACGGTGAGAATTGATGACTCCTAGTGGCTCTCTCAACTCCTAGCAACTCCTGTTAGACTCCCACTAGCTCGCACTCCTGACTGTGTGAGGGCCCCTTTATATCCAGCACAAGAAGGTAACCCGCTCTACCTATTTTATGGATTATAATGTCCCTGCTTCTGTCTGTCTCTCTCGCTGTTCTGCTGTTTTTGTCTGTGTACAGTATACAGTATATCTGGCCACCTCAGTAAGGTTCATGCAAACCAATGAGACCATTAATTACCTCCTGTCACTCATACACGGCACTTGTCCCAGGTTTATGTCTTGAAATGTATTGGTACAGATATCATATTTGTTTCTTATATTTCTTTTACTACAATGTGTAATTACAAGCAATTTGAGCAATTAAGTGTCGATCAAGAACCATTAAGTACATTGATATATATATAATAGCCCATTGAACGCAGACTAGCTATTTGAAGCTACAGATACGTTTAAAATTGCAATACATACAAATGTATATGAATAATGATGAGCACAAGGCAAATTACGCATAATACTTTAACTTGTTATTTTAGTCAGTTTTTCTATTAATGTGCGAATTTGTCTACAGTTGAAAGTAGAATTCATACGTCCAGAAGACGATGTTGTTCTCAAAATTGTTGTAATTTTCATATATTCCAATACATCGAACTTATAAAAAATATTATTTTGTTGGTATGTGATATTTTCTATAAATATTACGTCTTGTAATATCAGAGTAGGCTATATTATAATTCGGTATAGCAGAAAATATGAAACTTAGAACAGTTTTGAAAACACCATTGTGTTCTGGACCTTAGTATTTGCGTAAGTCTTTTTAACTGTAGAAAACTTCAGACAAATATCAAAATACCGCGTCTACGATAAAGAGGGAATACAGTTTCAGTGTGCGTAATTCGTCTTAAATTCATCATTAATCGTAGACATTCATTTGTATTGTAACTTTAAAAATACCAGTCGCTTATATTCTGAATTTAATGGGCTATTATACAAAGCAATGAACATTATGTAAAGATCTTGTTAAAACAAATTATCCATTGGATGGTACTGTACATGCAGCTTACTGCTTGGACAGTGGACTACTTGGACAGTGTTTGCATATTCTGTCAGGTTAACGTGCGGCAAATTCAAAACTCCTACTGGCTAAGATGATGAACAAATCCTGTGACTGATTCACAGAAGATATTGACATATGTTGTTTATAATCCATTCCTGTTCATTTTATATTATCCATGTTAATAATATATGTAATGTATAATTTCTCACGTCTCCAATTTCGGATATAATTCCTGATCAACACTTATCATGAAAATTGCTTGTAATTGCACATCATATAAGAAATATAAGAAACAAAGCAGATATCTATACCAATACACGTCATCCGGATTAGGCAATTATTCGTTTGGGTTGCATAGACTCTTTGTGAGAATAGGAAAGAGGGAGGAGCTTCTCTGCCAATTTAGTTTGCATCAAGTATAGTCTCAGGTTCATCGTCTCTGATAATTAAGGAATAAAACAGATTTCTTTTAGTATCTTCACATGTCATTGTGTTCACGAATTAGCAAGACAGTCTTTAGAAGATCACTGTGAAGTACCTGTTGTCATGTACAGAATCGCTGATCTTGATTTTGCGAATGATGCTGTGATCCTACACTGAACGTTTGTTTCATTTGCAGCTATACAAAGGTTATCTATGCTGGGTCCTGCCTCGCCACTCCCCCTACACCTCAGTAATATCTCACCACCTGACAAGACTGGTGGAGAGTGGGGTGCTTGCCAAGATCATACAGGGACACAAGGGCAGCCTCATGGGCAAGGACAGCCAGGTGAGTCTTTAGGAGATTAGCCTCTGTATAGGTCAGGTCAGGTGAAGGTATTGAGGGATAAACCTTTACAACGGCACCTCGTAGCTACTTTGTACTTTTCCTATTTTCTGAAGAGTGTAGAGAGGGGAGAAGGGGTGTTGGAGAGAGGAAGCTGTTGGAGTGGCTTTGTTATGTGTGTTATTAGTCTGTATAATTATCCCCTGTCAAATGTGCCCGGGACCCTTGCCCCTCGGAAAGTTTCACCCCATCATAGTCCACAAACCAGAGTGATAACCAGCACCATTCAAGAAGACTAAAGCACCCGTCACACTATGCCGATTTAAGTGCCGACGCTCCACGACTTAAGGGTTGTAACAAGGTCTTTGCCTAAATCGCTGCGCATCGTGGGTGGGCGCCAACTCAAGGGAGAGGTCGTCATGGGCTTCAGGAAAAGTTTGACATGCACAACTCTCATAAGCTGAGTCGAGGGCAAGTGAGGTCAAGAAAATGGACGGGACGGGGATGGTAAGCGGGCGGCGTAGGGTGCCGTCCAGTAGACGTCAGACGGTACAAGGACGCCAACCTGTCTGCGTCAGATACCGCTATAAGGTAGGTCGCCGTCAGACGGCGACCATACGCCGTCCCAAGGGCTCGCCAATATTTGGGGACGCGACCCAACTAGAGTGGGACGCCATCAGACGCCGTGGCTAAGGGCGTCGGCGGCATCCATGGTCGCCGCCTTACGGCGACAATGAGCAAACTCATATGTAGAAAGTGTCTTGAGTGTCAATAAGCAAGGGGAGGAAGGGAAGAAAAATCCCCCCTCACTCCCACCACTCACTCACTTAAACTTTATATTAATTATGGCTTTACGTGCTATATTCTTTTTCTACACCATATTTGTGTGTCCTAATTCTTCACATATGCTTTGTGGTGTAATAATATTGCTTGATAAGGGAGACACAAGGAATATTAAGTAATTTTTCCCCTTCCTCTTCCCGCGCGCAAGTCAGATGACAAAGTTGCATCGGTGCCTTTTGTCGCCAACTGTACAACTCCCGATCATGACCACAACACACCCACATAGTTTTTGTGCAAAAAAACATTTGCAATGCGATACCAACACGCTAATGTACATTACATTATGTTTTGGGGGCATCGGCTTTTCGCTCATTTTTTCTCACGACGGCGGGATATTCAAATCAAGATCTCGTAGCTGCCAGGTTAATGCAAGATTTTTAGAGTGTCTGCTGAAGTCCTTATCTAGCTTTCAGTAAAACGAATCCCCCATAAAATTTTTGATAATTATGTACTCCGTGTAAGTTCCCTCATTGGAGCACTTCTACCGATTCACCTGTCAGAGGGGATGAACAGAATATTTTCATTGTATATGTATCATTCGTATTTGTAAATACGTACATAATATTATATCTTTAGGAATTCACTCAATATCTGTTCTACAAATATATTGCCTTCTCATAGGATGCATAGGTTATTTATATATGCCTGTGTATTGTCAGCTAAAATAATTCGCTATATCAATCATTATGAAACAATTTTACTTAATCTCTCTTTTTTTTAACAGGGAAGGGGGCTTAATGATAGCCAAAATATACTGCTAAAACGCAACATAATCTTTAACGACCGTGACTGTGCCTTCGTTACAGGTTCGTGGTGATGGAGTGTTGAACCTTGGCCACTTACAAGGTGCCTTTATAGTGCTGGTGCTGGGACTGTTGGCTGCTGCTGTTGTGCTGTTAGTGGAGTTATTTTGTTAGAATATATAATAACTCATATTGCTGCCCCTGGTGTCATTAGCCTGTCTCTACACTTACCTATGTCCATACCCATACTAAATATTCGGCAATACTTGTACAGGATATATAGTAGTTTGGGATTTGGCTTTAACCTGTACTGTACTGGTAACATTCTTTTCATTATAATCCGGCAACTATTAGACGCTTCCATTCTTATTTTGGAAATTGGCGTTAAATATAATATGATCAAAATATAGAGATCACCCCGTTGTTGTTTGAAAATTACGGCACCAAAATGGCGTCCGAAGACCAAAATGGATGATCTATCTCATTGCAGGATCACTACCTTGCCAGAATCATCTGTCTGAATTAATTATTGTCAACTGTTTTATCTCTGTTAAGGTGGATTTATTCGAGGGTTTATTCCGGCAACTTTTGATTGACAACTATTCTGGCTCATTTTGAGACTATTATTCACTGTTTATTGGCAACAAGATTGGAGGTAGATATATGCAGGAAACAAAATTCGTATACAAAATATATCTCTTAAATCTTTCGGTGCAGCCAACGTACTGTATATTTACGTCCTATATTAAAAAAAGGCCCAAACTCAGGTTGACGTACATGTTAATAATGATAGTACTAGCTAAGTTGGTTGCACCAATCTGCCCCGCTTGTTGCCAAATGCTTCCAGGAGGTTCTCAGCTTGCCACCCATAGAAATATCAATGTGCTTCATGCAGTCGTTGAAGGAGGGGGGTGTCCAAGCAAGAAGTGTTTTAGAAGCTGAAATACCCCCAAAACAGTGCTAACTCTATATTCATTTTTGACAGCTATATACCATGTACGAATGTGCGGTTTATTTCATGTTACAGAACATCACTCAAACTGTCTATCAAACACATTAGTTGCTATAATGACTAGCTATATCATCGAGTTATCGCGAGCATAAGGATACGAAAGATGGAGACAGAGACGGCACTAATATGCCTGATGAGTGGATGCTCGCTGGGAGAGAAGGAAGAAATTCTTGGTGGACATTCCCAAGGTCGGAGAGGGAGGAATGAATGAATGAAGACTTTTCTGGGGAGTATTTGACTCAATCTTTTCATTGGAACTTGTCAGAATTTGGTCTGAGCTACGGATATGTATATTGAGCGGAATTAACGGAAATATAGCCGCCAGGGCATATTCTTACCTATAGAACTCACTGCACCAAAATTCTTAAGGGGAGGTAAGTCACTTTTCTAGACCCCCCTTCTCCCTCATGCTTAGCCTCATTAGTATTGAGATCTTAAGGTAGCTCAGACGGTGTTGTGCAGCAAAATTTACTTGTTCGGCTCAATGGTTTAAAGGGAGGGGGTTCAGTTTGCTCTCTAAACCTGTATCAAACTTAAAAAATCACCCACAAGACCCCCCTTCGATATAAATTTGGAAATTTTTCTACCGAAAAATTTCCTGACCAAAGGCCGATTTCTCTTCAAATACAGGCTCGCTGTCGCTTGCCAGGGAAAAAAATTACACCTAAATGGGATGAAAGATCTTAATATTGGCAAAGAAATGGGGCAAAAGATCTGAAAATCGCCAAACTAATGAGAAGAATGTCTTGAAATCTCATAACTAGTAGGGCCAAACATGAGGGAGGAGGAGGACTCGAAAAAACAGTCCCCTCCCCTTAACCCGTCCAGTACCGTAGGATACAGTAATAAAAATCCCCTGCATTCCCAAGCAATGTGGCCATTTTGGCAATGGAGAACGACTTTCTACCTCAAGAGATGAGAGAAGACTGGCTCCCCCACCCTTCAGTGGGTCTTATATAAGCTGAGAAGTGTTACCATATCGGGAGCAGTGCTCAAACGGTCGTGGTACCAGGTACAGGGTTGTATAGGCAGTTACAAGGAAAGTACATTACTGACGGCTATAGTCGTCGCTGGGACTGTGGAGTTAATTATCTACTGATGGCTATAGCCGTCGCTGGTAGAGCAAGGGTTAAGACGTTTGCCGCATTAGTTTGTTGATTTTAAGACATTTCACCCCATTTCTTTGTCAAAATTTAGACCTTTCATGCCATTTAGGTGTCAATTTTTTTCCTGGTAAGCGATAGCTAGCGAGCCTTTGGCCTTTGACCATGACATTTTTCTATCGTAAAATGCGCAAATTAATCTTGAAGGGGGATCTAATGGATGCGGTGCCTGTATCCACAAGTAGGCGAACTGGTAATCCGTTGAGCTTTAATTTGTGGTATATGAGTCGTTTATGGATTAATGACTGGACCCCCGCAACCTGAAAAGGTGTTGGGGGTGTGGCTAAAAATCCATTTCGTAATCGGCGAGAGGACTGGTGGGGTTAGGAAGGAGTGGTTGAGGGCCAGTGGGGGGTACTGTGGACGGATATTGAGGGGTATAGTGGGGTCTTGATGACCCGCCTTGGTCAAGGCCAGTCGTAGGGGGTTTTGTGAGTGGGGGCGATATGGACGACGGCCACGGAAATGGTTCGACTGATGCTGGTTGAATCGAGATTGGGGCGGATATGCAGATATGTTGATTTGCAAATTGGTTGGGGGGAGGGTTCCATTGCGTTCGGTTGCGAGCTCGCCAAGTCCAGACAGGACAATTATTTGAGCAGGGAGGAAATTCATACAAGTTTACAGGAGATGGGCGGGGTGCATATTGGTTGTTCCTCGGTGCATACTGGGGAACTGATGGGGGTGAGAACCCGTAAGAGATGGGGTTAATAGGAGCAACATTGTATGCGTAGAAGGTGGACGTAGCAGAAGTATGTGTGGAAGGCTGAGCTAGGTGAGTCTGGGGGGTGGAATCGTTTTCGACCTGTTGGGGGTGCGGCTGAAGGCAGAAATTTTACTGGGGGTCCCCTGGGAAATGGTCGAGTTTACATATGGTGGCAAAATCTGTAGCTAGGGTGGTGGTTTCGTGGACAGTGAAATATTGTTTGACATGACTAGGTACAATTCTGATTAGATTATCAAACATGACTTCATTTATGCGTTCGGCGGATGCTGTGGGGTAGTCAGTCTGTGTACATTTGCGTAATTATGTAAAGTGTCATTAAAATCCCCTCTGAACGAAATCCCGTAAAGTTTATCTAGGGCTGGGACGCTGCCCATTGATGGTTGCAAAGTGGTGATGATTAATTGTTTTAGGTCCTCCCATGGTGTCTCGGTGGTCACGGTCCCGGTTAAACGAGAATACGTTCGGAATCCTATGTTAGAGAGCAAGATGGAGGTACGTTTAGCTTCGGGATAGTTCAGGGTGATGGTAGGCATGACCATTTCTAGGTATGTCGCGATGTCCATAGTTTCTGGGCAGAAGGCCGTAATGGAGAGTTTTGGTTCCTTCCTCTGACATTTTGAATTATTCTTACTTGACGGGGTAACTAGTGGTTTCCTAATTCGTTTTACGCGCTCCTTTACCTCTAGCCTCGCAAACCCCGCTGCAACCAATAAGATACCAGCCCTCGTTATTAGATGTGGAGGAGTGAGGGCTGCGTAAACTATACTGTATGTATGGGTGTCTTAAAATTCTAAAGGGAGAAGTATTGGAGTGAGTAGTCGAATTAGGTTTTCACACATTTATTGTAATTACGGAGATTGAAGATATAGGGCATAAGAGTCCCAACATGACTCAAGAATAATTATCAGGCAGCTTATTTACCTGGGGTTCACCTTAAGGAGGTTACCCGTAGCAAGGTCAAATGGTAGCAATTAGGTATTCACTTTATTTGATATACCTGTACAAATCAGAACTATGACAATGATATATACACGACATACACATAATTAGACAAAGAAGATATATGTTAAATAATTAAGAATGATGCTCGTGTGTGGTTAGATTGAACGGGGGTTTCTAGCTGGACTCGAAGAAGATACAAGGTAAGGCAGAGTTCAGCTATCTATGAGTAGGAAGTGGCTAGATGACTGAGTGGTCATTCCGGCATGTGACAATCTACTCATAAGATGGCGATTTTAATTCTGATAGTGTACTGAAGGCTTGACTTAGAATTACGACTAATTGAATGCAAGTTACGTTAAGAGAGGGCCTGATAAGACAGACCACGGATAATCTCAGCAGTGAGGCTGACCGAGATAAGAAAGTACTTTTACATCCAACAACGAATGGCTTCGGCAGTGAAACTGACCAAGAGTCCAGGAGATATTGAATACTCCTTATTTTCTACCACATTGAGACTTTGGGCTTTCGAAGCACCGAGGGAGGTCATTCACACTCAGCTCAGGAGGAAGGGTGAGCTACCTTTCCTAACCTGGTCTGAGTACATGTTCACTCCTTAGGTCTTCCTAGGCCTGGGTTGGATACATGGAAAAAGGGCACCCTTGGCACTTCCTAGCATTGACATAGGTCCTTGTCGCTCCGGTGATGGGGGGAGGGGGGATAACAATGGTAGGGCCTTCAGTATTTGTTTATGTATCCCTTACCACGTCCACTCTACAGGTGATGCTCCTTTCTGATTGGCGGGGTTGACCTGGCTGTCGGCCAACCCTGGGTCGGCTGGTGGTGGTGGCGTCACTCCTGTAGATATGTAGCGGGCAGTGGCGAGGGCAGGAGGGGAGTCTGAATGAGGACGGGGAGGTAGGGAAGGTGTTAGCACACAGCGTGATGTGATGCGACTAGTGCAGTAGCATGTTGGTGTAGTGCTGCTTGCTTGCATGCAATTCTCGCTTTCAGCTGCTGCCGCTGGCTAACCCTTGTGGTGAAAAGGGGAGCCGAGTGCATAAGTCTCCCTCTGCCAGTACATAGCCTCTCCATCACCAAGACTCCTATTGTGCCTCCCCGGGGCCACACACGGTAACTGGGTGTCTTGAGACCCCAGGCTAAATCAATGGGGGATCTCGGGGCATGCGGTGGCCCCCAGAGGTATGATGTGCATCCTCGTCATCTACCAACAACCGCACACACCCACTGCCTTGTGGTTTAGTCTAGTAAGACAAAGGCTAGGGGAGCACACCCTGAGAGAAAAGCAGACGTTGGGGTCACGTCCTGGCGGTTTCCGACAAACTGGAATCCCGGCAGTCCCCTGCAGTATTGAGCAGGAGCTGGTCGTCTTGGGTCACCCCCTTGCCATCAGCAACCCCTGTTCAGTACCAAGATAGTGAAGTTGGAACTGCGCACCTCCCTCGGCACTCTAAACTCTTCTATGCGCAGGTTTTCTCTTCCTGCTTTGCAGGAAGGGAACGTCATCATCGGACTACAATGGACTACCATAAGAAGAAGAAGAAGATATGGGGCCGTGTGACCGCCCGCTGGTACTCCAAGAAGTAGTTCCGGCTAGGTGTTGGTGGGGGGGTTGGTACACCTGTCTTCTGGGAGACTTTTCTATATTTACCCCGTTCCGCTTGAGAGAGAACGGTTGAAGGACGGGCTTCGTTATTATGTGGCCCCAATGGTCGACGATGCCTCTGGTGATTCTGGTGCCGTACGGGGTTGAATTTGGGTTGAGCCTGTCGTCGGTGCCCCTGGCTGTAGGTGTGTGTCCGGTACTGGTGTGGAGGTCGGCTGGGGTCATCCTGGTATTTCCCGAGGTCTGCGGGTGGCTGGTTACCATGGTCGGCTTCATTTTCCCTCTGTATAACACTGAGTAAAATCGAATAGTAGTTGCCAGAAAATAATAATAGGGATGTCGACAGTACAAAAGGGGCTACTCTGCTGACCATAACTATAGTCGGTGTTATTTCAGCTGGTGATAAATGTAATCCATTAGCAACAGATGTTTCGATACTTAACCCCTTGAGAATCATGACGTATTTTAACAGTATATTCTGGCTATTACTCAACGATTTAATTAAGTCCTTGGAGGTATCTGTACTGGCAACATTAAATATTTACGTAGGGAATGAAAAGAAAAATTAAAGTGGCCATAATAACATGTATGTATATACTCAGGCACATACCCCATTGCTGGAGGTGGCCGACACAAGACAGAGCCCAAACAGAAACATTTAAAGTTCCTATTCTCAGGGTCCGGGACCACTTTCGCGTTCCCTCGTCCGTTTCTCTGTCTAGTCGAGTAGGAGAATTAAACAAAGGAAGGAGGATTCCTAGCCCCCTGTCCCCAATATAATTATATACCCATCTAAAAGTATATTGATCGTTTAGGAAAAGGATTGAAAATTATATCACTATATAATTTACAAACGATTTTATATGATTAGATTGATATCCAGTTTTCGAAAAATGGATATTAACCCTTTGTGTACCGCTGACGTTATTTGTATTTTATTGTAACTAAATTTAGACGATTTTATGAAACTTAAGCAGGATATATGGTTGCTAAAAGGATTAATTGAGATAGTTTGTAGTCTGTTAATGGGCAATGGTTCTTTCTAAGCTGAATATTATTGTATAATAGTTTTCAGCATATAATGGAAAAGACGTCACCGGTACTGCACGGTTTAATCGTGGTCATGTGCTGTACCTTTAACTGTCTTGATGGAGTAATGGTTAGAGCGTGTAAGTTCTGTATGTGGTTTTCTGGGTTCGAATCCCAGGTAGAACACAAGCTTTCATTAATTTTATTTAGGGGGTTATTGGTGTTAACCCTTTTTGTACAAGCGACATCTGTTATAATACAATTATTCTAACTATATTTAGAGGATTTTGTGCACCTTAGGAAGGATCTGTAGTAGTTAAAAGAGTTAATTGAGAAAGTTCGAAGCCGTTTAATTGCTAGAAATCCTTCCTAAACTGAATAAAATCGTATAATAGTTGCCAGAATATAATGAAAAAGACATCGCTGGTACAAAAGGGGTTAAGAACGATGTTAGAAATATATATATATATATATATATATATATATATATATATATATATATATATATATATATACAGTATATATATATATATATATATATATATATATATATATATATATATATATATATATATATATATATATATATATATATGTATATACTGTATATACACTGTATATATATATATATACCGGGTATATGTTTTTAATATAGCCTACCATTGAAATTTGGAGTGTAGGAGTCACTATATACTACACCCTATATATGATGCATATGTAAAATGTTGTACTGATCCGTGGCCATAGTCTATTCATCATAGGTAGGCCATAAATCCTGACCAATAACCTCTATAACTCAAGACATAAAAATATAACAAAAAATAAAATAAATAATAAATAAATATACTTATACAGTATATACTGTGTATATATATATATATATATATATATATATATATATATATATATATGCAAGACAGTCACAGCAACACGTGAACTTATAATATGCTGAATATCCACAGGGAAGGAAGGAAAATAAACACAGAGTCCCAAGCACTATTGCGTATTACATCTTCAGGGGACAGAGGACAGGTAGAAAATTATCTACATATATATATATACTGTATATATATATACTCCCAGACGGACTCGAACCTCCGACAGTCAGGATGAATGTCCAAGCTTTAATCCACTACACCACGGCGTGATAAAAGAAACTTAACCTTTACCTGTTTATATTAAGGAGAAGTGAAATTCTACTTGGAAAATATATTTCAATGCATACACAAGTCGCAAGATCCAAATTCCAGGATACCATACAGGGATGTGTACAGTTTCCCCACGCTATAAACAATTAGTAGCTCAAGTGTATTTGTGAGATATACTTGATATTAATTAAGGACCCTCGTATTTGGCTGGGCTATAATTAAATTAAATTTCTATAATCAGAGTTGTGTGGAGAAACTCGTACAAATCCCTGTATAGTATCCTAGAAAATGGATCGTACGAATTGTGTGTGAATTGAAATACATTCTCCAAGTAGGATTTCCTTTCTCCTTAATATTATACAGGAAAAGGCTAAGTTTCCTTTATCACGCCGTGGTGTAGTGGATTAAAGTTTGGACATTAAGCTGGATAATACAACAGACTATAGTTATAATTAATAACGTATAATTGTGAACACCATGACGAATGTCAATGTTGGTAAAACTCACAGATTACTCGAGTTCATTGAAAGATAGTTATATATTACCTTGTTGTTTGTGATGATAAAAAAAACTTACTTAGGATGATTTTGATTGACTATATATAATGTGAATTATAAAATAAGAGCATGTGAAATACTTGTTATTCAAAGACATTAATTGTGAAAAGTATGAAAATGGCTTAGCGTTCATAAGTACTTAAGTGAAGCAATGTTTTGTGTTTATGATTATATACTGTAGATGCATGTGTAGCCAATATAATAGGTTATTCGAAAATTACAGATATAAGTAAGTAACCATAGGTAAGATCGTATAAATATACACCAGGAAAAGTAATATCAATATCATTATTGTTTCTTCTATCCTTCATATAAAATGATGGTGGTGTAATGGAGTAGGTGCTGATGTAATATCTGCGAAACTCACAATATACCATTCAATAACTCAGTGCTCCGCTTTATTCGTCATTCGTTCAACTCTAGTCTTTTGCTCATTTGTATTTATCTGAGTTGTTATAGAATAGGTTTAGACTAGCTAGGACTGACGGTCCCATTGGTACGTCCGCAGGGAAGTGTTAAATAGGGTACTTAAGTATGCTGATTGTTATGGTTATATTTGCAGACAAACAGATAATTGAACGGTGTAATCTGATTTGATGTTGATCGCTTTGGCTTATCTGAACCACTAGAATTGTTATTGAATGGTATATTGTGAGTTGCGCAGATATTACAGTAAAGGTCGAGCATAAGTGGTGTATCTGGTGGTGGTGAGGGGCTGAGTGTTGACAGACAAGGTGTTGGTGGATCACTCGTCATGGAGCCGTCCACCAGACAACTCCTCTTCCTTCTCTTCCTCCTGGCTCCAGCTCCTGCAGTGGCTGCTGACTTCCTAGACCAATCCTCCATGGTGGCAGGTCAGGATTTATATCTTTGCTCCGCACCACAAACTTATAATGCCATATTTGGTTATGATATTGTGCTACTGAGATATAGATTAGTTAGATCACCGTCTAACTTGTCCCTCTCCTCAATCAGAAGGTCATCTAATCGCTCACAAGGCTCTCATCTCTCTGGTTTCGGGACCTCTGCGCCACCACAACCTTCTGGTAATCACTGATGATCACAGTCAACGTTTGCTTGATGTAGGCAGTGTCATTAAAGCAACTGAGAACTCTCATTCAAGAATGCTCCTTTCTTCGCAAGACTCAATCCTCCAGAACACCCATCCTTCGGATCAGACTAAAGGTTCTGCTGTCACTTCTCTCCTCCTCTTCCACGACGACCCTACAGCTTTCTTCCTTCTCCTGGCAGATAACAAAGATTGGAACCCCAGCTATGTTGTTCTGGTGTGCCTCAACCCCCAGCTCAACACGACATCCGTCCTCAGTCAGCCCGTCGTCCAGCGGTCACAGTTCATCTTGCTGCTGCAGTTGTCAGTTCGGGGCGGCTCACCTCGCCTCACTGCCTACACCAGCTTGCCAACTTACAAGACCCACTCGGGGAATTCCTTCACCAAAACACAGCTAGGGATCTGGGATCCTGATACATTTGATAGTCTCCAATCATGTTTTCCTTCTCGCTTTAGTGATTTCGGAGGTCAGAGTTTGGAGGCAACTGTCCTTTGTTACGATGAACCTTACAACTATTTTGACGAACATGGTCGCTGCATTGGGGCAAATTCAGATGCTCTGAGAGTTATTGGAAGTAAGCTGAACTTTAACTTGTCAATAATTTTACTTGAAGAAATTGTGTGGGGCTCAAAGGAAAATGGGACATGGACAGGAATGTTTGGAGAATTAATGTATAAAGGCAAAGATATAATGATAAACGAGCAGAACCTCAATCCAGACGTACAAACTGATTTTGACTGGACGTACCCGTACTGGGAGGGCAGTTTTGCCATCATGCTAGAAGTCCCACCACCACTGCCACAATGGAGGAATGTTCTTTACCCTTTCTCTACCTTGACCTGGGGCCTGGTGGTCATCACTACGGTGACTGTCGCCTCAACTCTGGCACTACTGCTTCACCGTCTCCACCACACCAACGACCCACTGGCTATGGCTCTCAAGGTGAACCAATAAACAAAATTAACCCCTTGAAAATCATGACACGTATTGATATATTTTCTGGCTATCATTAGACAATTTTAAACAGCTTAGGAAGAATCTGTGAGAGATAACAATGAGTAAAAATGGTTTAAATAATTCCTCTGACTTCCATAATGCACCCTTCCTAACATGCATAAAATCGTCTAATGATAGTCAGAATAAACTGCCAAAATGCGTCAAGATCCTCAAGGGGTCCACTGGTCGACAGTTCTATTCATATAATTTAGGCGGATTTCAAGATGAAGCAACACATGCAAACTGTTAACATGTTTAAGGTATATAAGGAATTTTTGTGAGGGGAATTATATGACTTGCCATGTGGTTAACACACACCTTGTTAGTTGGTTCGTAGTGCCAGGTATATTAACCCTTTTAGATTATGATGATTTTGTTTTAATAATAATAACTAACAGGAGACTACTTTATTCTGCATAGGAAGGAATTTTGGGAGTCCGAGGGTAAATTATTTTATGCTTCACCCCTTTGTTCCATAGAGGGTCTTCCAAAGTTGAGCAGAATAATTTAATGTTAGCAAGAATAAAGAAGAAAATCGTCATAGTGCTGAAATAGTTAAGTGTGATGAGATCCTGTGGTTGCAACGTGTGATCAACAAATTAGACTCGCAATCGAAAGCACTTAGGGTGGTATTCTTAAACCACCCTTCGCCGCCGCCGTTAAGGAGAGACTGGCCGTTTGTTTGATCTATTAATTCATTTATACATATATTTTTTTTAGTTTCCTCCCTAGACCTCCATCAAGCTTAGAAAAACACCCCCTTCAAGATAAATTTGTACATTTTTCGGTAGAAAAATTTCCCAGCCGAAGGCCGGTTCCTCTTAAAATTGCAGGCTCACTATCGCTCACCAGGAAATAATCGACACCTAAATGGCACGATTAAAGGTCTTAAATTTGACAACAAAATGGGGTGAAAAGTGTTAAACTCGCCAAACTAATGTGCCAAACGTCTTATAATCTCAAGACTAGTGGGGCTAAACATTAGGGAGAGGGGGGTCCAATAAAACGGTCTGCCTCCCCATAATGGACGAAAAAACTTGAATATTACGCTAGCTTCAGAAATGGGAGTGCTAATCCGTCTAATGTCTATAAACAACGCTCACACCCACAATGGTCGTTCGGTATCAGGCGCTGCGAAGGGAAAGCACCGTTTAAGAATACGAGTCTTAGGTTCGATATCTCGGCAAAAAGGGAAGAGTGGTCAGTTTTTCAAATACGATCCTTTAGTTCACCAGGCAGTATATATAAACATGCATACAGTAGAGTAAAGTTTCGCACAGACGGGACTGGGGTTCTCGTTCAGAGGCCCTAGTCCTGGTCGCGGTTAAGGAAGGCGTCTGGGGTTCTCGAGCAAGACAACCTCCAGGTTTATATTCCCAGTATATCTGGGGGTATAAACTTGGGGGTCTCTGGGACTCCGGTTCGTTCTTCCTGACTTAAGGTGGGCTTAATAATCCTCATGGGTTGATAGCCTCTATAGTCCTATTTTTTTAAGTTTCGCAAAGTCTCACAAGTATTTCTTTTCTGTATACCTATGTTGTTAATATAATTGTAATTCCATTTAACGTAACCTAACACAGCTTAACCTACCCTCGTCTGTCATATCCTTTTCTAACCTTCCGTAACCAAGTCTAATCTTTATTATATTCATATTTTTGTTATGGGCCTCTCCCGGACACAAGGTATTCGTAGGGTGTTCAAGGGACAGATGTCTGAGTACTGGTTCCTTGTAAGGCGATAGTGATTGTGTTGCTATGTATACCAAATATCTCCAATATACTGAGGTCTGGTGATATAACCCTGCTCTCTGTGAGGTATTGATGTTAGTAAATTTAGACTAATAATCTTTTTCATGTCAGATCAGTGGTGGTATGGTGATACAACCGATGGCTCCCTGTGAGGTTGTGGTGTGGTGGGGTAGAGTGTGGTTGGTGGTGTGGTGGTTGGCCATGTTTGTGTTGGCAGCTACGTACACCGGGAACCTGGTGGCTGTTCTCACCGTGCCCGCGTACGCTGCCAGGATACAAACAGTGCCCCAGCTGGCACTGTCAGATTACATGTGAGATGGTATTATCTTATCTTCTTCCTCACGCTTAGTATACATACTGTATGTATGTATATATATATATATATATATATATATATATATATAATTCATTTTTTTTTTCCATGTGGATGATGGAGACAAAAGGCAAAACTGCCTGTGATGAGTGCCTCCCCCAGAGTTGAAAGAGTGACAGGGCCAAAATCAAGACATGTTCGAGCCAATATGCATGGACTCTTACTTTTTTTTTTTTTTTTTAGAAAGACCTCCCATATTTTGAAAAACCTGTTATCCTCCGGTAAATTGTGAGGGTGAGTGAGTATAGTGAGTAAATGTAAATTATATGATGGATACATGTTTTTCATTACACATGTTGGTAGCCCTAAACTGTGGCCTTCAACCATCCGACACATCTCCTTTTATTCATGTATATCAAACAACATGTAAAATACAATTTTTTTTAACACCTTACCGTGGAAAGACTAGGGATACACCACTCCTATCCGGGCCTCACACAGTAGCAAGGACCAGTCATACTGAGCTCATGACGCTGGTGGCATTGCCCCGGAGGATAGTCATCCCTGCTCTTTGCTTAAGCCAGAGGGTTTCCCGGGGTTCCCCTGTAACTTTTCTGATTTTGCGGCCTATTTCATTCACCATATTGAGGGTGGTAGGGCCAAAGACTCCTGATGTTTCGAACGCCAGAGACTCGAACTGATGACGGCTGGCGAGGACTTGATATTTTTCTTGCTTTCCCCTTTCTGCTATCCAGGCGGCTTTACTTGCTTCGTTGGCACTTCTGGTGATGTTGGCTATTTAGAAAGTGTCAACACATGTGGCATCCCACACGTCATTCTTGTAAGGTAAGGTGGCCGTTATCTCTGGCAAGTCCAGGAGGTTCAAGGATTGATGCACGGTTAGCACTCTGCATGGCCCGTTTTATGATAAAATTTAGTGCGGAGTGTCTTGGCAGGTTTTCCTGCGCTGAGACTAAACGACAGGGCATGGTGACCTTGAGCATCCATCAATGCACCACACTTGCAAGTGTGTGGGTGACAAACTGACGCACCCACTCTGAGAGTGATGGCAACTCGGAGGGCTTCAGCATCCAAGTGAGTTCCAAAAGGTGGGATGGGGATGGCATGTAACCACAAGCCATTCTCCAAACGGTCGACTGCCTGGAGGCGTCCTTTAGCAACCTGGTCCGCATTAGTTAGGAAACTTTCTTGTTTTCTTCTCCGAAATGGTATCCCACGATTTTTGCTTGCTCCTGGAGGTACCCTGAGGCTCCATCTCTGCTCCTGTACTTTCCTTACAGGTGTTAATCGCTTCTGCTAAGTCCTCATCAAGTGTCTTTCCGTGTTAAGAAGAAAGGATGGACACTACGAGGTCGTTGGTTGTAATAAGGGAAAATATAAAGGTAGGGGAGGCAATATCTCTGGCTCTCTGTATCCCCAGGCCCCCGAGGCAAACAGGGAGAGTGGCTTGTGCCCAGGTCTGATCTTGAAAGTCCACATTGGTGATACAGGTTACTGCTTCTTGGATTATGTTTGTCTAATTCTTGGAGGCCGCCAGTGTTGTGTAAGTCATCGATGTGTGCAAAAGGTACTGGAGCTTTGAGATGGAGAAGCAGTTCTTGAGAAGGGCCAGAGCTGAGTGGGCATCGATGTGTATCAAGTGGCTCACAAAATGTTGAAGCTCCTCCTTATTTTTTTATTTTTTTATTTTATTTTTTTTCTATATTCCAACTTACTTCCACTCGGGCATAGGCTGAGAGTCTTAACATTCACCGCTTTACAATGAACAGTGAAGCCCGTGAGGTCTTGTTCCAGTCTAGGGAGTGAGACATGTGAAGCACGTAGAGTACAACGAGCACCTGCCATCTTGCCTTCACATGAGGCACGGTGCTCACTCATGGCCCGAAACGACCCCATCTCTGAAGCCACCTCGTTCCCGTGCTTCACTGTCTCACCCCCTACACTCGGACTCTCACACTTACACACACACAACGCCACCTGTTGAGCAGATAACACACCAGGCATTGCACCCCTGTAGCATTTTTTGAATATGGGAATATTCATACAGTGCTATTTACCTTGAAGTGCTGGTGGGATTGCTGCCCAAGTAAGTGGGGAACCTAAGAGGGTTTGCTGGCGCTCCTGAAGGACCCTTGCACCTGGCAATGCACCTCAGAATTGGGCCCAAGTGTGTTCTTTTTCTTCAAGTGTGTGGTTGAGGAGGACAAGTTCACATTTGGTGTCATTTACCTATAGCCCAGCCTGGCCTAGGTCAGTTATGATGTTGCTTAGATTGGTTAGGATATTCTCTACAGACCCACCCAAAGTAGCATCGTCCAGGTACCAAATATTCAACTCTGACCTAGCTGTGTTAGCTGCTGCGTCCACCCGTAGTGAGAAAAGAGCAGGACCAACAGGATCTCCCTGTTGTAACTCGGTCGCTGATGAGATTGCCGTCTCGCCAAAATTCAGAATTGAAGGTTTGGAATAAGCCTGCCAAAGTAGAGGGTACAGAGTGGGGATGTGCTCTTGCGCTGCACGGAGGAAGACATTTCTGCGAATGCTGTTGAATGCGTTCTGCATGTCTCCCTTTAGAAGCATTCGTTTATCCCGGGTTTGAATGAGGTAGGTGCAGGTAACGTGTACAGCAGCCTCACACCCCCTGGTGTGAACTGGTCTTAGACCATTCAAAAGCGGTTTCAAACCCACCTTTGTGGCAAGGCGGCGGAAGGTGTTCCCAACTACTATTGTGCGCACACCGCCTTCAATTTTGGCCAGTGCACAGAGTGATGTCCCGAAAAATAGGGGCATGGTGTTAAGCTTTCTTTCTTTCTTTAGTCCATAACCTAAGAAAAACTCTACGACTTTCCTTTCCTATCTTTCTTACTATTGGCTCATATTTTTTCTATGAGGGAGGAAGCCGATGAACAGGCGAGGACGGCAAGGATACTTCACAGGTCGACCATTCTCAGAAGAAGAAGAACAACAACAACAACAACAATAAAGAAGAAGAAGAAGTTGGAGTATGGGAGCTTCGTTCCCGGTGCTCTCAAGTCTTAGCAGAGCCCCATCTAGGCTACCCTCGGGAGGTAGCTCATTTGGGGCAGTTGGCTTTGTCAGAAGGATTGGGATAGGGAGAGTTAGCAATGATATTTCACCTAATAATGTACCTAACTTAAACTCATAAAGGCTTTCCTTTCTGGTGGTTTCTTCTATAGACACAGCACATTCGACTATCTTGAGTTTATAAGTACCTGTATATACTTTTCCTAACCCAATAGCTAACCTAAATTCACATGTTTTATTTCCTATTCAAGACCAAGCATGGTGGACTACGGGAGCTTCGTTCCCGGCGCTCTCAAGTCCTCGCAGAACCCCACCCTGGCCACCCTCGGGAGGAAACTCTTCTTAGACACCGACCTCCATCCCCCCGACCCTTACCGGTTCCTCATCAGCAAGGTCCACGAGGGTACACACGCCATGATTGTGTCCGTGGATTACCTCATCTTTACCCAGCACAAGAAGAAGATCACCAGGTCTACCTATATTATGGAGGATAAGGTCTCTGTTTCTATCGACTGTCTCTATGTTTGTCTCTGTATGTTTTTCTAGTCAGTATAAGGTCCAAGAGGGTACACATGCCATGATTGTGTCCGTGAATTACTAAATCTTTACCCAACATAAGAAGATCACCCGGTCTACCTATATTATGGAGGATAAGGTCTCTGTCTCTTAAGAGGAGATGGGGGGTTTTTCTGGCCCCCCCTTTTACCTCATGTTTAGCCTCATGAGTTTTCAGATATGAAGACGTTCGGCCCATTATCTTTCTTCGTCAATATCAAGACTGTTCGTGTAGGTGTCGATATTTTACTGGCAAGCGATAACGAGCCTTTAATTTTCATAGGAACCGTCCTTTGGCCGGGACATTTTATCTTGAAGGAGGGTCTTGTGGGGTGTTATCTTAAACTTGATTGAGGTTTAGGGAGAAAACTAAAAGAAATAATGACAAGCTAAATAAATTAGCAAATGAATACACCCATACTCCCCTAACCCTTTGAGTACCAGCGACGCACGTTATGCGTCGCCTATGTATGTAATGCAAGGTCTCAGAGACACAATGGTTGCGTCCGCCTTAATTACTCTTATCCTATGGCACCTAGAGGGTTCACATTTGTATGGGAACTACTTTAAGATCCTACGGAACAATACCGATGGTTGGCAACCCTCCATGTCCAGCCGCATGCGTGTGGGTGTGCGCAGGAATTATTTTCCAGTATATTGCCTACCCATCACACCATGTTTATTGTGACTTTCTCCCGTCCCCCAGGACCACCAAATGACCTAGGTGAGCGGTTTTATGTTGTTTTTACTTCATTACTAACCCATCCCATGTGTTTTAAGGAAAAACAAAAATTACAAATGGCTGCTCCTGGAGTGTACTTCGTTATTAAATCGCTTGGGGTCCAGGGTGTTAATATAGTATTTTTTAGTTCATATAATTATTGTCTTTCCGTCTGTGTTAGTCTGCCCTAGTTAATGAGGATTACGAAAACACAAACGCATTGATTTCTTCAGTCGATTACCTTGTCTTTACCCAGCACAGGAAGGTGATCAAGGGACTGTAGTTCTTGCAGAGAGGCTCCAGTCCTGATGTTATTCTTGACTTACAGTGTGCTGGCTTAATAATCCAATACGGTTGATAGCCTCTGAAGTCCTACTTTAACTATATAGTTTAACTAAGGTGTCAAAGTGGACTGTTGTTAAGTCCCATCTGTGGTAAATTTGGTGGCATATATAGCTATCTTGTCTCAATGTATGTAAGTGTGTAGATCACGATGTCTCACTATATAATGGAGAATAAGGTCTCTGTCACTTGGTTCTCTGTTTGTATGCATGTATGATTATCCTCCACAGCAATGTTAATGAATATATTCACCATATGAGGCGGAGTACTGTATTGACGTTTCGCAGATAGCTTCTTCAGGTCACTGAAGAAGCTATCTTCGAAACGTTGTCAATAAAGTGCTCCTCCTCATATGGTGTTTATATTCATTCTGTCAACTTTTCAAAGATATTTCAACAGCAACATTCATGGAGGTACACAAACCTATATAGTGTCAGTCAATTATCTTCATTACCCAACACGAGACAATCATCACGTCTACCAATGTTATGGATGATAGGGTTTATGTTTCTTAGTTCCGTGTCTGTTTCTCCATCTTTTGTCTGTGTGATTATCTTTGTCTTTGTATGCATAGGTTATGGAAAGTAAGATTATCTCTCTCTGTCTGTGTGTGTATCTATTATAGAGCTCTATATCTGTGTGTATATTATAGAGGTTAAAGTTTCTATTTCTCTTAGTACTGCTTCTGTTTCTGTGTCTTCTGTCTGTATGGTTATCTCTCTCTGTCTGTGTGTGTATATATTATGGAGGATAAGGTCTCTGTTTCTTAGTACCATGTATGTTGCTGTCTTTTGTCTATATGGATAAACTTTGTATGTTAGTGTATACTGTATAATTATTATGGAGGATAAGGTCTCTGTTTCTTAGAACTGTGTCTGTTTCCCTGTCCTTTGTCTGTATGGTATCTCTCTCTGTCTGTATGTGTATATATTATGAAGGATAAAGTCTTGTTTCTTAGTGCCGTGTCTGTTACTCTGTCGTTTGTCTGTATAGTTATCTATAGTTATATCTTCCTGCCTCGCCACACCCCCTACACCCATCCTCACGCAAACTGTATATGGAGTACCCAGTTTAAATTTTGCAGCTTTAAGGAGTACCTATTAATATTTAAAACTATTGAGGGATGTGTTTTAAAAGTAGGTCTGTGTTTTGTTTTTTTGCTTTACACCTGCTAAGCTTAACCTCTGGATAATACACTTTTATAAATACAGGTATAACATTATTATTTGTTCATTAATTACAGCTGTATAAGGGATACCTATCGTGGTTCCTCCCTCGCCACACCCCCTACACCTCCGTGCTGTCTGCCCACCTGATGAGACTGGTGGAGACTGGGGTGTTGGCCAAGATCTACCAAGGACACAAGGGCAGCCTCATGGGCAAGGACAGCCAGGTGGGTCAAGACCTACTGTTTATCCTTAAATTGGTGTCCTCACATCTAGGATTGTATGTTCGAGTCATGTGATATCAGTCAATGGAGGTATATGCCATAACAGCGCATAGCCACACTCACTCTTCGACTCCATTCCGGGAGATCCTCCCGGGCGAGACTTCAGGAATTTGCCTGGCCCATATCGAGTATCCTATCGCATGATTGGCCGACTTGCCTCAGCCATGAGTTCCATGGTCTTCCCCTAAGACTCCTCCACTCAGGGTTGTAATCTGCAGAGACCACCTGGTGAGCAGGGTCTGCTTCAGGGAGGCGAACCACATGCCCATATAGCCTAAGTTGGCGTTCACAGACCATGTAACTAATATATCTTGAATCAGTTTCATGGAGTAGTCGCTGATTTGAGACGTAATCATGCCAGCGATAGCACATGATCCTGTGAAGACATTTAGTACCACTTCCTCCAAATTTTCCAGGTCAAACCCACCTAGTCGTCTTTCTACTGCTCTCCTGTACTCTTCCCTGATTTCCTCGCTCGTTCGTAGCGAGTCTGTTTTACATATATATATATATATATATATATATATATATATATATATATATATATATGTTTCTAATCTCTCAGTGGGGTTCGAACCGCCGACCGTCAGGACGATAGCCGACGCTTTAATCAACTACACCACGGCAGTGGTGTAGAAACATTTAGTGGCTCATGTGTATTTTTGATATATACTCAATATTATATACTGTATATATATATATTTTTATTTTTTTCTAGCGAAAAATATACAAATTGATCTTGAAGGGGGGTCTAGGGTGTGTTTTTCTAAGCTTGATATTGGTCTAGCAAGGAAACTAAACATATATGAATAGGCCTAGATATAACTAAATAGACCCCCCAAAATAGCCACTGTCCCCTTAATCAACACTAATAGGTTAGGTTAGGTTGAGTTAGTTTGGTTCTTTAACCCATACTATACCCGGGACGTCATTTTCATCATATTCTGGCAACTATTAGACGATTTTATTCAGCTTACGAAGGACCTCTGGCAATAATAAGGCTTCAAACTATCTCAACCAACCCTTTTAACTACCACAGATCCTTCCTAAACTGCTTACTATCGTCTAAATATAGCTTGAATATAATATAACACACGTCGCTGGTACTAAATGGGTTAACATGATACTGGTTGGCCCTGGTTGATTTGGCACTGGTTGAGAGCTACGGGTTGAAATGGTTGAATACTGGTGGTTGAGTTAGTTTGGTTCTTTAACATGATACTGGTTGAGAGTTACTGGTTGAAATGGTTGACTACTGGTGGTTGAGTTGTCCATAAACCCCCACACTTAACGTCCCTCTGTTACAGGTTCGTGGTGATGGAGTGCTGAACCTGGGCCATCTACAGGGAGCCTTTGTAGTGCTGGTGTTGGGACTGTTGGCTGCTGCTGTGGTCTTGGTGCTGGAGTACTGGTGCTGCTAAACAACAGCAAGATTTACTCACAAAGGAATATAAAGAGATACAAAGGAAGACAAGCAACAACATATATAATGGTCCTTACTACGCTGCTTGTAATAATAATAATAATAATAATAATAATAATAATAATAAAAACAAAAACACACACACACACAGTCATCAACTGAAGGGTTTCAGCTAAAGAAAAATTGTGGTTGGAAAACAAAATTATACTACAATGAATGATACTGAAACGGTCACACTTCAGTCGGGGATGCATGGCAAGATATTTATCAAGGCAATAATTGAATGTCTGGGGTGAATGGCACTCTACTACACTTCTAGGCAGTTTAGTCCATAATATTTTGTTAACCACTGTGTTGAAAAAGAAGTGCTGAATCGCTTTATGTGACCGAAAAATTTACAAATTTATATCGAATGGGGGTCTTGTGGGTGTTTTTTAAAGTTTGATAGAGGTTTAGAGAGCAAACTAAACCCCCTCCTTAAACCATTGAGCCGAACCAGTAAATTATACCGTCTGAGCTCCCTTAAGGTGAGGTACTGTATGTCGTTTTTCTGACTAATCAACCAAATACATAAATATTATGAAAGTTGTACCGAAACAAATGAAACGAGGAACATTGAATAGAGGAAAGAGAAAGAAAGAAAGGAAAATGTATGAGTAGATGTCTTATATAGTGACATAAAAACAAATGCTTGACTCTTGAATAGCAAGCTTAGCTAATTATGTATGTTCTTTCTCTTACAATCCTTGTTTTTCAATAAATATTTTAGGTCTTATCTAACATATTGTACGTACAGTATTTCCTTATGTCCAAATTGTGCCTCTATATATTAAGGGGGGGGGGTCACCTGCTTGATTTATCTTGCTCTCCTTTTCTCTCTTTCCTTGGCATCTATACATTCGTCCCCATTCCGGCAACTGTTTTAAGACGTTTACCCCCATCCAGGTGTCAATATTTTCCTGGCGAGCGGTAGCAAGCCAGTATATATATATTTTTGTTTTGACAGCAAGCTAAATTTGTACAGTTTTAGATAGACATTTTCTCCGGCAAAGCCGGATTTCTCCATAAAATGCTGGCTCGCTATCGCTCGTCAGGCAGAAATCAACACCTGGATGGGGATAAACGTCTTAAAACACTTGGCTGAATGGGGCCGAATGGATACAAGCCAGGGAAAGAGAGAAAAGGAGAGAAAGATAAAAAAAAAAAAAAGTGATCCCCCCTTAATGTGTATCAATGAACTGTACCTCAATCTTCTTTACTCTGCCATTGGAAAAAATCTAAATTAATATAAATAAACGAAAACATAAGAAATTAGAATGTGTTGGACATGTTGAGGGAAAAATAATTTAACCACGAGAACAGCCGACGTAGTAGGAAATAAAAAGTATATATATATATTGCGTGGCACTAGATGCAGTCTAACATGTATATAAAATATTCAATATGTCAATTACTCTCTTCCATTTTTCATTACTATCTGCTTTGCATGTACTATGTCCAAATATGCTTCTCATATGTGCATCAATTAGTATGTACAATGTGCATTTTCAGCCCCATCCGGCTGCCAATTATCAATAAACCGTTTATTATTATAATTGTCCTCTCTCTCTCTCTCTCTCTCTCTCTCTCTCTCTCTCTCTCTCTCTCTCTCTCTCCCTCTCTCTCTGTCTCTCTGTATATATATATATATATATATATATATGTTGGTAAAGCCAGGTAATAAATTTTCTTTAATACATACGAGGTTGAAAGAAATGGCAATTTCTGCGTTGGAAATTTTATTATTCAAAGTTTCCAGGTCTGATGAGTTTTCGCTGGGTGGCAGGAAGTAGATGAAGGAGATGAGCAAAATTCATGGTGGTACAGGGTTACATTAAAGTACATGATGATACAGGATATACGACGCGTTTCACTGGACAACCAGCATTATCAAGTAAGGAAGGAATGATATAAAAGGTAAACAGGAAGGGTATATATAGAGGGTGGAGGATCAGAGGAGGCGGAAAACTGGGGGCAAAAGTCTGCTATTGGTGGAAGGGAAAACTAGGAGAGAAAAAGGGGGTAACCGCTTCACGCATGCGCACTGGATGCGGGATGGTGGTCGATAGGTGGGGTCGAAGCTGATTGGCTGCGTGTCGAGGGGCGTGGCCTAAGTTGTGTGGCGCCTGCAGAAGACGAAGCTGAAGGAGGTAGCGCGGGGGGCTGCGTCAAGGGCACCGGGGGGCGAGGAGGGGTGTTAGGTCCTGTAGGGTAGTGCCTTTTGGCAGAAGGAAGGATCTGAAGGTCCAGAGTTTGGTTGTTGATGTTGGGATGTAAGGCTTGGATATATAAAGCTTCGAGTATAGGTAATCTCCTTGGGTCACTTTCTTTATCGAGTATGGTGGTGTGTTTCTCTAACTCGTTGCGTGTGAGGTGAGGGTGGTTAGGGGTGAGATAGTGGTCTTTGATGGCTCCAGCCTGAAGGTGAAGAGTTAACCGACGTGAAAGACGAGTCTGCGTCATACCAATATAGGAATGAGGTCCACAGTCCTCATAATTACAGGTATGTTGGTAAATGACGTGATCGTCGGTCATCGGGCTCTTTATCTTGGTGGAGGCTGGTTTGCTGCGGAGAACGAGGTTGGAGGTCTTGGGGGATTTGTAATAAATTATTAATTTGATTTTGTTTTCCGGGTTGGTTGGGTGGACATGCTTGGAGATTATTTCTTTTAAGACGGCCTCGTCATTTTTGTGTTCAGAGGACATGTAATTGCGGTAGAAGATCTTAATTTCATTGGGGGGGTCAATGTTGGGAGGGCTTTGGGTGTACCATTTTTCAAGATGGTGGTTGATGGTGCTGGAGATGTCGGAGTTGGAGTATCCGTTATTTACTAAAACTTGGGATAGTCTTTCTAGTTCCTGATGGGTGTCGGCCCAGGTAGAGCAGTGCGTGAGGGCTCTCCTAACATAGGCGGAGATGGAGGATAGAAGATAACGGCGGGGGCATTCACTATCACCGTTGAGGCATTGTCCTGTGTTAGTTGGTTTAATGTAGACGGTGGTTTTGAACCCATGGTCGTTCAGAGCTACGAGGATGTCGAGGAAGGGGAGTTGTCCATTGTTAGATTTTTCAAAGGTGAAGTTAAGTCCGGAGGAGGTCATGAAGCGACGCTGGAGTTCCTGTAGTTCGTGGAGGTCCTTGATTTGCACGAAGATGTCATCCACGTATCTACAGTAGACGGCGGGTCGTTGGGCAGCCAGGAGCTCTTCCTCGATGGTACCCATGAAAAAGTTCGCAAAAAGAACTCCTAGGGGGCTGCCCATCGCCACACCGTCTATCTGCTTGTACATGTTGCCCCGGGGGCAAAGGAAGGGGGCCTCCTTGGTACATAGCTCCAGTAGTGTTTTCAGGGCCTTCTCCGGGATGTCCAGTGTAGGAGTATCAGGGCAATGATAAATTCGACGTAGAATCATGTCAATGGTCCTATCCACTGGCACGTTGGTGAACAGGCTTTCTACGTCGAGAGAGGCGATTGTGTGGTTGTTGTTACGGGGGGCGTCTCGTAAAATTTCCAAGAAATCGTGGGCTGAGTTAAGGTTGAATTGGCTGGGCACGTAGGGGGTGAGGAGGTTGTTCAGGGCCTTGGCGATCTGGTAGATGGCAGTGGGGATCTGGGAGATGATGGGGCGGAGGGGGTTCCCAGGTTTGTGTGTTTTGATGGTTCCGTACGCATAACCAGGGGTGTATTCTCCGACGAGTTTTTTAAGGTGGATCCCTCCTTGTTTGGCGTTGATGGCGGTGATGGTGGTGTTGGCAATACGTTTGATTTCGTCGGTTGGGTTGCGGGTGATCTTTTTAAATTTAGTGTTGTCACTTAAGATGACGTCCATTTTTCTAAGATATTCCTCCTTGTCATGGATCACGAGGCAGGAGGCATTATCCGCACGACGGATGATGATGTTGGGGTTGTCTCTTAATAGTTTGGCAGCTTGGAAGTGTTGTTTGTTGAGTATTTTGCTATGGTGAGTTCCTCTGGTTTTGGCGGCTTCAGCGAGGAGAGTAGGTTGTAGGGCGAGAGTAGTGGTGACCTTGCCATCCTTCTTGAGTCGTAGGATGTCGTCCAGGAGGATTTCCGTTTCTAGGCGTTTCCGGTGGGGGCCCGGTTTGGAGCTGTAGTGGCAGTTGAGGCCTTTGTTGAGGAGGTCTTCTTGGTCCAGGGTCAGAATGGTGTTAGTAAGGTTTATATATCCTTTTGTTGGTTTGGGTTGTTTTAAGCTTGTATATTGTAGTTTTAAGCTTGCCCGTCTTTATGGCGGAAACTTAAAACTACCCAAACCAACTTCTACCGCAATTACATGTCCTCTGAACACAAAAATGACGAGGCCGTCTTAAAAGAAATAATCTCCAAGCATGTCCACCCAACCAACCCGGAAAACAAAATCAAATTAATAATTTATTACAAATCCCCCAAGACCTCCAACCTCGTTCTCCGCAGCAAACCAGCCTCCACCAAGATAAAGAGCCCGATGACCGACGATCACGTCATTTACCAACATACCTGTAATTATGAGGACTGTGGACCTCATTCCTATATTGGTATGACGCAGACTCGTCTTTCACGTCGGTTAACTCTTCACCTTCAGGCTGGAGCCATCAAAGACCACTATCTCACCCCTAACCACCCTCACCTCACACGCAACGAGTTAGAGAAACACACCACCATACTCGATAAAGAAAGTGACCCAAGGAGATTACCTATACTCGAAGCTTTATATATCCAAGCCTTACATCCCAACATCAACAACCAAACTCTGGACCTTCAGATCCTTCCTTCTGCCAAAAGGCACTACCCTACAGGACCTAACACCCCTCCTCGCCCCCCGGTGCCCTTGACGCAGCCCCCCGCGCTACCTCCTTCAGCTTCGTCTTCTGCAGGCGCCACACAACTTAGGCCACGCCCCTCGACACGCAGCCAATCAGCTTCGACCCCACCTATCGACCACCATCCCGCATCCAGTGCGCATGCGTGAAGCGGTTACCCCCTTTTTCTCTCCTAGTTTTCCCTTCCACCAATAGCAGACTTTTGCCCCCAGTTTTCCGCCTCCTCTGATCCTCCACCCTCTATATATACCCTTCCTGTTTACCTTTTATATCATTCCTTCCTTACTTGATAATGCTGGTTGTCCAGTGAAACGCGTCGTATATCCTGTATCATCATGTACTTTAATGTAACCCTGTACCACCATGAATTTTGCTCATCTCCTTCATCTACTTCCTGCCACCCAGCGAAAACTCATCAGAGACCTGGAAACTTTGAATAATAAAATTTCCAACGCAGAAATTGCCATTTCTTTCAACCTCGTATGTATTAAAGAAAATATATATATATATATATATATATATATATATATATATATATATATATATATATATGTATATATATATATATATATATATATATATATATATATATATATATATATATATATATATATATATATATATATATATATATACTGTATATATGTATATATATATATATTTTTTTTTTTTTTTTTTTTTTTTTTCTATGTGAATGAGGGAGACAAAAGGCATTAACTGCCTGCAGCGAGTGCCTCACCCAGAGTTCAAAGAGTGGCAGGGCCAAAATCAAGGGACGTTCGAGCTAAAATGCCTGGACACACGGAGTTTGACGCAATTTATGTCATAGGAAGAGGGAAAGACTGATTCTGGGAGAGAGTTCCAGAGCTCAGCAGTTGAATAGAAGAATAGCGTTTCACTCTTGGGTTGGAAAGTTGCACAGAGTAGGGGTGGGATTGTGTTGCAAGGCGGGTACTACGTACCCTACGTAGAGGAGGTGGTATACACTGGGAAAGCTCCGAGGAACACTGATTATTGTAGTAGCGATAGAATAGCGAGAGAGATGCAACATTGAGGCGAAGAGAGAGAGATTGCAAAGAGTTGGTGAGTGGACGGGAGTTAATGATACGAAAGGCTTTCCTTTCTAATTTATCTAGGAGTGCGGTGTGAGAGGATCCTCCCCACACATGTGAACAGTACTCAATACTAGGACGCACTGTGCCCCTGTACAGAGCAAAAAGCTGCGCAGGGATAAAGAACCCCTTGAGGCGGTTGAGCACACCCAGCTTCTGGGAGGCTGCCTTAGCGATACTGGTAATATGGTCCTTCCAAGTGAGAGCAGAAGAAAAAGAGACACTGAGAACATTGAGAGAAGATGAAGGGTTGATTTTTGTATTGTTGAAGAATAAGGGAAAGTCCTCTGGAGGTTCCTGACGGGTAGTAAGATGGTTAACTTGAGTCTTGGAAGCATTAAATGCAACAAGGTTTTGTCTACCCCAATAGGAAATAGTAGCTAGATCAGAAGATAAGTGTTTTATGGCTTCTTTACTTTTGCTTTTGAGGGACTGCTGGCTGTGGCGTTCTGGAAAACTAATTGAGTGGTGTAAGGTAGAGTCGTCTGCATATGTATGGATGGGACTGGATGTACAGTTGAGAAGATCATTTATGAAAATTAGAAAGAGAATAGGAGATAGGACAGAACCCTGAGGAACACCAGTGTTGATAGGATGAGGAAGTGAGCGATGGTCGTCCACAACCGCAGCTATGGAAAGGCCGGAAAGGAAATTAGAGACAAAGGTACAGATGGAAGGACAGAAACCGAAGGAGGGCAGTTTGCAAATTAAAGATTTGTGCCAGACTCTATCGAAGGCCTTCCCGGCTGGGAGGATCGGGTGGCCGTACTGAAGAGATAGGACAGGTGACGGAGATAATTTTATGGTCTGAGGAGCCCAAAGGAGAGAAAAGATTGAAAGTATAAAAAGAAGGGTTATAAGACAGAAATAAGTCAAGAATGTTGGGTCGATCTCCGATGCGATCCGGGATACGGGTGGGTTGCTGAACCAGCTGCTCTAGGTCATTTATGATAGAAAAGACGTAGGCTTGTTCACCAGGTTGGTCAGTAGTGTGAGAGGAGAGCCATTGGCGGTGGTGAACGTTGAAATCTCCTAAGATGGAGATTTCAGAGAAGGGAGAGATGGATAGAATGTGTTCCACTTTAGAGTTTAGATAGCCAAAGAATTTGAGAAAGTCGGTAGAGTTAGGGGAAAGATAGACAGCCCAGAAATATTTAGTATAAGAATGACAGGATAGTTTGAGCCATAAAGTTGAGAATTCAGAGAAATCGGGAACACGAGAGCAAGTGAGTTTGTTGTGCACATATGCACAACATCCACCTTTGGCTTTGAAACTAGGATAGAGAAAGTAGGAGGATACGGAGAAGGGGCTGCTGGAAGTTGTCTCAGATACCTGTGTTTTGGTGAGGAAAAGAAGATCAGGTTTGTAGGAGGAGAGATGGTGTTCTATTGAGTGAAAATAAGAGGAAAGGCCGCGAATATTGCAAAACGTTGATAGTAAGAGTGACAGGTCGTGGTCCGGAGCATTTAGAGGGGTCGTCAGTGGAAGGACGGGCAGGTGTGGGGGCATTTATGGTCCTCCCCCCCCCCACCCTGGGGACTACGAGGCTGGGCCTGTATTCATCATTGAATAATTTTGTTTGTGGAAGGAGAAAGTGTGGTGTGCATGTTAAGTGTAGTGAAGTAGATAGGAGGAGGAGATGTTTGTGAGAGCATGCTGGACTACTCTCATGTAAGTGAGGCACAAAGGAAATCAGTAAGAGAGGCCAAGCAAATGAAACAGGAATTCCAGCGACTCCTTATCAAATGCTCCCAGCCTCTCCTGGGTTCGATTGGTGCCTACAATCTACCCCCATTCCCAATATTAGTCGCCTTGTACGACACGCAGTAGGACGCGTGGGGCATATTCTTTTTTTCCTCCACCATAAGATGGAGGCCCCCTTACCCCCAGGGGGGTATACATATATATATATATATATATATATATATATATATATATATATATATATATATATATATATATATATATATATATATATATATATATATATATATATATATATATATATATATATATATATATAATTATATATTAAGTATATATCACAAATACACGTGAGCCACTAAATGTTTTAATCTCTCAGTGGGGTTCGAACCACCGACCGTCAGGACGATAGCCGACGCTTTAACCAACTCCACCACGGCAGTCACCAGACTACCGTGGTGGAATTGGTTAGACTGCCGTGGTGTTGGTTAAAGCGTCGGCTATCGTCCTGACGGTTGGCGGTTCGAACCCCACTGAGAGACTAAAATATATATATATATATATATATAGCGTGCCTGATTCCCATCTTGAAGGTCTCGCGTTCAATCCCCGCTCAGATTGAAAAGTTTTTCTGGGATATAGCCGGCAGTTACCATCTCCCCATGAGCAAGGGGAATGGGTAATGGTATCTGGTAGACTAAAGAAAGCCAAACGCTTGTGAATCCTCGAAGGAGGAGATACGGGCACTATATAAGTAACCAGAAGATTATTATTATTATTATTATTATATATATATATATATATACAGTATATACATACTGTGTATATATATATATATATATATATATACTGTATACATACAGTGTATACAGTATATATACAGTATATATATATATATATATATAATTATATATATATATTATTATATATACAGTATATATATATAAATATATATATATATATATATATATATATATATATTATATATATATATATATACTGTATATATATATATATATATATATATATACTGTAATATATTATATATATATATATATATATATATATATATATATATATATATATATATATATATATATACGGTATATATATATATATATATATATATATATATATATATATATATATATATATATATATATATACTGTAGATAGATAGATAGATAGATTTTCCTCAAAGTTTATAACAATAATTTAACCATTATAGATATGGAATTTCTTCTGACTAATAATAATAAAGACATTGATGATTTTAATTGCGAGTGAAACCCACTCAGTCAAATTTAATCCGGAGTTTGGAGCTAGTAATATATATACTTTACAGTGTTTTATCACTAAGGAATCCCAATGTTAATTATTATACCAATTACAATAGACAACTAATGATTAGCAAGGAAATGTATTGAATTTATTGGTCAATACAATTGTAAATTATTATTCTATTAAATTGAAGTTTCCGGTGTACAATAATTACATCCAATTAAGCCGATATGAAATTTTTGAATGCATTAACCGGAAAAATATTGCACGTGTACAAATTTGATCAACCTGTTAACATCAAAATATTTAGATCACAAACATCATCACACAATAACTCGTGTTTGTAATCAGTAGCAATCTCTCCAGAAATAATGGAATGCATTGGCTGTCTCAAAAGAAATATAAAATACAAAACAGTATACCACAAACAGTACGTAATTTGCCTTAATATATATTTATGCTAAATAGATTTATGAGTATCATTAGAGTAAACATAATGATGTTAAATACAAATACAGAAATTTTTCATGCTGTTGTATATCTATATAATTTGAAACGTTTTGCTTATTCACTTTCTTCAAGTCCTTGATTGCCAATCAATTATAACTTACAATTTACTAACACCAAACTGGTTTATATGTTGATTGTTGTTGCAATCATTGAAGACGTTTGTCTGACCAGATAGATTGGTTGTTTAATTGTGCATTGCGAGTTGCGCAGACATTACAGTAAAGGTCGAGCATGAGTGGTGTATCTGGTGGTTTTGAGGGGCTGAGTGTTGACAGCCAAGGTGTTGGTGGATCACTCGTCATGGAGCCGTCCACCAGACAACTTCTCTTCCTTCTCCTCCTCCTGGCCCCAGCTCCTGCAGTGGCTGTCGACTTCCTAGACCAATCCTCAATGATGGCAGGTCAGGAAACACTCCTAACTACAATACAAACACAAACTGCAATATCTGGTGGTTATTTTGTACAATATTCATACACACTACAATAGTTAGGTCACTGACTAACGCATTCCTCTCCTTACTCAGAAAGTCATCTTATTGCTCACAAAGCTCTCATCTCTCTGGTCTCGGGACCACTTCGTCACCACGACCTTCTGATGGTTATCGATGATAACAGTCAGCTCTTGATTGATGTGAGCAGTGTCATGAAAGTAACTGAGAACTCGCATTCAAGAACTCTCCTTTCTTCCCAAAACTCTATCCTCCAGAATACATATCCTTCGGAGCAAACCAAAGGTTCTACTCTCACTGCACTCCTTCTATTCCATGACGACCCTGCTGAATTCCTTCGTAACCTAGCAGACAAAAATGAATGGAACCCCAGCTATCTTATTCTGATATGTCTCGACCCACTTGCCAACACCACGTCCGTCCTCAGTCAGCCCGTCGTCCAGCGGTCACAGTTCATCTTGCTGCTGCAGTTGTCAGTTCGGGGCGGCTCACCTCGCCTCACTGCCTACACCAGCTTACCAACTTACAACACCCACTCGGGGAATTCCTTCACCAAAACATCACTGGGAGTTTGGGATCCCGATAATTTTCTAAGTCTCCAATCGTGTTTTCCTTCTCGCTTTAGTGACTTTGGAGGCCAGCATTTGAAGGTGACTGGTCTGTGTGATGATGAGCCGTTCTATTACTGTGACGAAAATGGTTCCAGTATGGGAGGAAATCCAGATGCCTTAAGACTTATTGGAAATAAGTTGAACTTCAACTCTACAATGAAAATTCTTGAAGAGATTGTGTGGGGTTCAAAAGTAAATGGGACTTGGACAGGAATGTTAGGAGAACTGATGTATGAAGATAAAGATTTAATGATCAACGCACAAAATATCCATCTAGATGCACTTAAAGAGTTTGACTGGACTTACCCGTACTGGGAGAATAGTTTCGCCATTTGGCTTGAAGTACCTCCACCACTGCCACAATGGAGGAATGTCCTTTACCCTTTCTCTACCTTGACCTGGGGCCTGGTGGTCATCATTACGGTGACTGTCGCCTCAACTCTGGCACTACTGCTTCACCGTCTCCACCACACCAATGACCCACTGGCCATGGCTCTCAAGGTGAACCAATAAAGACACAAATAGTTAAATGGTTAACCATAACAGGTAGCTATTTAGGGGAGATGGAAACTAATGTATACAAACTATTAATATATATATGCAATTTAGTGTGCATGAAATTCTGACGTTGCCCAGTAATCATTGTTTTGCCTACTCGATATATGTATATATTTATGGAAATGCATGTTCAGAATTTAACCCATACTGTACCCGTGACGTCCTTTTAAATTAAGTTGATTCTGGCTTCTATTAGACGATTTTTTATTCAGTTTAAAAGGGGTTTCCAGCAATTAACAGGCTTCAAAATATCTCATGTAACCCTCTTAACTACCAAAGATCCTTCTTATGCTACATCACATCGTCCAAATGTAGCTGGAATAAAATAAAAAAAGACGTCGCCGGTACACTCGGATACCATAGTCTCTAGCCCACTCCTCTCTGGCAAGAGGCCAGGCCAGGATTCTTACTGGACGGCGGCCCACAGTGATGGTTAGGGGTGGGGTTGGGAGGAGAGGGCAACGCACACACGAACACACTGTGAAGCAATCCAGGAAGCTATCTTTGTGGGTTACTTTCTTGTATTTATTTGAAAATGTTCGCATAATTTTGCATTATTTAAAATCCTTTATTCCATACTATTGAAAACAAACATATGCAATATTTTCTTTAGCATGCGTAAGTATAACTACCGGTGTGAAGTTTGTGAACCATTAGTTATTATGTAGTGCAGTTCCTATTATTAGCAAAATTGAAGTTCAGGGAAGGCTTCAAAATAGATCAGTATAGATATGGCAGACTGGAACAAACACACACACACACACACACACACACACACAGATAGAGGGAGAGAAGGATAGTGAGTGTGAGTGTGTGTGTGTGTGGGAGGGGGGGGTAACAGACTGGGAGGCAGGGAAAGGGGGAGAGGGGGAGATGTGGTTGTGGTGGTGAGAGGCAAAGAGGGAGTGAAATGGAGGTGTTGGAAAGGAAATATGGAATAGGAATATAATAGAACTTCATTAGAAACATTTGTGTGTGTGTGTGTGTGTGTGAATAACTAATCATAGTCATATATGTCATTGGTAACTTTCTGAATTATATCTTACATATAGGATAATTAGTATAACAATTTAAAGATTTTCATAATCCTTACTATTAGAGAAGTTTCATTCCTACGCAGGTAAAGCAATACCCATGAATACAACTTCAGTCTGAAGCGTGTTGTGTGATTCGTATGGTTCACTTTAAACCTACAGTACGTGCATGGATTGTTTACTTGATAGAAGCATATGTTTCCTCTATACATAATAATGTTAACATAATTGTGAGATGAAAAAGTAAAGTAATAAATACCAAAACAATATATATTATTTAACATACATTTATACGAATATAAATAGTAAAACGTTAATATGAACTCAGAGAAAAAGTGAGAGAGATGCATGGAAAAATGAGTATATCAGTTAAATCTTGGCTATGGCACTTGTATCTAAGTAGTAATAATAATAATAATAATAATAATAATAATACAAATTATAATTGCAATAATAATAATCTTAGATAAATGTCATACTTATTTGTGAGGCTAAGGCAGGATTCAAAGACCAAATATTTCACAGTGTGTTCGTGTCTGCGTTGCCCTCTCCCCTCAACCCCACCCCTAACTTTTTTTTTTATTAAGGTGACAGTTACAAAGTGGTGTACAATCTATCTTATTCTAGTTACATTGTAGTTTATCTTATTGTACCAGTACCTCCCTACAATCAACCTAGTTGTTCCCCAATTCGTCCCTCCGCCACGACCATTTCAAAGTCCAAGTCTCTCACTCTTGTCCTCTGTAGCGGGGAGGACCTTGTACCCCTGAGACATAGGAGTGCAGACCTGAGAAGAGAGAAAGAGAGCCGGCATATCATCCAAGTTATGACTTGGCTTCTATGCTGGCGCTTTTTCTCCGATATTTGTTCAGCTAATCTGGCATAGAAGACACTTGCAGAAGGTCCCATACCTCCCGACGATGAGAAGACCAGAGGAGTAAAGCTTCCTTGATCCCTGTTAAAAATTCTTTCTTCATAAGCGCGTTATTTCTCACTTTCGTTTCTCAAGTATGCCGCCTTGTGTCCTCGCTCACGATATGTTTGTGCTCTTGGGTTGAAGATTCTGATGTCGAAAAAAAGCCCGTTGTCCCCTCGTCCAAAAACCTCGAGCACTTACGTCCACTCTTGCTTCATTTGAAGTATTTGCAGTATTGTGGGCCAAGCGCTGTCCGTCCATAGGCAGAAGTTCCGGTTCGATTCTGACATCATGGCACACCTCGTCCAGCATTTGTGCAGTGATGTCTCGTACTTCATCATGCCGGATACAGATGAATCCTCCTTTCTTACAGGTCATACAGTGGTCTGGGTTGTTTATTTCACCGCATGCACATTTCAGCGGCAGGTTCGAAACTGGCCACCCATACCTCAAGGCTACGGCATCATTGAATTCTTGTTTATTTAAGCTGAAGCCTTTCTCCTTTATTGGTAATGATGTGAGCCAATTTGAAGCCCCCGTGTCTTGTGCCATCTCAACTCTCATTTTCAGTTCTTCCCTACATCTGGTCTTAATTTGTTCTAGGCTATGTTTCTGTCTCTCTTCTCTGCTCTTTGTAATTTCCTGTCTTGCATTTCGTTGTTCCTCTTCGTCCACCTCATCATTTTCATTTTGCTCCCGTATTTTTTCTGTCAGAGACGTAGTAAGTTTAAGGGAATTTTGGTACTCATGTGATGCCGCCTCCACTGGGTTTATGATCCCCATACCTCCGAACCTTGGCGGAAGAGCTAATAGATCTCTTAGCTCTTGCGTGACGCCTTCCATCTCTGTTAAGGCCGGTATGAATGTTCCTCTGATTGCTTCTTCCAGCGGTTGGAGCATCTGTCTAATGCCAGGCACTGTTCTCATAAGAAAGGTCCATCTGTGCTTAACACCATATGTGAGGCAGTATATGCAGCATGTGGTTCAGATTTCGCAATGTCTGCCAGGGTTTTCACTTCCTTTACCCACTCCGCTACCTTTTTTCGCACATAGTCTCTCTTGCATTCTTCTGTGCCTATTACTGCTCCCAAATGGCGTTGACCCTCCTTTGTAATCTTCACTCCTGTCCCATCAAAAGTCTGCACCGCTTCTTCATACTTGTTTTCTTTCACTATTAGTACAGATTTACTAGCATTCGGATGGTACCCAATGACTTCGCCTACCGATTGTACTCTCCGCCACCATTCTTTGAGATCCCCTATTTTTCCTGCACCTGTGAGGTCATCTGCATACGCCACTTGTTTCACTCGGGTTACCTCGTTTTATTTTCTGCTGCAGAATTGATAGTGCCAGTGCGTACATTGCCATTGCCACTGGATCTCCTTGCGTTGTTCCTTCATTTGATTTGAGAATTTTCATTTCTTCCTTCTTTGTGCTTCCAACTATATACAGGTTAGCTGGCTCCTTATAAGTATTTTCTATGTACTTTGCGATACTCGGGCATTTGATCTTGATGTTGTGAATAGCTGCCTCCCTATTAATGGTGTTAAAGGCATTTGTTGCATCCACTAGCAGTATCGCTTCACAACCACCCCTAACTATCACTGTGGGCCGCCGTCCAGTAAGGGTCCTGGCCTCACCTCTTGCCAGAGAGGAGTGGGCTAGAGACTATGGTATCCGAGTGTACATTAGGGGTTATTTCAGTTATGAAGCGTTCTGGGATAGCTGTAAAATATCGAGAAAGCTATAGTTCACCTGTTATGTGATAAGTAGGTCTTGGGATTCCTATTTTATTTCTATGTGGATGAGGGAGACAAAAGGCAAAACTGCCTGTGACGCGTGCCTACCCCAGAGTTAAAAGAGTGACAAGGCCAAAATCAAATATGTTCATCTTGAATTTTTTTTTTTGTTTTTTTTATGTGGAAGAATGAAGTGTGGTGTGCATGATTAGTGAAGTGGATAGGAGGATGAGGTGTTTGTGAGAGCTAGCTGGATTACTCTCAGTGTAAGTGAGGCACAAAGGAAAACAGTAAGAGAGGCCAAGCAAATGAAACAGGAGTTCCAGCGACTCCTTATCAAATGCCTATAACTCTCCTGGGTCTAGCCCTGCTCGATTGGTGCCTACAATCTCCCCCCAATACTCAGTTTAATTTCACTTGACGGTATATTGAATCCCTTAGCTACTGATTTTTCAATACTCAATAGGAAGAAAATGAAACTACTGTACTGTATGTCGCTGCATCATATTAAGACCAAGTTTATATATCTAGTACCATATTTCACTATACTGTACGTCGCTGCATCATATTAAGACCAAGTTTATATATCTAGTACCATATTTCACTATACTGTATGTCGCTGCATCATATTAAGACCAAGTTTATATATCTAGTACCATATTTCACTATACTGTATGTCGCTGCATCATATTAAGACCAAGTTTATATATCTAGTACCATATTTCACTATACTGTATGTCGCTGCATCATATTAAGACCAAGTTTATATATCTAGTACCATATTTCACTATACTGTATGTCGCTGCATCATATTAAGACCAAGTTTATATATCTAGTACCATATTTCACTATACTGTATGTCGCTGCATCATATTAAGACCAAGTTTATATATCTAGTACCATATTTCACTATACTGTATGTCGCTGCATCATATTAAGACCAAGTTTATATATCTAGTACCATATTTCACTACTATACTGTATGTCGCAGCATCATATTAAGACCAAGTTTATATATCTAGTACCATATTTCACTACACAATGAAACTACTGTATGTCACTGCATCATATTAAGACCAAGTTTATATATCTAGTACCATATTTCACTAATATACTGTATGTCGCTGCATCATATTAAGACCAAGTTTATATATCTAGTACCATATTTCACTACACAATCTTTAAAAATAACTGAGAAATCTTGATGGGAACTTAGCAATTTACCGCCAGTTGAAAATAAACAAACAATAGATAAGGAGTCTAGAAGGCGTCGACAGGCTTCAAAGGCTTCATTATGTTTCCCATTTTATGGGAGTTTTCAACTCTACCTCAAATATTTATTCCTTTGTATCTTAGGTTACTCAGAGATTGGTGATCTAACCTATGACACTTCATAGTTATCTAGCTATATGTATGTATATATTCAGGCATATACCCTATTGCTGGGGGTGGCCGACACGAAACAGAGCCCGAACAGAAACAACATTTAAAGTTCCTATTCTCAGGGTCCGGGACCACATTTGCATTCCCTCGCCTGTTTCTCCATCATGATTCCTTATTAGTCCATGAGCCAGGCCAGATATCGGTACCACCTGGGGTGACTAAACACGAATGGTACTAAAATGTTTATAGAGTGACTGTAAGTACATTAAGATATGATAGCCTTCTCGCACTGGTAGCTTAGTCTAATTTTTTTGATGCAATAGGGGCGCTACCCAAAAATAAAGATTTTTAGCGTGACGCTCGGCGTTTTCCTCATTTTCTTTAAAATCCATCACACAATCATCGCGAAACTTTGAACACCTATGTAGAATTATATTCTCTACCAGAGTTGTTCCTAGGTATTTTTCAAATTTCCTCATATTTCGGAATATACTCTATATTTTGGGTATTTTCCTCTAAATCTAGAATAAATCCTTAAATATGGGGAACATTGAAAAATATATTCTAACAGCTCTTGTAGCTTATTTGATTCTCTACAAGAATTATTCCGATGTGTATTTCAAGTTTCTCCATATTTAGGGGTTTATTTCATATTTGGGGATTTTTTGTTATATTTTGGGGATAATTTATTATTGGAAGGAGCAAACATATGTAGAGTGGTTTCCATGTAATGTGTTTGTTTGTTCATGGTTTAATGGTGATATTTTTTGCAGGTGTGTGTCGACTGTTTGACGGCAGGATGGAACCATCTGCGAGGAAGAGAGCACGGATCGACTGTATCATCCACTGCTCTGATGATGACAGCGATGCTCTGGTGTCACCACAGGATTTGGACTCCTGGAACACATTGCTCAGGGCTGCAGAAATCAGGCAGCATGATCCAGTCCTGGAAGCAGCCAAGGGCCTTGAAGAAGGAGGAATACCACACATACATTATCACCGTAAATGTCGTAGTCTCTTTACAATGAAGAAGTCACTGGATTCTATCCTTGCCAAGGGTGTCAAGATAGAATCAGCAAGCGTCGACCCCAGGAGGAGGGCATCAAGGGATGCCCCTAGTACTAGCAGGGTGTATGCCAAAGTATGTATCTTCTGCGAGAAGTCAAGCAAGTACATAAAAACAACAAAGACAAGGGAGCCACTCATACAGTGTGTTGAGCTACAAGCAGATGAGAAGATTCGCAGAGCAGCAATAAGGAAACTCAACCAGAGAATCCTTGGTTTAGTTAGCAGAGACCTTGTTGCTGCAGAGGGTCACTACCACAAGTCGTGCTACAAACTCTTCACAAAAGATGATTTCCCAGCGGCCGCCAGGTCGGGTGCAGGTGAAAATCAGGAAGAAAGCGAGGAAGCACGCTACGAAGAGGTTGAGACAGAAGCCCTCGAGGAACTCTGCTTGTATATAAGGACCAAATTATTCCCCAACCCAGAGGTACTGCCTATGACAAACCTCACATCTAGGCTTGAGAGATCCATGATGTCCCGTGGTATTATCCAACTGAAACCAGCGACAAAGAAACATGTTCGCCGAAAGATTGAAACCGAGTTTGGAGAATCACTACGCTTTGTCCCAGATGAGAAAGGAAAGCTTCTAATCTATCCACGCAGCCTCTCAATGGACGACCTTGCCCGGCAAGCACACAAAATGGCAAAAGACCTGCAAGAAGCAAGAGCAGCTAACTCTGAAGATGTCTTAACCAAAGCAGGAATGCAGCTGAGGAATGAGATCAATAAACAAGATGTGAGTCAGCCATGGCCTCCCGATACAGATCAGAATGTCATTCCTGCAGCAGTCACTCAATTCCTGCACACCCTGCTGACAGGAGAGTGTGAGTGTGAAACTCCCTCTGAAAGAGCTCAACGTCTTGCCACTTCCTTTGGCAGTGACTTGGTCTTTGCTGTTACCAGTGGCAAGACAAAACCACCCAAGCACGTACTGCTGACCAATGCTGTAAAGTCTTTGACAGGAAACACAGAACTGATCCGAACTCTGAATCGTCTTGGTCACTGTGTGTCTTACTCAATGTTTGAGGAGATCGATACAGCCCTTTGTATCCAGAAGCTGGAATGCTCAAAGGATGACATTCCACTGCCAGCAAACATCTACCCTGGTGTGTTCACAACCCTGGCCTGGGATAACATTGACCGACTTGAAGAGACCCTAAGTGGAGCAGGTACTTCTCATAGAGTCAATGGCATTGCTGTCCAGTCCAAGGTTGCAGGCTCTGTGCCAGAGAAAGTCCTGCCAGAGATTACCAAGTCCAAGATAAGAAGCATCACTCAGACATCATCAATGCTGCCAATATACAATGTTGGGCGGCGGGCAGGGCCACCTAGGATTGAGACTGCGTATGTCGACACTACCAAGGAAGTCCAGGATTCAAAGACAAAGAACCATATCTGGCTTCTTACTCGAATGTCAGACCATGAGGACCAGTCCATCAGCAGTTGGACTGGGTTCAACATCAAAATGCGCAGAGACATTGCAGTGGTTCAGGACACTGTAAGCTACCTGCCCACTATCAATGCTCCCGCAACAGAAATGTCCACCGTTAATGAAATCTTGGAACAAACGCATGCTATCATGCAGTCCTTACAGCTTAACAAGATTGTGTGCGTGTTTGATCAAGCACTCTATGCCAAAGCTGCCGAAGTTATCTGGAAACAAGAGAAGTTCAAGAACATTATCATCAGGATGGGCGTCTTCCACACAATCTGTAATCTCATCTCCACCATAGGAAAGAGGTTTCAAGATGCAGGTCTTAGAGATCTGTGTGTGGAATCAGGTATCATCGCAGAAGGATCAGTGTCAGGAGTGATGAACGGCAAGAGGTACAACAGAGCAGTGAGACTACACAAGCTCGTGTATGAAGCACTGATGAGGCTTGCATGGAAAGGCTTCCTTTCATGGCTAGAAGAAAACCATTCAAGGGACATACACCATCTAGATGAAACACTGAAGGACATCAACAGCTTTCACAGCAATGTGTCTCAGGGACTCTTTCAAGAGCTGATGGAGAGTGAATCATGCACACATATCATGAAGCTTTTCCAAGTTTATCTTGAGACCCTCAGAGATGAACACAACCTCTCAGCATTCTGGATGTCATACCTGGACATGGTTGAGATCATGCTGGACTTAATTCGAGCCTCCAGAGAAGGCAACTGGATGCTCCACCTAAGAGCAATCCGACAGATGATACCGTGGTGTTTTGCCTATGACAAAGTGAACTATGCCCGGTTCCTAACCTACTACTATGCCTTGATGTCTCGACTGCCCATTGAACACCCAGAGGTCCATGAACACTTCATGCAAGGTGGCTTTTCGGTCCAGATCGGTAGCAAGAATCCCTTTGGACGGATCCCTGTGGACCAGACAATCGAAGAGACGATCAACAAAGACACCCAGACACCAGGGGGCACAAAAGGCTTCAGCCTGAAAGGCGGAGCTGTCGCCAGGTACTACCTGACATCGGAGTATCGCAGCAGGTACTTAAGGCAGCTCAGGACTATGGTAGTAGGCCAAAAGTATACTGACTTCAGCCACCCAGACCTACAGATGCCCAGGATTAGAAGAGATGAGGCCGATGTCCAATCTTTAGTTCAACTGATGGAGACCAGCTGGTTGAACCCCTTCAACGCAGAGCAAGAAGATCTTGTCAGTTTGTCAACTGCGACTATGGCACCACCAGAAGTTGTCAAAGACCTTCTAGGGGCCTACAGAATAGGAGAGGATGCATATCAAGCCTTCAAGGAAGAGCGCCTGGAGATCGATACGCCAACTATACAGTTTCATGACACGATGACGAAGACGAAACTGAGAACGTTCACTAACATCAGAATGAAGCCACGCTCACAAGACCATGCCAAGGAGGTTATCTTAAAGGCTGACAGGAACCTATTTGGCCAGATGATCCTTGTTGCCGAGAACAGAAAGCTCAAAATGAGTGATGTCTTGGCTCATCCCCTGGGGCCTTTGCCTTGGGCACTTGCCAGCGGTGATGGGTCTCTCCGCAAGACCAACAAGGCTGCCCTCGCAAAGGAGTTAGAGAGGAATGTTTCTCCTGCAGAAGTGATACCCGAGCCCTCTGCTACCATAATTGATGGGATGAGCCTGGTCCACAAACTGAAGGGAAACGACAAAACTTTTTCACAGCTTGCAGGTACAGCACTGAGTCACGCTGTTCATGAAGGTGCTAAGAGCAGGCGCATTGATGTTGTGTTTGATATCTACAAGGAGACATCCATCAAGGATGCAGAACGAGCCAAAAGAAGTGCAGGCACAGGAATTCATTTCAAGAACATTCAACCTGGGCACAACATCCAGCAGTGGAGAAAGTTACTCGGTAGTTCCTCCAACAAGGCAAGTCTTATCAAGTTCTTGGTAGAAGAATGGAAGGCACCACAGCACAGGGAGAAGCTCAAGGACAAGGAGCTGTATGTCACATGTGAGCAGCGCTGCTTCAAGATCACCAAAGAGCAGTGGGAAGAGGCTCCTGAGCTTAAGTCAACTCAAGAAGAAGCAGACACACGCCTTCTTCTCCATGCACTTCATGCAGCAGAATCTGGGAACAAGTCTGTCATCATCACTGCAGAAGATACAGACGTCATGGTGTTGTGTCTTGGCATGTGCCACAAGATCCCATCCGATCTGTTCCAGAAGTGCGGGACGAAGAACCGGACAAGATTCCTGGATATCACCACACTGAGCCGCACACTGGGAGGCAGCGTGTGTGATTCATTGATTGGTATGCATGCCTTTACAGGCTGTGATACCGTCAGTGCATTCGCTGGCCGAGGGAAGATGACGACACTCAAGCAGGTGAAGATGGACAAGACATACCAGCATGCTTTTCACGAACTTGGACGCTCATGGGAAGTGTCTCCTGAACTCTTTGAGAAGCTACAGGAAATCACCTGCCACATGTACCTACCATCTACCCACACAACTAAGGTAAACAAGCTTCGGTATGAGCTGTTCTGTGCAAGACGTGGAGAGGTAGAGTCAAGTCAACTCCCTCCTTGTGAGGACTGCCTCTTCATGCATGCACTGCGTGCAAACTACCAGGCTGCGATCTGGAGGAGAAGTCTTCAGAGCCAGCCATTTGTTGCGAACCCAACAGACTGCGGTTGGATGACAGATGAGGACGGTAAGCTTGCCGTCAACTGGATGCGAGGCTCACCAGCACCAGATGCTGTTATGCAGCTACTGTCTTGCAAGTGTGTGCGGTCATGCGAACTCCCTAAGTGTACTTGCCTCAGCAATGGTCTAAAATGCACGGACATGTGCAGGTTACAGACATGTCAGAACAAGGCTATTGAAGAAGAGCCGGTGGCACAACAGTCAGATTCCGAGTCTGACGTAGATGATATTTAGGAGTAGTAATTTGCCATAATAGTATGTACAAGCCCATGGCATGCTTAGTGTGTATTTACAGGACTTGTATTAAATGTGACAATTACTATATGCATTTTGTTGACATTTAGGCATTCCTGTCCCCAAATTTGACATTTTAAAAAAATTCGGAATTTTCGGTAGGGTATGTCTATTCAAGAAGTGATAACGACCATTAAGCTACCAATGTGCAAGGGCTATCATATCAAAACATAAACTAGAGACATGTAGCAAGCTAAAAACACCTAAGAGAATTAGTCACCCCGGGTGGTACCGATATCCCAAAATTCGGGTCTTGGCTCATGGACTATATGATGTTTTGATGTTTAATTGTATTGATGTATGAAAAACTCTGTAGTATAAATTAGAGCAGGTTTACAGCAGCATTATTAATTTTTCTGAGGTGGTGGCGTTGGTATGTAGTAATAATAATGTATAATATATAAACAAAAATGCTATATGAGTGAGAGAGACAAAAGGCAGAACTACCTGTGACGAGTGCCTAAGCTCTGAGGAACACTGATTATTGTAATAGTGGTATAGTAGAATAGTGAGAGATATGCAACATTACGGCGAAGAGAGAGAGAACTGCAGAGACTTGGTGAGTGGACGTGAGTTAATGAGACGGAAGGCTTTCTTTTCTACTTTCTCAATAAGTGCTGTGTGAGAGGATCCTCCCCACACATGTGAGCAATACTCAATACATGGACGCACTGTGCCCCTCTGCAGAGCAAGAGCAATATGCATATATAGCATATACTTATATATATATATCTATTGCCAAATACCTTGAACCCCAAGGAGGTGGCCACAATTGGAAGTGGCCATACATCAGCCAGAAACCATTCTGAGTTCATTCATTGCAGAACAGAAGCCTCTCCGAACATCTCCACTCTAACCGGTCAGATGTTAGCCTGCTTCATCGCACCCAAGCCTAACCTCTAATCTCGTCACCCTATTTGGCTGTCTGTCTACCTCTTCTAGATCCATCTCTAGGTTTATATTGTGTTGCTTTAGTAGTTTATATTTTATCATTGCTTTAAATTATATGGCCTGCCCAAGACTTTATCCTCTGGTTGTAGTAATGAGAATGTATTCTACTAATATCTTCAGATTCACTTATTTTCTCTCCAAATTATGCCTATTATTATCCTCTTCATTCCTCCTTGAGCACCCTATGTTTTCGTTCAGTAGACATTGTTATACTCCAGGTTTCTGATCAAAAACTTAGTACTGGGAGGACATACGCATGTCAGATTATTTACTACATGGTAATGTTGGTGGTGTAATGGTTTAGATGCTTATGTTCTAGGTGTGGTGTCCCGAGTTCGAATCCCGGGAGGATCATATGCTTTCATTAGTTTATTCAAATGCATTGGGGGTTTGTAATGGAGGATTAATGTTAAAAACGGGGTGTTCCTTAAACCCTAAACTATGTGAGGTGAGGATGATTCAACATAGTATAGTCACGTGTTAGAGTACTGATGATTTGGTGATATAAACAATGGCCCCCTGTGAGGCGGGGGTGCGATTTCATATACTAAAACTCTTTTTCATGTTAGATCAGTGGTGGTGTGGTGATACAACCGATGGCTCCCTGTGAGGTGGTGGTGTGGTGGGGTAGAGTGTGGCTGGTGGTGTGGTGGTTGGCGGTGTTTGTGTTGGCAGCTACGTACACCGGGAACCTGGTGGCTGTTCTCACCGTGCCCGCATACGCTGCCAGGATACAGACAGTCACGGAGTTGCTTCAGTCCAAGTACATGTAAGGTGGTCTAGTATGGGTTTAATTATTTTGTGATATATGTGATTATATATTATTTTGTTATTGTTTACGATTAAAGTATTATTTGCGTGGGGTAGAAGAAGGGGGACTCTGTGGGTTCAACTTAGACAGACAAACAGGGCGCTGATCTAGGGGACTTTTCTGTGAGAGCAAATCTGAGTAAGTTGACCAAATTTTCCCTGGATTTGAACGCTCACTGGCATTTTATTTCCATGAAAATATTGTATAATTTTTTGGTTACTGAAGATGTTGAAGTAGTCAACATAGGCAAGAGAGTCAACTTATTCATGACTGACAAGGTCCTCAGAGAATTTAAACGACACATAACTATAGTCTATTCGCTGTAAATAGGCGACAAATCATGACCTCTAACCTCTGTAACTAAAAAACGACTAGAGTAATCGAGCTAATATTTCTACCATTTGGGAAGAGTCAGTCAGGGAATGGGTGTGGAGATTTACAACCAACTTGCTCTAGCCCTTCTATAGTTACAGAGGATAAAGGTCATGATTTCTCGCCTACTTACAGCGAAGAGACTATAGTTACCTGTATAATAGCTTCTAACTTTGTCTCTGTTTCCTCTCCTGAAGCCCCTGTATGCTGGACTACGGAAGTTTCGTGCCTGGTGCCCTAACGTCCTCGCAGAACCCCACCCTGGCCGGCCTCGGGAAGAAGCTCTACCTGCATACCACACTCAACCCTCCAGACCCCTATGGACCCCTGCTGTTAAGAGTTTTCGATGGCACTTGCGCTATCGTTGACGCCATTGACTACCTCACCTATACCCAACATGTGAAAAAGATCACACGTTCTACGTACTTCATGGATGAGAAGGTCTCTCTCTCTCTCTCTCATTTAACGTGTACATTTCTGGGCTCCTGTATAGTCAGGTTAGAGGGATAAAGTTTAATTCAATTCTTTGAAACTCTTCAGATTGTTGGGCTATATTAGAACCATTTCATCAATTTCTTCAAAACAAAATGTACTGTTAATGGGTGTGAAGTTACTGAATGTCAATTTACACAACTTAAATTATGAATACTGGTGGTTTGAGGTATTTGGACCTATGTAAAGGTGTCGATTGTAATTTTCGATAGTAGGATTACATGTTTTATTTAGTAATTAATGTAGGAATTAATAATACAACTCTCAGATAGTTTTATGGTAGATTACTTGCAGATAATTTGATATACTGTAATTAGCAGGCAACTGTACGTCTAGAGGATGATTCAATATAATTTCCGGTCTTTTATTCCCTTGTCAGATATAGCAACACCTACGCTTGCACTCTTTAGATCACCAGGCCTTGTTCACATGATACAGAACTGTTCACTGGAATTTTCCATCACCTCTCAAGCGGTGGAGGAGAAGAGTGGAGTAAGGTATGAGAGATATTGTATGTTCACTTAGACAGAGGACTTGGAGCCGATAAGACGAGTGGAGATATTTCTCCCTATATTGGAAATATGCCACTCGTCCGTCTGCCACACTCAGGTCACTTCGCCGCTCATCCGTTCGTCACAACAGGTCACTTCGTCGCTCGTCTGTTAGTCACACTCAGGTCACTTCGTCGCTCATCCGTTAGTCACACTCAGGTCACTTCGTCGCTCATCTGTTAGTCACACTCAGGCCACTTCGTCGCTCATCCGTTAGTCACACTCAGGTCACTTCGCCGCTCATCCGTTCGTCACACTCAGGCCACTTCGTCGCTCATCCGTTAGTCACAACAGGTCACTTCGCCGCTCATCTGTTAGTCACACTCATGTCACTTCGCCGCTCATCCATTAGTCACACTCAGGCCACTTCGTCACTCATCCGTTAGTCACACTCAGGTCACTTCGCCGCTCATCCGTTCGTCACAACAGGTCACTTCGTCGCTCATCTGTTAGTCACACTCAGGCCACTTCGTCGCTCATCTGTTAGTCACACTCAGGCCACTTCGTCGCTCATCCGTTAGTCACACTCAGGCCACTTCGCCGCTCATCCGTTCGTCACAACAGGTCACTTCGTCGCTCATCTGTTGGTCACACTCAGGTCACTTCGCCGCTCATCCGTTAGTCACACTCAGGTCACTTTGCCGCTCATCTGTTAGTCACACTCAGGCCACTTCTTCGCTCATCCATTAGTGACACTCCGGCCACTTCTTCGCTCATCCGTTAGTCACACTCAGGACACTTCGTCGCTCATCTGTTAGTCACACTCAGGCCACTTCTTCGCTCATCCATTAGTCACACTCAGGCCACTTCTTCGCTCATCCGTTAGTCACACTCAGGCCACTTCGCCGCTCATCCGTTAGTGACACTCAGGCCACTGCGTCGCTCATCCGTTAGTCACACTCAGGTCATTTCGCCGCTCATCCGTTAGTGACACTGAGGCCACTTCGTCGCTCATCCGTTAGTCACACTCAGGCCACTTCTTCGCTCATCCGTTAGTCACACTCAGGCCACTTCGCCGCTCATCCGTTAGTGACACTCAGGCCACTTCGTCGCTCATCCGTTAGTCACACTCAGGTCACTTCGCCGCTCATCCGTTAGTGACACTGAGGCCACTTCGTCGCTCATCCGTTAGTCACACTCAGGCCACTTTGCCGCTCATCCGTTAGTCACACTCAGGTCACTTCGCCGTTCATCCGTTGGTCACACTCAGGTCACTTCGCCGCTCATCTGTTAGTCACACTCAGGTAACTTCGTCGCTCATCCGTTAGTCACACTCAGGCCACTTCGCCGAAAGAAGAACTCGTAGAATGATGAAGAACAGCTTGTTGTTTCGCTGGTGAATTAACTTGATGGTAGAATTATGGCTGGATAGAATTAGGAGCTACCAACAGTTGATCAGGAAATGGGGTAGATTTGTAGTGTAGATAGCTCTTCGAAGATGTATGATCTTTCTCCTAACCCGTAAATGAATGAGGACCGCCGCTGATACCACCATGTAAAAGCCAGTATCACACGAGCGCTTTTTCCCTCAACATTTATCCGCAACACTTGTCTGGCAGCTTATGAGGTAAACATTTATAATATTGCGGTTACTTAAATTCATCTATAAGTCTAGTTTCTTATACCAGTGCAAAATATTCCAGAAGGGTCACCAGAAAATTTTTGATCATCTAATGTTGACTATAAAAGCTCTCGTGTGATACCGGCTTAAGGTACAAATGTGTTGTGACCTTGTATGGTTTTAGGATAGGACTATGTAGTACTTGGTTGATTGATTGTAGACTGGTAGACTCGTTGATTCTCTCCAAGACTCTCTGTTTCTTATATATTTAGTAGGTAATGCGCCGCCACCAGGTAAAGGAACATTTCTTATCCAGCCATTAGTTTATTATGTATTATTATGTATATGATGAGAACTTTAACTTATGAAAACAGGAACAATTGATGAAGGAACAGTTATGTAGATCAAACAGGAACAGAATTGAAGAATTCAATATTAACAGGGATTATTTCCCATATAGGGAGAAATATCTTCACACGGGTTCCCGGACATCTCAACCAGTAGACCATTTCAACCAGTAGCTCTCAACCAGTGCCAAATCAACCAAGACCAACCAAACCATTGCCAAAATATAGTACTAACCTAACCTAACTGTATTGGTTGATTTTGTACTGGTTGAGAGCTACTGGTTGAAATGGTCTACTGGTTGAGTTGTCCGGTTACCCTCCACTCGTCTTAGCGGCTCCAAGCCCTCTGCCTAAGTGAACATAAAATCTCTCTCATACCTTACTTTACTCTTCTCCTCCACCTCCTGAGAGGTGATGGAAAATTCCAGTGAAGAGTTCTGTATCACATGAACAAGGCCTAGTGATCTAAAGAGTGCAAGCGTAGGTGTTGCTATATCTGACAAGGGAATAAAAGACCCGGAAATTATATTGAATCATCCTCTAGAGTCTAGACGAACAGTTGCCTGCTAAATATACCAATTATCTGCAAGTAAATTACCTTAAAACTATCTGAGAGTTGTATTATTAATTCCTTTATTAACTCATAAACTGCGAAGCTATGGTAGTTCAAACCCTCCCGTAAAGCGAAGGTATTTGGTTCTATTCTGACGAAAATCGTCATTGTACCATGAATATAATTATTACTTATCCATATGCGCCTATTTTGCTTTTATTATGAACATATGAACATTTAAGAGCAATAAAAGAAGTGGAAATAGCAATTGGAGGTTGAAAAAGATGCATTATTGCTGCCCGGTCATATCATGAGGCGAGAGCCAGGGCGGCGTATATGCTTCCTCTCTGAGCTGTAGAGCGACACTGAGGCCTTGTACTAGAAGTCTCTCAGTTGCAAAGATCTCTAGCTGCCTCACCCGTGTTAAAGAGACCATGTGAGGGAAATTCGCGCCAAAAATTACCGATAAATTAGCGAATAAGAGGAAAAATAGCTGATAATTGAGAAGGGGGGGGGACACATACTGTATGTAGGAGTGGTAGCAAGTAATGGAGGGGAATTATCTCACCTAATCACAAATTACTTTGTTTTGAGTGCCACTGGGGTGTTTGAAAGTTTTTTTTTATGCTCTGGATCTATTGAGGACGGTTGCAGTGCACCAGAAAAACCTCTATTGAGAATGGTCGCCATTAATGGGTTAATTACCAAATGTAACATGTAATAGTAGGGAAGTAGAGGATTATAATAATCACAAGCCCCTCCTTAGAAAACAAATCACCAAGATCCATTTACCAGAGGTGACTTATTGGGCAGTTTGGCTAGCAACCCTCCCTCGAAAACAAGCTAGCGAATTGAATGAATTATCTCAATGGAGGCGTCTCAGTCTTGGCCTACTTCTCGGGGATTAAGGCATATGACAACAGATATATAGATAACCTTGTCAATGTCAGATATTTCGGCTAAAACAGTACCACATGATATAATTGCAGATATTCAAGGGCCACATATCCTGGTTCCTCCCTCGCCACACCCCTTACACCCAGGTGCTGTCCAGCCACCTAACAAGACTGCTGGAGACTGGAGTGTTGGCCAAGTTTTACCAGGACCATAAGGGCATCCTCATAGGGAAGGACACTCAGGTACGTATGTATATATATAAACTTTGGCACCTTCCCCACTTTTCCATTTATGTATTATTATTATTATTATTATTATTATTATTATTATTATTATTATTTGTTTTTTGTTTTTTTATGTATACTCTGGCACCTTCCCCAGTTTTCCCATTTACTTATGATTATTATTATTAGTATTAGTATTTATTAGTATTTGTTTATTATTTTTTTTTTTTTATGTTTTTTTTTTATAGGGGTGGCCGACTCGAGACAGAGCCCGAACAGGGACATCACAACACAAAACAAAACATCTCACACACATCTAGGACACTCAGGTGGGTCATGCAATAATCTCGCCAGTGTTCGGGTGCCCAACCCCGAACTAGGCGGGTGCCCAACCCCGAAAGGGGTTGAAATAGGGGAGCTATCCCCCCGCCAAAGGTGGCTTTCTAGGGCCTTTCCTAGCTGATGCTGAGAGGATTGGGTTCTAGTCATGTGGTGATGGGCTGGTCTATCAGAGTGAGAGCTGAGCGATCTCTGCCATACCCATAGCTTACTCTGACTGTTCCTATTACTTATATATTTTCTAGATCTCAAGTGACGGCGTCTCTTCCGTGGATCTACCAAGATTGGAAGCCAAAGCATCACATTTTTCCTTTGCCCCTCAACTTTCTCTTCATAATTGCTGAGGGGCACAGGGCCCTGGGTGTGGCTTTGGTTTCCCGGGCGTTTCCGCACCCTCCTCAGCTCCCCGCCATGGAGTGGCTTCGGTCACCCAGGCTTTATTGTGGTCAGCAGGGAGGGTTCTGTGGGGGCGCTCGGTTATGGCCTTGGCCTTGCTCGGGGCCTTGGGGCTGTTCGGCCAGGCAGCTTGGGGAACAACAACAACAACAACAACAAAACCACTTAAGAACCCTCTTCGAGATAAATGTGTACATTTTTCATTAGAAAAAATTTCCTGACAAAGGCCGGGACGTCTTAAATTACAGGCTCGGTATCGCTCGCCAGAAAAATAAATCGACACCTAAATGGCACAAAAAGTCTTCAAATTGACAAAAAAGTTCTTAAAATCGCCAAACTAATGGGCCGAACATCTTAAAATCTAAAAACCAATCAGGCTTCGAACTATCTTACTTAACCCTTTTTTATTGACACAGATACTTCTTAAACTGCACAAAATCGTCGAAATATAGCTTGAATAAAAACAAAATGCGTCGCGGTACAGATGGGGTTAAGAGGGGATGCCCATATTTATATATTGTATAAATATGTTTGTATATATATATATTTTTTTTTTCCCCTCCCTAAACCTCAAAGACCCTCCTTCAAGATAAATTTGTACGTTTTTTGTCCAGGTTCGTGGTGACGGAGTGCTGAACCTGGGCCATCTACAGGGAGCCTTCATCGTCCTGGTGTTGGGACTACAGGCTGCGGCTCTCCTGCTGGCGGTCGAGTTCTTCTGCTCCTAAGGGGTGTTTGTCCGGTCCCCCTTCTCCCTCATGTTTAGCCTCATTAGTTTTCAAATTTGATGACGTTCGGTCCATTAGTTTCGCGATTTAAGATCTTTTGCCCTACTTCTTTGTTAATATTATAACTGTTCGTGCCATTTAGGTGTCGTTATTTTCCTGGCGAGCGATAGCAAGCCTGTAATTTAAGAGGAATCGGCCTTCGGACGCGACATTTTTCTATTGAAAAATGTACAAATTTATTTTAAATGAGGGTCTTGGGTGGTGTTTTGTGTTTTAAGCTTGATGGAGGTTTAGGGAGGAAACTAAAAATATAGAAAACATAATTATAAATGAGGAAATATACAGTATACGCGCATCCCCCTTAACACTTAGTAGGGGAAATCATGGGTAGAATATACCCAGTGACATGGTATTACTGCAGGGTATATATGGTTTTGGCATTGGCATAATAACCTGTCCCGACTCAGTAGGTGTATCGTTAACCCCTTCCGTACCGGCGACGTCTTTTTAAAGTTTATTCTTGCTATATTTAGACGAGTTTATGCAACTTAAGAAGGATCTGCGGTAGTAAAAAGGATAAGAGAGATTGTTCGAAGCCTGTTATTTGCTGGAGCCCTTTTTAAGCTGAGTAAAAACGTCAAATAGTAGTCAGAATAAAGTTAAAAGGATGGCACCTGTAGTGAAAGGGTTAAGCCGGTATCACACAAGCAATTTTCCCCCCCAACATTTCTCCTTAAGGGAAGTCAGACCGTTTTTCTGGACCCCCTCCTCCCTAATGTTTAACTCCACTAGTTTTGAGATTTTAAGACGTTGGTTCCATTAGTTTGGGAATTTCATGATCTTTCACCTCATTTCATTGTCAATATTAGGACCCTTCGTGCCATTTAGGTATCGATGTTTTCCTGGCGAGCGATAGCGATCCTGTAATTTTAGGAGGAATCGGCCTTTGGCCGGGACATTTTTCTATCGAAAAATGTACAAATCTATCTTGAAGGGGGTTCTAAGGGGTGTTTTGCTAAGCTTGATGGAGGTCTAGGGAGAAACTAAAAAAATATATGAATAAATTAATTAATAGACCAAACAAACAGCCACTGTCCCCTCAACACTGGTCTGGCAGCTTGTGAGGTTTACATTGACAATATTCCTGTCGCCTGAAATAATCCACCATCAGTCTAGTTTCCGATACCAATGCAAAATATCCCAGAAATGTTGCCAGAAAAATGTTGATCGTCGAATGTTGACTATAAATGTTGTGAATAGCGGGGGTCGGTGTCTCTCTACTTGTTTAAGAGGGTTCACCGTTTGTTTTCTCTTTCTCTTCTGTTCTCTCTTTCCCTGGCTTGTATCCATTGTGCCCCATTCAGCCATCTGTTTTAAGACGTTTATCCCCATCCAGGTGTCGATTTCTTCCTGGCAAGAGATAGCGAGCCAGCATTGTATGGAGAAATCCGGATTCGCCGGAGAAATTATTCTATAGAAAAATTTACAAATTTAGCTTGCTGTCAAAACCAAAATATATATATGCTGGCTCGCTACCGCTCGCCAGGAAAATATTGACACCTGGATGGGGGTAAACGTCTTAAAACAGTAGGCCGAATGGGGCCGAATGGATACAAGCCAAAGAGAGAGGGAGAGAAAGAGAAAAAAGCGAGGTAGGCTCCCTTAATATATTCCTTGTTTACTTATGTTAACCCTATGAGTACCAGCGACGGGTGTGATATTTTATGCTAGCTGTTTTTAGACGATGTTATGCAGCTTAGGAAGGATCTGGGGTAGTTAAGGAGAGACTGACCGTTTGTTTGGTCTATTAATTCATTTATTCATATATTTTTTAAGTTTCCTCCCTAGACCTCCATCAAGCTTAGAAAAACACCCCCCTAGACCCGCCTTCAAGATAAATTTGTACATTTTTCGGTAGAAAATGTCCCGGCCGAAGGCCGGTTCCTCTTAAAATTGCAGGCTCGCTGCCGCTCGCCAGGAAATAATCGACACCTAAATGGCACGAAAGGTCTTAAAATTGACAACGAAATGGGACGAAAGGTGATCAAATCGCCAAACTAATGGGCCGAACGTCTTATAGTCTCAAAACTAGTGGGGCTGAACATTAGGGAAAAGGGGGTCCAGAAAAACGGTCTGCCTCCCCTTAAGGTCATGAAAAAACAAAGTTGGATTCGCATAGTTGTAGCAGCCCATTTCAAGTATATTGTACTGTTTTACTTTTTTCAAATAAATTAATATTCTCTCCAATTTCCACAACTCATATTTTAATTACATTTCCTTTCCTACTTTACAATACTAGTATATAGACTAAAGGCTCAAATACAAACACTAATTTTCAGCATTGAATTTAAAATAGAACCATTTTATTTATATATTTCTTCCTGGGGTACGTGCATAATATCTGAGTATGCATGTGGCATTTCTCAAACACTTGCATTCTGTATATGCCATGCCTGCGTCGGGCTGTGAGATTTATAATAATTGTTATTATTTTATGTAAAATAATTAAAACGTTTTATATCATGTGGGTTTAACACTCCATTCAAGCCTTCATGGCACTGTGTAATTCTTTACCCATACTCAACAACCCTCTGCAGGCGAGAAACAAACTGGTGCCGAGGTATGTGAGCATTTACACTGTAGTGGCGGTGCCCAACAATTGCCGAATCACAGTTGACGTACCAGGACGAGGCCCTGTGACGTACCATGCCAACCATACTCGGCCCTTCTTTGCCAGCGACGCCTCTTCACCCACGAGAGCCGCCCCAGTTTGCTCCCTTGACACCCCTTTTCCACTCCAACGATCCACACCTCCAGAACTTGCTAAGGGAGCCGCTTGCATACCCGCATACCCGACTTAACAGTATCGTCAGGACCTTCCCACACTTCACCCCCAAGTACAGCCCCTACCACCCCTCCCGCCATGCACCTTCCCCATTTTGCCCCTACCCTTACACTGCCCAGGACACCCCCTACAACCCCTCTGCTCGGCTCCCCACCTCATGCCGTGGTGCCCTCCCAATGGACATCTGAAGGGACCTCCCAGCACCACCATGCCAGGATACCCACCCAGGTTGTAAGCGAACCCCCTCCCCTTTCACAACAGCCACAGATTACCCCGGGGGCTTGACCTAGAAGCTCGCCCCTTTTTATCCCTTAGACTGAGCCAGAGTTAAACAATACTGCCCAGCAAATCAGGACCTGCTCAAGTCGCCTCTCTAAGCCACTTAATCGCTTCAAGGTGATAAATACTCCCTTACCTAACGCCAAAAATAATTCAACCCCCATTCTTACTTGAGAACAACCTCACCAAACTGCTTCACCGTCATGGTCAACTTTGTCTGCCTCGCGATCAATGGCACACTGGTGCATACTGCCACCTTCCGCTATCACCACTTCTCCTGGAGCGTCACTAACAACAAACAACTCTCCTAACTTTTCCCGACCCACCCCCTGAGAGTGCTCTACATTACCCTCAGTTAAAAAATGGAGGGGCCTCAAGAGTGTTCCTCCTACACCTTCGGAATTATGCCCACCAACACCAGCTGCATTTCCTGTGTCACGCCAACAGGTGCCTCTGGATGTGGTCCCGAGGACGGGACTGTGTTTTCAGCGGAGGTGATGATGAGCGAGACCCCAAGAAACCACAGAGCTGCAGCACCCATGGAGAAGGTTGACAATCCACATCCCTCCAAACTCGAGGGTGAAGGAAATAGTGGTGAGGTACTTTCAGGAGAACGATTGCCCAGGCCCTACCCAGCACCCATACCCCTCATAAAGTTTGAAGCAGAAGATTCTACTTCCCCAAACCTTCCCCAGCAATAACCCCGGGGAAAATCCCGGATTCGGGAACATGGGAGAGACAGGTGGATTAAGCCGCGACCTCAGATTGGCCAGTCAGGGCAGACTTGATACTCTCTAGACCTTCCCGAGCACCAACACGCAGAAAACACAAATTCAGGATCACGGGAGGGATGGCGAATTTGGCCATAACCTCTGATTGGCCAGTCAAGACAGCCTCCACACAGTTCAGATGTTCCCTAGCATCAACCCGGAGAAAACCCGGATTTGGAGGGACAAGTTCTCGAGCACCTACTCGGAGAGAGCCAGGATTTGGAATCACAAGGAAAACGATGGATTAGGCTCCGATTCATAATTGGTCCTGCCTGGTACAGCAGATAGGCCCTTCGATCCAGAACTGGGCCATATGAGGCCCGACATTACCCCCAGAAAGGAAGAAGTTTTGGGACTGAACACAAGCTCAAATCTTGGATTTACACAGGACACACTTCCAGCAGAAGCAATCCAACCTGGTGAACAGCACTGGCGATCTTAAAGGATTTCTGAGAAAGAAATGAAACAATCAAAAGGCTGACAACCTTCTTCCTGAAGAAGATGAATTGATTGCCTCTAGCCTGCTGAAACTGCCACTGAATGTTTATCAATCACTGGAGTGCCCTTAACTGAGCGATGACGACAACTACAACAGCTGATCCGGCAGTGGAAAGACGAGCTACCCCAAACTCTGCAAGCCTAGCGGGAGGGTTCACCCGTATTGGGAGGAGAGTCGGAGAACAAGTCCTGGTAGTGACGACTTTGTCCCTGAAGCAGAAGTCCGTTCCTGAAGGAGGAGTTGATGTCTAAGGCCCTCATCTTTCCAGACCCCTTGTTCCAGAAGGAGGAGTCTACGTTTGAAGTCACCACTACTGAGGCTAACGTTCGAGCCGTTTTTTCCTGAAGTCGCCACGACTCAGGCCACCATTCCAGCTTCTTTGTTCCTGAAGCCGCAGTCTGTTCCTGAAGGAAGAGTTGACGTCTGAAGTCGCCAAAACTCGGTCCCTCGTCCCTCGCCCCTGACTTGTCTAGGAAGCAAGGACGCCGAGATGCCACGTCCAGTCCCCTAATATTTAACAGATCCCCATACTCCCACACTACCCGCCCGACGTATAGGTCCCCAGTTACCAGATAGCCAAAACTGTGTTGTATAAATATGTTTTCCCTATATTATTCATTCTGTTGTAATTCTATGTTCATTGTATGTTTCTCATCTGTGGAAATATTTCGAAATATACACTTTTTTACTATGGCCGTTTAGGAGTACGGGCATTCTGACGATGGCCGTTTAGGAGTGTGGTCGTTGCGATTCTGGCCGTTTAGGAGTGTGGCTGTACCGACTATGGCCATAAAGGAGTGTCTCCGTTTTTACTTGGAACCGGATCACTTGCCACAGTAATGACAAGGGGTTTGTTGCCAATCATTATCTTGCTCTTCCAACCACCACTAACCCTTTCAATCACATGATGTTGACTTTTACTTTAATCTATCTACATCCCGATTATAGTATGGAATTTTGGGGGGTATTTTAAAAAATTAAAGAGTTTATTTACATATTCACAGCCTTTTCATTCCCAGAGGTTCTTTTCACGTTAAGATATATGTTCTGCCAAAAGTAAAATGTTTTCGTCTGATTGAAGAGGTAGCTTGATAGGGTTCTAGGAGCAAACTTCCAATCTTTCTTCTATTCAACAGCTGAGCTCTGGAACTCTCTCCCTAAATCCATCTTTCCCTCATCCTATGATTTAAATTGCTTCAAAGCCTGTGTTTCCAGACATTTTGGCTCGAACATTCCTTGATTTTGCCTTGTCACTCTTTCAACTCTGGGGGAGGCACTCGTCACAGGCAGTTTTGTCTTTTGTCTCCCTGATCCATATACAAAAAAAAAAAAAAAATCCCCCTCCCTTAACCCTAGAGGTGATAACAGTTTCGCCAGCAGACCTCCACCCCTTAGACACAGCATCAGCCAGAAGAGCCATGTATGTCCTAGGTTCAGCACTCCGGCACTAGCAATCTGTACCACAGGGCGTTGACAATGTTCACTCCTTCAAAACTATGACGCATTTTATCAGCATATTCTGGCTACTATTAGACGATTTTATTCAGCTATGGACAGATCTGTGGGAATCAGAGGCAAACACGGTGAATGACAAGAAACTGGTGACCCCCGTGTGTCTGATCTATATCAACATAAAAAATAAAAAAAATAAGCACTACAAACCATTAATGATTTCGTTTTCCGAATTTTATTCTGTAGACATCTAATTCCAAAATATCATCCCTTGCATGGGATGAAATATTGGAGCATACACAGATAACATGGCAGTCACAAAGATAATAGTATATGGAAAATTACATAGGGATTATTACTTGGAAGGACAGCCTAGAGATGCTTTGAATAGAGGCAATAACAAATTGTTTAGTTTAATGGCAGAAGAACTCCACGGCTAAGACTATAGCAGCTGCCTGCAGTCCCAGCACTAGTATAATAAAGGCACCTTGTAGATGGCCAAGGTTCAGCACTCCGTCACCACGAACCTGTACAGAAGAAAGATCTGTTAAATCTATTTAAAGTCAATATCTACATTGTCAAATTTTACTTGTAATTCGGAACTAATTGACTATAACAATGCTGATGGCCATTTAAGAGTTTTAATTTGAAACAGTTTTTAAGCGCCTCAGAAATATGACATTATTTTTAACACATAAATAATATGTAATATATAAATGTGCAAAAAGGGATGATCAATCACCTTTTCCAGTCAAGAGAAAATAAAGTCATCCACCAAGCAGCAATCAGAGCCGTATGCATTCTAATTCTCTATGGACCATGTACTCACCCCCTACTTTCAGTAGTTCTCCAGAAATGCTGTAGGTACCAGGTGCTTTTCCACCCGTCAGCTTAGTCACAGCTTTCTCAGCAATGGAGGGTGTTTTTACTGATTGGTAGATCAAGAGCCGGTGACTGGTCATATATTGGTTGAGTTTGTCCACCATAAGGAGTTCCATGTACGGTACAGATATTCAAAGGAGCAGGCCTTACACTCAGTGTCATCCAATGTGACTATGTAATCTGTCATTCAAACTGAGTTAACCTGGGGGGCTTATTTAGAGCAGAGTTTCTTGGGGGCTTGGTAAGTTGGCTGAAGATTATTTGAAGAGAAATGGCCATCAATCTCCTCATCAATTACCCTCACATCACTCCTTATCTCTCTGCAGGAGAGCTCATGCTCCAAGGGAGAGTTTCCTGTGTTTGACCCAGTCTTCAGTCAATCTGACAGCATGACTTTCTTCTAGAATGTACAGTGTCTTGCCCAATATAAATTCCCTCTTTGACCAAGGCTTAGCCCCAACACATTCAACATCTGCCACAAGCTTCTTATGTTTGAAGCTATCCCACAGTTCTATGGGGTCCTTCTGTGAACCAAGAACTTCTAACCAATTTTAGACTGTCAATGCATACACCTATGCATACTTCTCATCCTTGAGCTTACCATGATGAAAACTTTTCAGATAACATTTTGATATTTGGGGGGGCTTGAGGCACAGACTTAGGGTAGCAACAATGAGCCTATGGTCAGTAGCAAAAACTCGACACTCCTGTACACCTTACAAATTCTGAAGGATTCTCCAATTAGTTTTTACAAGACTGTGGTCAATCTCGTCTGTGCCACTGCCAGCATTGCAATACCAAGTCCAAGAATATACGTCTGGTCTGTGGAACCAAGATCCAACAATCCTCAAGTTCATGGACATTGCAAATTTCAGGAAGATAATTATACTGTTGTTCAAGTCAGCAGAGCTATGAGGTCTACACACTTCTCATAGGCATCCTTGTCAGTGCCAATAACTGCGTTGAAGTCACCTAAATCAATGAAAGCGTCTCAAGTGCAGAAATGCTCCACAAAAATTATAATTTATAGTAAGGTCAGATATCATGTTACAGCTTCATTATTATATTGTGCAATGTGAGCAATGGGCCATTTTGTATTATTCTAGTGGATATCAGTGATGAGACTCTAGCTTGACCCACCTGGCTGTCCCGACCCATGAGGCTGCCCTTGTGGTCCTGGTAGATCTTGGCCAACACCCCAGTCTCCACCAGTCTGGTGAGGTGGCTGGACAACACAGGGGTGTACGGGGTGTTGCGGGGCAGGAACCAAGACATGTGTCCCTTATATAACTGAAAATATAAACTGTGTGGCTATATAATCAGAGGTATCAGTTATTTACCAAGTACGTCAGGTACTTGTATGTAATTGGCCTGGAGGAGTCCCTCTGATTGATCAACATCCACTTACAGTAGTTAAATGTGTTCATGTAGGAATATGTCCAACTGAAGCTAAATACAGTTATTATATATTTTTACCAAGGAGTTTTGCCATCGTTATTTGAAGGGACATGTGATTATAACTCACTCTTTCCATATTATCCCATAATGGCAAGCATTACAGTTAACTTGATCCACATAACTCAAATTGAAAATATTCACTATTTGAGTTAAGTAATTTGACATGATCCCATAAACGATTACTAGTACATTCACATCTAATATCTTTAGAATGCTTATTGGAATAATTGTTCACCTCGAGCTAAATCCGACAACTATACAAATATATATATCACAAATAAAACTTTATCCTTAACTTCATATCTATATTATCTACATTTATATAGTACAGGAGGCCATAAATGTACAGCATGTTACAGAAGAGAGAGAGAGAGAGAGAGAGAGAGAGAGAGAGAGAGAGAGAGAGAGAGAGAGAGAGAGAGAGAGAGAGAGAGAGAGAGAAAAGAGAGAGAGAGAGACCTGATCCTCCATTATGTAGGTGGAACGCGTGATCTTCTTCTTGTGCTGGACGTAGATGAAGTAGTCGACAGCATCAATAAGAGCGCAAGTCCCGTCATAAACCTTCGGCAATAGGGTCTTATAGGGATCGATAATAGAGAGGTCCGGTTCCAGGTGGAGCTTCTTCCGGAGAGCTGCCAGGGTGGGGTTCGGCGAGGTCTTTAAAGCATCAGGCACAAAGCTTCCGTAGTCCAGCATACAGGGTCTTCAGGGAGGATGGTCAGTGAAGGAATCAGAGAAGAAATAATTAGCTATTATAAAGGAAAATATATTGCGAGTTTCGGGCTATTTGGGTATTAGAGCCGCAGACATCGATATTTAGTAGGAATACAAACATTATATGAGCTTTACTATTAGTATTATTATTATTAGTATTATTAGTAGTAGCAGCAGTAGTAGTAGTAGTAGTAGTAGTAGAATTATTATTATTATTATTATTATTATTATTATTATGTAAGCTACCGAAGCCTTCCAACAGGGTGCAGAAACAACAGTAAAGGTTGAATCCACACAAAATACCCGAAGGTACTGGAGAAAAGCAACGGCAACAAAGAAAACATATATACATAATATTTGCTGGATATGAGTTAATGTATTTATTTATGAACTAAAACCACATTTAACTAGTGATTCTGCATTAAATTCATGTCTACAGCTACAATGTCCTTGTAGCCCGAAATGAGCAAGTTGTCAATAAAGGAGACGCCAAGAATATATATGTTCAGTAATTTAACCCATTTGCCAGTTTAGATAAGGGGAGCCGGAAAGCATCAATTTTGGGTTTTCGTGCTAAAATCCTTCCTACAAGTGAAGTGTAAGTGAAGAGTAAAAACACCATCCGATATCTTCAACGCCCCCCCCCCCCCCCACCCAAATATCGAACCTCTGAAACTTATATATTTTTGTTTGTGCCAAAATCCTTCCTACAGTGTAGGAAAGTGCAAGTGAAGAGTAAAAATCACCATCTGATATCTTCAACGCCCCCTCCCTCCTTCCCTCCGAGGCTCCGTCCCGTGCATGATACCGTCGACCCTGGCGATAAATGTGCTATCTACATGTAAAATCTACTGTTCTCATGAATATTACTCGATATCGTCCATACTTTGCAGACAAGTTCCTAAAGTATCTACGCAACTTTGGACCACAGGAAATTGTGTTTACAACTATGGGTTGTTTTTAGCAAAAAGAAATTTATCATAATATACTGTAGGGCCCCGATACCATACACATACATTCAATATTTTTTTCCACTGCTTGTAAGTATCAATGGGGAATACTACACATTGTAGGTAATATAGTTAGGCTACTTTTTAAAAAAACAGGCGATTTCTATTGGTAAATATATGATCCTTGAATTTTATATTGGTATAAAAAGGATTTCGCTGCTGCGCGCGTGCGCGAAAGGTGATGAAAATGGCACCAGATATTCCTTAGAGCACTGGGATCAAATACTATAAATGTTTACACAATATTGGGTATACAACTGGGATTAGCCTACTAAGGTACAGGCTACCCTTTAAGGGGGGATGAGCGTATTTATTTGCTCATTTATGTATTTTTTGTTATTATGTTTTTAGTTTCCTCCCTAGACCTTCATCAAGCTTAAATATATACGCCTCCAAGACCCTCCTTCAAGATAAATGTTTACATTTTTCGTTAGAAAAATGTACGGTACTTCCAAGCAGACTAAACATATTGACATTTATAGGATTCGAACCTGGGTTACCACATACAGATCTTAAACACTCTAACCATTATACCATCAAGACACACCACCTTACATGTACTTGGACTGTAGCAATTCCTCGGCTGTCTGTATCCTGGCAGAGTACACGGGCACGGTGAGCACAGCCACCAGGTTCCCGGTGTACGTAGCTGCCAACACAAACACCGACAACCACCACACCACCAGCCACACCCTACCCCACCACACCACCACCTCACACGGATCCATCGGTTGTATCACCACACCACCACTGATCTATAGAACAGGGGAGAGAGATAATTAAGGGGGGTCACCGTTTTTTTTTATCTTGCTCTCCTGTTCTCACTTTCCCTGGCTTGTATCCATTCGGCCCCATTCAGCCAACTGTTTTAAGACGTTTATCCCCATCCAGGTGTCGATTTCTTCCTGGCGAGTGATAGCGAGCCAGCATTGTATGGAGAATCCGGCTTCGCCGGAGAAATTTTACTATCGAAAATGTACAAATTTAGCTTCCTATCAAAACAAAAATATATATATGCTGGCTCGCTCCCGCTCGCCAAGAAAATATTGACACCTGGATGGGGGTAAACGTCTTAAAACAGTAGGCTGAATGAAGCCGAATGGATACAAGCCAAAGAGAGAGGGAGAGAACGAGAACAAAAGCAAGATGGGCCATTTAACTGGTCCCCTTTCGTCCTCATCTTTAGCCCCATTAGTTTTCAGATTTTAAGACGTTCACCCCTTTAAATTGTCGATTAAAAGACCCCCATTTCCTTGTTAATATGAAGACCTTTCATGTTATGAGTCGATTTTTTTTCCTCGCGAACGATAGTGAGCCTGTAATTTTGGAAGAACCGGTCTTTGGCCAGGATATTTTTCTACCGAAAAATGTAAAAAAATATCTAGAAGCGGGATAAAATGGATGTTTTCTTAAGTTTGATGGAGGTCTAGGAAGGAAACTAGAAAAATAATTAATAAATGAAAAAATTGACAAAAAAGTTAACCATCCCCCTTAACCCCTACTGTGCCAGCGGCGTCTTTTGTATTATATTCAAGCTATATTTACAGGATTGTGTGCAGTTTAAGAAGTATCTATGGTAGTGAAAAGTGTTAAGTGAGATACTTTGAAGCCTTTTAATTGCTGGAGGCCTTTTTGAAACTTAGTAAAATTGTCTAATAAATGCCAGAATAATTGTTCAAAATTGTTTGTTCTCTACTTTTTAGATCCCTTCCTAATTATTAAACTCAACAATACACACCTTATCCCTTGATTTTGAACCGTAAGAATATTCATATGTTGTAGCCTACATACTATAGACCGCTCCACATGTAATGTCAAACATATAAATATACTTGTCTTAACATCACAATATTAAACAACACCACTATTAAGGGGGGATGGTTCACTTTTTGGTCGATGTTTTAATGTATTTATTTATGTTTCTACTTTCCTCCCTAGACCTCTATCAAACTATAAAAAAGACATCCATTAGATCCCCCTTCTAGATAAATTTGTACATTTTTCGGTAGAACATTTTCCCGGCCAAAGGCCGGTTCTTCCAAAATTACAGGCTCACTATCGTTCGCCAGGAAAACAAATTGACACCTAAATAACATGAAAGTTAAAAAAAAAAAATACAAAGAAATGGTGCGAAAGGTTTCAAAATGGGCAAATTAATGGAACGAACGTCTTGAAATCTCAAAACTAATATGCTAAACATGAGGGTGAAGGGGGCCCAGAAAAAGCGACTACCTCCCCCTTAATATCACTTAGCGACTCTCCCTACTCCCCCCTCTCCCTTCCATTTATGGGTTCTGCCTCTATCACGTTTCACCATTATTATTATATACATACTTGATGTTATCTATTCATCAACTTTAAGTTTAACTCTATACTCAACATTCAGACTTAAAGCAAAATTGTGAACTCAGAATCTATCTATCTATCTATCTACTCAGCCCTATTCCCCATTTTTTTCCTTTTTCTACCGGGTGTGGCCAACTCGAGACAGAGCCTTTAAGTATAATTGTCTATTCGACATTCAGTTTACGTTTGATTCACTCACAGTTGTACCTATGAATGAATACCTTATACACTATGACTTTGTACTCTGTCCTAGTTGTAGTCCCCCAGTCAATATTAGATACATTGTACCCATAAAAGGTAAGTCTACGGATCCCAGATCTGTGGTCTTTTAATAATAATAATAATAATAATAATAATAATAATACTGATGATGATGATCATAAGAATGAATACGTGCATTCGTAATAATAAAACTAGCTAATTTTGTTTTCGCCAACGACAGTCAAATTAAACAAAACCCAGACTTGGTTTAAAGTGTATATTCAATATATATATATATATATATATTATATATACGGTATAAGTGTGCGTGTGTTTTTTTTTTTTTTTTTTTTTTTTTTCTATCTTCATCTTGTAATTCATCTATTTGCTACTAAGGTTAAGACTGCTATTTGTATTTTTCTATTCACCTTATAACTCAAATAATTAGGGTCCTTATGTCATATAATATTAACCATTCCTCATGATACACCTATTCTTGTACAAGGTCTTGTATTTAAGCACTATGAAACCGTTCAAATTTACCTATTACAATGGACCAGTTAATAATTATATTATTGGTTCACCTTGAGAGCCATAGCCAGTGGGTCGTTGGTGTGGTGGAGACGGTGAAGCAGTAGTGCCAGAGTTGAGGCGACAGTCACCGTAGTAATGACCACCAAGCCCCAGGTCAAGGTAGAGAAAGGGTAAAGGACATTCCTCCATTGTGGCAGTGGTGGAGGTACCTCTAACATGATAGCAAAACCGCTCTCCCAGTGTGGATACATCCAATCAAAATCAGCTTTTACATCAGGATATATCATTTGACCATTGAGCATTAGATGTTTGCCTCCATACATCAGTTCACCAAACATTCCAGTCCACGTCCCATTTACTTTTGAGCCCCACAGGAGACTTTCTGGAAAATTAATAGAAAAGTTGAAGTTCAGCTTATTTCCAATAACTCTTAGAGCATCTGGATTTCCTCCGATACAACGACCATTTTCATCCATGTAAGTAAAAGGCTCATCATAACACAACACAGTCACCGCCAACCTTTGACCTCCGAAGTTACTAAAGCGTGAAGGAAATAACGATTGGAAACTGTGAAACGTATCAGGATTCCATACTCCTAGCGATGTTTTGGTGAATGAATTCCCCGAGTGGGTGCTGTAAGTTGGCAAGCTAGTGTAGGCAGTGAGGCGAGGTGAGCCGCCCCGAACTGACAACTGCAGCAGCAAGATGAACTGTGACCGCTGGACGACGGGCTGACTGAGGACGGACGTGGTGTTGAGCTGGGGGTTGAGGCACACCAGAACAACATAGCTGGGGTTCCAATCTATATTGTCTGCCAGGAGAAGGAGGAAGTCTGTAGGGTCGTCATGAAAGAGAAAGAGAGTAGTAAGAGCAGAGTCCTTGGTTTGTTCTGAAAAATACTTGTTCTGGAGGATTGAGTGTTGGGATGAAAGGATCATTCTTGAACGAGAGTTTTCGGTTGCTTTCATAACACTGCCCATATCAACCTGGCGTTGACTGAGTTCATCCGTGATTATCAGAAGGTCGGTGTCCCGCATCGGTCCAGAGACCAGAGAGATGAGAGCCTTTTGACCAATAAGATGATTTTCTGAGTGAGAAGAGGGTCGCGTTAGTCAGTGACCTAACTGATGTGTATCTGTATTGTACAAAAATGCCACCATACTGTATATGGATATTTGGGTTTGTAGTATACAGTTACAAGCGGGTTAATTCCTGACCTGCCATAATAGAGGATAAGTCTAGGGAGTCAACAGCCTCTGCAGGAACTGAAGCCAGGAGAAGGAGAAGGAAGACAAGTTGTCTGGTGGACGGCTCCATGACGAGTGATCCACCAACACCTTGGCTGTCAACACTCAGCCCCTCACCACCACCAGATACACCACGCATGCTCGACCTTTATTCCGTGGTCTCTGCGCAACTCATAATGCAGAATTTAACAACCAATCTGTCTGGTCATACAAACCTCTTCATTTACAGCAACAACAAATCAACATTACAGACAATATGGCATTAGTAAACTGTTTCACTGATTGGCAATCTGAGAAGTGAAGGAGAGGATGTTTTCGTATGGTGAATAACAACAAACGTTTCTAATGATGTGGATTTAAAATTGCTTGAAATATATCTTCACATTATTGTAGATAATCCAGTGTTATCACCGGTGTTCAATCTTCTAGTATTTTTAGATCAATTGAGTGGAAATATGTGAAGGAATATTAAGGGGGATGGTTCACTTTTTAGTAGATTTTTTTCACTTATAAATTTATTTTCTAGTTTCCTCCCTAGACCTCCATCAAACTTGAAAAAAACATCCATTAGATCCCCCTTCTAGATGAATTTGTACATTTTTCAGTAGCGGTCTTCCAAAATTATAGGCTCACTTTCGTTCGCCATGATAAAAATCGACACCTAAATAACTCGAAAGGCCTTAATTTTAACATAGACATGGGGCAAAATGTCTTAAAATAGACAAAAATTACTGGGGCTATCATGTTAAAATCTGAAAACTAATGGGGCTAAGATTGAGGGGGAAGAGGGTCTAGAAAACCAGCTCATCTCCCCTTAATAGCTTTTCAATAGGCCCGTTCACAAATGAGTGTACCGTGTTCGATTCCTAGGATAAAGGGCTTGAATGAGGCGCAGGTTCTTATCAAGTGCATGTAAAAGTTTATTAGTTAACCCTTTGAGTACCAGGGACGTCCTTTTTATCATATTCTGGCAACTATTAGGCTATTATATTCAGCTTAGGAGGGACCTCTAGCGATAATAAGGCTTCAACCAATCTCAACCAACCCTTTCAACTACCCCAGATCCTTCCCAAGCTGCATAATCTAGTCTAAATATAGCTAGAATAATATACATCACACGTCGCTGATACTCAAAGGGTTAAACGAGGCCATTCAAGATCAACAGGTAGAAACAGTAAGAAGCTTAAAAGGGGGGGGGGGGGGGGCGGGAATATTCCTGGACCCCTTCTCTCTCATGCTTAGCCCCATTAGTCTTGAGAGATTATAGATGTTCGCCCTATTAGTTTGGCTATTATAAGCCTTTCGCCCCATTTTGATGTCAATTTAGGACCTTTACATTCCTTTTAGGTGTCAATTATTTTCCTGGCGAGTGATAGCGAACCTATAATTTAGGAGAAACTGGTCTTTGGTCGGGGTATATTTCTACTAAACAATTCACAAATTTGTCTCGAATGTGGGTCTTGAGGATAATTATATAGTGTATATATATATATATATATATATATATATATATATATATATATATATATTATAGGTTTGACTCCCAAAGGGAAGTGGAGAAAACCTAATATTTAGTAGGGCCCCGTAATCATTGACGACTTCGCCTATAAATAATAATAGTCTCCATTCAACATCCTGCGCCAGCATTTTGAATAGCCCGAGCGGAAGTATCATGGAGTACTCGTCATAAGTGTACGCTTAATTCCCCCATGGGATTGTCATTTTGATCGGGTACCCTACAGAAAAAACTCTGTAATAAATAAAAAATAAAAAATTACTTAATATCTGTTATCTTATGACTTGCCATATTCGTGGATTTCTCATGTTTTGCTTCCCCGACTCCAGGCCCTCTAGAGGCCATCTTCGTCCTTTACTGATATACCAAGAATAAACTATAGAAATCAGCGAATGGGAAGTGGGATGGTTGGGAGGGCCCGAGTCGTCAATGATTACGGGGCCCTACTAAATATTAGGTTTTCTCTACTTCCCTTTGGGAATCAAACCTATTATTTTGAGCCATAAAGTTGAGAATTCAGAGGAGTCGAAATCGGGAACACGAGAGCAAGTGAGTTTGTTGTGCACATATGCACAACATCCGCCTTTGGCTTTGAAACTAGGATAGAGAAAGTAGGAGGATATGGAGAAGGGGCTGCTGGAAGTTGTCTCAGATACCTGTGTTTCGGTGAGGAAAAGAAGATCAGGTTTGTAGGAGGAGAGATGGTGTTCTATTGAGTAAAAATTAGAGGAAAGACCGCGAATATTGCAAAACGTTGATAGTAAGAGTGACAGGTCGTGGTCCGGAGCATTTTTATTTATTTATTTATTTTTTTTCTATATTCCAACTTACTTCCTCTCTGGCATAGGCTGAGAGCCTTAACATTCACCGCTTTACAATGAACAGTGAAGCCCGTGAGGTCTTGTTCCAGTCTAGGGAGTGAGACATGTGAAGCACACAGAGTACAACGAGCACCTGCCATCTTGCCTTCACATGAGGCACGGTGCTCACTCCTGGCCCGAAACGACCCCCTCTCTGAAGCCACCTCGTTCCTGTGCTTCACAGTCTCACCCCCTACACTCGGACTCTCACACTTACACACACACAACGCCACCTGTTGAGCAGATAACTCACCAGGCATTGCACCCCTATAGCATATTTTGAATATGGGAATATTCATACAGTGCTATTTAATCAGGGAACAATGAGGGTATTTTATTGACGTTTCGGTGGGCTTGTGGTAATGCACTGATACTAGGTACAGCACAAATTCCATTTAGAGGGGTCGTCAGTGGAAGGTCGGGCAGGTGTGGGGGCATTTATGGTCTTCCCCCCCCCCCCCCCCCCGAACCCCCTGGGGACTACGAGGCTGGGCCTGTGTTCATCATTGAATCATCTTTTTTGTGGAAGGAGGAAGTGTGATGTGCATGTTAAGTGTAGTGAAGTAGATAGGAGGAGGAGGTGTTTGTGAGAGCATGCTGGACTACTCTCGTGTAAGTGAGGCACAAAGACAATCAGTAAGAGAGGCCAAGCAAATGAAACAGGAATTCCAGCAACTCCTTATCGAATGCTCCCAGCCTCTCCTGGGTATAGCCCTGTTCGATTGGTGCCTACAATCTACCCCCATTCCCAATATTAGTCGCCTTGTACGACACGACACGACACGCAGTAGGACGCGTGGAGCATATTCTTTTTTTCCTCCACCATAAGATGGAGGCCCCCTTACCCCCAGGGGGGTATATATATATTAAGTATATATCACAAATACACGTGAGCCACTATATGTTTTAATCTCTCAGTGGGGTTCGAACCGCCGACCGTCAGGACGATAGCAGACGCTTTAACCAACTCCACCACGGCAGTCACCAGACTACCGTGGTGGAGTTGGTTAGACTGCCGTGGTGTTGGTTAAAGCGTCGGCTATCGTCCTGACGGTCGGCGGTTCGAACCCCACTGAGAGATTAATATATATATATATATATATATATATATATATATATATATATATATATATATATATATATATATATATATACCGGTATATATATATATATATATATATATATATATATATTATATATATTATATACTGTAGATAGATAGATAGATAGATTTTCCTCAAAGTGTATAGCCTAACAATAATTTAACCATTATAGATATGAAATTTCTTCTGACAAATAATAATAAAGACATTGATGATTTTAATTGCGAGTGAAACCCACTCAGTCAAATTTAGTCCGGAGCTTGGAGCTAGTAATATATATATTTAACAGTGTTTTATCACTAAGGAATCACAATGTAAATTATTATACTAATTACAATAGACAACTAATGATTATCAAGGAAATGTATTGAATTTATTGGTCAATACAATTGTAAATTATTATTTTATTAAATTGAAGTTTCCGGTGTACAATAATTACATCCAATTAAGCCGATATGAAATTGTTGAATACATTAACCGGAAAAATATTGCACGTGTACAAATTTGATCAACTTGTTAACATCAAAATATTTAGATCACAAACATCATCACACAATAACTCGTGTTTGTAATCAGTAGCAAGCTCTCCATAAATAATGGAATGCATTGGCTGTCTCAAAAGAAATATAATATACAAAACAGTATACCACAAACAGTACGTAATTTGCCTTAATATATATTTATGCTAAATAGATTTATGAGTATCATTAGAGTAAACATAATGATGTTAAATACAAATACAGAAATCTTTCATGCTGTTGTATATCTATATAATTTGAAACGTTTTGCTTATTCACTTTCTTCAAGTCCTTGATTGCCAATCAATTATAATTATAGTCTCTAGCCCACTCCTCTCTGGCAAGAGGCGAGGCCAAGATTCTTACTGGACGGCGGCCCACAGTGATGGTTAAGGGTGGGGTTGGGAGGAGAGGGCAACGCACACACGAACACACTGTGAAGCAATCCAGGAAGCTATCTTTGTGGGTTACTTTCTTGTAGTTATTTGAAAATGTTCGCATAATTTTGCATTATTTAAAATCCTGTATTCCATACTATTGAGAACAAACATATGCAATATTTTCATTAGCATGCATAAGTATAACTACCGGTGTGAAGTTGTGAACCATTAGTTATTATGTAGTGCAGTTCCCATTATTAGCAAAATGGAAGTTCAGGGAAGGCTTCAAAATAGATCAGTATAGATATGGCAGACTGGAACACACACACACACACACACACACACGCACACACACACACACACAGACAGATAGAGGGAGAAAAGGATAGTGAGTGTGAGTGTGTGTGTGTGGGGGGGCGGGGGGGGGTAACAGACTGGGAGGCAGAGAAACGGGGAGAGGGTGAGATGTGGTTGTCGTGGTGAGAGGCAAAGAGGGAGTGAGATAGAGTGAAATGGAGGTGTTGGAAAGGAAATATGGAATAGGAATATGATAGAACTTCATTAGAAACATTTGTGGGTGTGTGTGTGTGTGTGTGTGAATAACTAATCATAGTCATATGTCATCCTTACTGTTAGAGAAGTTTCATTCCTACGCAGGTAAAGCAATACCCATGAATACAACTTCAGTCTGAAGCATGTTGTGTGATTCGTATGCCACTTTAAACCTACAGTACGCGCATGGATTGTTTACTTGATAGAAGCATATGTTTCCTCTATACATAATAATGTTAACATAATTGTGAGATGAAAAACTAAAGTAATAAATACCAAAACAATATATATTATATTAACATACATTTATATGAATATAAATAGTAAGACGTTAATATGAACTCAGAGAAAAAGTGAGAGAGATGCATGGAAAAATGAGTATATCAGTTAAATCTTGGCTATGGCACTTGTATCTAAGTAGTAGTAATAATAATAATAATAATAATAATAATAATAATAAAAATTATAATTTCAATAATAATAATCTTAGATATATGTCATACTAATTTGTGAGGCTAAGGCAGGATTCAAAGACCTCAAATGCTTCACAGTGTGTTCGTGTGTGCGTTGCCCTCTCCCCTCAACTCCACCCCTAACTATCACTGTGGGCCGCCGTCCAGTAAGGGTCCTGCCCTCACCTCTTGCCAGAGAGGAGTGGGCTAGAGACTATGGTATCCGAGTGTACATTAGGGGTTATTTCAGTTATGAAAGGTTCTGGGATAGCTGTAAAATATCGGGAAAGCTATAGTTCACCTGTTATGTGATAAGTAGGTCTTGGGATTCCTATTTTATTTCTATGTGGATGAGGGAGACAAAAGGCAAAACTGCCTGTGACGAGTGCCTACCCCAGAGTTAAAAGAGTGACAAGGCCAAAATCAAATATGTTCATCATGATAGTTTTTTTTTTTTGTATGTGGAAGAATGAAGTGTGGTGTGCATGATTAGTGAAGTGGATAGGAGGATGAGGTGTTTGTGAGAGCTAGCTGGATTACTCTCAGTGTAAGTGAGGCACAAAGGAAAACAGTAAGAGAGGCCAAGCAAATGAAACAGGAGTTCCAGCGACTCCTTATCAAATGCCTATAACTCTCCTGGGTCTAGCCCTGCTCGATTGGTGCTTACAATCTCCCCCCAATACTCAGTTTAATTTCACTTGACGGTATATTGAATCCCTTAGCTACTGATTTTTCAATACTCAATAGGAAGAAAATGAAACTACTATACTGTATGTCGCTGCATCATATTAAGACCAAGTTTATATATCTAGTACCATATTTCACTATACTGTATGTCGCTGCATCATATTAAGACCAAGTTTATATATCTAGTACCATATTTCACTATACTGTATGTCGCTGCATCATATTAAGACCAAGTTTATATATCTATTACCATATTTCACTATACTGTATGTCGCTGCATCATATTAAGACCAAGTTTATATATCTAGTACCATATTTCACTATACTGTATGTCGCTGCATCATATTAAGACCAAGTTTATATATCTAGTACCATATTTCACTATACTGTATGTCGCTGCATCATATTAAGACCAAGTTTATATATCTAGTACCATATTTCACTATACTGTATGTCGCTGCATCATATTAAGACCAAGTTTATATATCTAGTACCATATTTCACTATACTGTATGTCGCTGCATCATATTAAGACCAAGTTTATATATCTAGTACCATATTTCACTATACTGTATGTCGCTGCATCATATTAAGACCAAGTTTATATATCTAGTACCATATTTCACTATACTGTATGTCGCTGCATCATATTAAGACCAAGTTTATATATCTAGTACCATATTTCACTATACTGTATGTCGCTGCATCATATTAAGACCAAGTTTATATATCTAGTACCATATTTCACTATACTGTATGTCGCTGCATTATATTAAGACCAAGTTTATATATCTAGTACCATATTTCACTGCACAATCTTTAAAAATAACTGAGAAATCTTGATGGGAACTTAGCAATTTACCGCCAGTTGAAAATAAGCAAACAATAGATAAGGAGTCTAGAAGGCGTTGACAGGCTTCAAAGGCTTCATTATGTTTCCCTTTTTATGGGAGTTTTCAACTCTACCTCAAATATTTATTCCTTTGTATCTTAGGTTACTCAGAGATTGGTGATCTAACCTATGACACTTCATAGTTATCTAGCTATATGTATGTATATACTCAGGCATATACCCTATTGCTGGGGGTGGCCGACGTGAGACAGAGCACGAACAGAAACAACATTTAAAGTTCCTATTCTCAGGGTCCGGGACCACATTTGCATTCCCTCGCCCGTTTCTCCATCATGATTCCTTATGATGTTTTGATGTTTAATTGTATTGATGTATGAAAAACTCTGTAGTATAAATTAGAGCAGGTTTACAGCAGCATTATTAATTTTTCTGAGGTGGTGGCGTTGGTATGTAGTAATAATAATGTATACTATATAAACAAAAATGCTATATGAGTGAGAGAGACAAAAGGCAGAACTACCTGTGGCGAGTGCCTGAGCTCTGAGGAACACTGATTATTGTAATAATGGTAGAATAGTGAGATATATGCAACATTGCGGCGAAGAGAGCGAGAACTGCACAGACTTGGTGAGTGGACGTGAGTTAATGAGACGGAAGGCTTTCTTTTCTACTTTCTCAATAAGTGCTGTGTGAGAGGATCCTCCCCACACATGTGAGCAATACTCAATACATGGACGCACTGTGCCCCTCTGCAGAGCAAGAGCAATATGCATATATAGCATATACTTATATATCTATCTATTGCCAAATACCTTGAACCCCAAGGAGGTGGCCACAATTGGAAGTGGCCATACATCAACCAGAAACCATTCTGAGTTAATTCATTGCAGAACAGAAGCCTCTCCGAACATCTCCACTCTAACCGGTCAGATGTTAGCCTGCTTCATCGCACCCAAGCCTAACCTCTAATCTCGTCAACCTATTTGGATGTCTGTCTACCTCTTCTAGATCCATCTCTAGGTTTATATTGTGTTGCTTTAGTAGTTTATATTTTATCATTGCTTTAAATTATATGGCCTGCCCAAGACTTTATCCTCTGGTTGTAGTAATGAGAATGTATTCTACTAATATCTTCAGATTCACTTATTTTCTCTCCAAATTATGCCTATTATTATCCTCTTCATTCCTCCTTGAGCACCCTATGTTTTAGTTCAGTAGACATTGTTATACTCCAGGTTTCTGATCAAAAACTTAGTACTGGGAGGACATACGCATGTCAGATTATTGACTACATGGTAATGTTGGTGGTGTAATGGTTTAGATGCTTATGTTCTAGGTGTGGTGTCCCGAGTTCGAATCCCGGGAGGATCATATGCTTTCATTAGTTTATGCAAATGCATTGGGGGTTTGTAATGGAGGATTAATGTTAAAAACAGGGTGTTCCTTAATATACCCTAAACTATGTGAGGTGAGGATGATTCAACATAGTATAGTCACCTGTTAGAGTACTGATGATTTGGTGATATAAACAATGGCCCCCTGTGAGGCGGGGGTGCGATTTCATAAACTAAAACTCTTTTTCATGTTAGATCAGTGGTGGTGTGGTGATACAACCGATGCCTCCCTGTGAGGTGGTGGTGTGGTGGGGTAGAGTGTGGCTGGTGGTGTGGTGGTTGGCGGTGTTTGTGTTGGCAGCTACGTACACCGGGAACCTGGTGGCTGTTCTCACCGTGCCCGCATACGCTGCCAGAATACAGACAGTCACGGAGTTGCTTCAGTCCATGTACTTGTAAGGTGGTCTAGTATGGGTTTAATTATTTTGTGATATATTTTATTATATAATTTTTGTTTTTATTGTTTACAATTAAAGTATTATTTGCGTGGGATAGAAGAAGAGGGACTCTGGTGGTTCAACTATGACAGACAAGCAGGGCGCTGATCTATCTATCTATCTATTGCCCGAAGCCGTGATCCCCGAAGGGGTGGCCACGAACGAACCGGCCCCAATGCACCTCTGTCCCCGGTCAGTCGACGCCCCTCCCCCCAACCAGCACCGCCTTCGTCCATATACTTCCTCACTCCATCCTTCCACCACTCTTTCGGTCTACCTCTCCCTCTCTGTCCCTCCACCTCGCTCTCATACACCCTCTTAGTCATACTCTCGCTTTCCATACGTTCCATATGGCCGAACCATCTCAAGTTGCTCCTTTTCACACTTTCCAGCACATCTACCTCCACACCACACCTCCTTCTTACTTCCTCATTAGTCTGTATATCCCTCCATGTAACTCCGCACGCACTTCTTAGGTAATTCATTTCCACTGCTCTCACTCTTGGTCTGAGTCTCTCAACCAACGTCCATGCTTCGCTTCCGTAAGTCAGTGTCGGGATTACCACACTGTCATGAAAGGACTTCTTCACTTCCATACTGACCACCCTATTTCTTGTTACTGCTTTCAGCGTTCCTACAACCCTCTTCCCCTGTTGTACCCTCTCCCGCACTTCTTCATCCCTAGTCCCATCTTTACTCAACACACTGCCCAGATACTTAAAAGAGTTGACAATCTCCATAGCCTGACCATTCAGCTTCACCTCACACTCTGTGACTTCACCCCTTTCGAAGACCATAACCTTGCTCTTCCCCGCATTTACCTTCAAATTCCGTTTTTCGCTGATCTAGGGGAGTTTTCTGTGGAAGCACTTCTGAGTAAGGGAACCAACTTTTCCCTGGAGTTGGTCGCTCACCTCGCCTTCTTGCTTTTCATTTCCTTGAGGATATTGTATAATATTTTTGTTACTGAAGATGTTGAAGTAGTCAACGTAGGCAAGAAAGTGAACTTATTCATGACTAACAAGGTACTTCGAGAATTTAAAAGACACATAACTAGTTACCTGTATAATAGCTTCGAACATTTTCTCTGATTCTTCTCCTGAAGCCCCCCTGTATGCTGGACTACGGAAGCTTCGTGCCTGGTGCCCTAATGTCCTCGCAGAACCCCACCCTGGCCGGCTTCGGGAAGAAGCTCTACCTGCACACCACACTCAACCCTCCGGACCCCTATGGACCTCTGCTGTTAAGAGTGTTCGATGGCACCTGCGCTATCATTGACGCCATTGACTACCTCACCTATACCCAACATGTGAAAAAGATTACACGTTCTACGTACTTCATGGATGAGAAGGTCTCTCTCTCTCTCATTTAACATTTACATTTCTGGTCTCCTGTGTAATCAAGTTAGAGGGATAAAGCTTTATTCTATTCTTTAAAACTCTTAACATTATCGGGTTTAGATTTATTGGAACCATTTCATCAATCCTTCAAAACAAAACTTACTGTTAATGGATGTGAAGTTACTTTATGTCAAGTTACACAACTTAAATTAGTAGTACTGGTAGCTTGAGGTATTTGGACCTATGTAAAGGTGTTAATTGTCACTTAGATAGTAGTATTACATGCTATATTTAGTAACTAATATAGGAAATAATAATACAACTCTAAGCTAGTTTTAAGGTAATTTACTTGCAGAGAATTGGTATATTTAGCAGGCAACTGTACGTCTAAAGGTTGATTCAAAATAATTTCCGGGTCTTATATTCCCGTGTCAGACATAGCAACACCTACACTTGCACTCTTTAGATCACCAGGCCTTGTTCACGTGATACAGAACTGTTCACTGGAATTTTCCATCACCTCTCAGGGGGTGGAGAAGAAGAGTAGAGTACAAGGTATGAGAGATATTGTATGTTCACTTAGACAGACGACTTGGAGCCGATAAGACGAGTGGAGATATTTCTCCCTATATTGGGAATAAGTCGCTCGTCTGTCCGCCACACTCAGGTCACTTCGCTGCTCATCCGTTAGTCACACTCAGGTCACTTCACCGCTCATCCGTTAGTTACACTCAGGTCACTTAGCCGCTCATCCGTTAGTCACACTCAGGTCACTTCGCCGCTCATTCGTTAGTCACACTCAGGCCACTTTGCCGCTCATCCGTTATTCACACTTAGGTCACTTCACCGCTCATCCGTTAGTCACACTCAGGCCACTTTGCCGCTCATCCGTTAGTCACACTCAGGTCACTTCGCCGCTCATCCGTAGTCACTCAGGTCACTTCGCCGCTCATCCGTTAGTCACACTTAGGTCACTTTGCCGCTCATCCGTTAGTCACACTCAGGTCACTTCGCCGCTCATCCGTTAGTCACATCAGGTCACTTCGCCGCTCATCCGTTAGTTACACTCAGGTCACTTAGCCGCTCATCCGTTAGTCACACTCAGGTTACTTCACCGCTCATCCGTTAGTCACACTCAGGTCACTTCGCCGCTCGTCCGTCCGCCACACTCAGGTCACTTCGCCGCTCATCCGTTAGTCACACTCAGATCACTTCGCCGCTCATCCGTTAGTCACACTTAGGTCACTTTGCCGCTCATCCGTTAGTCACACTCAGGTCACTTCGCCGCTCATCCGTTAGTCACACTCAGGTCACTTCGCCGCTCGTCCGTCCGCCACACTCAGGTCACTTCGCCGCTCGTCCGTCCACCACACTCAGGTCACTTCGCCGCTCATCCGTTAGTCACACTCAGGTCACTTCGCCGCTCGTCCGTCCGCCACACTCAGGTCACTTCATCGCTCATCCGTTAGTCACACTCAGGTCACTTCGCCGCTCGTCCGTTAGTCACACTCAGGTCACTTCGCCGCTCGTCTGTCCACCACACTCAGGTCACTTCGCCACTCATCAGTTAGTCACACTCAGGTCACTTCGTCGCTCGTCCGTCCGTCACACTCAGGTCACTTCGCCGCTCGTCCGTTAGTCACACTCAGGTCACTTCGCCGCTCGTCCGTCTGCCACACTCAGGTCACTTCGCCGCTCGTCCGTCCGCCACACTCAGGTCACTTCGCCGCTCATCCGTTAGTCACACTTAGGTCACTTCGCTGCTCATCCGTTAGCCACACTCAGGTCACTTCGCCGCTCGTCCGTCCGCCACACTCAGGTCACTTCGCCGCTTATCCGTTAGTCACACTAAGGTCACTTCCCTGCTCATCCGTTCGTCACACTCAGGTCACTTCGTCGAAAGTAGAACTTGTAGAATGACGAAGAACAGCTCGTTGTTTCGCTGATGAATTAACTTGACGGTAGAATTATGGCTGGATAGAATTAGGAGCTACTAACAGTTGATCATGAAACGGGGTAAATTTGTAGTGTAGATAGCTCTTCGAAGATGTATGATCTTTCTCCTAACCCGTAAATGAATGAGGACCGCCGCTGATACCACCATGTAAAAGCCAGTATCACACGAGCGCTTTTTCCCTCAACATTTATCCGCAACACTTGTCTGGCAGCTTATGAGGTAAACATTTATAATATTGCGGTTACTTAAATTCATCTATGATAAGTCTAGTTTCTTATACCAGTGCAAAATATTGCAGAAGGGTCACCAGAAATGTTTTGATCATCTAATGTTGACTATAAAAGCTCTCGTGTGATACCGGCTTAAGGTACAAATGTGTTGTGACCTTGTATGGTTTTAGGATAGGACTATGTAGTACTTGGTTGATTGATTGTAGACTGGTAGACTCGTTGATTCTCTCCAAGACTCTCTGTTTCTTATATATTTAGTAGGTAATGCGCCGCCACCAGGTAAAGGAACATTTCTTATCCAGCCATTAGTTTATTATGTATTATTATGTATATGATGAGGACTTTAACTTATGAAAACAGGAACAATTGATGAAGGAACAGTTATGTAGATCAAACAGGAACAGAATTGAAGAATTAAATATTAACAGGGATTATTTCCCATATAAGGAGAAATATCTTCACACGGGTTCCCGGACATCTCAACCAGTAGACCATTTCAACCAGTAGCTCTCAACCAGTGCCAACTCAACCAAGACCAACCAAACCATTGCCAAAATATAGTACTAACCTAAGCTAACTGTATTGGTTGATTTTGTACTGGTTGAGAGCTACTGGTTGAAATGGTCTACTGATTGAGTTGTCCGGTCTTAGCGGCTCCAAGCCCTCTGCCTAAGTGAACATAAAATCTCTCTCATACCTTACTTTACTCTTGTCCTCCACCTGATGGAAAATTCCAGTGAATAGTTCTGTATCACGTGAACAAGGCCTGGTGATCTAAAGGGTGCAAGAGTAGGTGTTGCTATTTCTGATAAGGGAATAAAAGACCAGGAAATTATATTGAATCATCCTCTAGACGTATAGTTGCCTGCTAAATATACCAATTATCTGCAAGTAACTGACCTTAAAACTATCTGAGAGTTGTATTATTAATTCCTTTATTAACTCGTAAACTGCGAAACTATGGTAGTTCAAACCCTCCCGCCAAGCCAAGGTATTTGGTTCTATTCTGACGAAAATCGTCATAGTACCATGAATATAATTATTACTTATCCATATGCGCCTATTTTGCTTTTATTATGAACATATGAACATTTAAGAGCAATAAAAGAAGTGGGAATAGCAATTGGAGGTTGAAAAAGATGTATTATTGCTGCCCGGTCATATCATGAGGCGAGAGCCGGGGCGGCGTATATGCTCCCTCTCCGAGCTGTAGAACGACACTGAGGCCTTGTACTAGAAGTCTCTCAGTTGCAAAGATCTCTAGTATAGCTGCCTCACCCGTGTTAAAGAGACCGTGTGAGGGAAATTCGCGCCAAAATTTACCCGATAAAAGAGAGAATATAAGGAAAAAGAGCTGATACTTCAGGAGGGGGGGAAGGGGGGGGGGACACATACTGTATGTAGGAGTGGTAGCAAGTAATGGAGGGGAATTATCTCACCTAATCACAAATTACTTTGTTTTGAGTTCCACTGGGGTGTTTGAGTTTTTGTTTATGCTCTGGATCTATTGAGGACGGTTGCAGTGCACCAGAAAAAGCTATTGAGAACGGTCGCCATTAATGGGTTAATTACCAAATGTAACATGTAATGGTAGGGAAGTAGAGGATTATAATAATCACAAGCCCCTCCTTAGAAAACAAATTACCAAGATCCATTTACCAGAGGTGACTTATTGGGCAGTTTGGCTAGCAACCCTCCCTCGAAAACAAGCTAGAGAATTGAATGAATGATCTCAATGGAGGCGTCTCAGTTGTGGCCAACCTCTCGGGGATTAAAGCGTCTGACAACAGATATATAGATATCCTTGTCAATGTCAGATATTTGGGCTAAAATAGTTACACATGATATAATTGCAGATATTCAAGGGCCACATATCCTGGTTCCTCCCTCGCCACACCCCCTACACCTAGGTGCTGTCCAGCCACCTAACAAGACTGCTGGAGACTGGAGTGTTGGCCAAGCTTTACCAGGACCATAAGGGCATCCTCATAGGAAAGGACACTCAGGTACGTATGTATGTATGTACTGTATATAATTATGTATGTATGTATGTACTCTGACACCTTCCCCATTTTTTTTTTTTTTTGGGGGGGGGGGGGGGGGCCGACTCGAGACAGAGCCCGAACAGGGACATGAAAACACAAAACAAAACATAAAATCTCAGGTGGGTCATGCAATAATCTCGCCAGTGCTGTTCATTACAAAACCGCTCACATCACGCACAGTAAATCATTTCAAGTTGTAGTATATGTATGAATTATTATATTGTTTGGGTGTAGCCTACTGGGGAAAATATAATTACTAATGGAATGTACTCTTATGGTCGTGAGCCAAGCTTGTTAAGGGGGGTCACCGGCTTTTTTTATCTTTCTCTCCTTTTCTCTCTTTCCCTGGCTTGTATCCATTCGGCCCCATTCAGCCACCTGTTTTAAGACGTTTATCCCCATCCAGGTGTCGATTTCTTTCTGACGAGCGATAGCGAGCCAGCATTGTATGGAGAAATCTGGCTTCGCCGGAGACATTTTCTATCGAAAATGTACAAATTTAGCTTGCTATCGCTACCGCTCGCCAGGAAAATATTGACACCTACATGGGGGTAAAAGTCTTAAAACAGTAGGCTGAATGGAGCCGAATGGATAAAAGCCAAAGAGAGAGGGAGAGAAAGAGAAAAAAAGCGAGGTGGGCTCCCATAACAGCAAAAAGTGTCGAATGAAAGTTATAATAATATAAGAAGAATAGTTTCTGCCACCGTTTATCTGTTTGCTTGCTTGTTTCGCTCTTTGTTTGAAAACAAGAGATCTCAAAAACTTATGAATTGACCCCCCTTAACCCTCTCCGACATATAACGCGATTTTGAGCCTATTGGGGATAATTTAAAGCCTTTGTTACCATCAGGGGTATTTAGAAACCTTTAGTTTAGTTACTTCAACCTCTGCAGTTGTCTTTGAGTTAGCTGTGGGCAGAAAACTAATTTTGGAGAGGTAATTATAAGAGTGAGAGAACTTTATTTCTTATTGCTAATCTGACAACCTCTGCGTCATAAATGCGTGAAAGGGTTAATACAGTCAAATCGATCCATAAGTCACACACATTATAATAGTGTTGATATCTATGAGGTTAAGGGTGGATGCGTGTATTTATTTTCTCATTTATATATACAGTATAGAGGTGGACCGGATATTGATTTCTTGATATTTGCGGATGTAGATGCGGATATTTATTTTCAGTATTTGTGGATGCGGATGCGGATGCGGATAGTTTTAGCCCTCAAGAGTTTTAGCCACAGATAATGGAAATTTTAAGATACTAAAACATTTGAGACAAAAATATATTATAAGTAGAGGAAGCATGAGTATATGAACTATATTATTCTACAATTTCAATTATCTGTGTTACCAGGGTGCGGGACGGGGACCCAACTCTTATGCACCCCACCAACCTCTTTCCCCAACCACCACCCATTAGAAAGAGGCTATAAAATAAACTTAAAACTGCAATTATGCACATGAACTTCCATCACCCATAGTATTTAACTATTTATACACGTATTGAACGTGTACAAGTGAGAGAGGAGGAAGGAGGGAAGGAGGGAGAGGAAAGTAACTGTACTAAACTAGTCCTACTATCTAGGCATATAATAGTTATATTTATTATTGATTGCTTAATTTTGATAAACATAAATATATTTCAATATTAGCCCTATTTACTTCTTAACCCTCTGAGGATCCATGAAAAGGACCATGATGCGCTTCTTTTTTTTGTTCTCTGACTATTATTAGACGATTTTTTTCAGATTAGGAAGGGTATATGGAAGTCAGAGGGTTGATTGGGATAGTCTTTAGTTCTTTACCCTTTTAATACCCACATATCCTTCCTAAGCAGCATAAAATCGTCTAATGATAGCAAAAATAAACTGCTAAAACGTGTCCGAGCTTCAAGGGGTTAATAGTTAATTAGTTATTCTGTAAAAGTGTAAATATAATAAGTTTTTATGACTTATTAGTTACGAAAATATCCGCACTATATCCGCATTATTGGATGCGGATGCGGATGTACAAAATGATGCGGATATCCGCGGATGCGGATGCGGATATCCGGTCCACCTCGTCTTACAGTATAATATATATTTGTATTGTTTTTAGTTTCCTCCCTAAATCTCCATCAAGCTTAACCCCTTCACCACGATGACGCCTTTTCACCTTTGATTCTGGCTAAAATTAGAAAATTTTATGCAGTTTAAGGGGAGATGGTTCACTTTTTGGGCGATTTTTGCATGCATTTGTTATTTTTCTAGTTTCCTCCCTAGATCTCCATCAAATTAAAAAAAACAAACATCCATTAGATCCCCCTTCTAGATTAATTTGTACATTTTTCGGTAGAACAATGTCCCGGCCTAAGGCAGGTTCTTCCAACATTACAGGCTCACTATCGTTCGCCAGGGAAAATTCGACACCTTAATAGCACGAAAGGTCTAAATATTGACGAAGAAATGGGGCGAAATGTCTTAACATCGACTAACTAATGGGGCAAATATCTTAACGTCTGAAAACTAATGGGGTTAAACATGAGGGAGAAAGTGGTCCAGAAAACCGGCCCATCCCCCCTTAACCCGAGAACTGCGGGGAGACACTTAAGAGTTCCCCCGGCGGACTGCGGGAAGACTCTTAAGAGTAAGGCTTTTAAAAAATCCATTTAAAACACCCCCCAATTTTTTTTTTTTTTTGCCCCTGGGCCATGCCAAATATCACTCCTCCACCTCCCCTCCTTCCCCACTTTCCTCACCTCCTTCAGTTATCACCTATTTTCCCTGTTATTCCCTTATTCTGTGGTCTATTTTCGTGCTAACATTAGCGAGTTGCAAGCAGGGCATTGTCATCACTGTTACCAAGCGAGTGCAAGAGAGAGAGAGTATCGATCGACAGTCTCTCTCCAGATGTGGGGAAAAGTGGAGGGGAGGGAGGTTGCCTCAGCCATATATTATGTAACTCCCGGCCTGTATCGCCGATTTTGACCATCCAAACGCTGTTTCCACTTGTTTTATTGTTGTAACAGGTTAATACCTTTATAATCAACCTATAATAGGCACATATGGATAAGTATTAATGCTATTTATGGTAAAATAATTATGTTAGTGATGGGAACAGCTCAAATACGTGCGCACAGGAGTGTGGTGTCTCATACCCCCCATGCGCACGTCTTAGGTTAAGAAGGACCTATGTTATTTAGAGGGTTTATTGAGATCATAATTACCCTTTTCAGTCCCACAGGTAGATTTTAAGCTATAAAATCGTTTAATGGTAACCGAGATATGATGAAAATTACGTCATCGTGCTGAAGGGGTTAAACCCCCCCCCCCCCCCCAAGACCCTCCGTCAAGATAAATTTGTACATTTGTGTCCAGGTTCGTGGTGATAGCGTGCTGAAACACCCACAAAGACCCTCCGTCAAGATAAATTTGTACATTTTTCTCCAGGTTCGTGGTGACGGAGTGCTGAACCTGGGCCATCTACAGGGAGCCTTCATCGTCCTGGGGCTCAAGTTTTTCTGCTCATAAAGGGCAACGGTCTGGTCCCCCCTTCTCCCTCATGTTTAACCTCATTAGTTTTCAGATTTGATGACGTTAATTGGCCTATTAGTTTGGCGATTTTTTGCCCCATTTCTTTGTCAATATTAAGACTTTCGTGCCATTTAGGTGTCGCTATTTTCCTGACGTGCGATAACAAGCCTGTAATATAAGATGAATAGGCCTTCGGCCTATGAGTACCAGCGACGGGAGTGATATTTTATTCTAGCTGTTTTTAGACGATATTATGCAGCTTAGGAAGGATTTGTGGTAGTTAAAAGGGTTGGTTGGGATAGTTTGAAACCTTATTATTGCTAGAGATTCTTCCTAAGCTGAATAAAATCGTCTAATAGTTGCCAGTATAGGATGAAAAGGACGTCCCTGGTACTGAACTGGTCAAGTAATATTTAAGCCGGTATCACACGAGAGCTTTTATAGTCAACATTCGATGATCAACATTTTTCTGGCAACATTTCTGAAATATTTTACAACGGTATAGGAAACTAGACTGATGGTAGATGAATTTAGGTAACAACAAAATATTAAATGTTGACCTCATGAACAGCCAGACCAGTGTTAAGGATAAATGTTGAGTGAAAAAGCTCTTGTGTGATACCGGCTTAAATATCACTTGACCCATTCAGTACCAGGGACGTCCTTTTCATCCTATACTGGCAACTATTAGACGATTTTATCCAGCTTAGGAAGGACCTCTAGCAAATAATAAGGCTTCAAACTATCCCAACCAACCCTTTTAACTACCATAGATCCTTCTCAAGCTGTGTAATATCATATAAATATAGCTAGAATGAAATATAACACACGTCGCTGGTACTCAAAGGGTTAAGGATACATTTTGAGTGAAAAAGCGCTCGTGTGATACCGGCTTTACCCCTGTATGCTTCAATGGGTTGTATCAGATGTCAAGGCTGCAGATGAGATGGAAATCTGTGTTTGGGACTGAACAGTGACCAAATGCACGACCCACAAAATTTAGGGGAGATGAGTTGTTTTTCTAGACCCCCTTCTCCCTCATGTTTAGCCCCATTAGTTTTCAGATTTTAAGATGTTTGCCCCATTAGTTTGCCTCATTTATTTTTCAATATTAAGATCTTTCGGGCTAATTAGGTGTCGATTTTTATCCTAGCGAACGATAGTGAGCCTAGCTGTAATTTTGGAAGAACCGGCCTTCGGCCAGGACATTTTTCTACCGAAAAATGTACAAATTAATATAGAAGGGGGATCTAATGGATGTTTTTTTAAAGTTTGATGTAAGTCTAGGGAGAAAACTAGAAAAATATAGAATATATGAAAAAATCGACCAAAAAGAGAGCCATCCCCCCATGAGTCATGAAACAAAAGTTGGACTCGCATTCAAGGCTATTGTACTTTTTTAATTTGTGTTTTCCAAATAAATTGATATTCTCTCCAATTTCCACAACTCATATATTTTCATTACATTTTCTTTCATACTTTACAGTACTAGTATATAGACTAAAGGCTCAAATACAAATACACTAATTTTCAGCATTGAATTTAGAATAGAACCATTTTATTTATATGTTTCTTCCTGGGCTGCATGCCCAATACCTGAGTTTGCCTGTGGCATTTCTCAAACACTCGCATACTTTTTATGCCATGACGGGCTGTGAGATTTATAATGCTTGTTATTATTTTCTGTATAACAATTTAAAAAAAATCTATCATATGGGTTTAACTCTCCACTCAAGCCTTCATGGCACTGTATAATTCTTTGCACATACTCAACAATCCCTTGCAGGAGATAAATAGACTGGCGCCGAGGCATGTGAGCCCTTTCACTGTGGTGGCAGTGCCCAACAATTGCCAAGTCACAGCTGACGTGCCAGGACGAGGCCCTGTGATGTACTATGCCAGCTATACTCGATCCTTCTTTGCCAGCGACGCCTCTTCACCCACGAGAGCCGCCTCAGTTTGCTCCCTTGATGCCTGCTTTCCATCCCCACGATCCACACCCCCCGCTTGCATACCGGACTTAACAATATCATCAGGACCTTCCCACACTTCACCCCTAGTCACAGCCCCTACCACCCCTCCCGCCATGCACCTCCCCCATTTTGCCCCTACCCCTCTTACACTGCCCAGCACACCCCCTACCACCCATCTGCCCAGCTCCCACCTCATGCCGTAGTGCCCTCCCAACTGACATTTGAAAGGACCTCCCAGCACCACGATGCCGGGGCACCCACCCAGATTGTAAGCGAACCCCTTCCCCTTTCACAACAACCGCGGATTACTCCAGGGGCTTGACCCAGAAGCTTGTGCCTTTTTATCCCTCAGACCGAGCCAGAGGTAAACAAAACTGCCCAGCAGATCAGGACCCAGTCAATTCGCCTTTCTAAGCCACTTGATCGCCTCAAGGTATAAATTCCCCCTCACTCACCCCACGGCAAGAATCATTCAACCACCATTCTTACTTGAGAACACCTCACCACACTGCTTCACCATCATGGTCAATCTTGACTGCCTTGCGATCAATGGCATACCGGTGCATTCTGCCACCTTCCACGATCACCACTTCTCCCGGATGTTCACCAACAGCATACAACTCCCCTACCTCTTCCAGACCCACCCCCTGGGAATGCTCTAAGTTACCTTCAGTACAAACTGGAAGGGGCTCAAGAGTGTTCCTCCTACACCCTCGGAATTATGCCCACCAACAACAGCTGCAGCTCCTGTGTCACGCCAACGGGTGCCTCTACAAAGGAGTACAAAGGAAATCAAGCAACAACAGATCCAGTGACCCTTCTAGGTTGCTTGTCCTCCAAAACACTGAGGATCAAGTGTCCAAACAGTGGTTTAGAGTGGGTAAGGGAACATTGGAAAGGGAATTACTGCCCTGGAACTAATGTCCGTGGCAGGATTAGGAAGTTAGTAGGGGACAGATGGGTTAGTAACTGAGGGGGGGATAAAATAAAGTTATTCATTTACAAACGCAGTCAGTCGCGGGTTTGATGCGAGATATTTGTCTAGGCGGAGTTTAAATGAATCAACGGTGATGCAGTCTATAACGTTTCGGGGAAGCCCATTCCACAAGTTGACAACTCGATTGAAGAAGAAATTCTTAGATTCGTGCGAGTTAAAAGATTTACCAATAATTTTGCAACCGTTTCCCCGCGTGTAATTAGATTGGTCGATAGTGAAGTACTTACTACAGTTCATATTGTCGATGCCTTTGATGATTTTGAACACTTGAATTAAGTCGCCTCTTAATCTGCGCTGGGTTAAAGGAAATAGATTTAATTCTCTAAGACGCTCTTCGTATGGTTTGTTCTTTAGGCTAGGTATCATTTTGGTAACTCTACGTTGAACTCGTTCTAGCTTGTTTATATCTTTTTGGTAATAAGGGCACCAGGATTGAACGCAGTATTCCAGAAGAGGGCGGACTAAGGAATTGTAAAGGGTTAGGATAACTTCTTTGGATTTATGCTCAAATGACCTGCCTATAAAGCCAATTATTTGTTTGCCTTCTTAACAACTTCTGAACATTGTTGACTCGGTTTTAGGTTACTCGATATTGTTACTCCCAGATCGGTTTCTCTGTTTACATTCTTAAGCTGAGTGCCATTCATCGAATAGTTTGCTTTCTCATTTAGGTATCCGATATGTAGTACTTTACATTTATCCGCATTGAAACTCATTTGCCAAATTTGGGCCCAACATGACAATTTATCTAGATTGTGTTGCATATCGTCAACTTGTTCTTTTGAGAGTACGCTATTTGCAATTTTTGTATCGTCAGCAAATTTTGAGATTGTACAGGTGAGACCCTCATCTATGTCGTTGATGTAAATTAGAAAGAGAATTGGTCCTAGTACCGATCCCTGGGGTACCCCGCTACTTACATTGGTCCATTTTGATGCCTTACCGTTTATGACTACTCTTTGCTTTCTGTCGCTGAGCCAATTTTCTATCCATTTCAACACACCGTCTTGTATTCCATGCGCTTTTAGTTTTAGCAGTAAACGTTTGTGGGGAACTTTGTCAAAGGCCTTTTGAAAATCAAGGTATATAATATCTACAGCTTTACTCTCATCGTAGAGGTTGAGGATATCGTGGAAGAAGTCTAAGAGATTTGTTAAACAGGAACGTTTTTTACGAAAGCCGTGTTGAGTATCTTTAAGTATGTTATTTTCCTCTAAGTGATTTACGAGTCTGTCTCGTATGACCGTTTCTAGCATTTTACATACAACTGAGGTTAAGCTAATTGGACGATAGTTACTGGATAGGGATTTGCTGCCTTTTTTGAATATCGGTGTTACGTTGGCTAGCTTCCACTGATCGGGCATAGTTCCAGACTGCAAGGATTTATTGAATAGTAATGTCAGTGGTTTAGAGAGCTCATCCTTAGCTTCCTTTAGAACTCTAGGCGAGATTGTATCAGGTCCAGGCGTTTTATTTACCTTGAGTTTATCTAAACAATTCAATACTTCTCTCTCTGTAACGGTGATATTGCTTAAAACATCTGAATTATCAATCTGAATCGGCGATGGTGTAGGGATATCACTGAGGTCTTCTGTTGTAAAAACTGATGCAAAGAAGGTATTGAGAGCATTACTCATTTGTTCTTCGTCTTAATGTGGTCCTGAGGATGGGACTGTGTTTTTAGCGGAGCTGATGATGAGCGAGACCTCAAGAAACCACAGAGATGCAGCACCCATGGATAAGGTTGACAATCTATATCCCTCCAAACTCGACGGCAAAGCAATTACTGGCAAGGTACTTTCAGGAGAACGATTGCCCCAGACCCTACCTAGCACCCATACCCCTCATAGAGCTTGAATCAGAAGATTATACTTCCCCAAACCTTCCCCAGCATTAACCCCAGGGAAAATCCCGGATTCGGAAACATGAGAGAGACAGGTGGATTAACCCACGACCTCAGATTGGCTAGTCAGGCAGACTTGAAACTCTCCAGACCTTCCTGAGCATCAACATGCAGAAAACCCAAATTCAGGATCACGGGAGGGACAGTGGATTTGGCCGCGACCTCTGATTGACCAGTCAGGACAGCCTCCACACAGTTCAGATGATCCCCAGCATCAACCCGGGGAAAACCCGGATATGGGGTCACAAGTTCTAGAGCACCCACTCGGAGAAAGCCAGGATGTGGGATCACGAGGAAAACGATGGATTAGGCACTGCTTCAAGATTGGTTTTGCCTGGTACAGCAAAAAGGCCTTCGATCCAGGACTGGGACATATAAGGCCCGAAATCCCCCCTCCCCAAAAAGGCAGAAGTTTTGGGACTTGACACAAGCTCAAATCAAGGATTTGCACAGCAGCAATCCAGCCTGGTGAACAGCACTGGCAATCTTGCAGGATTTCTGAGAAAGAAATTAGACAATCAAAGGGCTGACAACCTTCTTCCTGAAAAAGACGAATTGATTGTCTCTATCCTGCTGAAACTGCCACTGAATGTTTATCAATCACTGGAGTGCCCTTAGCTGAGCGATGACGACAACTACGGCAGCTGACGGCAGCTGAGCCGGCAGTGGAAAGACGAGCTAGCCCAAACTCACTAAGCCTGACGGTAGGGTTCACCCGTATTGGGAGAAGAGTCGGAGGACGAGTCGTGGTAGTGATGACTTTATCCCTGAAGCAGAAGTTTGTTCCTGAAGGGGGAGTTGACGTCTGAAGTACCCATCGTTCCAGTCCCCTTGTTCCTGAAGCAGAAGTTTGTTCCTGAAGGGGGAGTTGACGTCTGAAGTACCCATCGTTCCAGTCCCCTTGTTCCTGAAGCAGTAGTCTGTTCCTGAAGGAGTAGTGTACGTTTGAAGTCACCACTACTGAGGCTAACGCTCGAACCTCTTTTGTTCCTGAAGCAGCATTTTTTTCCTGAAGTTGGTACGACTCAGGCCACCATTGCAGCCCCTTTGTTCCTGAAGCTGTAGTCTGTTCCTGAAGGAAGAGTCGACATCTGAATTAGCTAAAACTCAGTCCCCTGTCCCTCGCCCCTGACATGACTAGGAAGCAAGGACACCGAGATGCCACGTCCAGTCCCGTAGTATTCAACAGAACCACATACTCCCATGCTACCCGAGGAACCAGATAGCCAAGAATTTGTTGTATATGATTTCCTATATTATTCATTCTGTTGTAATCCTATGTGCATTGTATGTTTCTTGCCCGAGAAAATATTTCGAAATATACACTTTTTGACTATGGCCGTTTAGGAGTGTGGGCGTTCTGAATATGGCCGTTTAGGAGCGTGGTCGTTCCGATTCTGACCGTTTAGGAGTGTGGCTGCACCGACTATGGCCATATAGGAGTGTCTCCGTTTTTACTTGGAACCGGACCACTTGCTACGGTAATGAAAAGGGGTTTGTTGCCAATCATTCTCTTACTCTTCCAGCCACCACTAAGCCTTTTAATCATATGATATCAACTTTTACTTTAATCTATCTACATCCCGATGATAGTATGGAATTTGGGGAAGTCTTGTCAAAATTAAAAGGTTTATTTACATATCCACAGCCTTTTCTTTCCCAGAGGTTCTTTTAACGTTAAGTTAAATATTCTGCCAAAAGTAAAAAAAAATCGTTTGCTTAAAGAGGTAGCTTGATAGGGTTCTAGGAGCAAACTCCCAATCTTTCTTCTATTCAACAGCTGAACACTGGAACTCTCTCCCTAAATCCATCTTTCCCTCATCCTATGATTTAAATTGCTTCAAATTCTGTGATTCCAGATATTTTGGCTCAAACATTCCTTGAATTTGGCCCTGTCACTCTTTCAACTCTGGGGGAGGCACTTGTCACAGGCAGTTTTGCCTTTTGTCTTCCTGATCCATATAAAAAAAAAAAAAAAAAAAAAACCCTCCCTTAACCCTAGAGGTGATAACAGTTTCGCCAGCAGTGTATGTCCTAGGACCTAGGTCCAGCACTCCGGCAATAATCTGTACCGCGGGGCGTTGACAATGTTCACTCCTTCAAGATTATGAAGCATTTTACCAGCATATTCTTGCTACTATTAGACGATTTTATTCAGCCAAGAACAGATCTGTGGGAATCAGAGGCAAACACAACGAATGGCGAATGACAAGAAATGCGTGACCCCGTGTTCTGATCTATATCAATAAAAAAAATAAAAAAATTAAGCACTACAAACCATCAATGATTTCGTGTTCCGAATTTTATTTATCAGATCTGCAGACATCTGATTCCAATATATCATCCTTTCCATTTGGATAAGATATTGGAGCAGACACAGATAACATGGCAGTCACAAAGATAATGTTATAAGGATTATTACTTGCAAGGACAGCCTAGAGATGCTTTGAATAGAGGCAATAACAAATTGTCTAGTTTAATAGCAGAAGAACTCCACGGCCAAGACAATAGCAGCTGCCTGCAGTCCCAGCACCAGTACAATAAAGGCACCTTGTAGATGGTCCAGGTTCAGCACTCCGTCACCACGAACCTGTACAGAAGAAAAATCTGTTAATTCTATTCATACAGTCAATATCTACACTGTTAATGTTTACTTGTAATTCGGAACTAATTGACTATACCAATGCTGATAGCCATTTAAGAGTTTTAATTTTAAACAGTTTTTAAGCGCCTCAGAAATATGACATTATTTTTAACACATATATAATGTGTAATATATAAATGTGCAAAAAAGGATGACCAATCACCTTTTCCAGTCAAGAGAAAATAAACTCATCCACCAAGCAGCAATCAGAGCCGTATGCATTCTAAGTCTCTATGGACCATGTACTCACCCCCTACTTTCAGTAGTTCTCCAGAAATGCTGTAGATACCAGGTGCTTTTCCACCAATCAGCTTAGTCACCGCTTCCTCAGCAAAGGAGGGTGGGTTTTCGCTGATTGGTTTCTCAAGAGCCGGTGATTGGTCATTTACTGGTTGAAGTTGTCCACCATAAGAAGTTCCATGAACAGATACTAAAAGTAATCAGCCCAGTGGGCTCTATGCTAAGTGTCATCCAATGTAACTATGTTATCTGTCATTCGAACTGGGTTAACCTAAGGAGCTTATTTAGAGCAGAGTTTCTTGGGGGCTTGGTAAGCTGACTGAAGATTGTTTGCAGATAAATGGCCCTCAACCTCCTTGTCAATTCCTTGACATCACTCCTTATCTCTCTGCAAGAGAGCTCATGCTCCAAGGGAGATTTTTATGTGTTGGACCCAGTCTTCAGTCAATCTGGCAGCATGACTTTCTTCTAGAGGTTCAGTGTCTTGCCTGTTATAAAACCCCTCTTTGACCAAGGCTTAGCCCCAACACATACATCTGCCACAAGTGTCTTATATTGAAAGCTATGCCACAGTTCTATGAGCCCTCCTGGGAACCAAGAACTTCACACCAATGTGAGAGTGTCAATGCATACACCTGTGTATACTTAATTTCCTTGAGCTTATCATGATGAAAGTCTTTATAACATTTTGAGATTTTGGGGGGCTTGAGATGCAGATTTAGGGTAGCAATAATGAGCCTATGGTCAGTAGCAAAAACTCGGCACTCCTGTACACTCTACAAATTCAGAAGGATTCTCCAATGAGTTTATACAAGAATGTGGGCAATCTCTTATGTACCGCTGCCAGCATTGCAATACTAAGTCCAATAATGTACATCTGGTCTCTAGAACCAGAATTCCACAATCCTCAAGTTCATAGATATTGCAAAGATCAGGAGGAGAATTCTACTGACATTCATGTCGGCAGAGCTTTGAGGTTTACACGCTTCTCATAGTCTTACTTGTCAGTGCCAGTTACTGTGTTAAATCCCCTAGAGCATTGAAATTGTCCCATGTGCAGCATGCTCCACAAAAAATTAATTTTATAGGAATTTCAGCTACCGTGTTACAGCTTCATTGTGCAGTATATATTGTGCATTGTTAGTGATGGGCCATTTTGTATTATTCTAGTGGCTATCAGTGATGAGACTCTAGCTTGACCCACCTGGCTGTCCCGAACCATGAGGCTGCCCTTGTGGTCCTGGTAGATCTTGGCCAACACCCCAGTCTCCACCAGTCTGGTGAGGTGGCTGGACAACACGGGGGTGTACGGGGTGTTGCGGGGCAGGAACCAAGACATGTGTCCCTTATATAACTGAAAATATAAACTGTGTGGCTATATTATCAGAGGTATCAGTTATTTACCAAGTACGTCAGGTACTTGTACGTAATTGGCCTGGAGGAGTCCCTCTGATTGATCAACATCCACTTACAGTAGTTAAATGTGTTCATGTAGGAATATGTCCAACTGAAGCTAAATACAGTTATTATATATTTTTACCAAGGAGTTTTGCCATCGTTATTTGAAGGGACATGTGATTATAACTCACTCTTTCCATATTATCCCATAATGGCAAGCATTACAGTTAACTTGATCCACATAACTCAAATTGAAAATATTCACTATTTGAGTTAAGTAATTTGACATGATCCCATAAACGATTACTAGTACATTCACATCTAATATCTTTAGAATGCTTATTGGAATAATTGTTCACCTCGAGCTAAATCCGACAACTATACAAATATATATATCACAAATAAAACTTTATCCTTAACTTCATATCTATATTATCTACATTTATATAGTACAGGAGGCCATAAATGTACAGCATGTTACAGAAGAGAGAGAGAGAGACCTGATCATCCATTATGTAGGTGGAACGTGTGATCTTCTTCTTGTGCTGGATATAGATGAAGTAGTCGACAGCATCAATAAGAGCGCAAGTCCCGTCATAAACCTTCGGCAATAGGGGCTTAAAGGGATCGAAAGGATAGAGTTCCGGTTCCAGGTAGAGCTTCTTCCGGAGAGCTGCCAGGGTGGGGTTCGGCGAGGTCTTTAAAGCATCAGGCACAAAGCTTCCATAGTCCAGCATACAGGGTCTTCAGGAAGGATGGTCAGCGAAGGAATCAGAGAAGAAATAATTGGCTATTATAAAGGAAAATATATTGCGAGTTTCGGGCTACGTGGATATTAGAGCCGCAGATATCGATATTTAGTAGGAATACAAACATTATATGAGCTTTACTATTAGTATTATTATTATTATTAGTAGCAGTAGTAGTAGCAGCAGTAGTAGTAGTAGTAGTAGTAGTAGTAGTAGTAGTAGTAGTAGTAGTATGAACAATATTAAATAAAAATCAATGTAGTAGTAGAAAAAAAAAAGTAGTAGTAGTAGTAGTAGTAGTATTGTTATTATTAGTATTATTATTATGTAAGCTACCGAAGCCTTCCAACAGGGTGCAGAAACAACAGTAAAGGTTGAATCCACACAAAATACCCGAAGGTACTGGAGAAAAGCAACGGCAACTAAGAAAACATATATATATTATTTGCTGGATATGAGTGAATGTATTTACATATGGACTAAAACCACATTTAACTAGTAATTCTGCATTAAATTCATGTCTACAGCTACAATTTCCTTGTAGCCCGAAATAAGCAAGTTGTCAATAAAGGAGACGCCAAGAATATATATGTTCAGTAATTTAACCCATTTGCCAGATTAGATAAGGGCAACCTGCACCTTGTGGGACCTTGAAAGCATCAATTTTGGGTTTTTGTTATTTTGTGCTAAAATCCTTCCTACAGTGTAGGAAAGTGCAAGTGAAGAGTAAAAAACACCATCCAACATCTTCAACCCCCCCAACCCAAATATTGCACCGCTGAAACTTATATGTGTTTGTGCTAAAATCCTTCCTACAATGTAGGAAAGTGCAAGTGAAGAGTAAAAATCAACCATCTGATATCTCCAACCCCCCCCCCCTCCCTCTATCCCGTGCGTGCTACCGTCGACCCCGGCGATAAATCGTGTTATCGACATGTAAAATCTACTATTCTCATGAATATTACTGGATATCGTCCATACTTTGCAGACAAGTTCCATATGTATCTAGCAACTTAGGACCACAGAAAATTGTGTTTACAACTATGTTTTTTTTAGCAAATTTTTGTTATCATAATATAGGGCCCCGATACCATACACATACATTCAATATTTTTGTCCACGGCTTGTATGTATAATTGGGGAATACTACTTTTACATATTGTAGGTAATATAGTTAGGCTACTTTAAAAAAACAGGCGATTTCTATTGGTAAATATATGATCCTTGGATTTTATAATGGTATAAAAAGGATTTCGCTGCTGCGCGCGCGTGCACATAAGGTGAGGAAAATTGCACCAGATATTCCTTAGAGCACTGGGATCAAATACTATAAATGTTTACACAATACTGGGTATACAGCTGGGATTAGCCTACTAAGGGGCAGGCTCCCCTTAATTAAGGGAGGATGGGCGTATTTATTTGCTCATTTATGTATTTTTTTCATTATGTTTTTAGTTTCCTCCCTACACTTTCATCAAGCTTAAATATATACGCCCCCAAGACCCTCCTTCAAGATAAATTTGTACATTTTTCGATAGAAAAATGTACGGTATTTCCAAGCAGACTAAACATATAGACACTTATAGGATTCGAACCTGGGTTACCACATACAGATCTTAAACACTCTAAAACCATTATACCATCAAGACACACCACCTTACATGTACTTTGACTGTAGCAATTCCTCGGCTGTCTGTATCCTGGCAGAGTACGCGGGCACAGTGAGCACAGCCACCAGGTTCCCGGTGTAGACAGTATCCAACACAAAGACTGCCAACCACCACACCACCAGCCACACTCTACCCCACCACACCACTACCTCACAGGGATCCATCGGTTGTATCACCACACCACCACTGATCTAGAACAGGGGAGAGAGATTATTAACCCACTGGATCCCAGCGACGCACATGATGCGTCAGCAATATATGTAACGCTAAACCCCAGCGCCGCGCGGTTAATTACTCCGGTCCTATGGCACCTAGAGAGCTCAGATTTGTATGAGAACTGCATAAGTATCCCATGCAACAATGCCGATGGTTGAAAACCCTCAAAGTCTAGCCGCTTGCGCATGAGCACGCAAAAACCTGTTTTTGCATGTTTTTGCCTACCCATTTCCCCTCTTGTAATTCTGACTTGCGGGCAGGACCCCTTAATGACCTAGGGGATCAGATTTTTTGTGGTTTTTCCTTAATTTCTAACCCATTCCAGGTGTTTTCTGGAAACAAAATTACAACCTGCTGGTCCTGGGGTGTACATTTATATTATATTGCCTGGGGCTCAGTGGGTTAAGGGAGATGGGCCGTTTAACTGGTCCCCCTTCGCCCTCATCTTTAGCCCCATTAGTTTTCAAATTTTAAGACATTCACCCCTTTAAATTGTCGATTAAAAGACCTTCCGCCCCATTTCCTTGTTAATATTAAGACCTTGCATGTTATGTGTCGATTTGTTTTCTTCGCGAACGATAGTGAGCCTGTAATTTTGGAAGAACCAGGCTTTGGCCAGGACAATTTTCTACCGAAAATGTACAAATTTATCTAGATGAGAGATATAATGGATGTTTTCTTAAGTTTGATGGAGGTCTAGGAAGGAAACTATAAAAAAATAATTAAAATATGAAAAAATTTACAAAAAAGTTAACCCCTACTGTACCAGCGGCGTCTTTTGTATTATATTCAAGCTATATTTACAGGATTGTGTGCAGTTTAAGAAGGATCTATGGTAGTGAAAAGTGTTAAGTGAGATACTTTGAAGCCTTTTAATTGCTGGAGGCCTTTTTGAAACTTAGTAAAATCGTCTAATAAATGCCAGAATATAATGGAAGGGACGTCACCACACTTTGTTCATAATTGTTTGTTCTCTACTGTTTAGATCCCTTCCTAATTATTAAACTCAACAATACACACCTTATCCCTTGATTTTGAACCGTAAGAATATTCATATGTTGTAGCCTACATACTATAGACCGCTCCACATGTAATGTCAAACATATAAATATACTTGTCTTAACATCACAATATTAAACAACACCACTATTAAGGGGGGATGGTTCACTTTTTGGTCGATGTTTTAATGTATTTATTTATGTTTCTATTTTCCTCCCTAGACCTCTATCAAACTTTAAAAAAAAACATTCATTAGATCCCCCTTCTAGATAAATTTGTACATTTTTCAGTAGAAAAATTTCCTGGCCATAGGCCGGTTCTTCCAAAATTACAGGTTCACTATCGTTCGCCAGGAAAAAAATTTGACACCTAAATAACATGAAAGTTAAACAAAAATTACAAAGAAATGGTGCGAAAGGTTTCAAAATTGGCAAATTAATGAAACGAACGTCTTGAAATCTCAAAACTAATATGCTAAACATGAGGGTGAAGGGGGCCCAGAAAAAGCGACTACCTCCCCCTTAATATCACTTAGCGACTCTCCCTACTCCCCCCTCTCCCTTCCATTTATGGGTTCTGCCTCTATCACGTTTCACCAATATTATTATTATACATACTTGATGTTATCTATTCATCAACTTTAAGTTTAACTCTATACTCAACATTCAGACTTAAAGCAAAATTGTGAACTCAGAATCTATCTATCTATCTATCTACTCAGCCCTATTCCCCATTTTTTTCCCTTTTCTTCTACCGGGTGTGGCCGACTCGAGACAGAGCCTTTAAGTATAATTGTCTATTCGACATTCAGTTTACGTTTGATTCACTCCCAGTTGTACCTATGAATGAATACCTTATACACTATGACTTTGTACTCTGTCCTAGTTGTAGTCCCCCAGTCAATATTAGATACATTGCACCCATAAAAGGTAAGTCTACGGATCCCAGATCTGTGGTCTTTTAATAATAATAATAATAATAATAATAATAATAATACTGATGATGATGATCATAACAATGAATATGTGCATCCGTAATAATAAAACTAGCTAATTTTGTTTTCGCCAACGACAGTCAAATTAAACAAAACCCAGACTTGGTTTAAAGTGTATATTCAATATATATAGTATATATACGGTATAAGTGTGTGGGGTTCTTTTTGTTCTATCTTCATCTTATAAATCATGTAATTAATCTATTTGCTACTATTATTTGTATTTTTCTATTCACCTTATAACTCAAATAATTAGGGTCCTTATGTCATATAATATTAACCATTCCTCATGATACACCTATTCTTGTACAAGGTCTTGTATTTACGCACTATGAAACCGTTCAAATTTACCCATTACAATGGACCAGTTAATAATTATATTATTGGTTCACCTTGAGAGCCATAGCCAGTGGGTCGTTGGTGTGGTGGAGACGGTGAAGCAGTAGTGCCAGAGTTGAGGCGACAGTCACCGTAGTGATGACCACCAAGCCCCAGGTCAAGGTAGAGAAAGGGTAAAGGACATTCCTCCATTGTGGCAGTGGTGGAGGTACCTCTAACATGATAGCAAAACCGCTCTCCCAGTGTGGATACATCCAATCAAAATCAGCTTTTACATCAGGATATATCATTTGAGCATTGATCATTAGATGTTTGCCTCCATACATCAGTTCACCAAACATTCCAGTCCACGTCCCATTTACTTTTGAGCCCCACACGAGACTTTCGAGAAAATTAATAGAAAAGTTGAAGTTCAGCTTATGTCCAATAACTCTTAGAGCATCTGGATTTCCTCCGATACAACGACCATTTTCATCCATGTAAGTAAAAGGCTCATCGTAACACAACACAGTCACCGCCAACCTTTGACCTCCGAAGTTACTAAAGCGTGAAGGAAATAACGATTGGAAACTGTGAAACGTATCAGGATTCCATACTCCTAGCGATGTTTTGGTGAAGGAATTCCCCGAGTGGGTGCTGTAAGTTGGCAAGCTGGTGTAGGCAGTGAGGCGAGGTGAGCCGCCCCGAACTGACAACTGCAGCAGCAAGATGAACTGTGACCGCTGGACGACGGGCTGACTGAGGACGGACGTGGTGTTGAGCTGGGGATTGAGGCACACCAGAACAACATAGCTGGGGTTCCAATCTATATTGTCTGCCAGGAGAAGGAGGAAGTCTGTAGGGTCGTCATGAAAGAGAAAGAGAGTAGTAAGAGCAGAGTCCTTGGTTTGTTCTGAAAAATACTTGTTCTGGAGGATTGAGTGTTGGGATGAAAGGATCATTCTTGAACGAGAGTTTTCGGTTGCTTTCATAACACTGCCCATATCAAGCTGGCGTTGACTGAGTTCATCCGTGATTATCAGAAGGTCGGTGTCCCGCATCGGTCCAGAGGCCAGAGATATGAGAGCCTTTTGACCAATAAGATGATTTTCTGAGTGAGAAGAGGGTCACGTTAGTCAGTGACCTAACTGATGTGTATCTGTATTGTACAAAAATGCCACCATACTGTATATGGATATTTGGGTTTGTAGTATACAGTTACAAGCGGGTTAATTCCTGACCTGCCATAATAGAGGATAAGTCTAGGGAGTCAACAGCCACTGCAGGAACTGAAGCCAGGAGAAGGAGAAGGAAGACAAGTTGTCTGGTGGACGGCTCCATGACGAGTGATCCACCAACACCTTGGCTGTCAACACTCAGCCCCTCACCACCACCAGATACACCACTCATGCTCCACCTTTATTCCGTGGTCTCTGCGCATCTCATAATGCAGAATTTAACAACCAATCTGTCTGGTCATACAAACCTTTTCATTTACAGCAACAACAAATCAACATTACAGACAATATGGCATTAGTAAACTGTTTCACTGATTGGCAATCTGAGAAGTGAAGGAGAGGATGTTTTCGCATGGCGAATAACAACAAACGTTTCTAATGATATGGATTAAAAATTGCTTGAAATATATCTTCACATTATTGTAGATAATCCAGTTTTATTACCGGTGTTCAATCTTATAGTATTTTAGATCAATTGAGTTTCCACTCAATTGATCTAAAATACTATAAGATTGAACACCGGTAATAAAACTGGATTATCTACAATAATGTGAAGATATATTTCAAGCAATTTTTAATCCATATCATTAGAAACGTTTGTTGTTATTCGCCATGCGAAAACATCCTCTCCTTCACTTCTCAGATTGCCAATCAGTGCAATATGTGAAGGAATATTAAGGGGGGATGGTTCACTTTTTGTTAGATTTTGTTCACTTATTAATTGATTTTCTAGTTTCCTCCCTAGACCTCCATCAAACTTGAAAAAACATCCATTAGAACTCCCTTCTAGATTAATTTGTAATTTTTTCGGTAGCGGTCTTCCAAAATGATAGGCTCACTATCGTTCGCCATGAAAAAAAATCGACACCTACATAACACGAAAGGCCTTAATTTTAACAAAGAAATGGGGCGAAAGGACTTAAACTTGACAAATTACTGGGGCAATCATGTTAAAATCTGAAGACTAATGGGGCTAAGATTGAGGGAGAAAGGAGTCTAGAAAACCAGCCCATCCCCCCTTAATAGCTTTGCAAGACTCACGTTCACAAATGAAGGTACCGTGTTCGATTCCTAGGATAAAGGACTTGCATGAGGCACAGGTTCTTATTAAGTGCATGTAAAAGTGCATTAGTTAACCCTTTGAGTACCAGTGACGTCCATATTATTTTATTTCAGCTGCATTTAGACGATTTTATGAAGCTTTGGAAGGATATATGGTAGCTAAAAGGATTAATTGAGATAGTCTGTAGCCTTTTAATGGGTAGACGACCTTCCTAAACTGAACAAAGTCGTCTTATTTTAGCCAGAATATACTGAAAAGGACGTCACTGGTACTGGACGGGTTAAACGAGGCCATTCAAGATCAACAGGTAGAAACAGTAAGGAGTTTAAGGGAGGAGAAGGGGGATATTCCTGGACCCCTTCTCTCCCATATGCTTAGCCCCATTAGTCTTGAGAGATTATAGATGTTCGCCCTATTAGTTTGGCTATTATAAGACCTTTCGCCCCAGTTCTTTGTCAACTTAAGACCTTTCTTTTCCTTTTATGTGTCAATTTTTTTTCCTGGCGAGTGATAGCGAACCTACAATTTAGGAGAAACCGGCCTTTGGTCGGGGTATATTTCTATTAAAAATGCACAAATTTGTCTCGAATGTGGGTCTTAGGGCTATATAGTATACTGTATATATATATATATATATATATATATATATATATATATATATATATATATATATATATATATATATATATATATATATATATATATATATATATATATATATATATATATATATATATATATATATATATATATATATACAGTATATATATGTTTTTTTTAAGGTTGATGGAGGTCTAAGTAGGAAACTAAAAAAATAATAATTTAATAAATAAATAAAAATAAAGATAAATATAATATAGTAAATTAACAAATAATTCTCCCCATAAAAGACATAGATGGGTCCTGACTAGATTTGAGATGTCACTTGGACCCAAAATCTAGTCATTAACCCTTTCTGTACCGGAGACGTCTTTTTTATATTATTCTAGCTAATTTTAGACGATTTTGAGCAGCTTAAGAAGGGTCTGTGGTAGTAAAAAGGGTTAAGTGAGATAGTTCTAAGCCTTTTAGAGATGTGCCTTTAAGAGAGATACCTCTCACAAGGCTCAGCCAATGTAATGTTAATTTTGTATTATGATTATCATGTGTATGTTCTACTGGCTAAATAAAAAGTTTCAATTCAAATTAAATTTTAATTGCTGGAGACCTTTTGAAATTGAACAAAATCGTCCAATAATAGCCAGCATAAAGTATTTTTAATTGTTTTATTTATTTCCTCCCTATTCATCCATCAAGCTTAAACAAAAAACCTCCCCCTTCTAGATTAATTTGTACATTTTTCGGTAGAAAAAAATTCCGGCCGAAGGCCGGTTCTTCCAAAATTACCAGTTCACTATCGTTTGCTAGGAAAAAAATCGACACCTAAATAGCACAAAAGTTCTTAATATTGACAAAGAAATTGGGCGAAAGGTTTTAAAATCAACAATTTTATGAGCCGACCGTCATAAAATCTGAAAACTAATGGGGCAGAAAAACGGCCCATCTCAAGGCTTAAGGGGTAAAGGTGGAGGAACACGAGCATTTCCGGTCGGTCCATATCATCGTTAACCCTTTCTGTACCGGCAACGTCTTTTACATTTTATTACAGCGGTATTTTGAGGATATTGTGCAGTTTAAGAAGGATCTGTGGTAGGAAAAAGGGTCAAGGGAGATAGTTCGAAGCCTGTTCTGTGGGAGGTCCTTTTTAACCTTTTTTCTTTATTTTGTTGTCTATGTGATTGAGGGAGGCAAAAGGCAGAACTGCCTATAGCGAGTGCCTCCCCCATAGTTGAAAGAGTGACAGGGCCAAAATCAAGGGACGTTCGAGCCAAAATGCCTGGACACACGGAGTTTGAAGTATTTTTAGTCATAGGAAGAGGGAAAGACTGATTCTGGGAGAGAGTTCCAGAGCTCAGCTGTTGAGTAGAAGAAAGTTTGAGAGTAACGTTTCACTCTCGGGTTGGAGAGTTGCACAGAGTAGGGGTGGGATTGTGTTGCAAGACGGGTATTATGTACCCTACGTAAAGGAGGTGGTATACACTGGGAAAACTCTGAGGAACACTGATTATTATAGTAGCGACAGGAGAGCGAGAGAGATGCAACATTGCGGCGGAAAGAAAGATTGCAGAGAGTTGGTGAGTGGATGGGACTTAATGATACGAAAGGCCTCAATACAAGGACGCACTATGCCCCTGTACAGAGCAAGAAGCTGTGCAGGGGTAAAGAAACCCCTAAGGCGGTTGAGCACACCCAGCTTCTGGGAGGCTGCCTTTGCAAGATTGGTATTATGGTCCTTCAAACTGAGAGCAGAAGAAAAAGAGACACCAAGAATATTGAGAGAAGATGAAGGATTGATTTTTTGTATTGTTGAAGAATAAGGGATAGTCCGCTGGGAGTTCCTTACGGCTAGATAGATGGAGAAATTGGGTTTTGGAAGCATTAAAGGTAACTTTAATGCACAGAAAACCAAGTACATTCAATTTTCTAACCGACAGAATCTCACTGACTCCCATATATTTTTTAATGATGTAAATATTCCCACTTCCCCTAGTATTGACATTCTCGGTGTAACATTAACTACTAACTTGAGCTGGACACATTATGTTAGAAGCATTGCTAAGAATGCCTCTAAAAAACTGGGACTCCTGTACAGAGTTCGAGAATTCTTCACTGACGAGCAGTTGGCCGTGATATATAAAAGTCATGTGCGTTCTCAGATGGATTACTGTTCACCTCTGTGGGGTGGAAGTGGAGTGGTTACATTGAGGCAGTTGGACAAAATTCAAAATAAAGCTATTAGATTAATCAATAACCCTGCAATCACACAGGACCTTCCTACATTATCCATACGAAGAAACGTTGCATCCCTTGCTATTCTACAGATATTTTCACAGCAATTGTTCCGAGGAACTTGCTTCAATTGTGCCGCCTCTCCACATCTTTCCCCGTAGAACTAGGGCAGCTGAGAGCGCCCATGAATTTACACTTTCTCCTCCACAATGCAGAACTTCTGCTTATCAGAATTCATTTATCCCCAGAGCTACTACTCTTTGGAATTCACTTCCCTCGAATTGCTTTCCACAAACTTACAATCTACAAATGTTTAAATCCAGTTGTTACAAACATTTTATGAATGGAGGATGCCTTTAGGCACATGGACCTTTTTGTTTTATCTGTGTTTTTCCTTCCTCCGTTCATTGTCTCTTTAACAAAAAAAAAAAAAAAAAAAATCTCTGCCCCAATTGGAGATAGTATTTAGATCAGAATTTAAGAGTCTAAATATAATCGTCTAATAGTCGCCAGAATATAATCCAAAATACTTCGCCGGTACAGAAGGGGTTAATTTATTAGGTATTGTGACATAAATTACATTATTACAACGCCATTCATTACTCTGTCATTTACGATTGGAACATTTTAAATATTTGTTTATTTTATCATTATTTTTGCGAATAAGATGTTGAAGTGACTTGTTGCTAATATTACACAATGATATTTGAGAGCATGAGGATAGAGATACACGGTTTTCAGAATAAAGGTAACGCCCACAAAACTCTGAATATTTTTTGCAAACTTTATGAAACACTGCTATACTGTATAGGAGAATTGGCTGATATATATATGTTTATTGCAATATTTTCAATGTTGCGTCTAAGCTAATCCACCAGATAGTATCCATTTGGTATCAAAATATTCGTTATCACCTAAAACTTTTGTATGTGTTTAGGTGCAATCACCACGGCCAATCTTTTTTTTTTTTTTTTTTTTTTTTTTTTTTTTTTTTTTTTTTTTTTTTTAAAGAGACAATGAACGGAGGAAGGAAAAACACAGATAAAACAAAAAGGTCCATGTGCCTAAAGGCATCCTCCATTCATAAAATGTTTCTGGGGATCCGCCGTTATTGAGCTCGTCCTGGAATCTTTACGATTCTGAATCTTACGATTCTATACAGGCACTAGCTCAGAGAAGAGTGTTGAGAGGGGAGAAGGGGTGTTGGAGAGAGAGGAAGGTGTTGGAGTGGCTTTGTTACGTGTGTTTAGTCTGTATACGTCGTCAGGATGCCCCCTGACTGGGTGCAAGCATGTGAAACATGCTAGGACATTTTTCCCTTGCCCCTCAACTTTCTCTTCATAATTGCTGAGGGGCACAGGGGCCTGGGTGGGGCTTTGGTTTCCCAGGCGTTTCCGCACCCTACTCAGCTCCCCGCCATGGAGTGGCTTCGGTCACTCAGACTTTATTGTGGTCGGCAGGGAGGGTTCTGTGGGGGCGCTCGGTTATGGCCTTGGCCTTGCTCGGGGCCTTGGGGCTGTTTGGCCAGGCAGCTTGAGGAACAACAACAACAACAACATGCTAGCACATACTACCACACCCACTAAATGTCCGCCGTGGCGGGGATTCGATCCCGGGTCTTGCAGATTCACACTCGAGCGTGCTCACCACTCGACCACCACCAGCCGCACAAACTACATAGAAATGGTGTTGATCATCCAGGTAGTTTTTAAGATATGGAATTTTAAGTGAAACTGAGGTTTGTCCAATGTGGCCACCAAAAAACAACGTGTAGGGCAAGACCTATTCTATTAAGGGGGTCTCCGTTTTTTTTTTTTTTTTTTTATCTTTCTCTCCTTTTCTCTCTTTCCCTGGCTTGTATCCATTCGGCCCCATTCAGCCAACTGTTTTAAGACGTTTATCCCCATCCAGGTGTCGATTTCTTCCTGGCGAGCGATAGCGAGCCAGCATTGTATGGAGAAATCCGGCCTCGCCCGAGACATTTTTCTATCGAAAAAAGTACAAATTTAGCTTGCTGTCAAAACAAAAATATATATATGCTGGCTCGGTACCGCTCGCCAGGAAAATATTGACACCTGAATGGGGGTAAACGTCTTAAAACAGTAGGCTGAATGGGGCCGAATGGATACAAACCAAAGAGAGAGGGAGAGAAAGAGAAAAAAAGCAGGTTGTTGAGTAATGGTAGATAAATGCAGTACACCACAGGACCATCATCACCAATAAGTGAGAGCTAGAGACCTTGGGAAATCAGAGAAACGCAGGTCAGGTCAGGTGAAGGTATTGAGGGATAAGCCTTTACAACGGCACCTCGTATCTACTTTTTGAAGAGTGTTGAGAGGAGAGAAGGAGTGTTGGAGAGAGAGAAAGCTGTTGGAGTGGCGTTGTTATGTGTGTTATTAGTCTGCAGGTGAAGGTATTGAGGGATAAGCCTTTACAACGGCACCTCGTATCTACATTCTACTTTTCCTATTTTTCTGAAGAGTGTAGAAAGGGGAGAAGGGGTGTTGGGGAGAGAGAGAGGAAGCTGTTGGAGTGGCTTTGTTATGTGTGTTATTAGTCTGTATACGTCAGCTGACACAGGCATGTCTAGTGTTGCCAATTTAGCTACTTTCCCGCTGCTAGATCTAGAGGTATTTACTTCGCCCTAGAGGCAATTTTTTACATCTGGTGACATGAATTCTAGTGATATTCTGGAGATTTTAGCCATTGTAGAGTGATAGTCTAGAGATCGTGGCTTTATTCTACCATTTTAGAGTGATAGTCTAGAGATCGTGGCTTTATTCTACCATTTTAGAGTGATAGTCTAGAGATCGTGGCTTTATTCTACCATTTTAGAGTGATAGTCTAGATATCGTGGCTTTATTCTACCATTTTAGAGTGATAGTCTAGAGATCGTGGCTTTATTCTACCATTTTAGAGTGATAATCTAGATATCGTGGCTTTATTCTACCATTTTAGAGTGATAGTCTAGAGATCGTGTCTTTATTCTACCATTTTAGAGTGATAGTCTAGATATCGTGGCTTTATTCTACCATTTTAGAGTGATAGTCTAGAGATCGTGGCTTTATTCTACCATTTTAGAGTGATAGTCTAGAGATCGTGGCTTTATTCTACCATTTTAGAGTGATAGATAGAGATCGTGGCTTTATTCTACCATTTTAGAGTGATAGTCTAGATATCGTGGCTTTATTCTACCATTTTAGAGTGATAGTCTAGAGATCGTGGCTTTATTCTACCATTTTAGAGTGATAGTCTAGAGATCGTGGCTTTATTCTACCATTTTAGAGTGATAGTCTAGATATCGTGGCTTTATTCTACCATTTTAGAGTGATAGTCTAGAGATCGTGGCTTTATTCTACCATTTTAGAGTGATAGTCTAGAGATCGTGGCTTTATTCTACCATTTTAGAGTGATAGTCTAGAGACCGTGGCTTTATTCTACCATTTTAGAGTGATAAATAGAGATCGTGGCTTTATTCTACCATTTTAGAGTGATAGTCTAGAGATCGTGGCTTTATTCTACCATTTTAGAGTGATAGATAGAGATCGTGGCTTTATTCTACCATTTTAGAGTGATAGTCTGGAGATCGTGGCTTTATTCTACCATTTTAGAGTGATAGTCTAGATATCGTGGCTTTATTCTACCATTTTAGAGTGATAGTCTAGAGATCGTGGCTTTATTCTACCATTTTAGAGTGATAGTCTAGAGATCGTGGCTTTATTCTACCATTTTAGAGTGATAGATAGAGATCGTGGCTTTATTCTACCATTTTAGAGTGATAGATAGAGATCGTGGCTTTATTCTACCATTTTAGAGTGATAGTCTGGAGATCGTGGCTTTATTCTACCATTTTATAGTGATAGTCTAGAGATCGTGGCTTTATTCTACCATTTTAGAGTGATAGTCTAGAGATCGTGGCTTTATTCTACCATTTTAGAGTGATAGTCTAGAGATCGTGGCTTTATTCTACCATTTTAGAGTGATAGTCTAGAGATCGTGGCTTTATTCTACCATTTTAGAGTGATAGTCTAGAGATCGTGGCTTTATTCTACCATTTTAGAGTGATAGATAGAGATCGTGGCTTTATTCTACCATTTTAGAGTGATAGATAGAGATCGTGGCTTTATTCTACCATTTTAGAGTGATAGATAGAGATCGTGGCTTTATTCTACCATTTTAGATTGATAGATAGAGATCGTGGCTTTATTCTAGCAATGTTCTGCTTGTATTTACTAGCTAGCGGATTTGATTTGGTAACCGTGGGCATGTCTAGCAGCCACTTTCGATTTTTAATCATTGCAAAGTTGTCCAATATAAAAACGCACATAGTCTTAAATGTTGGTCATGATCTGACAAGCAGTTCCGGAAATATTGAGTAAAAACGAGTGCGCTAGAATATTGTGGAAGAATATATATAAAAATCTTAACTATTTTGATAGGTGTTCCAGCCATTGGCTTTAACCCTTAATAATCATCATCGTAATCATATTATGTTCTGGTCTTAAGGGGGGTCACCGGCTTTTTTTATCGTTCTCTCCTTTTCTCTCTTTCTCTAGCTTGTATCCATTCGGCCCCATTCAGCCAACTGTTTTAAAACGTGTATCCCCATCCAGGTGTCGATTTCTTCCTGGCGAGCGATAGCGAGCCAGCATTGTATGGAGAAATCCGGCTTCGCCGGAGAAATTTTTCTATCGAAAAATTTACAAATTTAGCTTGCTGTCAAAACAAAAATATGTATATGCTGGCTCGCTACTGCTCGCCAGGAAAATATTGACACCTGGATGGGGGTAAACGTCTTAAAACAGTAGGCTGAATGGGGCCGAATAGATACAAGCCAAAGAGAGAAGGAGAGGAAGAGAAAAAAAAAGCGAGGTGGGCTCCCTTAAATGATGTGCTTGCAGAGGAATTCACTAGTGCAGGATGAATTAAGGTAAGTAACAAAGGTGATGATAGGCTTGAATGGGACAGTGAGGAGAGAGATAACAGGACTAAAGACAGATTTACACAGACGTCTGTTGCCACTAAACTTTCTGCACATCTCTAATCTGGCAGCTTAACCCCTTCTTTACCGGCGACGTCTTTTTCCTGGCTACTATTAGACGATTTTTTTTTTTTTTCAGTTTAATAGGGGCCTTTAAGGGGAGGTATTTTGTTTGTTCCCTACGTTTTCATCAAGCTTAAAATTACACCCCCTAGACCCCCTTTCAAGATAAATTTGTACATTTTTTGGTAGAAAAATGTCCCGGCCGGAGGCCGGTTGCTCTTAAAATACAGGCTCGCTATCGCTCGTCAGGAAAAAATCGACACCTAAATGGCACGAAAGGTCTTAAAATTGACAGAAATGGGGCAAAATGTCTTAAAATGTCCAAACTACTAGGGCGAACGTCTTAAAATCTCAAAAGCAATGAGGCTAAACATGAGGGAGAAAGGGGTCCATAAAAAAATCCCTCAAGTGGAAATCTCCCCTTAACCCTTTGCCTACCACAGATCCGTCTTAAACTATACAAAATCGTCTAAAAATAGCTATAATAAAATTGAAAAGACGTCCCCGGTTAAGAATGGGTTAAGGGGGAAGGGTTTATATTTTGGTCGATGTTGTCGCATATTTATTATTTTTTTAGTTTCCTTCCTAGACCTTCATCAAACTTTAAAAAATACATCTAGTAGATACCCCTTCAAGATTAATTTGCACATTTTTCGATAGAAAAATGTCATGGCCAAAGACCTGTTCATCCACAATTACAGGCTCGCTATCGCTCACCAGGAAAACAATTGACACCTAAATGTGGCGAAAGGTCTTAACAACGACAAAATAATGCGGCAAACGTCCTAAGATCTCAATACTAATGGGGCTAAGCATGAGGGAGAAAGGGGTCTAGAAAAGCGACTTACCTCCCCTTAAGAATTTTGGTGCAGTGGGTTCTATAGGTAAGAATATGCCCTGGAGGCTATATTTCCGCTAATTCCGCTCAATATACATCGCCATATCCGTAGCTCAGACCAAATTCTAACAAGTTCCAATGAAAAGATTGAGTCAAATACTCCCCAGAAAAGTCTTCATTCATTCATTCCTCCCTCTCCGATCTTGGGAATGTTCACCGAGAACTTCCTCCTTCTCTCCCAGCGAGCATCCACTCATCAGGCATATTAGTGCCGTCTCTGTCTCCATCTTTCGTATCCTTACGCTCGCGATAACTCGATGATATAGCTAGTCATTATAGCAACTAATGTGTTTGATAGACAGTTTGAGTGATGTTCTGTAACATGAAATGAACCGCATATTCGTACCTGGTATATAGCTGTCAAAAATGTATATAGAGTTAGCACTGTTTTGGGGGTATTTCAGCTTCTAAAACACTTCTTGCTTGGACACCCCCCTCTCTTACAACAACTGCACATTGATATTGCTATGGGTGGCAAGCTGAGTACCTCCTGGAAGCGTCTGGCAACAAGCGGGGCAGATTGGTGCAACCAACTTAGCCGGTACTACCAATACTAACATGTACACTCGCTCCAAGAAGTATCTGCACCCTTACTCTGATCATCTGGTGTGTACAGCTCGGTAGGGTCGGCACCTCTGCCTGCAACTATATCCATGTGTCAGGGAGGATCGTCTCTGACACATGGATATAGTTGCAGGCAGAGGTGCCAATCCTACCGAGCTATACACACCAGATGATCAGCGTAGGGGTGCAGATACTTCTTGGAGCGAGTGTACGTCACCCAGAGCATGGGCCTATTATACACAGTATATAGGACGTAAATATAAGTTAGCTGCACCTAAAGAGTTAAGAGATATATTTTGTATAAAAATTATGTTTCCTAAATATATCTACCTCCAATCTTGTTGCCAAAAAACAATGGATAATAGTCTCAAAATGTTGCCAGAATAGTTGTCAATCAAAAGTTGCCAGAATAAGGCCTTGTATAAATCCACCTTAACAGAGATAATACAGTTGACAATTATTTATTCAGACAGATGATTCTGGCAAGGTAGTGATCCATTTTGGTGCCGTAATTTTCAAACAACAACGGGGTGATTATATTTAAAGCCAATTTCCGAACTAAGAATGAAAGCATCTAATAGTTGCCGGAATATAATGAAAATAATGTTACCAGTACAGTACAGGTTAAAGCCAAATCCCAAACTTCTATATATCCTGTACAAGTATTGCCGAATATTTAGTATGGGTATGGACATAGGTAAGTGTAGAGACAGGCTAATGACACCAGGGGCAGCAATATGAGTTATTATATATTCTAACATAATAACTCCACTAACAGCACAACAGCAGCAGCCAACAGTCCCAGCACCAGCACTATAAAGGCACCTTGTAAGTGGCCAAGGTTCAGCACTCCATCACCACGAACCTGTAACGAAGGGACAGTCACAGTCATTAAAGATTATGTTGCGTTTTAGCAGTATATTTTGGCTATTATTAAGCCTCCTTCCCAGTTAAAACAAGAGAGATTAGGTAAAACTGTTTCATAATGATTGATATGGGGAATTATTTTAGCTGACAATACACCGGCATATATAAATAACCTATGTATCCTATGAGAAGGCAATATATTTGTAGAACAGATATTGAATGAATACTTAAAGATATAATATGATGCACGTATTTACAAATACGAATGATACATATACAATGAAAATATCCTGTTCATCCCCTCTGACAGGTGAATCGGTAGAAGTGCTCCAATGAGGGAACTTACACGGAGCACATATCCACAATTTTATGGCGGATTCGTTTTATTGAAAGCTAGATAAGGACCTCAGCAGACACTCTAAAAATCTTGCAAGGGCCCATTAACCTGGCAGCTACGAGATCTTGATTTGAATATCCCGCTGTCGTGAGGAAAAATGAGCGAAAAGCCGATGCCCCCAAAACGTAATGTAATGTACATCAGCGTGTTGGTATCTCACTGCAAATGTTTTTTTGCAAAATAATTATGTGGGTGTGTTGTGATCATGATCGGAAGTTGTACAGTTGCCAAGAAAAGGAACCGATGCAACTTTGTCATCTGGCTTGTGCGCGGAAAGAGGAAGCGGAACAATTATGTACTATCCCTTACATTTCCCTTATCAAGCAATATTATTACACCACAAGTCATATGTGAAGAATAAGGACACACGAATATAGTGTATAAAAAGAATATAGCATGTAAAGCCATTATTAACCCTTCTTTAGCGGAGGCGGACTTAAGTCCGACTCTAAAAATCTGGACTATGTGTCGGGGGCGGACTTTAGTCTGTGTGCAATTTTGGCGCAATATTGGCTCTGAGAGAGAGCCGAGCGGTGGGAGGAGCATAAGTTACCTCATGACCGCTCGCCACCATTGCGGAGGGCCTACTGACATGTACTCCACACTACTCCACCCTCTCTCCCTCGCTACACACGTAATTATGTAGCGAAATGACCGTATTTTAGCGATTTTGCCCTTCGCTTGCACGATCGTTGCAAGACAACCAGCCATCGTAGAAGGATGGTTCGGGTGTCATTGGAAAGCTCAATTATTGCCTTTTCACGTATAGATAATTGTATTACGCTCTGGCTCTTGTTTATGCATGAAATAGAGCACGGAAACAAGGCCATTTATGGTATAAACCCCCCGCTGGGCAGTACGGTCAAATATACTCCTCCACCCGCTCTTAAGGTGTTAAGGTAAGGTTTATGTGAGTGAGTGATGGGAGGGAGGGGGAATTTTTCCTCCCTTCCTCCCCTAGCTTATTGATCATTTGCAATCTGTCACGCTTGCTCCAGGGCCTCTCTACTCACTCACTTGTATTTGTATATAGTATTTTGGGGTTGAAAACGGTCCCAGAACCCTCTCACCGTCTCCACAATCATAAAGGTGTGTGAGACTAAAACCGGTATCACACGAGCGCTTTTTACCTCAACATTTATCCTCAACACTGATCTGGCAGCTTATGAGGTCAACAATTAGTGTCTTTTCGGTTACTTAAATTTATCTATCATCAGTCAAGTTTCCTATACCAGGGCAAAATTTTCCAAAAATGTTGCCAGAGAAATGTTGATCATCGAATGTAGACTATAAAAGCTCTAGTGTGATACCGGCTTAACCCTAGTCTAGCGGGTCCTCTGTGGCCGTTTTGGGCCTTTTCAGGCCATTCTGACTGCTATATCAACCATCAGTATGAAAGGAACTGTATTGCGCCAAAAACTAGGTGGAAATCGCTACACAATGACGCCACATACAGCTACGTAGCACTCGTGGAGCACTGACAGTGTTACCTCGAAGATGGAAGTTTAGCTGATTTTGCTACCTTGCTCACTTTTAGCGAACTATTGGTTACACTGTCATCCTCCCGCGCGGTGGGGGAACTGGAGTTAGTGTGGGCCGGGAGGCCACAGATGTCGGACGTATGGATCATTACTATCCCACCCATTTTCACTCTATTTCCACCCTTTTTTCACCCGTTTTTTGCCAGTTTTTTCAACTCGACTTATGTGGTGAGCCGCTTTTTAAGGGTTAAGTATGTGAGTGTGTGTGTGAAGCGTAAGTGCTGATGTCTGGTATCGAAAATTGCTAAGTAAGCCTATGCCTGATCCAATTTTTAGCCGCCTAAGCCTGTTGGCGAGGTTTTAATACATTTTGGAAAAACCTGCTTCCTGAAGGCAGGTCGCAGCTCCGTTGCAGAACCTTCCCGAAGGCATGTCGGAGCTCCTGGGTTAATGTATATAATAATTCTTAATATTTTTACCTGTTGATCTTAGATAATGCCAGTGAGCAAATGTAACTTTTTTTGTATATGCCAAGGCATAACACATGACTCAAACAAAAATCTTTCTGAGTGAGGTCGCCCATTTCTTGGTCACCACTTTCACTTGAGTTTACTTCCTAAGATATTTAATTGTGGGCCCCAGTCAAAACACTCTTCTACTCAAAAATATCACATTCATGATTACAAACACAATTTAAGGGGGGTCACCGGCTTTTTTTTTTATCTTTCTCTCCTTTTCTCTCTTTCTCTGGCTTGTATCCATTCGGCCCCATTCAGCCAACTGTTTTAAGACGTTTATCCCCATCCAGGTGTCGATTTCTTCCTGGCGAGCGATAGCGAGCCAGCATTGTATGGAGAAATCCGGCTTCGCCGGAGACATTTTTCTATCGAAAAATGTACAAATTTAGCTTGCTGGCAAAACAAAAAAATATATATATGCTTGCTCGCTACAGCTCGCCAGGAAAATATTGACACCTGGATGGGGGTAAACATCTTAAAACAGTAGGCTGAATGGGGCCGAATGGATACAAGCCAAAGAGAGAGGGAGAGAAAAAGAGAAAAAGAAAAAAAGCGAGGTGGGCTCCCTTAACCAATACCAACACTCCTCTAACCTAACCTCTTCTAACTAAAAATCGCGTCTCTTCCATCATATTCTAACCTAACCCTACCTAATTGACCACTTGCGAGATTCAGGCTATAATGAAGTTGGAGCCGTAAACATCGGTAATGAACAGAAATACAATAATAAAGTAGGTGTCTAATGGCTAAAACGTATGTTGAATTTAGTTGTATGTATTTATATATGTACTACAACCACATTTAGTTGTATGTATTTATATATGTACTACAACCACATTTAGTTGTATGTATTTATATATGTACTACAACCACATTTAGTTGTATGTATTTATATATGTACTACAACCACATTTTAGTTGGTAATTCTGCTAAATATCAATGTAAACAACTCCAACTTCCTTATAGCCTGAAACTCGCAAGTCGTCAATTTAGCCTAGCCTAACCTACGCTATCCTGTCCAGTGCTATGTTAGCCTGCTTCATCCATTCCTAACCTAGTATAACAGAACCTGTTTTTCTCTAACTTACATTACTTAACAGTAACTTACAAACAGTTTAGAATATACTAAAAGTATATCATCCGACGGGTAAACATTTCATAATATTCTCCAATAATCGAATTTATAGTGATTTAGGCCTACATGCTCATAAACATAGATTACCACCTTCAATATAACATCTCCATACGAGAGATATCTTGTAGATGATAAGCAAGAACATTAAAGCCACTGTCACACGAGCGCTTTTTCCGTTAATTTTCCATGAGCAAGTTTTTTCTGGTGATATTTAGGGATATTTTTGCATTGGAATCGTAAACTAGATCGACGTTAGATTATGTTAGGGGGTTTAATTTTTATGGAACTTGTATTTTGAAGCTGCCAGACAACAATTGCCCGTAAAAATTGACGGAAAAATCGCTCGTGTGACACCGCCTTAAGTCAGTGTCACACGAGCTCTTTTTCCGTCAATTTTTGCGGGCAATTGTAGTCTGGCATCTTCAAAATACAATTCTAATCAGAAATCAGCCACCTAGCTTAAGGGGAGATATGGCGCTTTTCTAGACCACCTTCTCCCTCATCTTTATCCCCATTATTTTGGCAATTTTATGAACTTTCGCCCCATTTCTGTCAATTTTAAGACCTTTCCTGCCATTTAGGTGTTGATTTTTTCCTGGCAAGCGATAGCGAGCCTGTAATTTAGTAGGAACCAGCCTTCGGACGGGACATTTTTCTACCGAAAAATGTACAAATTTGTCTTCACCTGACCTGACCTATGTATGTATGTATGTATATACTCAGGCCCAATCCCCACTTTTCCTTTTTTTTTTTTTTTTGGGGGGGGGGGGACTCAAGACAGAGCCCAATCGTTCACCTGACCTGACCTATACAGGGGCTAATCTCCTAAAGACCCACCTGGCTGTCCTTGGCCATGAGGCTGCCCTTGTGTCCCTGGATGATCTTTTCAAACACCCCAGTCTCCACCAGTGTTGTCAAGTGGTGAGATATTACTGAGGTGTAGGGGGAGTGGCGAGGCAGGATCCAGCATAGATAACCTTTGTATAGCTGCAAATGAAACACAAGTTCAGTGTAGGATCATAGCATCATCCGCAAAATCAAGATCAGCGATTCTGTAAATGACAACAGGCACTCCAAAGTGATCTTCTAAAGACTGTCTTGCTAATTCGTGAAAACAATGACATGTGAAGATACTAAAAGAAATCCGTTTTATTCCTTAATGAACAGAGACGATGAACCTGAGACTATACTTGATGCAAACTAAATTGGCAGAGAAGCTCCTCCCCCTTTCCTATTCTCACAAAGAGTCCATGCAACCCAAACGAATAATTGGCTAATCCGGATGACGTGTATTGGTATAGATATCTGCTTTGTTTCTTATATGTCTTATATGATGTGCAATTACAAGCAATGTTCATGATAACTGTTGATCAGGAATGGTATCCGAAATTGGAGACGTGAGAAATTATACATTATATATATTATTAACATGCATAATATAAATTATACATTATATATATTATTAACATGCATAATATAAATTATACATTATATATATTATTAACATGCATAATATAAATTATACATTATATATATTATTAACATGCATAATATAAATTATACATTATATATATTATTAACATGCATAATATAAATTATACATTATATATATTATTAACATGCATAATATAAATTATACATTATATATATTATTAACATGCATAATATAAATTATACATTATATATATTATTAACATGCATAATATAAATTATACATTATATATATTATTAACATGCATAATATAAATTATACATTATATATATTATTAACATGCATAATATAAATTAACAGGAATGGATTATAAACAAAAAATGAAAATATCGTCTGTGAATCCTTCTCTCTCTGGGGTGCATTCATTCGGCCCCATTCAGCCTACTGTTTTAAGACGTTTATCCCCATCCAGGTGGCGATTTTTTCCTGGCATCGGTAGCGAGCCAGCATATTTGTTATAATGTTTTTGTCAGCAGGCTAGATTTGTACATTTTTCGATAGAAAAATGTCTTCTGCGAAGCCGGATTTCTCCATACAATGCTGGCTCGCTATCGTTCGCCTGGAAAAAATCGACACCTGGATGGGGATAAACGTTTTAAAAACAGTAGGCTGAATGGGGCCGAATGGATATAAGCAAGAGAAAGAGAGAACAAAATAGGTCACCCCCATTAGCCAATAGGAGCTTTGAAGTCGCTGCACGCTAACTTGACATAATGAACATGTGAGAACAAACATAAACCCTATTGATGTGGATAACCTGACACAGATAGAAGCAGAAAAACAAAGAAAGGCAGACATAAACAGAAACCTTGTCTTCCATAATATAGGTAGAGTGGGTGATCTTCGCCTTGTGCTGGGTATATATAAGGTAGTCGACTGAAACAATCAGTGCGTGAGTGCCATCGTGAACCTTGCCGATAAGGAACTTGTAAGGCTCAATATACTTAAGGTCAGTGTCCAAGAATAGCTTCTTCCCGAGGGTTGCCAAGGTGGGGTTCTTCGAGGATCTTAGGGCCTCGGGCACGAAGCTTCCGTAGTCTGTCATGCTAGGTCTGTAAAGAAGTTCAACATTTCACTTGCTAGTAAAAGTGCACTATACTGGCCATGAATGACCTCTTACGAGTTTCAGGCTATAAGAAAATCGAAACTATAGAAAATAATAATATTTAGCCGAAATATATGTTAATAGATTTGTGATACACACCTAACTCTATTAAATGTTTTATCAATAAATTTCCCATCCATCAAGAAACCATAATTGATTGTATTATGTGTTAATTAGCTGTGTCAGATATATTGCCAGCAAGGACCCTCGAAGGATTATTAAAAGCATTCAGAACGATGAAGGAAATGCCATCATTGTGAAATATGCTGTAATTACAAGCTAATATTATTTATTAGAATATAATATATGTTCTCACGTGTGTCTAAAATTAGTGGAACTCTACTTTCAGTGTGACTAAATATTCGGTTAATTAACCCAGCTGCTGTGATGTTACTTCCCGAATGTTTTATTGGGTGACTGCGACCTTCCTACCAGAATATTACATGTAAAAAAAAAAATACAAGATAAACGCACCAGTCCCAAGGAAATGGATGCAATATATGATTAGGTGGCATGTCTCCATACCACCGCATCCTCTTCTCCCTTCTATGTGTCTCACCATCTCCTCCTCTCTCTCCTTCCCTACATTCTCCTTCAATTTCCCCCTTCTCCATTTTTCTAATTCTTCCCTACCCCACTCCCTCTACTTCCTCCCTCCACCCTCAAATACCTCTCCCCTTCAATTCCCCACCTCTATCCCACCACTACCCCCTTCCCTCATCCACCCATCCACACACAGCGAGCAACAAGTCAGTGTGGCTAGAGCCAGGGAGGAGAGTGGAGATATGTCATTTGGCCGCGCACCCCTCCATCACGATCCTGTCACAATAAACCGGGTTTACACTGGATATTTGTTCTTTACACCTATTTGTTCTATACACCTATTTTCAGGTTTTTCAATCTTCACATGTTCCTTATGCAAGAAAACTAAGTGCAAATGGCGCAATAGTATTGCTGTAGATGGTAGTATTGCTGTATTATGACAAACTCTTTCCAAATCTAAGCTAAAGCTTTTGCACTGATAGCACTGCAATAAACAGGCATCTTGCATTTGCCGGGTCAAGACCATAATATATTTGATCACACTTTTTAAAACAAATTTACATAACATCTTGTTTAATGACAGCTTAGGTCTTGTAAATCTAGACACCTGTGCTATCTGGTCTGTATAACAAGTTGGTATGGTGAAGACATAATGCTTACCTTTTGCAAAAAAGGAAACTTACATATAATCCGACAGAGCTAGCTGTTGCACTGTCTGTATCCTGGTAGCATACGCGGGCACGGTGAGAACAGCCACCAGGTTCCCGGTGTACGTAGCTGCCAACACAAACATGGCCAACCACCACACCACCAGCCACAGTCTACCCCACCACACCACCACCTCACAGGGATCCATTGGTTGTATCATCATACCACCGCCAATCTAGGAAGAGAGTGATTATTAAGCATTCATTGTGGCCGATGCATCGATACGTCCTATATGAAAAAGACCCATACTGCGGACGACGTACCTGTACGTGTTGGTGTTACCGGCGGAGTTGGTTGGACCAACCCGCCCCACTTGGTGCGAGACGCCTTTGTTAAAATTATTACTCCAAAACAGCAACCAAATACATATTATTATTATGAGGCGGTTGATATGATAGTGTCACTACAATTATGCTTTTATGTTTGGAATGTGTTTCCAACACGTTGATATACGTGTTGATGTATTTTGTAAGAGTCGTATTTTTGGCGGTATTTAAGCACCAGGGGTGGATCTAATCAAACTTATTTTCTCATTTCTTGGATTAATTGTAGGGAGGCAAGTCTAGTGTTTTCCAGTTTGGCAAAGAGTTGGTCTTCTATCTCAGCTGGTTCTGTGGTGTGAGGTCATGTGTGTTTGTGAGATATACTTGATACTAATGACTACTCTAGCTCTTCCCAAGCTTTCTGGCATCTAGCCAAAAACCTCTCCAACAACTTTTCTTCCTCGTCTTTCCCTCCCCACTTCCACTCTGATGGCACAACCATCACTTCTTCCTCTGACAAAGCTGAACTCTTCTCTCAAACTTTTGCTAGAAACTCCACCTTGGATGATTCCGGCACTATTCCTCCCTCTCCACCCCCTCTCCCCTACTTATGCCTAATATCCTAATCTCTTCTAAAGATGTATTTTCTACCCTCTCTGGGCTTAATACTAAGAAGGTGTACGGTCCGGACGGTGTTCCTCCTGTTGTACTAAAAAACTGTGCTTCCATGCTGACTCCCTGCCTAGGCAAACTCTTTCGTCTCTGTCTCTCCTCTAACGTCTTCCCTTCATGCTGGAAGTTTGCTCTCATTCAACCTGTCCCAAAGAAGGGTGACCACTCTCAACCCTCCAACTATCGTCCAATTGCTCTCATCTCTTGTATCACTAAAGTTTTTGAAACTATTCTTGCTTCCAAATTTCTTAAGCATTTCTCTTCCCATAATCTATTCTCAGATCGTCAGTATGGCTTCCTCAAGGGTCGCTCTGCTGGTAATCTTCTTTCATATCTTACTAGCTCTTGGTCATCCAACATTCGGTACTTCGGTGAGACCTTTTCTATTGCACTAGACATATCGAAGGCCTTCGATAGAGTCTGGCACAAATCTTTAATTTCTAAACTACCCTCCTTCGGTTTCTATCCCTCCATCTGTGCCTTTTTCTCTAATTTCCTATCTGGCCGTTCCATAGCTGCGGTTGTGGATGGCCATCGCTCACTTCCTCATCCTATCAACTCCGGTGTTCCTCAGGGCTCTGTCCCATTCTTTTTCTAATTTTCATAAATGATCTTCTCAACTGTACCTCCAGTCCCATCCATTCATACGCCAGAGGACTCTACCTTACACTACTCATTTTCCTGAACGCCCCAGCCAGCAATCCCTCAAAGACAAACGTAATGAAGCCATAGAACACTTAACTACTGATCTAACTACTATTTCCAATTGGGGCAGAGAAAACCTTGTTGCCTTTAATGCTTCCAAAACCCAATTTCTCCATCTATCTACCCGTCTGGAACTCCCAGCGGACTACCCCTTATTCTTCAACCATACAAAAATCAATCCTTCATCTTCTCTCAATATTCTTGGTGTCTCTTTTTCTTCTGCTCTCACTTGGAAGGACCATATTGCCAGTCTTGCTAAGGCAGCCTCAAGTGCCTCAAGGAGTTCTTTACCCCTGCACAGCTTCTTGCTCTGTACAGGGGCACGGTGCGTCCTTCTATTGAGTATCGTTCACATGTGTAGGGAGGATCCTCTCACACCGCACTCCTAGACAAAGTGAAAAGGAAGGCCTTTCGTATCATTAACTCCCGTCCACTCACCAACTCTCTGCAATCTCTCTCTCTCTGCAGCAATGTTGCATCTCTCTCGCTACTATAATAATCAGTGTTCCTCTGAGCTCTCCCAGTGTATACCACCTCCTCTACATAGGGCATGTCGTACCTGTCTTGCAACACAATCCCACCCCGACTATGTGCAACTCTCTAACCCAAGAGTGAAACGTTACTCAGACTTTCTTCTATTCAACAGCTGAGCTCTGGAACTATCTCCCAGAATCAGTCTTTCCCTCTTCCTATGACTTAAATTGCTTCAAACTCTGTGTGTCCAGGCATTTTGGCTCGAACGTCCCTTGATTTTGGCCCTGTCACTTTTTCAACTCTGAGGGAGGCACTCGCTGCAGGCAGTTATGCCTTTTGTCTCCCTCATTCACATAGAAAAAAAACAAAAAACAAAAACAAGTATATATATATATACATATACTGTACATATATATGTGTTATGCTCTTATCAGGACTCGAACCATCGACAACCAGGAAGAGTGTCCATGTTTTAACCCACTACACCATGGTATGATAAAGGATACTTAACCTTTTCGTACGACTTGTGTTGAATTGAAATACATTATCCAAGTAGGATTTCCCTTCTCCATAATTATATTTAAATAGGAAAAGGTTAAGTATCCTTTATCACGCCATGGTGTAGTAGATTAATGCATGGACACTCGTCCTAACTGTTGGGGGTTCGAGTCCGGCTGGCAGTATAAAACAATCACTCACATGTATTTGTGAGATATATTTGGTACATATATATATTTCTGGAAAATTAGAACAAACAACTTAAAAAAGACAATGTTTATCTTTACAATTGCTGGTATCACAAACCTAGAAATCACTTATCATTGTATCGAATTACACGTGTGATTAGAAGACAAACCAGGTTCGCTTTCTCAACTCTCTCTCATTCTATTTATGAATTTGACAACTATCTATAATTAACTAATTGTCTGTCTCTATATCACACATATACAAACACACACACAGTATATATATATATATATATATATATATATATATAGTCATCGTCAACACTGGTGTGACAGTTAATAAAATACACTTTATAATTAGTTTTGTCAACTAATTTAATCAATCATCAGTCTACTTTTCAATACCCGTGCAAAATATCCCAGTAATGTTGCCGGCCGAATACTGACCATTGGAGCAAAGTTTTCGCGTGGTCCACATTTAAATGTGTGTATTGGTTTACTGGGTTCCACCATTAAGGGGGGGAAGGTTTTTGTTTTGTTTTGTTTTTCTGGCCCCCCCCCCCCCCCTTCTTCCTTATGTGTAGCCCCATGAATTGTTGTATTCTTAGACGTCCGGCCCATTAGTTTGGCGATTTTAAGACCTTTCACCTCATTTCTTTGTCAATATTAAGACCTTTCGTGCCATTCAGGTGTCAATGTTTACCTGGCGAGCGATAGCGAGCCTGTAATTTAGAAGGAGTCGGCCTTCAGGCGGGACATTTTTCTACTGAAAAATGTACAAATATATATCCAAAAGGGGGATCTTGGGGATGTTTATTCAAGCTTAATGGTGGTCTAGGGAGGAAACTAAAAAATAATAAACAAGTTAATATATCGACCCATAAATAAACCCTCCCCCCCTCCTCCTCCCCCCCTCCCCTCCCTTAATAATCGTCCATTAACTATACACCAACTAATAGTTAATACTTACATTAAATATAAATATGAAACAAAACACACACACACACACACACACACACAATAGCCTGAAAAATCAACCATTTACTCGTGAGGAATCGAACCCAAGCTTTTCCAACTAGAGCCTAGGCACCACTAGGTTCTCATCTAAAATACCTGGAGTCGCATCCCTACAATAGTCTCTTTTATTCCAGCTGATGGTAAATTACTATCTCGCCATTCTGAGTACTCGGCTATTGCCAAGATTTTATATAGAAATTTGTTGCTAATTATGAAAGCTTTACAATAATATGATACAGAGACATAGCAGTATCAAATGTTTCCATTAAAGAATAAATAAATCAGGTGTTAAGGAATTCAGTTTACCATCAGCTGATAAATAAACCAACTTGAGTAGCTTGCGGATTGTTCATATTTATTGGTTCACCTTGAGAGCCATAGCCAGTGGGTCGTTGGTGTGGTGGAGACGGTGAAGCAGTAGTGCCAGAGTTGAGGCGACAGTCACCGTAGTGATGACCACCAGGCCCCAGGTCAACGTAGAGAAAGGGTAAAGGACATTCCTCCATTGTGGCAGTGGTGGAGGTACTTCTAGCATGATGGCAAAACTGCTCTCCCAGTGGGGGTACGTCCAGTCAAAATCGGTGTGTATGTCTGGATTGAGGCTCTGCTCGTTTATCATTATATCTTTGCCTTTATACATTAATTCTCCAAACATTCCTGTCCATGTCCCATGTTCTTTTGAGCCCCACACAATTTCTTCAAGTAAAATTATTGACAAGTTAAAGTTCAGCTATTTCCAATAACTCTCAGAGCATCTGAATTTGCCCCAATGCAGCGACCATATTCGTCAAAATAGTTGTAAGGTTCATCGTAACAAAGGACAGTTGCCTCCAAACTCTGACCTCCGAAATCACTAAAGCGAGAAGGAAAACATGATTGGAGACTATCAAACGTATCAGGATCCCATTCTCCTAGCGATGTTTTGATGTATGAATTACCCGAGTGGGTGTTGTAAGTTGGTAAGCTGGTGTAGGCAGTGAGGCGAGGTGAGCCGCCCCGAACTGACAACTGCAGCAGCAAGATGAACTGTGACCGCTGGACGACGGGCTGACTGAGGACGGACGTGGTGTTGAGCTGGGGGTTGAGGCACACCAGAACAAGATAGCTGGGGTTCCAATCTTTATTCACTGCCAGGAGGAGGAGGAATTCGGTAGGGTCGTCGTGTAAGAGGAGGAGAGAAATGAGAGCAGAACCTCTAGTCTGATCCGAAGGATGGGTGTTCTGGAGGATTGATATTTGCGAAGAAAGGAGCATTCTTGAGTGAGAGGTCTCAGTTTCTTTCATGACACTGCCTATATCAAGAAAACGTTGACTGTGATCATCAGTGATTACCAGAAAGTCGTGGTGACGGAGAGGTCCAGAAACCAGAGAGATGAGAGCCTTCTGAGCGATTAGATGACCTGATTGAGGAGAGGGACACGTTAGACGGTGATCTAACTAATCTATATCTCAGTAGCACAATATCATAACCAAATATGACATAATAAGTTTGTGGTGTGGACAACGATATAAAACCTGACCTGCCATCATGGAGGATTGGTCTAGAAAGTCAACAGCCACTGCAGGAGCTGGAGACAGGAGGAGGAGAAGGAGGAGTTGTCTGGTGGACGGCTCCATAACGAGTGATCTACCAACACCTTGGCTGTCAACACTCAGCCCCTCACCACCACCAGATACACCACTCATGCTCGACCTTTACTGTAATATCTGCGCAACTCATAATATACCATTCAATAACAATTCTAGTGTTTCATATAAACTTCAATTACAGCCAAAGCAATCAACATCAAATCAGATAATAATCAGTTTGTCTTCAAATATAACCATAACAATCAGCATATAGAGCACTTTGGTAATAGTAAAGCAAATCGTCAATTTGCGACCTGATGGATGTTATCATAACGATGATAAAAAACTAATGATTTGGATACATAGATACTAGAGAGAGATCTTGAAATGTGTATCCTATTATCAACTATGTTATCTTTGTTTCATATTACAGTATTTTCAACTGTTATGCGTAAATATATGAAGGTATATTAATTAACTTCCTACTGCTGTCAAATTATGGTGTATTTGTAATACTTAGATAACTAATTATACAGTGCAACGTAATATTCTTATTTTTTTTATAAATGAGTGCCTATTACATAAAACAATGATATACTAATGATGAATATGGCAATACCCATTATATAATGAAGGATAGCAGAAACGATATTGATACTGATATTACTTTTCCTGCTGGTATATATATATATATATATATATATATATATATATATATATATATATATATATATATATATATATATATATATATATATATATTTATATATATATATATATATATATATATATATACTGTATATAGTGAAAGCTAATTTATAGATTTTTTGTTAATATTAAATTCGAACTAGATATGACAAGTCTTGATTGGCTTCAAAACCATCTCATTCGACGTCTTGAGGTTTATTATGATATTGTATTGTACTGTTATTGATGGTTTTCATTGCTTCATCTATTTTCGAACAATCTATTTTTAGTTTGTTCACTAGAAATTAAAAGAGAGTAGAAAGAGAGAGAGAGAAAAAACGGCCTTCCGATTTAATTCAAGCTAAATTTTTACATTTTCTTCTAAATTTGCAGTTGAAGATCTACACCTGAATGGGGTGTATAAATCGGACCAGATAGGGTTACTCCCTTCTGTACCGGTGACGTCCTTTCAACTTTATTTTGGCTACTATTAGACGATTTTATTCAGTTTTAAAAGGGCCTCCAGGAGTTAACAGGCTTCGAACTATCTCACTTAACCCTTTTTACTACCACAGATCCTTCTTAAGCAGCACAAAGACGTCGAAATTGAGGTGGGAAAAAAGACGTCGCCGGTACAAGTGGGGTAACCTTTTTTTGGCGTGCAGTACTTGTTTAGATTTGTTACGTGACATTTGTTAAATAATTCATAATAACTCGTGAACCTCTCATGTGGTTCAGTATGCAAGTATATCCACCGACACAGTTGTATGGATGTTATTTGCTAAACAATTGAACATTTATACGATTTATTATTATATTTATTTCGCATTACTTACAGAAAGTTAACACTATCTGTACCGGCGTGGTCTTTTTCATTTTTGTCTAGCTATACAGTATTTAGACGATTTTTGTGCAGTTTTAAAAGGATCTGTGGCAGTAAATAAAGGTTATGTGAGATATAGTTCGAAGCCTGCTAATTCCTGGAGGCCCTTTTTTAAACTGAATACAATCGTCTAATAGTAGCCAGAATACAGCTAAAATGACGCCGCATCGGTACTGAATGGGTTAATCTTAACCCATTCAGTACCAGTAACATCCTTTTCATTATATTCTGGCAACTATTAGATGATTTTATCCAGCTTAGGAAGGACGTCTACTAATAAAATGGCTACAGACTATCTCATTTAATCCTTGTAGCTACCATATATCCTTCCCAAGCTTCATAAAATCACCTAATTGTAGCTGACATCCAATACAAAATACGTCGCCGGTACAGAAGGGGTTAATAGTTGGTTACCGAGAACCATTACTGGGGTCCACGGAATCCATGAGCGATCCATTGTGCGATCAACTTTACTGATATATATTGTGGAAGTTTTTATATTAATTATATTAACCTTATCTGGTACAGGGTGGGTCATTTAGGAATAGCTCTATTTCACTCGGCGGTTTTTAGTTTGAATGGGGTCTGGGGTGGTGATTTTCTTAGAATAAGGGAAAACTATAGTCTATTCGCTGTAAGTAGGCGAGTCATCATGACCTCTATCCTATGTAACTCAAAAAAGCCTAGAGCAAATTGGTTGTAATTGTCGACATATATTCCTTGACCTACTCTTCCCAAATGGTAGAAATATTAGCTCGATTACAGTAGTAGTTTTTGAGTTACAAGGGTTAGAAGTCATGGTTTCTCTCCTATGTCCAGCGAATAGGCTATAGCATACATTGGCAACAGCAATCAAAACCCTTAAAATAATATAACAACATATCATAATAACCCCCGAGACGTTGGTCCAGCTAGTGTTAACCTTGTCAGTGTATGCGACAAAGTCCTGCCGTATACTTTTACAGATACTTTTACAGATACTTTTACATACACTTTTACATACACTTTTACATACACTTTTACATACACTTTTACATACACTTTTACATACACTTTTACATACACTTTTACATACACTTTTCACCGGCACCGTGGTGCGTCATGGATTATAAGTGCAGTGTCAAGGTAACTATACTCTACTCATTACAAGTATGCCAAAAATCCTTACACCTAACCTCTGTAACGCAAAAAGGGCTAGAGCAAATGGTCTGTAACTTTCCACGCCTGTTCCTCGGCTGCCTCTTCCTAAAAGGTAGATTACTCTGTTATTTATTTTTTATTATATATACTGTATATATACAGAAGGTGAACGTCAATAAAAGTAAAGTAATGGTGTGTAATAGGGGAGAGCATAGGGTGAATCTAGATGTGAGGCTGGATGGGGAAATATTGGAACAAGTAGAGTGTTTTAAATATCTAGGAGGAACGATAAGCAGGAGTGGAGGTATGGAAGTGGAGGTAAAACAGAGAGTGTGTGAAGGAAGGAAGGTTTTCGGAGCAATGGGAAGTATGTGGAAGACGAGAAATCTCGGAGTGAAAGTAAAAAGTGCACTGTATCAAGGAATTGTTGTGCCAACAGTGATGTATGGGGCTGAGACATGGGCTCTGAAGAAAAAGGAGAAAAGAGGGCTGGATGTGATGGAGATGAGCTGCTTGAGGAGTATGTGTGGAGTTACTCGTAGAGACAGATTGAGGAATGAAGAGATACGTAGGAGAGTGGGGCAGCAGGAACATTTGTCAGCCAGAGTGGACAGAAGGGTGCTGAGCTGGTATGGTCATGTTGAACGAATGGGAGATGAAAGGCTTACAAAGAGAATATGTGAGTCAGGTACAAGGGGAGATAGAAGGGCAGGAAGACCCCCATTGAGATGGAGAGACTGTGTAAGAAAGGCTTTGGATGATAGAGGCATGACTATAGATCAGGCAGGGGAAGTGGTGGTGGACAGGAGTGAATGGAGAATGCTTGTGAATAGTTGAGTGAACACGTGGTCATTTGGAGTAAGGGGTCAGGCGCAAGTTGGACTAGATAATAGTCCATCAGGCGCCTGGCCCGGGGAGACGATTAATATGAAGGGTGCGCCTGGAAGTGTGGTGGGAGGGCTTGTGGCTTTGGCTCCGCTGCATGTCTGCCTGCCGAGATCGGAACCTCTCCGGGTGGTCGGGGACCGGGGGAGTGCTGGAGCGACCTTGGTGACCCTGGTCTCTGGGTCTTCTCCTGGGTGACCTGGATGTGTGTGAGTTTGTGCTTTTTATCTGTGTTTATTTGTTGTTTTATGTTGTTTTTGTGTTTTCCCTGTTCTTGCTCTGTCTTGAGTCGGCTACCCCCAAAATGGGGATTGGGCCTGAGCATATAGATAGATAGATATATACAGTATATACTGTATATACTGTATAACCCCTAAGCAATTATAGGGTTTCGAAATTTCTCAATGGACCCTCATAACTACCACACACCCTTCCTAAACTGCATAAAATCGTCTAAATATAGCTAGCCCAGATTATAAGAGACATCCCTGGCACAGCAAGGGCTAAACTATACTCGGTTTCATTTCAGCAGGCGGTAAATTGAATCCCTTAGTCGTTTATTGCTCGCTACCTAATAGAATAGTACGAAATGACTATATTACATGTGTAGTATATTAAGGGGAGATGGGGGGGTTTCTGGCTCCCCTTCTTCCTCATGCTTAGCCCCATTATTTTTGTTTTAGATTTTATGACGGTCGATCCATAAGTTTGGTGATTTTAGAACTTTCACCCCATTTATTTGTCAATATTAAGACCTTTCGTGCCATTTAGGTGCTGATTTTTTCCTGGCGAGCGATAGCGAGCCTGTAACTTAGGAGCCGGCTTGTGTCTAACCTCATTAGTTTTGAGATTTTAAGAGGTTCGCATTATTAATTTGGCGATTTTAAGCATTTTTCCCCAGTTATTTGCCATTATTTAGACCTTTCGTGCCACCAGCGTTAGGCTTGGGTATGTTTCTACCGAAAATACAAAACATTATGTCAAAGGGGGGTCGTGGGAGCATTGTTTAAGGGGAGATGGGCCGTTGTTTGGGTCACTTTCTCCCTCGTGTTTAGCCCCATTAATTTTTAGATTTTAAGATGTTCGGCACATTAGTTTGGCGATTTTAACACCTCTCGTCCCATTTAGTTGTCAATAAATGACACCAAATGTGAACTTGTCCTCCTCGACCACACACGTGAACAAGGAGAAGAGACTCAGGCCCTGTTTCGAGACATATTGCCAGATGTAAAGATCCTTCAGGAGCACCAGCAAACCCTATTAGGTTCCCCACTAACTCTGGCAGCAATCCCACCAGCACTTCAAGTTAAAAAGGAGGAGCTTCAACGTCTCGTGAGTCGCCTGATACACATCGATGCCCACTCAGCTCTGGCCCTGCTCAAGAACTGTTTCTCCATCCCAAAACTCCAATACCTCCTGCGCACATCGATGACTTACACGAACAATGGTGGCCTCCAAGAATTAGACAGCATAATCCGAGAAGCAGTGACCAGCATCACCAACGTGGAATTTAAAGAACGGGCCTGGACACAAGCCACCCTTCCTGTCCGCCTCGGGGGCTTGGGCATACGGAGAGCCTCGGATATTGCCTCCCCAGCCTTTATCTCTTCCCTCATCGCGACCAACGACCTTGTAGTGTCCATCCTTTCTTCTCAATCCAGAATGACACTTAATGGGGACGTAACAGCAGCGATTAACACCTGGAAGGGAAGTACAGGAGTAGAGGAGGAGCCTCAGGGTACATGGACTTCACAGAGAAGACGGCAAACGGCCAGATGGGATGACCACTTTCCCTTACAAGAATGGCCGGTGTCTCGTGTGGGATGCCAGATGTGTTGACACTTTCTCCACAACCAACATCGCCAGAAACGCCGACGAAGCAGGTGAAGCCGCCCGGATAGCAGAAAATAAAAAGCGAGAAAAATATCAAGCCATCGCCAGAAATCATCAGTTCGAGCCCCTGGCATTCGAAACTTCAGGAGTCTTCGGCCCTACCACCCTTAAGATGGTGAATGAAATAGGCCGTAAAATCAGAGAAGTTTCAGGAGAACCCCGGGAAACCCTCTGGCTCAAGCAAAGACTAGGGATGGCTATCCTCCGGGGCAATGCCACCAGCGTCATGAGCTCAGTTCGACAGGACTGGGTCATGCCACTGTGTGAGGCCCGGGCAGGAGTGGTGTATCCTTAGTCTTTCCACAGTAGGGTAAAACAAAACATAAACCTTATTTGTATGTAACATGTATGATGCACATAAATAAAAGGGGATGTGTCGGATGGTTGAAAGCCACAGTTGCTCGCGCGTTTGGGGCTAGCAACACGTATTATGAAAAACATGTATCCTCCTTCATTCACTGTCCCCCCCTTCACTCACTCAACCCCACAATTTGCCGGAGGATAACAGGTTTTTCACAATACGTAGACGGAGGTCTTTTAAAAAAAAAAAAAAATTGTCAATTGTAATACCTTTCGTGCCATTTACCTGTCAATGTTTTCCTGGCGATCGATAGCGAGCCTGTAATTTAGGATGAACCGGCCTTCGGCCGGGAAATTTTTCTACCGAAAAATGTACAAATAGCCTATATCTTGAAGGGGGATCCCAAGGTTGTTGTTTTTAAAGTGTGATGAAGGTCTAGGGAGGAAACTAGAAACATAATCTATTAATGAAAATATCGACCAAAAACCCAGCCCACCTCCCCTTAAAGCTTGATAGAGGTCTAGGGAGCAACTTACCCCCCCACCCCCCCACCCCACCCCCTTAAGAATAATAGCATGTTACCTGTATACTGTCTATATATACCGGTAGTGATATTGTTTATGTAGAGACAAAAAAAAACAGCTTGCTGTTCGTATTCTTTTATTATATAACTTCCAAGAGTTGTAACCATAATAGTTTGTTTAAACCTTTCAGCTTTAGAGACGCCTTTTCACTTAATTGAGGATATTATTAGACAATTTTATTCAGTTTGGGAAGAAGTTGTGGGAGTTTGAGGGTCAGATGATATTGTTCTTACCCTTTGATTCGTTGAGATCCTTCCTAAACTAATCAAATCGTTTAATGATAGCCAGAATAAAAGGAGGAAGTGCGTCTTGGAATACTGAAAGGGTTACTATAGCCTGTTCACGATTAGGGGACTAAAATCTCGACCACTAACCCCTATAACTCAAAAAAATGACTAGAGTAATCGTGCTAACATTTTTATAATTTAGGAAGAGGTAGCCAGGGAATAGGTAGGATAAATTACAGCCCATTTGTGGCCTAATCATTGTGAATATACTCTAGTTCCGTTAGCAGACCTCCACCAACAGCACAATATACTCTAGTTCCGTTAGCAGACCTCCACCAACAGTACATTGTACTATAGTTCCGTTAGCAGACCTCCACCAACAGTAGTTCCGTTAGCAGACCTCCACCAACAGTACAATATACTCTAGTTCCGTTAGCAGACCTCCACCAACAGTAGTTCCGTTAGCAGACCTCCACCAACAGCACAATATACTCTAGTTCCGTTAGCAGACCTCCACCAACAGTAGTTCCGTTAGTAGACCTCCACCAACAGTAGACCTCCACCAACAGTATATACTCTAGTTCCGTTAGCAGATCTCCACCAACAGTAGTTCCGTTAGCAGACCTCCACCAAAAGTACAATATACTCTAGTTCCGTTAGTAGATCTCCACCAACAGTAGTTCCGTTAGTAGACCTCCACCAACAGTATATACTCTAGTTCCGTTAGCAGATCTCCACCAACAGTAGTTCCGTTAGCAGACCTCCACCAACAGTACAATATACTCTAGTTCCATTAGCAGACCTCCACCAACAGTACAATATACTCTAGTTCCGTTAGTAGACCTCCACCAACAGCACAATATACTCTAGTTCCGTTAGCAGACCTCCACCAACAGCACAATATACTCTAGTTCCGTTAGCAGACCTCCACCAACAGCACAATATACTCTAGTTCCGTTAATAGACCTCCACCAACAGCACATTATACTCTAGTTCCGTTAATAAACCTCCACCAACAGCACAATATACTCTTGTTCCGTTATCAGACCTCTACCAACAGCACAATATACTCTAGTTCCATTAATAGACCTCCACCAACAGCACAATACACTCTAGTTCCGTTAGCAGACCTCCACCAACAGCACCACAGCAGCAGCCAACAGTCCTAGCACCAGCACTATAAAGGCACCTTGTAAGTGGCCAAGGTTCAGCACTCCATCACCACGAACCTGTAACGAAGGCACAGTCTAGGTTATTAACCCCTTCAAGATGATGCTGCGTTTTATCAGTTTATTTTGGCCATCATTAAGGGGGGTGACCTACTATAGTTATCTCAGTTTCTCTCTTTTGGAATGGAACAGCAAACTCCGGGTATCGAGTGTGAAGTGGTTGAGTGGATAAAGAGAGTACTATGAGGTGGTTTGGTCATGTACCGAAAACGGATGAGTACAATATGCCAAGAAAGATACATGGAAGACTAATAAGCGAAACAGCGGGGTCGTGGTAAGTCAGCACCTATCGTATGGGAGACCAAATTGGAAAAATATACTGAATACTGAATAGAAACTTCCATACAGCCACAGAAGCATTATGGCACAGGTTAAGGAAGCAAGTCTAGACAAAGACTAGCCTGAAGGCGATGTGCCCGTCATGGCTATCCTTAAGTGGGGGTTTCCACTTGAGGGATATTTTTCTTGACCCCTTTCTCCCTTATGTTGAGCCCCATTGTTGTTTGATATATTAAGACGTTCGCCCCATCAGTTTGGTGATTTTAAGACATTTCGCCCCATTTTTGTCAATGTTAAGACCTTTCGTGCCACTTAGGAGTCTTTTTTATCCTGGCGAGCGAAAGCGAGCCTGTAATTTAAGGAGAACCGGCCTTCGGCCAGGACATTTTCTCTACCGAAAAATGTACAAATTTATCTTGAAAGGGGATCAAGGTGGTGTAATTTTAAGCTTGATAATAGTCTAGGTAACAATCTAAAACCCTCCCTAAGTGGGTGTTTCCAGGTCAGAGATGATGATGATAATGATGATGATGATGATGATGATGAACACTGTGTCACTTGAAATGCTTGCAGGGCATACCTTTAGTCTGGTGTTTATACAATATGGCAACAGATCATTTCATAAATTAAATATGTGTTGTTGTTTTTTTCTATTTTATTTTTTATATAATTATGTATTTGTTTATTTATTTATTTATTTGTATTTTTCCCAGTGATCCCCCCACCTGACTGTCTTTCCCCAGGAGGCTGCCCTTGTGGTCGTCGAAGATCTTAGTGAGCACCCCAGTCTCCAAGAGTCTGGTGAGGTGAGTGGACAGCACGGGGGTGTAGGGGGTGTGGCGAGGCAGGAACCACGATATGAACCCACGGTAGATCTGAAAATTTTCAACACCTTCAGAATACGATGACACGTTTATTTATTATATTTCTGCTATTATTGGACGATTTTATCCAGCTTAAGAAGGATCTCTAGGAATCAGAGGGGAAAAACTATATTAATTAACCCTCTGATTTCCATAATCTCTTCCTAAGCTGAACAAAATCGACTCTAAGAGCCAGAATATTGTCAAGAAGTGCGTCCTGGTATGTTAATATGGTTTAATGACTTACTTCAACCTAAAAAAAAAAAAAAAAAAAAACACAAACAAAAAATCCCACCCAGACTCCCTTCAAGCTAAATTTATGCATTTTTCGATAGCAAAATCCCGGCCGAATGTCCGGTTACTTCCAAGTTACAGGCTCATCATAGATCGCTCATAGAAAAAAAATCGAAACCTTAATAGTGTGAAGCGTCTTACTATCGCCAAACTAATGGGGTGAAACGTTCTAAAATCTCCAAACAAATGGAACGCAATAGGGATGGTTAAAAAATATCTCCCTCAGACCAAATAGGGTTAATTATTATATTTTTTCCACCAACCAAATTCACTTCTAAACTCAAATAATGAAATCAACAATAGAACACAGACTAACCAAATCAACAATAGAACACAGACTAACCAAATCAACAATAGAACAGACTAACCAAATCAACAATAGAACACAGACTAACCAAATCAACAATAGAACACAGACTAACCAAATCAACAATAGAACACAGACTAACCAAATCAACAATAGAACACAGACTAACCAAATCAACAATAGAACACAGACTAACCAAATCAACAATAGAACACAGACTAACCAAATCAACAATAGAACACAGACTAACCAAATCAACAATAGAACACAGACTAACCAAATCAACAATAGACCACAGACTAACCAAATCAACAATAGAACACAGACTAACCAAATCAACAATAGAACACAGACTAACCAAATCAACAATAGAACACAGACTAACCAAATCAACAATAGAACACAGACTAACCAAATCAACAATAGAACACAGACTAACCAAATCAACAATAGAACACAGACTAACCAAATCAACAATAGAACACAGACTAACCAAATCAACAATAGAACACAGACTAAACAAATCAACAATAGAACACAGACTAACCAAATCAACAATAGAACACAGACTAACCAAATCAACAATAGAACACAGACTAACCAAATCAACAATAGAACACAGACTAACCAAATCAACAATAGAACACAGACTAACCAAATCAACAATAGAACACAGACTAACCAAATCAACAATAGAACACAGACTAACCATATCAACAATAGAACACAGACTAACCAAATCAACAATAGAACACAGACTAACCAAATCAACAATAGAACACAGACTAACCAAATCAACAATAGAACACAGACTAACCAAATCAACAATAGAACACAGACTAACCAAATCAACAATAGAACACAGACTAACCATATCAACAATAGAACACAGACTAACCAAATCAACAATAGAACACAGACTAACCAAATCAGCAATAGAACACAGACTAACCAAATCAACAATAGAACACAGACTAACCAAATCAACAATAGAACACAGACTAACCAAATCAACAATAGAACACAGATTAACCAAATCAACAATAGAACACAGACTAACCAAATCAACAATAGAACACAGACTAACCAAATCAACAATAGAACAGACTAACCAAATCAACAATAGAACACAGACTAACCAAATCAACAATAGAACACAGACTAACCAAATCAACAATAGAACACAGACTAACCAAATCAACAATAGAACACAGACTAACCAAATCAACAATAGAACACAGACTAACCAAATCAACAATAGAACACAGACTAACCAAATCAGATGCGCATTTTGCAAGTAGTTATTGGAACACATAAATATGATATTTATTCATTTACGTTTTCAAAAGCCTGTCAAAAGTATTTGTATTGCTACACAAACCAATTAGCTTGCAAGTTTCAAGCTATAAGGAAGTTGGAGGCGAAAACATTGATGTAGAACAGAAATGCAATAATAGTGTAGGTTGTTAATAGATAGAAAGTATTATCTATTTGATTTTATGTATTTATAAATGTTCTACGACCGTATTTTAGTTGTTAATTCTGCTAAGTATCGATGTCTATACCTCTAACTTCCTTGTAGCATGAAACTCGCAAGTGGTCAATTGTCATACTAGAGTCTTTTTTGTTCAGCTGGCGGTAAATATGAACCCTTTAGCAACTCAATTTTGTTTATACTTAAGGGGGCCCACCTCACTTTTTTTTCTCTTTCTGTCCTTCTCTCTTTGGCTTGTATATGTTACGGGCTTTTTGAAAAAGTGGCCTTTTTGCGAAATGACCGGGAGCTTTGCAAAATGACCAAAAACCTAACCTTTTTGTAAAATGACACTTAATGTCTGGCCCATTTGCAAAATGTCCAGCATATTGGCCTTTTTGTAAAATTACCTGTGCACTTTTGCAAAATGACACCAAACGTCTAACCTAATCTAACCTAACCTAACCTAACCTAAAATGTTAAAAAATAATATTGTTTCGATTAGGCCTACCCAATTTTTACAAATATATACGTTTACAGTTATTTAGAACTTTACAACAGGGCAATATGCTTTTTTTTTGTAAATTGGCTAGACGTTTGGTGTCATTTTGCAAAAAGGCACAGGTAATTTTACAAAAAGGCCAATATGCTGGACATTTTGCAAATGGGCCAGACATTAACTGTCATTTTACAAAAAGGCTAGGTTTTTGGTCATTTTGCAAAGCTCCCGGTCATTTCGCAAAAAGGCCACTTTTTCAAAAAGACTGTAACATATATATTCGGCCCCATTCAGCCTACTGTTTTAAGACCATAAAACCGGCCCATCCCCCCTTAAGGGCCTGTCGTCACACATTCTCGATCTGTGCCTGCGACCCTGATAAGAGAGAGCCGACGATGCACGACGTGGGTAATCTTCTTAGTGATCTTAGTCTCCAGATTATCAGGGGAGGCAGACCGTTTTTCTGGACCCCCTTCTCCCCAATGTTTAGCCCCACTAGTTTTGAGATTATAAGACGTTCGGCCCATTGGTTTAGCGATTTTAACACCTTTCGCCTCATTTCTTTGTCAATTTTAAGACCTTTCGTGCCACTTAGGTGTCGATTTTTTCCTGGCGAGCGATAGTGAGCCTGCAATTTTAAGAGGAACCGGCCTTCGGCCGGAACATTTATCTACCGAAAAATGTACAAATTTATCTTGAAGGGTTTTATGTATTTATAAATGTAGTACAACCGTATTTTAGCTGGTAAATCTGCTAAATATCGATGTCTACAGATCTACCTTCCTTATAAAATGTGTGACAGGCCCATTAAGGGGACATGGGCCGCTTTTTTAGACCCCCTTCTCCCTCATGTTTAGCTCAATTAGTTTTCAGATTTTAAGATTTTTGCCCCATTAGTTTATCGATTTTAAGACCTCTCGCCCCATTTTGTTGTCAATATTAAGACCTTTCGTGCTATTTAGGTGTCGATATTTTTCCTGGCGAACGATAGTGAGCCTGTAATGTTGGAAGGAACGGCCTTCGGCCGGGACATTTTTCTACCGAAAAATGTACAAATTAATCTAGAAGGGGGATCTAATGGATGTTTTTTTTAAGCATGATGGAGGTCTAGGGAGGAAACTAGAAAAATAATGAATACATGCAAAAATTATGGAGGTCTAGGGAGGAAACTAGAAAAATAATTAATACATGCAAAAATCGGCCAAAAAGTTAACCATCCCCCCTTAATCGGTAGAGATCGGCGTCAACATCGGGAAGAGAGTAAGTGAGAGAGACCTTTTCATCCATGAAGTAGGTAGACCGGGTAATCTTGGTCCTATGTTGGATAAAGATCAAGTAATCGATGGCATCAATGATAGCGCAGGTCCCGTCGTGAACCTTGGGCAACAGGGAGCCATAGGGGTTGGAGGGGTAGATGGGGTCCAGGTAGAGCTTCCGTCCGAGGGCGGCCATGTTGGGGTTCTGCGAGGCCTTGAGGGCTCCAGGTATGAAACTCCCGAAGTCCGACATACATGGTCTGTAAGTTGAGGAGGTGGTGGAGCGTTTAGTGAAGAGTTCGAACTATTAACTCATTCAGTATTCGAGGATGCATTTTTACATATATTTTGAATATCATCGGACGAGTTTAATAAATTTAGGAACAGGGCGGCATAGCTCAAAATATCAGAAGGATTGTTCATTTTGTGATAAAAGTATCAAAATTGGCACACACAATTAAATAGTCAATATAATCAAAATTATATATTGGGACATCATACAGTAGGTTTACTCTACATTGGCTTTGGCAGCCCCCTTTCAATTACTTTCCAATAGAGTTCTTAAGCACTGATTTTTGGCCCAAACAGTATTCCATGGTAGAGATGTCAAACTAGTATCAAATGGGTTGTCTGGACATGGGTAACAACTTATATTAAGACAATGTTTGGCTAATGTTGACCGTTTCACTTGTACTGGTCCCTGTAGTTCAACAAATTAGTGGCAAATGGCAACATTACTTACCAATTTGTGGCATGATGATAAACTACAACAGACTGTACTTATCAAATGGTCAACATTAATTAAACATTGTTTGAATATAAGTTGTTACCCATGTCCAGACAAATATAAGTTGTTACCCATGTCCAGACAAATATAAGTTGTTACCCATGTCCAGACAAATATAAGTTGTTACCCATGTCCAGACAAATATAAGTTGTTACCCATGTCCAGACAAATATAAGTTGTTACCCATGTCCAGACAAATATAAGTTGTTACCCATGTCCAGACAAATATAAGTTGTTACCCATGTCCAGACAAATCATTTGAAACTAGTTTGACATCTCTCCTTTGGTATACAGTTTGGGGCAAAAATCAGTGCTTAAGAACTCTAATGGAAAGTAATTGATAGGGGGCTGCCAAAGCCAATGTAGAGTAAACCTATGATGTCCCAATATCCGAATGTCTTTGACATATATAAAACTATATATATGCCCAATTTGGTGCTTTTATCACAAAATTAACAATAGGTTAGCTATGCCGCCCCATAAAGAAGGATATCTAGGAATCAAAGGGTTAAAACTCAATTAACTCTATGGCTTCTGCAAGTTCTTTCTAAACAGAATAAAATATATAGTATTGTCGCACGTTAGCCAGCATATAGTGAAAAGGCATCCTCGAAAGGGTCAAATACTATACTAATTTTCTATATATTTGTATGGTAGCAATATTAACTATACGTTAAATCACATTATATCATAGTATTCATGTCATCTACCTCCATGGACATGCACAATGCATTATATTCCATATCATAAAATTACTCAATAAATATCTATATTTAAGTAGTTATCTCTTGCATATAATCATATCCACTCCACTCCCAACAGTCGAGGGAACTCATTGACGGTCCTATGGAGCACTGGTGACAGCAAGGATTTATCTTCACTGTAAATAGTGTGTTCAAATGCAACAAATATGATTCACATTAAAAGTGTTTCAATCCTTTACATGAGCCAATTTGAACACATAAATGACTGAAGAGCGTACTGCATCGTGTGAATCATTTTTTAATACAATGAAGAGTGTAGTATTTGCAGTATAGGGAAGCTAATCATATGTGAATACTTAGAATAGACAAGAGGGTCTCATTGGTACAGCTATTTAAGATCAGACTGTACAGTCGGCCAAATAAGTGATGTCTCGGAATCAAGTATACTTTGATAAATAATTGGTATCAGCCATATCTAAAACTTGATTTATTCGTTTTGAGTGAGATATACAAACATGTTCTACACTTATCCACTCTATTCAACATCTAACAGACATTAATACAGCACAGAACAAGCCAAACGTAACGACATCTGAGACATGACTTAATACCGTACAGAATACCACCTCACATGTATTTGGACTGTAGCAAATCCGTGATTGTTTGTATTCTTGGGGCATACGCGGGCACGGTGAGAACAGCCACCAAGTTCCCGGTGTACGTTGCTGCCAACACAAATGTGGCCAACCACCACACTACCAACCACACTCTACCCCACCACACCACCACCTCACACGGATCCATTGGTTTCATCACCATACCACCACTAATCTAACATGGGAGAGATTATTAATATATATATAACAATACCACCACCTCACACGGATCCATTGGTTTCATCACCATACCACCACTGATATATCATGGGAAAGATTATTTATAGATATATCAATACCACCAACTCACAGTGGGCTATCAGTTGTATCACTAGACTTCCTCTGACCTAATATGAGATGGAATATCAATATATATATATATATATATATATATATATATATATATATATATATATATATATATATATATATATATATATATATATATATATATATATATATATATATATATATATATATATATATATATATATATATATATATATATATATATATATATATATATATATATATATATATATATATATATATATATATATATATATATATATATATCTACATATATATATATATATATATATATATATATATATATATATATATATATATATATTATATATATATACAGTATATATATATATATATATATATATATATATATATATATATATATATATATATATATATATATATATATATATATATATATATATATATATATATATATATATATATATATATATATATATATATATATATATATATATATATATATATATATATATATATATATATATATATATATATATATATATATATATTATATACAGTATATGCTCTCATTCAACCTGTCCCAAAAAAGACTAGTCCCCCCTTTGGACTTTTTCAATTGCCCTAAACATATCAAAAGCTTTTGAAAGAGTTTTGCACAAATCGCAAATTTCCAAACTGCCTTCTTTTGGCTTCTATCCCTCTATCTGTGCCTTTATCTCAAATTTCCTCTCCAGCCCTTCCATAGCTGCAGCTGTGGATGGCCATCGTTCACTTCCTCACCTAAACAACTCCAATGTTCCTCAGCATTCTGCTCTATTCCCAGTCCTATTTCTAATTTTCATTAATGCGAACAATACTCAATACAGGGGCGCACTGTGCCCCGATACAGAGCAAGAAGCTGTTCAGGGGTGAAGAACCCACGGAGATGGTTGAGCACACCTAAGTTTTGGGAAGCTGTTTTAGTAGTAATACAATCTTTCAAAGAAAGGTCAAATGAAAAAGATACACCTAGAATGTTGAGAGAAGATGAAGAGTTGAGTTGTGTATTGTTGAAAAATAGTTGATAGTCTTGTGGAAGATTGTGATGGAGAGATAGAGGGAGAAACTGGGACCTGGAGGCATTGAAAGTAACAAGATTATCTCTGTCCCAATCAGAAATAATTGAAAGATCAGAAGCTAGGCATTCTATGGCCTCGTCACATTTGTTTTGGAGGGCTTGCATGCTGGGGGGATGTGAAAAACTACTTGAATAGTGTAAGGTAGAGTCATCAGAATATGAGTGGATAGGACTAGAGGTACAGTTGAGGAGATCATTGATAAATTTTCGAAAGAGAATTGGAGACCGAACAGGACCTGAGGAACACCGGAGTTGATAGGTTGAGGAAGTGAATGATGGCCGTCCACAACTGCAGATATGGAGCGGTCTGAAAGGAAATTACAGACGAAGGCACAGATGGTGGGATAGAAACCGAAAGAGGATAGTTTGGAAATTAAAGACTTGTGCCAGACTCAATCGAAGGCTTTCGATATGTCTAGAGCAATAGAAAATATCTCACTGAAGTCCCGAAAGGAGGATGACTGAGAGTTAGTAAGATAAGCAATAAGATAAGCCCTTAAGGAAATTGTACTGGCAATCTGAAAGTAGAATATGGGAAGATAGATGCTTAAGAAATTTTGAGTTAGGAATAGTTTCAAAACATTTAGAGATGCAAGAAATGAGAGCAATTAGACGATAGTTTGAGGGTTGAGAGCGGTCACCCTTCTTTGGGACAGGTTGAATTAGAGCAAACTTCCAGCATGAAGGAAACACATTAGAGGATAGACAGAGCCAAAAGAGTCTGCCTAGGCAGGGAATCAGCATGGAAGAACAGTTTTTGAGTACAACAGGAGGAACACCATCCGGTCCGTACAGCTTCTTAGTATTAAGCCCAGGGAGGGCCAAGAGTACATCCTTAGAAGAGATCATGATATTAAGCAAAAGCAAGTGAGAGGGGGTGGAGAGGGAGGAATAGCACATGAATCATCCAAGGTGGAGTTTTTAGCAAAGGTTTGAGCGAAGAGTTCATTTTTTTGCAGAGGAAGAGGTGACGGTGGTACAGTCAGAGTGGAAAAGAGGAGGAAAAGACGAGGAAGTGAAATTGTTGGAGAGGTTTTTGGCTAGATGCCAAAATACTTGGGAAGAGCTAGAGTTGGAAAGTTCAGAGCATTTGTGATTGATGAAAGAGTTCTTAGCGAGTCGAGTCGAAGAACAGACTTGGCTTGATTCCGGGCAGAGACATACAGTATATAGAACGGAATTCTTGAGTTTGAAGGCGACGGTACCGTTTGAATGCTTCCTCCTTATTATGAACAGCAGCAGAACAAGCGTGAGTAAACCAAGATTTTTGTGAGTTAGTCTGAAAGAAATAGAATGGGATGTATGCTTACATGCCCGAAAGGATTACCTCAGTAATGCGCTCGGCACTCTCTGAGGGTCCCTGGCTACAGAAGCAAAAATCATTCCATAGGAAATCCTGCCGTATAACCTCCCAGTCGGCACCGCCAAAGCGCCGCCAGCTAGGGGGGTCACGTATTTACAAATACGAATGATACATATACAATGAAAATATCCTGTTCATCCCCTCTGACAGGTGAATCGGTAGAAGTGCTCCAATGAGGGAACTTACACGGAGCACATATCCACAATTTTATGGCGGATTCGTTTTATTGAAAGCTAGATAAGGACCTCAGCAGACACTCTAAAAATCTTGCAAGGGCCCATTAACCTGGCAGCTACGAGATCTTGATTTGAATATCCCGCTGTCGTGAGGAAAAATGAGCGAAAAGCCGATGCCCCCAAAACGTAATGTAATGTACATCAGCGTGTTGGTATCTCACTGCAAATGTTTTTTTGCAAAATAATTATGTGGGTGTGTTGTGATCATGATCGGAAGTTGTACAGTTGCCAAGAAAAGGAACCGATGCAACTTTGTCATCTGGCTTGTGCGCGGAAAGAGGAAGCGGAACAATTATGTACTATCCCTTACATTTCCCTTATCAAGCAATATTATTACACCACAAGTCATATGTGAAGAATAAGGACACACGAATATAGTGTATAAAAAGAATATAGCATGTAAAGCCATTATTAACCCTTCTTTAGCGGAGGCGGACTTAAGTCCGACTCTAAAAATCTGGACTATGTGTCGGGGGCGGACTTTAGTCTGTGTGCAATTTTGGCGCAATATTGGCTCTGAGAGAGCCGAGCGGTGGGAGGAGCATAAGTTACCTCATGACCGCTCGCCACCATTGCGGAGGGCCTACCGACATGTACTCCACACTACTCCACCCTCTCTCCCTCGCTACACACGTAATTATGTAGCGAAATGACCGTATTTTAGCGATTTTGCCCTTCGCTTGCACGATCGTTGCAAGACAACCAGCCATCGTAGAAGGATGGTTCGGGTGTCATTGGAAAGCTCAATTATTGCCTTTTCACGTATAGATAATTGTATTACGCTCTGGCTCTTGTTTATGCATGAAATAGAGCACGGAAACAAGGCCATTTATGGTATAAACCCCCCGCTGGGCAGTACGGTCAAATATACTCCTCCACCCGCTCTTAAGGTGTTAAGGTAAGGTTTATGTGAGTGAGTGATGGGAGGGAGGGGGAATTTTTCCTCCCTTCCTCCCCTAGCTTATTGATCATTTGCAATCTGTCACGCTTGCTCCAGGGCCTCTCTACTCACTCACTTGTATTTGTATATAGTATTTTGGGGTTGAAAACGGTCCCAGAACCCTCTCACCGTCTCCACAATCATAAAGGTGTGTGAGACTAAAACCGGTATCACACGAGCGCTTTTTACCTCAACATTTATCCTCAACACTGATCTGGCAGCTTATGAGGTCAACAATTAGTGTCTTTTCGGTTACTTAAATTTATCTATCATCAGTCAAGTTTCCTATACCAGGGCAAAATTTTCCAAAAATGTTGCCAGAGAAATGTTGATCATCGAATGTAGACTATAAAAGCTCTAGTGTGATACCGGCTTAAGTATGTGAGTGTGTGTGTGAAGCGTAAGTGCTGATGTCTGGTATCGAAAATTGCTAAGTAAGCCTATGCCTGATCCAATTTTTAGCCGCCTAAGCCTGTTGGCGAGGTTTTAATACATTTTGGAAAAACCTGCTTCCTGAAGGCAGGTCGCAGCTCCGTTGCAGAACCTTCCCGAAGGCATGTCGGAGCTCCTGGGTTAATGTATATAATAATTCTTAATATTTTTACCTGTTGATCTTAGATAATGCCAGTGAGCAAATGTAACTTTTTTTGTATATGCCAAGGCATAACACATGACTCAAACAAAAATCTTTCTGAGTGAGGTCGCCCATTTCTTGGTCACCACTTTCACTTGAGTTTACTTCCTAAGATATTTAATTGTGGGCCCCAGTCAAAACACTCTTCTACTCAAAAATATCACATTCATGATTACAAACACAATTTAAGGGGGGTCACCGGCTTTTTTTTTATCTTTCTCTCCTTTTCTCTCTTTCTCTGGCTTGTATCCATTCGGCCCCATTCAGCCAACTGTTTTAAGACGTTTATCCCCATCCAGGTGTCGATTTCTTCCTGGCGAGCGATAGCGAGCCAGCATTGTATGGAGAAATCCGGCTTCGCCGGAGACATTTTTCTATCGAAAAATGTACAAATTTAGCTTGCTGGCAAAACAAAAAAATATATATATGCTTGCTCGCTACAGCTCGCCAGGAAAATATTGACACCTGGATGGGGGTAAACATCTTAAAACAGTAGGCTGAATGGGGCCGAATGGATACAAGCCAAAGAGAGAGGGAGAGAAAAAGAGAAAAAGAAAAAAAGCGAGGTGGGCTCCCTTAACCAATACCAACACTCCTCTAACCTAACCTCTTCTAACTAAAAATCGCGTCTCTTCCATCATATTCTAACCTAACCCTACCTAATTGACCACTTGCGAGATTCAGGCTATAATGAAGTTGGAGCCGTAAACATCGGTAATGAACAGAAATACAATAATAAAGTAGGTGTCTAATGGCTAAAACGTATGTTGAATTTAGTTGTATGTATTTATATATGTACTACAACCACATTTAGTTGTATGTATTTATATATGTACTACAACCACATTTAGTTGTATGTATTTATATATGTACTACAACCACATTTAGTTGTATGTATTTATATATGTACTACAACCACATTTAGTTGTATGTATTTATATATGTACTACAACCACATTTAGTTGTATGTATTTATATATGTACTACAACCACATTTAGTTGTATGTATTTATATATGTACTACAACCACATTAGTTGTATGTATTTATATATGTACTACAACCACATTTAGTTGTATGTATTTATATATGTACTACAACCACATTTAGTTGTATGTATTTATATATGTACTACAACCACATTTAGTTGTATGTATTTATATATGTACTACAACCACATTTAGTTGTATGTATTTATATATGTACTACAACCACATTTAGTTGTATGTATTTATATATGTACTACAACCACATTTAGTTGTATGTATTTATATATGTACTACAACCACATTTAGTTGTATGTATTTATATATGTACTACAACCACATTTAGTTGTATGTATTTATATATGTACTACAACCACATTTAGTTGTATGTATTTATATATGTACTACAACCACATTTTAGTTGGTAATTCTGCTAAATATCAATGTAAACAACTCCAACTTCCTTATAGCCTGAAACTCGCAAGTCGTCAATTTAGCCTAGCCTAACCTACGCTATCCTGTCCAGTGCTATGTTAGCCTGCTTCATCCATTCCTAACCTAGTATAACAGAACCTGTTTTTCTCTAACTTACATTACTTAACAGTAACTTACAAACAGTTTAGAATATACTAAAAGTATATCATCCGACGGGTAAACATTTCATAATATTCTCCAATAATCGAATTTATAGTGATTTAGGCCTACATGCTCATAAACATAGATTACCACCTTCAATATAACATCTCCATACGAGAGATATCTTGTAGATGATAAGCAAGAACATTAAAGCCACTGTCACACGAGCGCTTTTTCCGTTAATTTTCCATGAGCAAGTTTTTTCTGGTGATATTTAGGGATATTTTTGCATTGGAATCGTAAACTAGATCGACGTTAGATTATGTTAGGGGGTTTAATTCTTATGGAACTTGTATTTTGAAGCTGCCAGACAACAATTGCCCGTAAAAATTGACGGAAAAATCGCTCGTGTGACACCGCCTTAAGTCAGTGTCACACGAGCTCTTTTTCCGTCAATTTTTGCGGGCAATTGTAGTCTGGCATCTTCAAAATACAATTCTAATCAGAAATCAGCCACCTAGCTTAAGGGGAGATATGGCGCTTTTCTAGACCACCTTCTCCCTCATCTTTATCCCCATTATTTTGGCAATTTTATGAACTTTCGCCCCATTTCTGTCAATTTTAAGACCTTTCCTGCCATTTAGGTGTTGATTTTTTCCTGGCAAGCGATAGCGAGCCTGTAATTTAGTAGGAACCAGCCTTCGGACGGGACATTTTTCTACCGAAAAATGTACAAATTTGTCTTCACCTGACCTGACCTATGTATGTATGTATGTATATACTCAGGCCCAATCCCCACTTTTCCTTTTTTTTTTTTTTTTTTTGGGGGGGGGACTCAAGACAGAGCCCAATCGTTCACCTGACCTGACCTATACAGGGGCTAATCTCCTAAAGACCCACCTGGCTGTCCTTGGCCATGAGGCTGCCCTTGTGTCCCTGGATGATCTTTTCAAACACCCCAGTCTCCACCAGTCTTGTCAAGTGGTGAGATATTACTGAGGTGTAGGGGGAGTGGCGAGGCAGGATCCAGCATAGATAACCTTTGTATAGCTGCAAATGAAACACAAGTTCAGTGTAGGATCATAGCATCATCCGCAAAATCAAGATCAGCGATTCTGTAAATGACAACAGGCACTCCAAAGTGATCTTCTAATAAGACTGTCTTGCTAATTCGTGAAAACAATGACATGTGAAGATACTAAAAGAAATCCGTTTTATTCCTTAATGAACAGAGACGATGAACCTGAGACTATACTTGATGCAAACTAAATTGGCAGAGAAGCTCCTCCCCCTTTCCTATTCTCACAAAGAGTCCATGCAACCCAAACGAATAATTGGCTAATCCGGATGACGTGTATTGGTATAGATATCTGCTTTGTTTCTTATATGTCTTATATGATGTGCAATTACAAGCAATGTTCATGATAACTGTTGATCAGGAATGGTATCCGAAATTGGAGACGTGAGAAATTATACATTATATATTATTAACATGCATAATATAAATTATACATTATATATATTATTAACATGCATAATATAAATTATACATTATATATATTATTAACATGCATGCATAATATAAATTATACATTATATATATTATTAACATGCATAATATAAATTATACATTATATATATTATTAACATGCATAATATAAATTATACATTATATATTATTAACATGCATAATATAAATTATACATTATATATATTATTAACATGCATAATATAAATTATACATTATATATATTAACATGCATAATATAAATTATACATTATATATATTATTAACATGCATAATATAAATTAACAGGAATGGATTATAAACAAAAAATGAAAATATCGTCTGTGAATCCTTCTCTCTCTGGGGTGCATTCATTCGGCCCCATTCAGCCTACTGTTTTAAGACGTTTATCCCCATCCAGGTGGCGATTTTTTCCTGGCATCGGTAGCGAGCCAGCATATTTGTTATAATGTTTTTGTCAGCAGGCTAGATTTGTACATTTTTCGATAGAAAAATGTCTTCTGCGAAGCCGGATTTCTCCATACAATGCTGGCTCGCTATCGTTCGCCTGGAAAAAATCGACACCTGGATGGGGATAAACGTTTTAAAAACAGTAGGCTGAATGGGGCCGAATGGATATAAGCAAGAGAAAGAGAGAACAAAATAGGTCACCCCCATTAGCCAATAGGAGCTTTGAAGTCGCTGCACGCTAACTTGACATAATGAACATGTGAGAACAAACATAAACCCTATTGATGTGGATAACCTGACACAGATAGAAGCAGAAAAACAAAGAAAGGCAGACATAAACAGAAACCTTGTCTTCCATAATATAGGTAGAGTGGGTGATCTTCGCCTTGTGCTGGGTATATATAAGGTAGTCGACTGAAACAATCAGTGCGTGAGTGCCATCGTGAACCTTGCCGATAAGGAACTTGTAAGGCTCAATATACTTAAGGTCAGTGTCCAAGAATAGCTTCTTCCCGAGGGTTGCCAAGGTGGGGTTCTTCGAGGATCTTAGGGCCTCGGGCACGAAGCTTCCGTAGTCTGTCATGCTAGGTCTGTAAAGAAGTTCAACATTTCACTTGCTAGTAAAAGTGCACTATACTGGCCATGAATGACCTCTTACGAGTTTCAGGCTATAAGAAAATCGAAACTATAGAAAATAATAATATTTAGCCGAAATATATGTTTAATAGATTTGTGATACACACCTAACTCTATTAAATGTTTTATCAATAAATTTCCCATCCATCAAGAAACCATAATTGATTGTATTATGTGTTAATTAGCTGTGTCAGATATATTGCCAGCAAGGACCCTCGAAGGATTATTAAAAGCATTCAGAACGAAGAAGGAAATGCCATCCTTGTGCAATATGCTGTAATTACAAGCTAATATTATTTATTAGAATATAATATATGTTCTCACGTGTGTCTAAAATTAGTGGAACTCTATTTTCAGTGTGACTAAATATTCGGTTAATTAACCCAGCTGCTGTGATGTTACTTCCAGAATGTTATATTGGGTGACTGCGACCTTCCTACCAGAATATTACATGTAAAAAAATTAAATACAAGATAAACGCACCAGTCCCAAGGAAATGGATGCAATATATGATTAGGTGGCATGTCTCCATACCACCGCATCCTCTTCTCCCCTTCTATGTGTCTCACCATCTCCTCCTCTCTCCTCCTCCCCTTTCTCCTTCAACTTCCTCCCTCCTCCATTTTTCTAATTCTTCACTCACTCACTCCCTTGACTCCCTCCCTCCACCCTCAAATACCTCCTCCCTTCAATTCCCCTCCTCTATCCCACCACTACCCTCCTCCCTCATCCACCCATCCACACACAGCAAGGAGCAAGTCAGTTTGGCTAGAGCCAGGGAGGAGAGTGGAGGTATACCGCTTGGCCGCGCTCTCCTCTATCACGCTTCTGTCACAATAAATCGGTTTTACACTTGATATTTGTTCTTTACACCTATTTGTTCTATACACCTATTTTCAGGTTTTTCAATCTTCACATGTTCCTTATGCAAGAAAACTAAGTGCAAATGGCGCAATAGTATTGCTGTAGATGGTAGTATTGCTGTATTATGACAAACTCTTTCCAAATCTAAGCTAAAGCTTTTGCACTGATAGCACTGCAATAAACAGGCATCTTGCATTTGCCGGGTCAAGACCATAATATATTTGATCACACTTTTTAAAACAAATTTACATAACATCTTGTTTAATGACAGCTTAGGTCTTGTAAATCTAGACACCTGTGCTATCTGGTCTGTATAACAAGTTGGTATGGTGAAGACATAATGCTTACCTTTTGCAAAAAAGGAAACTTACATATAATCCGACAGAGCTAGCTGTTGCACTGTCTGTATCCTGGTAGCATACGCGGGCACGGTGAGAACAGCCACCAGGTTCCCGGTGTACGTAGCTGCCAACACAAACATGGCCAACCACCACACCACCAGCCACAGTCTACTCCACCACACCACCACCTCACAGGGATCCATTGGTTGTATCATCATACCACCGCCAATCTAGGAAGAGAGTGATTATTAAGCATTCATTGTGGCCGATGCATCGATACGTCCTATATGAAAAAGACCCATACTGCGGACGACGTACCTGTACGTGTTGGTGTTACCGGCGGAGTTGGTTGGACCAACCCGCCCCACTTGGTGCGAGACGCCTTTGTTAAAATTATTACTCCAAAACAGCAACCAAAATCTTATTATTATTATGAGGCGGTTGATATGATAGTGTCACTACAATTATGCTTTTATGTTTGGAATGTGTTTCCAACACGTTGATATACGTGTTGATGTATTTTGTAAGAGTCGTATTTTTGGCGGTATTTAAGCACCAGGGGTGGATCTAATCAAACTTATTTTCTCATTTCTTGGATTAATTGTAGGGAGGCAAGTCTAGTGTTTTCCAGTTTGGCAAAGAGTTGGTCTTCTATCTCAGCTGGTTCTGTGGTGTGAGGTCATGTGTGTTTGTGAGATATACTTGATACTAATGACTACTCTAGGTCTTCCCAAGCTTTCTGGCATCTAGCCAAAAACCTCTCCAACAACTTTTCTTCCTCGTCTTTCCCTCCCCACTTCCACTCTGATGGCACAACCATCACTTCTTCCTCTGACAAAGCTGAACTCTTCTCTCAAACTTTTGCTAGAAACTCCACCTTGGATGATTCCGGCACTATTCCTCCCTCTCCACCCCCCTCTCCCCTACTTATGCCTAATATCCTAATCTCTTCTAAAGATGTATTTTCTACCCTCTCTGGGCTTAATACTAAGAAGGTGTACGGTCCGGACGGTGTTCCTCCTGTTGTACTAAAAAACTGTGCTTCCATGCTGACTCCCTGCCTAGGCAAACTCTTTCGTCTCTGTCTCTCCTCTAACGTCTTCCCTTCATGCTGGAAGTTTGCTCTCATTCAACCTGTCCCAAAGAAGGGTGACCACTCTCAACCCTCCAACTATCGTCCAATTGCTCTCATCTCTTGTATCTCTAAAGTTTTTGAAACTATTCTTGCTTCCAAATTTCTTAAGCATTTCTCTTCCCATAATCTATTCTCAGATCGTCAGTATGGCTTCCTCAAGGGTCGCTCTGCTGGTAATCTTCTTTCATATCTTACTAGCTCTTGGTCATCCAACATTCGGTACTTCGGTGAGACCTTTTCTATTGCACTAGACATATCGAAGGCCTTCGATAGAGTCTGGCACAAATCTTTAATTTCTAAACTACCCTCCTTCGGTTTCTATCCCTCCATCTGTGCCTTTTTCTCTAATTTCCTATCTGGCCGTTCCATAGCTGCGGTTGTGGATGGCCATCGCTCACTTCCTCATCCTATCAACTCCGGTGTTCCTCAGGGCTCTGTCCCATTCTTTTTCTAATTTTCATAAATGATCTTCTCAACTGTACCTCCAGTCCCATCCATTCATACGCCAGAGGACTCTACCTTACACTACTCATTTTCCTGAACGCCCCAGCCAGCAATCCCTCAAAGACAAACGTAATGAAGCCATAGAACACTTAACTACTGATCTAACTACTATTTCCAATTGGGGCAGAGAAAACCTTGTTGCCTTTAATGCTTCCAAAACCCAATTTCTCCATCTATCTACCCGTCTGGAACTCCCAGCGGACTACCCCTTATTCTTCAACCATACAAAAATCAATCCTTCATCTTCTCTCAATATTCTTGGTGTCTCTTTTTCTTCTGCTCTCACTTGGAAGGACCATATTGCCAGTCTTGCTAAGGCAGCCTCAAGTGCCTCAAGGAGTTCTTTACCCCTGCACAGCTTCTTGCTCTGTACAGGGGCACGGTGCGTCCTTCTATTGAGTATCGTTCACATGTGTAGGGAGGATCCTCTCACACCGCACTCCTAGACAAAGTGAAAAGGAAGGCCTTTCGTATCATTAACTCCCGTCCACTCACCAACTCTCTGCAATCTCTCTCTCTCTGCAGCAATGTTGCATCTCTCTCGCTACTATAATAATCAGTGTTCCTCTGAGCTCTCCCAGTGTATACCACCTCCTCTACATAGGGCATGTCGTACCTGTCTTGCAACACAATCCCACCCCGACTATGTGCAACTCTCTAACCCAAGAGTGAAACGTTACTCAGACTTTCTTCTATTCAACAGCTGAGCTCTGGAACTATCTCCCAGAATCAGTCTTTCCCTCTTCCTATGACTTAAATTGCTTCAAACTCTGTGTGTCCAGGCATTTTGGCTCGAACGTCCCTTGATTTTGGCCCTGTCACTTTTTCAACTCTGAGGGAGGCACTCGCTGCAGGCAGTTATGCCTTTTGTCTCCCTCATTCACATAGAAAAAAACAAAAAACAAAAACAAGTATATATATACAGTATACATATACTGTATATATATATATGTGTTATGCTCTTATCAGGACTCGAACCATCGACAACCAGGAAGAGTGTCCATGTTTTAACCCACTACACCATGGTATGATAAAGGATACTTAACCTTTTCGTACGACTTGTGTTGAATTGAAATACATTATCCAAGTAGGATTTCCCTTCTCCATAATTATATTTAAATAGGAAAAGGTTAAGTATCCTTTATCACGCCATGGTGTAGTAGATTAATGCATGGACACTCGTCCTAACTGTTGGGGGTTCGAGTCCGGCTGGCAGTATAAAACAATCACTCACATGTATTTGTGAGATATATTTGGTACATATATATTTCTGGAAAATTAGAACAAACAACTTAAAAAAGACAATGTTTATCTTTACAATTGCTGGTATCACAAACCTAGAAATCACTTATCATTGTATCGAATTACACGTGTGATTAGAAGACAAACCAGGTTCGCTTTCTCAACTCTCTCTCATTCTATTTATGAATTTGACAACTATCTATAATTAACTAATTGTCTGTCTCTATATCACACATATACAAACACACACACAGTATATATATATATATATATATATATATATATATATATATATAGTCATCGTCAACACTGGTGTGACAGTTAATAAAATACACTTTATAATTAGTTTTGTCAACTAATTTAATCAATCATTAGTCTACTTTTCAATACCCGTGCAAAATATCCCAGTAATGTTGCCGGCCGAATACTGACCATTGGAGCAAAGTTTTCGCGTGGTCCACATTTAAATGTGTGTATTGGTTTACTGGGTTCCACCATTAAGGGGGGGAAGGTTTTTGTTTTGTTTTGTTTTTCTGGCCCCCCCCCCCCTTCTTCCTTATGTGTAGCCCCATGAATTGTTGTATTCTTAGACGTCCGGCCCATTAGTTTGGCGATTTTAAGACCTTTCACCTCATTTCTTTGTCAATATTAAGACCTTTCGTGCCATTCAGGTGTCAATGTTTACCTGGCGAGCGATAGCGAGCCTGTAATTTAGAAGGAGTCGGCCTTCAGGCGGGAAATTTTTCTACTGAAAAATGTACAAATATATATCCAAAAGGGGGATCTTGGGGATGTTTATTCAAGCTTAATGGTGGTCTAGGGAGGAAACTAAAAAATAATAAACAAGTTAATATATCGACCCATAAATAAACCCCCCCCCCCTCCCCCCCCCCCCCTCCCCTCCCTTAATAATCGTCCATTAACTATACACCAACTAATAGTTAATACTTACATTAAATATAAATATGAAACAAAACACACACACACACACACACACACACAATAGCCTGAAAAATCAACCATTTACTCGTGAGGAATCGAACCCAAGCTTTTCCAACTAGAGCCTAGGCACCACTAGGTTCTCATCTAAAATACCTGGAGTCGCATCCCTACAATAGTCTCTTTTATTCCAGCTGATGGTAAATTACTATCTCGCCATTCTGATTACTCGGCTATTGCCAAGATTTTATATAGAAATTTGTTGCTAATTATGAAAGCTTTACAATAATATGATACAGAGACATAGCAGTATCAAATGATACAGAGACATAGCAGTATCAAATGTTTCCATTAAAGAATAAATAAATCAGGTGTTAAGGAATTCAGTTTACCATCAGCTGATAAATAAACCAACTTGAGTAGCTTGCGGATTGTTCATATTTATTGGTTCACCTTGAGAGCCATGGCCAGTGGGTCGTTGGTGTGGTGGAGACGGTGAAGCAGTAGTGCCAGAGTTGAGGCGACAGTCACCGTAGTGATGACCACCAGGCCCCAGGTCAACGTAGAGAAAGGGTAAAGGACATTCCTCCATTGTGGCAGTGGTGGAGGTACTTCTAGCATGATGGCAAAACTGCTCTCCCAGTGGGGGTACGTCCAGTCAAAATCGGTGTGTATGTCTGGATTGAGGCTCTGCTCGTTTATCATTATATCTTTGCCTTTATACATTAATTCTCCAAACATTCCTGTCCATGTCCCATGTTCTTTTGAGCCCCACACAATTTCTTCAAGTAAAATTATTGACAAGTTAAAGTTCAGCTTATTTCCAATAACTCTTAGAGCATCTGAATTTGCCCCAATGCAGCGACCATATTCGTCAAAATAGTTGTAAGGTTCATCGTAACAAAGGACAGTTGCCTCCAAACTCTGACCTCCGAAATCACTAAAGCGAGACGGAAAACATGATTGGAAACTATCAAACGTATCAGTATCCCATTCTCCTAGCGATGTTTTGATGTATGAATTCCCCGAGTGGGTGCTGTAAGTTGGCAAGCTGGTGTAGGCAGTGAGGCGAGGTGAGCCGCCCCGAACTGACAACTGCAGCAGCAAGATGAACTGTGACCGCTGGACGACGGGCTGACTGAGGACGGACGTGGTGTTGAGCTGGGGGTTGAGGCACATCAGAACAAGATAGCTGGGGTTCCAATCTTTATTCTCTGCCAGGAGAAGGAGGAATTCGGTAGGGTCGTCGTGTAAGAGGAGGAGAGAAATGAGAGCAGAACCTCTAGTCTGATCCGAAGGATGGGTGTTCTGGAGGATTGATATTTGCGAAGAAAGGAGCATTCTTGAGTGAGAGGTCTCAGTTTCTTTCATGACACTGCCTATATCAAGAAAACGTTGACTGTGATCATCAGTGATTACCAGAAAGTCGTGGTGACGGAGAGGTCCAGAAACCAGAGAGATGAGAGCCTTCTGAGCGATTAGATGACCTGATTGAGGAGAGGGACACGTTAGACGGTGATCTAACTAATCTATATCTCAGTAGCACAATATCATAACCAAATATGACATAATAAGTTTGTGGTGTGGACAACGATATAAAACCTGACCTGCCATCATGGAGGATTGGTCTAGAAAGTCAACAGCCACTGCAGGAGCTGGAGACAGGAGGAGGAGAAGGAGGAGTTGTCTGGTGGACGGCTCCATAACGAGTGATCTACCAACACCTTGGCTGTCAACACTCAGCCCCTCACCTCCACCAGATACACCACTCATGCTCGACCTTTACTGTAATATCTGCGCAACTCATAATATACCATTCAATAACAATTCTAGTGTTTCATATAAACTTCAATTACAGCCAAAGCAATCAACATCAAATCAGATAATAATCAGTTTGTCTTCAAATATAACCATAACAATCAGCATATAGAGCACTTTGGTAATAGTAAAGCAAATCGTCAATTTGCGACCTGATGGATGTTATCATAACGATGATAAAAAACTAATGATTTGGATACATAGATACTAGAGAGAGATCTTGAAATGTGTATCCTATTATCAACTATGGTATCTTTGTTTCATATTACAGTATTTTCAACTGTTATGCGTAAATATATGAAGGTATATTAATTAACTTCCTACTGCTGTCAAATTATGGTGTATTTGTAATACTTAGATAACTAATTATACAGTGCAACGTAATATTCTTATTTTTTTTTATAAATGAGTGCCTATTACATAAAACAATGATATACTAATGATGAATATGGCAATACCCATTATATAATGAAGGATAGCAGAAACGATATTGATCCTGATATTACTTTTCCTGCTGGTATATATATATATATATTTTTTTTTTTTTTTTTTTTTTCTATATTCCAACTACTCCCTCTCGGGCATAGGCTGAGAGCCTGTACATTCCACCGCTCAACACGGTGAAGCCCGTGAGGTCTTGTTCCAGTCTGGGGAGTGAGACATGTGAAGCATCCATCATGGCTCGAAGCAGCTCCATCTCTGAAGCAGCCGGTTGCTTCGCTCAAGTGCTTCACCGTCTCACCCTCCAGACTCAGACCCTATATATATATATATATATATATATATATATATATATATATATATATATATATATATATATATATATATATATATATATATATATTTATATATATATATATATACTGTATATAGTGAAAGCTAATTTATAGATTTTTTGTTAATATTAAATTCGAACTAGATATGACAAGTCTTGATTGGCTTCAAAACCATCTCATTCGACGTCTTGAGGGTTATTATGATATTGTATTGTACTGTTATTGATGGTTTTCATTGCTTCTTCTATTTTCGAACAATCTATTTTTAGTTTGTTCACTAGAAATTAAAAGAGAGTAGAAAGAGAGAGAGAGAAAAAACGGCCTTCCGATTTAATTCAAGCTAAATTTTTACATTTTCTTCTAAATTTGCAGTTGAAGATCTACACCTGAATGGGGTGTATAAATCGGACCAGATAGGGTTACTCCCTTCTGTACCGGTGACGTCCTTTCAACTTTATTTTGGCTACTATTAGACGATTTTATTCAGTTTTAAAAGGGCCTCCAGGAGTTAACAGGCTTCGAACTATCTCACTTAACCCTTTTTACTACCACAGATCCTTCTTAAGCAGCACAAAGACGTCGAAATTGAGGTGGGAAAAAAGACGTCGCCGGTACAAGTGGGGTAACCTTTTTTTGGCGTGCAGTACTTGTTTAGATTTGTTACGTGACATTTGTTAAATAATTCATAATAACTCGTGAACCTCTCATGTGGTTCAGTATGCAAGTATATCCACCGACACAGTTGTATGGATGTTATTTGCTAAACAATTGAACATTTATACGATTTATTATTATATTTATTTCGCATTACTTACAGAAAGTTAACACTATCTGTACCGGCGTGGTCTTTTTCATTTTTGTCTAGCTATACAGTATTTAGACGATTTTTGTGCAGTTTTAAAAGGATCTGTGGCAGTAAATAAAGGTTATGTGAGATATAGTTCGAAGCCTGCTAATTCCTGGAGGCCCTTTTTTAAACTGAATACAATCGTCTAATAGTAGCCAGAATACAGCTAAAATGACGCCGCATCGGTACTGAATGGGTTAATCTTAACCCATTCAGTACCAGTAACATCCTTTTCATTATATTCTGGCAACTATTAGATGATTTTATCCAGCTTAGGAAGGACGTCTACTAATAAAATGGCTACAGACTATCTCATTTAATCCTTGTAGCTACCATATATCCTTCCCAAGCTTCATAAAATCACCTAATTGTAGCTGACATCCAATACAAAATACGTCGCCGGTACAGAAGGGGTTAATAGTTGGTTACCGAGAACCATTACTGGGGTCCACGGAATCCATGAGCGATCCATTGTGCGATCAACTTTACTGATATATATTGTGGAAGTTTTTATATTAATTATATTAACCTTATCTGGTACAGGGTGGGTCATTTAGGAATAGCTCTATTTCACTCCATTGGTTTGGAGATTTTAAAACGTTTCACCGCATTATTTTGGCGATATAAGACACTTCACTCAATTTAGGTGTCGATAATTTTTCTGGGCGAGTCTACTATATAGGAGAATCCGGTCTTTGGCCGGGACATTGTTCTATCGAAAAATGTACATATGTATCTTGAAGGGGGTCTGGGTGGCGGTTTTTAGTTTGAATGGGGTCTGGGGTGGTGATTTTCTTAGAATAAGGGAAAACTATAGTCTATTCGCTGTAAGTAGGCGAGTCATCATGACCTCTATCCTATGTAACTCAAAAAGGTCTAGAGCAAATTGGTTGTAATTGTCGACATATATTCCTTGACCGACTCTTCCCAAATGGTAGAAATATTAGCTCGATTTCAGTAGTAGTTTTTGAGTTACAAGGGTTAGAAGTCATGGTTTCTCTCCTATGTCCAGCGAATAGGCTATATCATACATTGGCAACAGCAATCAAAACCCTTAAAATAATATAACAACATATCCTAATAACCCCCGAGACGTTGGTCCAGCTAGTGATAACCTTGTCAGTGTATGCGACAAAATCCTGCCGTATACGTTTACAGATACTTTTACAGATACTTTTACATATACTTTTACATACACTTTTACAGATACTTTTACATACACTTTTACAGATACTTTTACATACACTTTTACATACACTTTTACAGATACTTTTACATACACTTTTACATACACTTTTACATACACTTTTACATACACTTTTACATACACTTTTCACCGGCACCGTAGTGCATCATGGATTATAAGTGCAGTGTCAAGGTAACTATACTCTACTCATTTACAAGTATGCCAAAAATCCTTACACCTAACCTCTGTAACGCAAAAAGGGCTAGAGCAAATGGTCTGTAACTTTCCACGCCTGTTCCTCGGCTGCCTCTTCCTAAAAGGTAGATTACTCTGTTATTTATTTTGTATTATATATACTGTATATATACAGTATATACAGTATATACTGTATAACCCTAAGCAATTATAGGGCTTCGAAATTTCTCAATGGACCCTCATAACTACCACACACCCTTCCTAAACTGCATAAAATCGTCTAAATATAGCTAGCCCAGATTATAACAGACATCCCTGGCACAGCAAGGGCTAAACTATACTCGGTTTCATTTCAGCAGGCGGTAAATTGAATCCCTTAGTCGTTTATTGCTCGCTACCTAATAGAATAGTACGAAATGACTATATTACATGTGTAGTATATTAAGGGGAGATGGGGGGGGGGGGTTTCTGGCTCCCCTTCTTCCTCATGCTTAGCCCCATTATTTTTGTTTTAGATTTTATGACGGTCGATCCATTAGTTTGGTGATTTTAGAACTTTCACCCCATTTATTTGTCAATATTAAGACCTTTCGTGCCATTTAGGTGCTGATTTTTTCCTGGCGAGCGATAGCGAGCCTGTAACTTAGGAGCCGGCTTGTGTCTAACCTCATTAGTTTTGAGATTTTAAGAGGTTCGCATTATTAATTTGGCGATTTTAAGCATTTTCCCCCAGTTATTTGCCATTATTTAGACCTTTCGTGCCACCAGCGTTAGGCTTGGGTATGTTTCTACCGAAAATACAAAACATTATGTCAAAGGGGGGTCGTGGGAGCATTGTTTAAGGGGAGAGGGCCGTTGTTTGGGTCACTTTCTCCCTCGTGTTTAGCCCCATTAATTTTTAGATTTTAAGATGTTCGGCACATTAGTTTGGCGATTTTAACACCTCTCGTCCCATTTAGTTGTCAATAAATGACACCAAATGTGAACTTGTCCTCCTCAACCACACACGTGAACAAGGAGAAGAGACTCAGGCCCTGTTTCGAGACATATTGCCAGATGTAAAGATCCTTCAGGAGCACCAGCAAACCCTATTAGGTTCCCCACTAACTCTGGCAGCAATCCCACCAGCACTTCAAGTTAAAAAGGAGGAGCTTCAACGTCTCGTGAGTCGCCTGATACACATCGATGCCCACTCAGCTCTGGCCCTGCTCAAGAACTGTTTCTCCATCCCAAAACTCCAATACCTCCTGCGCACATCGATGACTTACACGAACAATGGTGGCCTCCAAGAATTAGACAGCATTATCCGAGAAGCAGTGACCAGCATCACCAACGTGGAATTTAAAGAACGGGCCTGGACACAAGCCACCCTTCCTGTCCGCCTCGGGGGCTTGGGCATACGGAGAGCCTCGGATATTGCCTCCCCAGCCTTTATCTCTTCCCTCATCGCGACCAACGACCTTGTAGTGTCCATCCTTTCTTCTCAATCCAGAATGACACTTAATGGGGACGTAACAGCAGCGATTAACACCTGGAAGGGAAGTACAGGAGTAGAGGAGGAGCCTCAGGGTACATGGACTTCACAGAGAAGACGGCAAACGGCCAGATGGGATGACCACTTTCCCTTACAAGAATGGCCGGTGTCTCGTGTGGGATGCCAGATGTGTTGACACTTTCTCCACAACCAACATCGCCAGAAACGCCGACGAAGCAGGTGAAGCCGCCCGGATAGCAGAAAATAAAAAGCGAGAAAAATATCAAGCCATCGCCAGAAATCATCAGTTCGAGCCCCTGGCATTCGAAACTTCAGGAGTCTTCGGCCCTACCACCCTTAAGATGGTGAATGAAATAGGCCGTAAAATCAGAGAAGTTTCAGGAGAACCCCGGGAAACCCTCTGGCTCAAGCAAAGACTAGGGATGGCTATCCTCCGGGGCAATGCCACCAGCGTCATGAGCTCAGTTCGACAGGACTGGGTCATGCCACTGTGTGAGGCCCGGGCAGGAGTGGTGTATCCTTAGTCTTTCCACAGTAGGGTAAAACAAAACATAAACCTTATTTGTATGTAACATGTATGATGCACATAAATAAAAGGGGATGTGTCGGATGGTTGAAAGCCACAGTTGCTCGCGCGTTTGGGGCTAGCAACACGTATTATGAAAAACATGTATCCTCCTTCATTCACTGTCCCCCCCCCCTTCACTCACTCAACCCCACAATTTGCCGGAGGATAACAGGTTTTTCACAATACGTAGACGGAGGTCTTTTAAAAAAAAACAAAAAATTGTCAATTGTAATACCTTTCGTGCCATTTACCTGTCAATGTTTTCCTGGCGATCGATAGCGAGCCTGTAATTTAGGATGAACCGGCCTTCGGCCGGGAAATTTTTCTACCGAAAAATGTACAAATAGCCTATATCTTGAAGGGGGATCCCAAGGTTGTTGTTTTTAAAGTGTGATGAAGGTCTAGGGAGGAAACTAGAAACATAATCTATTAATGAAAATATCGACCAAAAACCCAGCCCACCTCCCCTTAAAGCTTGATAGAGGTCTAGGGAGCAACTTACCCCCCCCCCCCCCCCACCCCACCCCCTTAAGAATAATAGCATGTTACCTGTATACTGTCTATATATACCGGTAGTGATATTGTTTATGTAGAGACAAAAAAAAACAGCTTGCTGTTCGTATTCTTTTATTATATAACTTCCAAGAGTTGTAACCATAATAGTTTGTTTAAACCTTTCAGCTTTAGAGACGCCTTTTCACTTAATTGAGGATATTATTAGACAATTTTATTCAGTTTGGGAAGAAGTTGTGGGAGTTTGAGGGTCAGATGATATTGTTCTTACCCTTTGATTCGTTGAGATCCTTCCTAAACTTAATCAAATCGTTTAATGATAGCCAGAATAAAAGGAGGAAGTGCGTCTTGGAATACTGAAAGGGTTACTATAGCCTGTTCACGATTAGGGGACTAAAATCTCGACCACTAACCCCTATAACTCAAAAAAACGACTAGAGTAATCGTGCTAAAAATTTTATAATTTAGGAAGAGGTAGCCAGGGAATAGGTAGGATAAATTACAGCCCATTTGTGGCCTAATCATTGTGAATATACTCTAGTTCCGTTAGCAGACCTCCACCAACAGCACAATATACTCTAGTTCCGTTAGCAGACCTCCACCAACAGTACATTGTACTATAGTTCCGTTAGCAGACCTCCACCAACAGTAGTTCCGTTAGCAGACCTCCACCAACAGTACAATATACTCTAGTTCCGTTAGCAGACCTCCACCAACAGTAGTTCCGTTAGCAGACCTCCACCAACAGCACAATATACTCTAGTTCCGTTAGCAGACCTCCACCAACAGTAGTTCCGTTAGTAGACCTCCACCAACAGTATATACTCTAGTTCCGTTAGCAGATCTCCACCAACAGTAGTTCCGTTAGCAGACCTCCACCAAAAGTACAATATACTCTAGTTCCGTTAGTAGACCTCCACCAACAGTAGTTCCGTTAGTTGACCTCCACCAACAGTATATACTCTAGTTCCGTTAGCAGATCTCCACCAACAGTAGTTCCGTTAGCAGACCTCCACCAACAGTACAATATACTCTAGTTCCATTAGCAGACCTCCACCAACAGTACAATATACTCTAGTTCCGTTAGTAGACCTCCACCAACAGCACAATATACTCTAGTTCCGTTAGCAGACCTCCACCAACAGCACAATATACTCTAGTTCCGTTAGCAGACCTCCACCAACAGCACAATATACTCTAGTTCCGTTAATAGACCTCCACCAACAGCACATTATACTCTAGTTCCGTTAATAAACCTCCACCAACAGCACAATATACTCTTGTTCCGTTATCAGACCTCTACCAACAGCACAATATACTCTAGTTCCATTAATAGACCTCCACCAACAGCACAATACACTCTAGTTCCGTTAGCAGACCTCCACCAACAGCACCACAGCAGCAGCCAACAGTCCTAGCACCAGCACTATAAAGGCACCTTGTAAGTGGCCAAGGTTCAGCACTCCATCACCACGAACCTGTAACGAAGGCACAGTCTAGGTTATTAACCCCTTCAAGATGATGCTGCGTTTTATCAGTTTATTTTGGCCATCATTAAGGGGGGTGACCTACTATAGTTATCTCAGTTTCTCTCTTTTGGAATGGAACAGCAAACTCCGGGTATCGAGTGTGAAGTGGTTGAGTGGATAAAGAGAGTACTATGAGGTGGTTTGGTCATGTACCGAAAACGGATGAGTACAATATGCCAAGAAAGATACATGGAAGACTAATAAGCGAAACAGCGGGGTAGTGGTAAGTCAGCACCTATCGTATGGGAGACCAAATTGGAAAAATATACTGAATACTGAATAGAAACTTCCATACAGCCACAGAAGCATTATGGCACAGGTTAAGGAAGCAAGTCTAGACAAAGACTAGCCTGAAGGCGATGTGCCCGTCATGGCTATCCTTAAGTGGGGGTTTCCACTTGAGGGATATTTTTCTTGACCCCTTTCTCCCTTATGTTGAGCCCCATTGTTGTTTGATATATTAAGACGTTCGCCCCATCAGTTTGGTGATTTTAAGACATTTCGCCCCATTTTTGTCAATGTTAAGACCTTTCGTGCCACTTAGGAGTCTTTTTTATCCTGGCGAGCGAAAGCGAGCCTGTAATTTAAGGAGAACCGGCCTTCGGCCAGGACATTTTCTCTACCGAAAAATGTACAAATTTATCTTGAAAGGGGATCAAGGTGGTGTAATTTTAAGCTTGATAATAGTCTAGGTAACAATCTAAAACCCTCCCTAAGTGGGTGTTTCCAGGTCAGAGATGATGATGATAATGATGATGATGATGATGATGATGATGATGAACACTGTGTCACTTGAAATGCTTGCAGGGCATACCTTTAGTCTGGTGTTTATACAATATGGCAACAGATCATTTCATAAATTAAATATGTGTTGTTGTTTTTTTCTATTTTATTTTTTATATAATTATGTATTTGTTTATTTATTTATTTATTTGTATTTTTCCCAGTGATCCCCCCACCTGACTGTCTTTCCCCAGGAGGCTGCCCTTGTGGTCGTCGAAGATCTTAGTGAGCACCCCAGTCTCCAAGAGTCTGGTGAGGTGAGTGGACAGCACGGGGGTGTAGGGGGTGTGGCGAGGCAGGAACCACGATATGAACCCACGGTAGATCTGAAAATTTTCAACACCTTCAGAATACGATGACACGTTTATTTATTATATTTCTGCTATTATTGGACGATTTTATCCAGCTTAAGAAGGATCTCTAGGAATCAGAGGGGAAAAACTATATTAATTAACCCTCTGATTTCCATAATCTCTTCCTAAGCTGAACAAAATCGACTCTAAGAGCCAGAATATTGTCAAGAAGTGCGTCCTGGTATGTTAATATGGTTTAATGACTTACTTCAACCTAAAAAAACAAAAAAAAAAAAACACAAACAAAAAATCCCACCCAGACTCCCTTCAAGCTAAATTTATGCATTTTTCGATAGCAAAATCCCGGCCGAATGTCCGGTTACTTCCAAGTTACAGGCTCATCATAGATCGCTCATAGAAAAAAAATCGAAACCTTAATAGTGTGAAGCGTCTTACTATCGCCAAACTAATGGGGTGAAACGTTCTAAAATCTCCAAACAAATGGAACGCAATAGGGATGGTTAAAAAATATCTCCCTCAGACCAAATAGGGTTAATTATTATATTTTTTCCACCAACCAAATTCACTTCTAAACTCAAATAATGAAATCAACAATAGAACACAGACTAACCAAATCAACAATAGAACACAGACTAACCAAATCAACAATAGAACAGACTAACCAAATCAACAATAGAACACAGACTAACCAAATCAACAATAGAACACAGACTAACCAAATCAACAATAGAACACAGACTAACCAAATCAACAATAGAACACAGACTAACCAAATCAACAATAGAACACAGACTAACCAAATCAACAATAGAACACAGACTAACCAAATCAACAATAGAACACAGACTAACCAAATCAACAATAGACCACAGACTAACCAAATCAACAATAGAACACAGACTAACCAAATCAACAATAGAACACAGACTAACCAAATCAACAATAGAACACAGACTAACCAAATCAACAATAGAACACAGACTAACCAAATCAACAATAGAACACAGACTAACCAAATCAACAATAGAACACAGACTAACCAAATCAACAATAGAACACAGACTAACCAAATCAACAATAGAACACAGACTAACCAAATCAACAATAGAACACAGACTAACCAAATCAACAATAGAACACAGACTAACCAAATCAACAATAGAACACAGACTAACCAAATCAACAATAGAACACAGACTAACCAAATCAACAATAGAACACAGACTAACCAAATCAACAATAGAACACAGACTAACCAAATCAACAATAGAACACAGACTAACCAAATCAACAATAGAACACAGACTAACCAAATCAACAATAGAACACAGACTAACCAAATCAACAATAGAACACAGACTAACCAAATCAACAATAGAACACAGACTAACCAAATCAACAATAGAACACAGACTAACCAAATCAACAATAGAACACAGACTAACCAAATCAACAATAGAACACAGACTAACCAAATCAACAATAGAACACAGACTAACCAAATCAACAATAGAACACAGACTAACCAAATCAAAATAGAACACAGACTAACCAAATCAACAATAGAACACAGACTAACCAAATCAACAATAGAACACAGACTAACCAAATCAACAATAGAACACAGACTAACCAAATCAACAATAGAAACAGACTAACCAAATCAACAATAGAACACAGACTAACCAAATCAACAATAGAACACAGACTAACCAAATCAACAATAGAACACAGACTAACCAAATCAACAATAGAACACAGACTAACCAAATCAACAATAGAACACAGACTAACCAAATCAACAATAGAACACAGACTAACCAAATCAACAATAGAACACAGACTAACCAAATCAACAATAGAACACAGACTAACCAAATCAACAATAGAACACAGACTAACCAAATCAACAATAGAACACAGACTAACCAAATCAGATGCGCATTTTGCAAGTAGTTATTGGAACACATAAATATGATATTTATTCATTTACGTTTTCAAAAGCCTGTCAAAAGTATTTGTATTGCTACACAAACCAATTAGCTTGCAAGTTTCAAGCTATAAGGAAGTTGGAGGCGAAAACATTGATGTAGAACAGAAATGCAATAATAGTGTAGGTTGTTAATGGATAGAAAGTATTATCTATTTGATTTTATGTATTTATAAATGTTCTACGACCGTATTTTAGTTGTTAATTCTGCTAAGTATCGATGTCTCTACCTCTAACTTCCTTGTAGCATGAAACTCGCAAGTGGTCAATTGTCATACTAGAGTCTTTTTTGTTCAGCTGGCGGTAAATATGAACCCTTTAGCAACTCAATTTTGTTTATACTTAAGGGGGCCCACCTCACTTTTTTTTCTCTTTCTGTCCTTCTCTCTTTGGCTTGTATATGTTACGGGCTTTTTGAAAAAGTGGCCTTTTTGCGAAATGACCGGGAGCTTTGCAAAATGACCAAAAACCTAGCCTTTTTGTAAAATGACACTTAATGTCTGGCCCATTTGCAAAATGTCCAGCATATTGGCCTTTTTGTAAAATTACCTGTGCCCTTTTGCAAAATGACACCAAACGTCTAACCTAATCTAACCTAACCTAACCTAACCTAAAATGTTAAAAAATAATATTGTTTCGATTAGGCCTAGCCAATTTTTACAAATATATACGTTTACAGTTATTTAGAACTTTACAACAGGGCAATATGCTTTTTTTTTGTAAATTGGCTAGACGTTTGGTGTCATTTTGCAAAAAGGCACAGGTAATTTTACAAAAAGGCCAATATGCTGGACATTTTGCAAATGGGCCAGACATTAACTGTCATTTTACAAAAAGGCTAGGTTTTTGGTCATTTTGCAAAGCTCCCGGTCATTTCGCAAAAAGGCCACTTTTTCAAAAAGACTGTAACATATATATTCGGCCCCATTCAGCCTACTGTTTTAAGACCATAAAACCGGCCCATCCCCCCTTAAGGGCCTGTCGTCACACATTCTCGATCTGTGCCTGCGACCCTGATAAGAGAGAGCCGACGATGCACGACGTGGGTAATCTTCTTAGTGATCTTAGTCTCCAGATTATCAGGGGAGGCAGACCGTTTTTCTGGACCCCCTTCTCCCCAATGTTTAGCCCCACTAGTTTTGAGATTATAAGACGTTCGGCCCATTGGTTTAGCGATTTTAACACCTTTCGCCTCATTTCTTTGTCAATTTTAAGACCTTTCGTGCCACTTAGGTGTCGATTTTTTCCTGGCGAGCGATAGTGAGCCTGCAATTTTAAGAGGAACCGGCCTTCGGCCGGAACATTTATCTACCGAAAAATGTACAAATTTATCTTGAAGGGTTTTATGTATTTATAAATGTAGTACAACCGTATTTTAGCTGGTAAATCTGCTAAATATCGATGTCTACAGATCTACCTTCCTTATAAAATGTGTGACAGGCCCATTAAGGGGACATGGGCCGCTTTTTTAGACCCCCTTCTCCCTCATGTTTAGCTCAATTAGTTTTCAGATTTTAAGATTTTTGCCCCATTAGTTTATCGATTTTAAGACCTCTCGCCCCATTTTGTTGTCAATATTAAGACCTTTCGTGCTATTTAGGTGTCGATATTTTTCCTGGCGAACGATAGTGAGCCTGTAATGTTGGAAGGAACGGCCTTCGGCCGGGACATTTTTCTACCGAAAAATGTACAAATTAATCTAGAAGGGGGATCTAATGGATGTTTTTTTTTAAGCATGATGGAGGTCTAGGGAGGAAACTAGAAAAATAATGAATACATGCAAAAATTATGGAGGTCTAGGGAGGAAACTAGAAAAATAATGAATACATGCAAAAATCGGCCAAAAAGTGAACCATCCCCCCTTAATCGGTAGAGATCGGCGTCAACATCGGGAAGAGAGTAAGTGAGAGAGACCTTTTCATCCATGAAGTAGGTAGACCGGGTAATCTTGGTCCTATGTTGGATAAAGATCAAGTAATCGATGGCATCAATGATAGCGCAGGTCCCGTCGTGAACCTTGGGCAACAGGGAGCCATAGGGGTTGGAGGGGTAGATGGGGTCCAGGTAGAGCTTCCGTCCGAGGGCGGCCATGTTGGGGTTCTGCGAGGCCTTGAGGGCTCCAGGTATGAAACTCCCGAAGTCCGACATACATGGTCTGTAAGTTGAGGAGGTGGTGGAGCGTTTAGTGAAGAGTTCGAACTATTAACTCATTCAGTATTCGAGGATGCATTTTTACATATATTTTGAATATCATCGGACGAGTTTAATAAATTTAGGAACAGGGCGGCATAGCTCAAAATATCAGAAGGATTGTTCATTTTGTGATAAAAGTATCAAAATTGGCACACACAATTAAATAGTCAATATAATCAAAATTATATATTGGGACATCATACAGTAGGTTTACTCTACATTGGCTTTGGCAGCCCCCTTTCAATTACTTTCCAATAGAGTTCTTAAGCACTGATTTTTGGCCCAAACAGTATTCCATGGTAGAGATGTCAAACTAGTATCAAATGGGTTGTCTGGACATGGGTAACAACTTATATTAAGACAATGTTTGGCTAATGTTGACCGTTTCACTTGTACTGGTCCCTGTAGTTCAACAAATTAGTGGCAAATGGCAACATTACTTACCAATTTGTGGCATGATGATAAACTACAACAGACTGTACTTATCAAATGGTCAACATTAATTAAACATTGTTTGAATATAAGTTGTTACCCATGTCCAGACAAATATAAGTTGTTACCCATGTCCAGACAAATATAAGTTGTTACCCATGTCCAGACAAATATAAGTTGTTACCCATGTCCAGACAAATATAAGTTGTTACCCATGTCCAGACAAATATAAGTTGTTACCCATGTCCAGACAAATATAAGTTGTTACCCATGTCCAGACAAATCATTTGAAACTAGTTTGACATCTCTACTTTGGTATACAGTTTGGGGCAAAAATCAGTGCTTAAGAACTCTAATGGAAATTAATTGATAGGGGGCTGCCAAAGCCAATGTAGAGTAAACCTATGATGTCCCAATATCCGAATGTCTTTGACATATATAAAACTATATATATGCCCAATTTGGTGCTTTTATCACAAAATTAACAATAGGTTAGCTATGCCGCCCCATAAAGAAGGATATCTAGGAATCAAAGGGTTAAAACTCAATTAACTCTATGGCTTCTGCAAGTTCTTTCTAAACAGAATAAAATATATATAGTATTGTCGCACGTTAGCCAGCATATAGTGAAAAGGCATCCTCGAAAGGGTCAAATACTATACTAATTTTCTATATATTTGTATGGTAGCAATATTAACTATACGTTAAATCACATTATATCATAGTATTCATGTCATCTACCTCCATGGACATGCACAATGCATTATATTCCATATCATAAAATTACTCAATAAATATCTATATTTAAGTAGTTATCTCTTGCATATAATCATATCCACTCCACTCCCAACAGTCGAGGGAACTCATTGACGGTCCTATGGAGCACTGGTGACAGCAAGGATTTATCTTCACTGTAAATAGTGTGTTCAAATGCAACAAATATGATTCACATTAAAAGTGTTTCAATCCTTTACATGAGCCAATTTGAACACATAAATGACTGAAGAGCGTACTGCATCGTGTGAATCATTTTTTAATACAATGAAGAGTGTAGTATTTGCAGTATAGGGAAGCTAATCATATGTGAATACTTAGAATAGACAAGAGGGTCTCATTGGTACAGCTATTTAAGATCAGACTGTACAGTCGGCCAAATAAGTGATGTCTCGGAATCAAGTATACTTTGATAAATAATTGGTATCAGCCATATCTAAAACTTGATTTATTCGTTTTGAGTGAGATATACAAACATGTTCTACACTTATCCACTCTATTCAACATCTAACAGACATTAATACAGCACAGAACAAGCCAAACGTAACGACATCTGAGACATGACTTAATACCGTACAGAATACCACCTCACATGTATTTGGACTGTAGCAAATCCGTGATTGTTTGTATTCTTGGGGCATACGCGGGCACGGTGAGAACAGCCACCAAGTTCCCGGTGTACGTTGCTGCCAACACAAATGTGGCCAACCACCACACTACCAACCACACTCTACCCCACCACACCACCACCTCACACGGATCCATTGGTTTCATCACCATACCACCACTAATCTAACATGGGAGAGATTATTAATATATATATAACAATACCACCACCTCACACGGATCCATTGGTTTCATCACCATACCACCACTGATATATCATGGGAGAGATTATTAATATATATAACAATACCACCAACTCACAGTGGGCTATCAGTTGTATCACTAGACTTCCTCTGACCTAATATGAGATGGAATATCAATATATATATATATATATATATATATATATATATATATATATATATATATATATATATATATATATATATATATATATATATATATATATATATATATATATATATATATATATATATATATATATATATATATATTATATATATATATATATATATATATAGTATATATATATATATATATATATATATATATATATATATACAGTATATATATATCTATATATATATATATATATATATATATATATATATATATTATATATATATATATATATATATATATATATATATATATATATATATATATATATATATATATATATATATATATATATATATATCTATATATATATATATATATATATATATATATATATATATATATATATATATATATATATATATATATATATATATAAATATATATATATATATATATATATATATATATATACAGTATATGCTCTCATTCAACCTGTCCCAAAAAAGACTAGTCCCCCCTTTGGACTTTTTCAATTGCCCTAAACATATCAAAAGCTTTTGAAAGAGTTTTGCACAAATCGCAAATTTCCAAACTGCCTTCTTTTGGCTTCTATCCCTCTATCTGTGCCTTTATCTCAAATTTCCTCTCCAGCCCTTCCATAGCTGCAGCTGTGGATGGCCATCGTTCACTTCCTCACCTAAACAACTCCAATGTTCCTCAGCATTCTGCTCTATTCCCAGTCCTATTTCTAATTTTCATTAATGCGAACAATACTCAATACAGGGGCGCACTGTGCCCCGATACAGAGCAAGAAGCTGTTCAGGGGTGAAGAACCCACGGAGATGGTTGAGCACACCTAAGTTTTGGGAAGCTGTTTTAGTAGTAATACAATCTTTCAAAGAAAGGTCAAATGAAAAAGATACACCTAGAATGTTGAGAGAAGATGAAGAGTTGAGTTGTGTATTGTTGAAAAATAGTTGATAGTCTTGTGGAAGATTGTGATGGAGAGATAGAGGGAGAAACTGGGACCTGGAGGCATTGAAAGTAACAAGATTATCTCTGTCCCAATCAGAAATAATTGAAAGATCAGAAGCTAGGCATTCTATGGCCTCGTCACATTTGTTTTGGAGGGCTTGCATGCTGGGTTGATGTGAAAAACTACTTGAATAGTGTAAGGTAGAGTCATCAGAATATGAGTGGATAGGACTAGAGGTACAGTTGAGGAGATCATTGATAAATTTTCGAAAGAGAATTGGAGACCGAACAGGACCTGAGGAACACCGGAGTTGATAGGTTGAGGAAGTGAATGATGGCCGTCCACAACTGCAGATATGGAGCGGTCTGAAAGGAAATTACAGACGAAGGCACAGATGGTGGGATAGAAACCGAAAGAGGATAGTTTGGAAATTAAAGACTTGTGCCAGACTCAATCGAAGGCTTTCGATATGTCTAGAGCAATAGAAAATATCTCACTGAAGTCCCGAAAGGAGGATGACTGAGAGTTAGTAAGATAAGCAATAAGATCACCAGTAGAGCGGCCCTTAAGGAAATTGTACTGGCAATCTGAAAGTAGAATATGGGAAGATAGATGCTTAAGAAATTTTGAGTTAGGAATAGTTTCAAAACATTTAGAGATGCAAGAAATGAGAGCAATTAGACGATAGTTTGAGGGTTGAGAGCGGTCACCCTTCTTTGGGACAGGTTGAATTAGAGCAAACTTCCAGCATGAAGGAAACACATTAGAGGATAGACAGAGCCAAAAGAGTCTGCCTAGGCAGGGAATCAGCATGGAAGAACAGTTTTTGAGTACAACAGGAGGAACACCATCCGGTCCGTACAGCTTCTTAGTATTAAGCCCAGGGAGGGCCAAGAGTACATCCTTAGAAGAGATCATGATATTAAGCAAAAGCAAGTGAGAGGGGGTGGAGAGGGAGGAATAGCACATGAATCATCCAAGGTGGAGTTTTTAGCAAAGGTTTGAGCGAAGAGTTCATTTTTTTCAGAGGAAGAGGTGACGGTGGTACAGTCAGAGTGGAAAAGAGGAGGAAAAGACGAGGAAGTGAAATTGTTGGAGAGGTTTTTGGCTAGATGCCAAAATACTTGGGAAGAGCTAGAGTTGGAAAGTTCAGAGCATTTGTGATTGATGAAAGAGTTCTTAGCGAGTCGAGTCGAAGAACAGACTTGGCTTGATTCCGGGCAGAGACATACAGTATATAGAACGGAATTCTTGAGTTTGAAGGCGACGGTACCGTTTGAATGCTTCCTCCTTATTATGAACAGCAGCAGAACAAGCGTGAGTAAACCAAGATTTTTGTGAGTTAGTCTGAAAGAAATAGAATGGGATGTATGCTTACATGCCCGAAAGGATTACCTCAGTAATGCGCTCGGCACTCTCTGAGGGTCCCTGGCTACAGAAGCAAAAATCATTCCATAGGAAATCCTGCCGTATAACCTCCCAGTCGGCACCGCCAAAGCGCCGCCAGCTAGGGGGGTCAGAGGGCCATACTGGAGAGTCAGGACAGGTGACAGAGATAAGGCTATGATCGGAGAAGCCCAACGGAGAGAGAAGATTTACAGTATAAGCAGAATAATTAAAGGTTAGAAATAAGTCAAGGATGTTGGGCCTTTCCAGGGCGGTCCGGGATATGGGTGGGTTGGTGAACTAACTGCTCTAGGTCATTTAGGATAGAAAGGATGTAGGCTTGTTCACCAGGTTGGTCAGTGAAATTTGAGAAGAGCCATTGGTGTTGGTGAACATTAAAATCTCCTAAGATGGAGATATCAGAGAAGGGAGAGATGGATAGAATGTGTTCCACTTTAGATGTAAGATAGTGAAAGAATATTGGATAGTCAGTATAAGTAGGGGAGAGATAAACAACACAGATATATTTAGTGAGAGAGTGACAAGATAGCTTAAGCCAGATAATTGAGAATTCAGAAGAGTCAAAGTTGGGAACACGAAGGCAAGTAAGATGGTTGCGATCATACACACAACATCCACCTTTGGCTTAGAATTGAGGATAGAGATAGTAGGAGGATATAGAGAAGGGTTTGCTGCCTGTTGCCTTAGACAACTGAGTTTCGGTGACGAAAAGTAAATCAGGTTTGGTAGAAAAGAGATGGTGTACCACAGAGAGGAAGTTAGAGGAAAGGCCGCAAATGTTACATAAATGGATAGATAGAGTAGAATATAGAGGTCTAGGACACTTTAAGGAGTTCGGACCAGGGGACAAACCGATGGAGGCATTTATGGTCCCCTATCCCTGGGGGCTCCAAGGCTAGTTTATTGACGTCATCATAACCTTTTCTTTGTTTGCAAAGGTAGTGTAGTGTGTAAGGTGTTTGTAGTATAATGTATTGATAGGAGGAGAAGGTGTTTGGAGGGCAAGCTGGGGTTGCCCTCAATATTTATGAGCCACAGAAAGGATCAGCTAGGGAGGCCAGGTGGTGAAACAGGAGTTCCAGCTGTCCTTATCAACCACCTAGCATTCCCCGGGAGTACCGCCCTGTTCGGCTGGTGCCTACAGGCTCCTCCTACCGAGGATGTCAATACTAGAGGAAGCGGGAATATTTACATAAACAAATATGTGGGAGTCGGAAATATTCTGTTAGAAAATTTGGTCTTGGCTAATAGTTCCATTAATAGCTAATCGATTGTATTGGCTCACCTTGTAACTCATCTAATTAGTTAGCCTGTCCCTATAAACCAGTCAATAATATTGTATTTGTTGGTTCACCTTGAGAGCCATAGCCAGTGGGTCGTTGGTGTGGTGGAGACGGTGAAGCAGTAGTGCCAGAGTTGAGGCGACAGTCACCGTAGTGATGACCACCAGGCCCCAGGTCAAGGTAGAGAAAGGGTAAAGGACATTCCTCCATTGTGGCAGTGGTGGCGGTACTTGCAACAGAAATACGAAACTATTCTCAAAGTATGGATAAGTCCAATCAAAATCTGCTACTACATCTGAATTGATATTTTGGGCATTGACTATTAAATGTTTGCCTTCATACATCATTTCTCCAAACATTCCTGTCCATGTCCCGTTTACTTTTGAGCCCCACTGATGACTTTCAAGTAAAATAATGGACACACTGAAGTTTAGCTTATTTCCAATAAGTGTTAGAGCATCTGGACTTCCTCCAATACAACAACCACTTCCTTCAACATAAGTAAAAGGCTGATCGTTACTGAAGACGGTAACTTCCAGATTCTGGCCTCCAAAATCGTGAAAACGAGAAGGAAATAACGACTTGAGATTGTGAAAAGTGTCCGAATCCCATACTCCTAGCGATGTTTTGGTGAAGGAATTCCCCGAGTGGGTGTTGTAAGTTGGCAAGCTGGTGTAGGCAGTGAGGCGAGGTGAGCCGCCCCGAACTGACAACTGCAGCAGCAAGATGAACTGTGACCGCTGGACGACGGGCTGACTGAGGACGGACGTGGTGTTGAGCTGGGGGTTGAGGCACACCAGAACAACATAGCTGGGGTTCCAATCTTCCTTTTCTGCCAGGAGAAGGAGGAAATCTGTCGGGTCGTCGTTGAAAAGATGGAGAGCAGTGAGAGTAGAGCCCTTGATTTGATCTGTGGGATAGGTATTGTGAATGATTGAGTCTTGAGAGGATAAGAGAACTCCCGAGTGAGAGTTCTTGGTTGATTCCAGAACATCATCCACATCCAAAAATCGAAGACTGTTAGCATCGGTGACCATTAGGAGGTCGTTGTCACGTAGTTGCCCCGAGAACAGAGAGACGAGAGCCTTCTGAGCAATAAGACGACTCTCTGTGTAAGAAGAGAGACACATTAACCGACGACCAACTAATATATAATATTTGTAGTGCAAATATCAACCCCATATGAAATGTTATATTGGCATATTGTGTTTGTGGTGTTGAGGGTGTGAGCCTGACCTGCCATCATGGAGGACCGATATGTGAAGACCGCAGCCACTGCAGGAGCTGGTATGAGGAGGAGGAGGAGGAGGAAGACAAGTTGTCTGGTGGATGCCTCCATGACGAGTGATCCACCAACACCTTGGCTGTTAACACTCAGCCCCTCACCACCACCAGATACACCACTCGTGCTCGACCTTTACTGTAGTGTCTGCGCAACTCATAATGTACCATGCAATAACAAATCTGTTTGGTCAGACAAACTTCTTCAATTATAGCAGCAACACTCAACATTAATATCAGTTTGGTTTTTACTAAACTGTATGTTATCACTGACTGTAAAATGTAAATCTTAGAAGTAAAGTATAGGATGCGTTCGTAAATAAACACAAACGTTTCTAATAACTTGGAATACAACAACTTGTGTATCACCGAAAATGTATTGCAGATAATCCAATTGTTATCTGTGTAATCTTATAATATTCTTAATGTACTTGAGCGAAAGTATGTGAAAGAGTTTTTACTTCTATTGATAAAATGTTAACTAATGTATATTTCCCTTGACAGACCTTATATATTGCATCATTTCTTGGCCGACTTAACAAAACAAAAAAATACATTATCCTGATGATGTTTAGGATCTTTTCAACAGTATAATAAGGGGAGATCATTACTGATTTGTTTATTTATATATACATATACAGTATATATACCGGTATATATATATATATATGTGTTGGTGTAGCCAGGTAATAAATTGTCTTTAAAGCAGGCGAGGTTGAAGGAAATACATATATCAGCATTAATTATTTTATTATTAAGACTTTCAATAGAACGAACAGCAATTCTCAGGTGTTCTGGGAGATTGTGCAAAAGGTGAGCAAAATTCATGATGATCCGACGCGTTTCGATAGACAACTATCATCTTCAGGGAATGGAAGGTAAGTGAATAGGATATAACATAACAGCTTATTTATACATATTAGGTAGATCACAGTAAGGTTTATTGGGTGTTGGCTAGCATATGATTGCCTAGTTGGCGACCATACTAACTAATAATATGCTAGCCAACACCCAATAAACCTTACTGTGATCTACCTAATATGTATAAATAAGCTGTTATGTTATATGCTATTCACTTACCTTCCATTCCCTGAAGATGATAGTTGTCTATCGAAACGCGTCGGATCATCATGAATTTTGCTCACCTTTTGCACAATCTCCCAGAACACCTGAAAATTGCTGTTCGTTCTATTGAAAGTCTTAATATTAAAATAATTAATGCTGATACATGTATTTCCTTCAACCTCGCCTGCCTTAAAGAAAAAAAAAAATAAATAAATATATATATATATATATATATATATATATATATATATATATATATATATATATTATAGGTTTGATTCCCAAAGGGAAGTAGAGAAAACCTAATGTTTAGTAGGGCCCCGTAATCATTGACGACTTCGCCTATTAATAATAATAGTCTCCATTCAACATCCTGCGCCAGCATTTTGAATAGCCCGCGCGGAAGTATCATTGAGTACTCATCATAAGTGCACGCTTAATTCCCTCATGGGATGTCATTTTGATTGGGTATCCTACAGAAAAAACTCCGTAAAAAATAAAAGGAAAAAATAACTTAATATCTGTTATCATATGACTTTCATATTCGTGGATTTCTCATGCTTTGTTTCCCTGACACCAGGACCCAGATTCACTAACGGTCGTAGCGTGCGATGTCGTACAGCAACCTACGATCGTTCCTAAGGGAGTGCGGAAGGTGTATTCACGAACGCATCGTTGAGCTCCCTTACGGCTCCCTTTCGGTTATTTTCACCGAGGCTTCTCTTGACCAATCAGGCGCTTGGCCTTTGTAAATAAACAATATGTCACCCACATGACTGAAGCGCCAAGAAGAACCTAATATACTTTAATTTATGAGCTTGTCATTGTTTAGCATGGCTAATTCGATCCACCACAGCCAGCAGGAAGAAGAATAGAGTATCTTGTGAATTGATGATAAGAAATTAGCCTAGCTAGGCTACAGGGAAGCCTGTTAGTGGCCCAAGTTAAAGGATTTTCGACGGATTGATCATTGATAATCATGTGTTAGGCTAGTTGGGAGTGTATTATTTATACCTTAACCACAGTATATTGTTCTACTTTACCATGTCTACACCTAGACAGGGCGAGCCAAACCAAAATGCCAGACTTTACTATGTCTATGCCTACACAGGCAGTTCTAGCCAAGCCAAAATGCCAGACTTAGCCTAGGCCTAATTTTTCAAAATAGGCCTAGGGTAATTTTTGTGTATTCACACCTCAAGGCCTATCTACCTTTTCAAAATAGGCCTAGCATAGGCCTCCTCAATCTATTATCCAACAGTTGGCCATGGGAAATAATTATAGGTTGAGGGGGGCTTTGTCCCCCTCACCTCCCATGACTTATTGCCATCATCAAATATATTACCAGTATGGGACTAATAACAGCTAGTTAACAATGAGGACGGTATGCCTGCAAACACCATCTTAACCTGCTAGGCTTCTACTTTACCATGCTTAGGCTACACCAAGCTAGGCATTGCTAGCCTAACCAAAATACCATACATAGGCCTAACTTTTCTAGCCTAAATAGCCCTAACTTTTTCAAAATAAACCTAGGTTATATCCTAGGCTAGGCTAAACAAAAATATTCACACCACCATATAGGTTAGCCTATTATTTTTGGTTTAGACTATGCCTAGGGTAATTATTTTCATAATTGTTTTCCTGTGATACTTTCAAATTTGTTGAGGAAATAGGCTACCCTAATCTAACCCCGCTAGGCATTGTTAGCCTAACCAAAATACCATACATAGGCCTAACTTGTCTAGCCTAAATAGCCCTAACTTTTTCAAAATAAACCTAGGTTATAGCCTAGGCTAGGCTAAACAAAATTATTCACACAGCATTTATTATTTATTCATTTTTTAGGCTAGGCCTAGGGTAATTCTTTTCATCATTTTGTTCCTGTGATACTTTCAAATTTGTTGAGGAAATAGGCTACCCTAATCTAACCCAGCTAGGCATTGCTAGCCTAACCAAAATACCATACATAGGCCTAACTTGTCTAGCCTAAATAGCCCTAACTTTTTCAAAATAAACCTAGGTTATAGCCTAGGCTAGGCTAAACAAAATTATTCACACAGCGTTTATTATTTATTCATTTTTTAGGCTAGGCCTAGGGTAATTCTTTTCATCATTTTGTTCCTGTGATACTTTCAAATGTGTTGAGGAATAGGCTACCATAATCTAACTCAGAGATGGTGAGTAGTTGGAATAAAACATTTCCGCAATAAATGAGGGTTAAAATCTACTAATGGTAGGCTACGTGTTGTCGTAGCACATGAATTTGTGCATCAATTAACCTTGACTAGGTCTAGGCTGGCATATGTAGGCTATTCATAGCTTAATTCGGCCTATCATAAGACATTAAGGATACAAATATATTCATACTTTGTATTAAATGCCTTAATGGTGTTGTAAACACAAGTTAGCAATCATATTGCGCTATTATTGCCTCAATAATGATTTAGTGTGTCATAAAGAGCTATACTGCAGACGAATTTGTTATGGTCGCGGGTTGTGTTATCGATATTTGTGTACCTATATCCGGGTCAAATTCATGTAAGGGTGGTCTGGACCACCCTTAGCGAAAGGGGATTTTAGGGACTTTCTACGATCAAAGATGGCCGCTACGACGCTTCGTGAATACCAGCGTTGAGACGTAAGGGAACGGTAAGGGAGTTTTCGGATCGTACGACCGTTAGTGAATCTGGGTCCAGGCCCCCTAGCGGCCATCTTCGTCCTTCACTGATATACCAAGAATAAACTATAGAAATCAGCGAATGGGAAGTGGGATGGTTGGGAGGGCCTGAGTCGTCAATGATTACGGGGCCCTACTAAATATTAGGTTTTCTCGACTTCCCTTTGGGAATCAAACCTATAATTTAATAGCGCCCCTCCATCATTACCTTTGGATCCTTTACCTTTGGATGTGTTCGCCGCTCCTCTAGCGGCACCAAGGAGCGCGACGCCCCTCGTTATGGGTGGTGATTTGGTGCAGTAGACTGTTTGAAGCGACAGCTCGCTCCCTTGCGAGGATGGGCTCGTCTGGCACTTTTTGCAGTTCGACATCTAGGGCTCTCTTGAAGTTGTCTAACGAGATGTCCCTCATGTCTCGTACTCGCCGTGGGAGTTTGTTGAAGAGACGTGGGCCTCTGTGTGATAACCAGCCCTCTCGCAGAGAGCCCATAGCACCCCTGTTATTCATCCGGGGGATTTCGCATTCCCAGCCTCTCCTATCACTGAATTTCATGACTATCGGAGTATTTAGGTTTGGTACTAAACCCTCTGCGATTTTCCATGTGTATATTATTAGATAACGTTCTCTTCTACATTCCAGTGAGTACAGATTCAGTGCTCTTAAACGCTCCCAATAGTGTAGATGTTTTATCGAACTTATATGCGAAGTGAAATTTCTTTGTACACTCTCTACGTCATTTATTTCACCTGCTTTGTATGGGGATGTTAATACGCTACAGTATTCAAGCCGCGGTAGCACTAGAGATTTGAAGAGCGTTATCATAGGCAATTCACCGCGTGTTTTAAAAGTACGCAGAATCCAACCCGTTAGACGTTTCGCAGCCGCCACTTTGACCTGGTTATGTACTTTGAAACCCATATTTTCAGACATTAATACCCCAAGGTCTTTCACACTGTCTTTCCGTTCTATTATGTGGTTAGATTCTGTTAAGTAATTTGTAATATCTTTAACACCATTATTATCTCCGTACCGTATTAATTGGAATTTTTCCTCATTGAATTGCATGTTGTTTTCCCTGGTCCACTGGAACACTACATTCATGTCTTCCTGCAGTCGGCCCGTGTCCTCTTGTGTGTTTACTATCTTGCTTAGTTTTGTGTCATCAGCAAAAGACGACACCGTACTGTGTCTGGTGTTGGTATTTATGTCGCATATTAGTATGAGGAACAGAAGGGACGCTAGCACTGTTCCTTGGGGCACTGAGCTTTTGACATCCGAAGGCTCAGAAGTGACTTGGTTTACTGCTACCGATTGTTTTCGGTTTACGAGGAAATTGTATATCCACCGTCCGATTTTCCCAGTTATACCTTTTGCTTTCAGTTTGTGGGCTATTATACCATGGTCACATTTATCAAATGCCTTAGCAAAATCGGTGTAAATGACATCCACGTTTTTCTTTTCTTCTAGCGCTTTAAGAATTTTGTCATAGTGTTCCAAAAGTTGTGAGAGACATGGTCTTCGAGACATGATCTGGACTACGGAAGCTTCGTGCCTGGTGCCCTAATGTCCTCGCAGAACCCCACCCTGGCCGGCCTCGGGAAGAAACTCTACCTCAACCCTCCGGACCCCTATGGACCTTTGCTGTTAAGAGTGTTCGATGGCACCTGCGCTATCATTGACGCCATTGACTACCTCACCTATACCCAACATGTGAAAAAGATTACACGTTCTACGTACTTCATGGATGAGAAGGTCTCTCTCTCTCTCATTTAACATGTAAATTTCTGGTCTCCTGTGTAATCAAGTTAGAGGGATAAAGCTTTATTCTATTCTTTAAAACTCCTAACATTGTCGGGTTTAGATTTATTGGAACCATTTGATCAATCCTTCAAAACAAAACTTACTGTTAATGGATGTGAAGTTACTTTATGTCAAGTTACACAACTTAAATTAGTAGTACTGGTAGCTTGAGGTATTTGGACCTATGTAAAGGTGTTAATTGTCATTTTAGATAGCAGTATTACATGCGATATTTAGTAACTAATATAGGAAATAATAATACAACTCTAAGATAGTTTTAAGGTAATCTACTTGCAGAGAATTGGTATATTTAGCAGGCAACTGTACGTCTAGAGGTTGATTCAATATAATTTCCGGGTCTTTTATTCCCGTGTCAGACATAGCAACACCTACACTTGCACTCTTTAGATCACCAGGCCTTGTTCACGTGATACAGAACTGTTCACTGGAATTTTCCATCACCTCTCAGGGGGTGGAGAAGAAGAGTAGAGTACAAGGTATGAGAGATATTGTATGTTCACTTAGACAGACGACTTGGAGCCGATAAGACGAGTGGAGATATTTCTCCCTATATTGGGAATAAGTCGCTCGTCTGTCTGCCACACTCAGGTCACTTCGCTGCTCATCCGTTAGTCACACTCAGGCCACTTCGCCGCTCATCCGTCCACCACACTCAGGTCACTTCGCCGCTCATCCATTAGTCACACTCAGGTCACTTCGCCGCTCATCCATCCGCCACACTAAGATCGCTTCGCCGCTCATTCGTTAGTCACACTCAGGCCACTTTGCCGCTCTTCCGTTATTCACACTTAGGTCACTTCGCCGCTCATCCGTTAGTCACACTCAGGCCCCTTTGCCGCTCATCCGTTAGTCACACTCAGGTCACTTCGCTGCTCATCCGTTAGTCACACTCAGGCCACTTTGCCGCTCATCCGTTAGTCACACTCAGGTCACTTCACCGCTCATCTGTTAGTCACACTCAGGTCACTTCGCCGCTGGTCCGTCCGCCACACTCAGGTCACTTCGCCGCTCATCCGTTAGTCACACTTAGGTCACTTCGCCGCTCATCCGTTAGTCACACTTAGGTCACTTCGCCGCTCATCCATCCGCCACACTCAGGTCACTTCGCCGCTCGTCCGTCCGCCACACTCAGGTCACTTCGCCGCTCGTCCGTCCACCACACTCAGGTCACTTCGCCGCTCATCTGTCCGCCACACTCAGGTCACTTCGCCGCTCATCCGTTAGTCACACTCAGGTCACTTTGCCGCACATCCGTCCGCCACACTCAGGTCACTTCGCCACTCATCCGTTAGTCACACTTAGGTCACTTCACCGCTCATCCGTTAGTCACACTCAGGTCACTTTGCCGCTCATCCGTCCGCCACACTCAGGTCACTTCGCCGCTCGTCTATCCGCCACACTCAGGTCACTTCGCCGCTCGTCCGTCCGCCACACTCAGGTCACTTCGCCGCTCATCAGTTAGTCACACTCAGGTCACTTCGCTGCTCATCCGTCCGCCACACTCAGGTCACTTCGCCGCTCATCCGTTAGTCACACTCAGGTCACTTCGCCGCTCGTCCGTCCGCCACACACAGGTCACTTGGCCGCTCATCCGTCAGTCACACTCAGGTCACTTCGCCACTCGTCCGTCCGCCACACTCAGGTCACTTCGCCGCTCATCCGTTAGTCACACTTAGGTCACTTCGCTGCTCATCCGTTAGCCACACTCAGGTCACTTCGCCGCTCGTCCGTCCGCCACACTCAGGTCACTTCGCCGCTTATCCGTTAGTCACACGTAGGTCACTTCGCTGCTCATCCGTTCGTCACACTCAGGTCAGTTCGTCGAAAGTAGAACTTGTAGAATGATGAAGAACAGCTCGTTGTTTCGCTGATGAATTAACTTGACGGTAGAATTATGGCTGGATAGAATTAGGAGCTACTAACAGTTGATCATGAAACGGGGTAAATTTGTAGTGTAGATAGCTCTTCGAAGATATATGATCTTTCTCCTAACCCGTAAATGAATGAGGACCGCCGCTGATACCACCATGTAAAAGCCAGTATCACACGAGCGCTTTTTCCCTCAACATTTATCCGCAACACTTGTCTGGCAGCTTATGAGGTAAACATTTATAATATTGCGGTTACTTAAATTCATCTATGATAAGTCTAGTTTCTTATACCAGTGCAAAATATTCCAGAAGGGTCACCAGAATTGTTTTGATCATCTAATGTTGACTATAAAAGCTCTCGTGTGATACCGGCTTAAGGTACAAATGTGTTGTGACCTTGTATGGTTTTAGGATAGGACTATGTAGTACTTGGTTGATTGATTGTAGACTGGTAGACTCGTTGATTCTCTCCAAGACTCTCTGTTTCTTATATATTTAGTAGGTAATGCGCCGCCACCAGGTAAAGGAACATTTCTTATCCAGTCATTAGTTTATTATGTATTATTATGTATATGATGAGGACTTTAACTTATGAAAACAGGAACAAACAGGAACAATTGATGAAGGAACAGTTATGTAGATCAAACAGGAACATAATTGAAGAATTAAATATTAAAAGGGATTATTTCCCATATAGGGAGAAATATCTCCACACGGGTTCCCGGACATCTCAACCAGTAGACCATTTCAACCAGTAGCTCTCAACCAGTGCCAAATCAACCAAGACCAACCAAACCATTGCCAAAATATAACACTAACCTAACCTAACTGTATTGGTTGATCTTGTACTGGTTGAAATGGTCTACTGGTTGAGTTGTCCGGTCACCCTCCACTCGTCTTAGCGGCTCCAATCCCTCTGCCTAAGTGAACATAAAATCTCTCTCATACCTTACTTTACTCTTCTCCTCCACCTCCTGAGAGGTGATGGAAAATTCCAGTGAACAGTTCTGTATCACGTGAACAAGGCCTGGTGATCTAAAGGGTGCAAGCGTAGGTGTTGCTATTTCTGACAAGGGAATAAAAGACCAGGAAATTATATTGAATCATCCTCTAGACGTATAGTTGCCTGCTAAATATACCAATTATCTGCAAGTAAATGACCTTAAAACTATCTGAGAGTTGTATTATGAATTCCTTTATTAACTCGTAAACTGCGAAACTATGGTAGTTCAAACCCTCCCGCCAAGCCAAGGTATTTGGTTCTATTCTGACAAAAATCGTCATAGTACCATGTATATAATTATTACTTATCCATATGCGACTATTTTGCTTTTATTATGAACATATGAACATTTAAGAGCAATAAAAGAAGTGGGAATAGCAATTGGAGGTTGAAAAAGATGTATTATTGCTGCCCGGTCATATCATGAGGCAAGAGCCGGGGCGGCGTATATGCTCCCTCTCCGAGCTGTAGAGCGACACTGAGGCTTTGTACTAGAAGTCTCTCAGTTGCAAAGATCTCTAGCTGCCTCACCCGTGTTAAAGAGACCGCGTGAGGGAAATTCGCGCCAAACGTTGCCCGATAAAAGAGAGAATATGAGGAAAAAGAGCTGATACTTGAGAAGGGGGGGGAGACACATACTGTATGTAGGAGTGGTAGCAAGTAATGGAGGGGAATTATCTCACCTAATCACAAATTACTTTGTTTTGAGTGCCACTGGGGTGTTTGAGTTTTTTTTTTATGCTCTAGATCTATTGAGGACGGTTGCAGTGCACCAGAAAAAGACTCTATTGAGAACGGTCGCCATTAATGGGTTAATTACCAAATGTAACATGTAATGGTAGGGAAGTAGAGGATTATAATAATCACAAGCCCTCCTTAGAAAACAAATTACCAAGAACCATTTACCAGAGGTGACTTATTGGGCAGTTTGGCTAGCAACTCTCCCTCGAAAACAAGCTAGAGAATTGAATGAATGATCTCAATGGAGGCATCTCAGTTGTGGCCAACCTTTCGGGGGATTAAAGCGTCTGACAACAGATATATAGATATCCTTGTCAATGCCAGATATTTGGGCTAAAATAGTTACACATAATATAATTGCAGATATTCAAGGGCCACATATCCTGGTTCCTCCCTCGCCACACCCCCTACACCTAGGTGCTGTCCAGCCACCTAACAAGACTGCTGGAGACTGGAGTGTTGGCCAAGCTTTACCAGGACCATAAGGGCATCCTCATAGGAAAGGACACTCAGGTACGTATGTATGTATGTACTGTATATAATTATGTATGTATGTATGTATGTATGTACTCTGACACCTTCCCCATTTTTTGTCTGGGGGGAGGGGGGCTGACTCGAGACAGAGCCCTAACAGGGACATGAAAACACAAAACAAAACATAAAATCTCAGGTGGGTCATGCAATAATCTCGCCAGTGCTGTTCATTACAAAACCGCTCACATCACGCACAGTAAATCATTTCAAGTTGTAGTATATGTATGAATTATTATATTGTTTGGGTGTAGCCTACTGGGGAAAATATAATTACTAATGGAATGTACTCTTATGGTCGTGAGCCAAGCTTGTTTAGGGGGGTCACCGTTTTTTTTTTATCTTTCTCTCCTTTTCTGTCTTTCCCTGGCTTGTATCCATTCGGCCCCATTCAGCCACCTGTTTTAAGACGTTTATCCCCATCCAGGTGTCGATTTCTTTCTGACGAGCGATAGCGAGCCAGCATTGTATGGAGAAATCTGGCTTCGCCGGAGACATTTTCTATCGAAAAATGTACAAATTTAGCTTGCTATCGCTACCGCTCGCCAGGAAAATATTGACACCTGGATGGGGGTAAACGTCTTAAAACAGTAGGCTGAATGGAGCCGAATGGATAAAAGCCAAAGAGAGAGGGAGAGAAAGATAAAAAAAGCGAGGTGGGCTCCCATAACAGCAAAAAGTGTCGAATGAAAGTTATAATAATATAAGAAGAATAGTTTCTGCCACCGTTTATCTGTTTGCTTGCTTGTTTCGCTCTTTGTTTGAAAACAAGAGATCTCAAAAACTTATGAATTGACCCCCCTTAATACAGTCAAATCGATCCATAAGTCACACACATTTTAATAGTATTGATATCTATGAGGTTAAGGGTGGATGCGTGTATTTATTTTCTCATTTACTGTATATATACAGTATAATATATATTTGTATTGTTTTTAGTTTCCTCCCTAAACCTCCATCAAGCTTAACCCCTTCACCACGATGACGCCTTTTCACCTTTGATTCTGGCTAAAATTAGACAATTTTATGCAGTTTAAGGGGAGATGGTTCACTTTTTGGGCGATTTTTGCATGCATTTGTTATTTTTCTAGTTTCCTCCCTAGACCTCCATCAGATTTAAAAAAAAAAAAATCCGTTAGATCCCCCTTCTAGATTAATTTGTACATTTTTCGGTAGAAAATTGTCCCGGCCTAAGGCAGGTTCTTCCAACATTACAGGCTCACTATCGTTCGCCAGGGAAAAATCGACACCTAAATAGCACGAAAGGTCTAAATATTGACGAAGAAATGGGGCGAAATGTCTTAAAATCGACTAACTAATGGGGCGCAAACATCTTAACGTCTGAAACTAATGGGGTTAAACATGAGGGAGAAAGTGGTCCAGAAAACCGGCCCATCCCCCCTTGAGAAGGACCTATGTTATTTAGAGGTTTTACTGAGATCATAATTACCCTTTTCAGTCCCACAGGTAGATTTTAAGCTAAAGAATAATCCTCTAATGGTAACCGGGATATGATGAAAATTACGTCATCGTGCTGAAGGGGTTAACAAAAAAACACCCACCAAGACCCTCCGTCAAGATAAATTTGTAAATTTTTCTCCAGGTTTGCGGTGACGGAGTGCTGAACCTGGGCCATCTGCAGGGAGCATTCATCGTCCTGGTGCTGGGACTACAGGCCTCTGCTCTCCTGCTGGCGGTCGAGTTCTTCTGCTCTTAAAGGGTCGTTTGTCTGGTCGTTTGTCTGTGGTGGTCGAGTGGTGAGCACGCTCACGTGTGAATCTGCAAGACCCGGGATCGAATCCCTGCCACGGCGGACATTTAGTGGGTGTGGTAGTACGTCCTAGCATGTTTCACATGTTCGCACCCAGTCGGAGGACACCTCGACGACGTATACAGACTAATAACACACATAACAAAGCCACTCCAACAGCTTCCTCTCTCTCCAACACCCCTCCTCCCCTCTCTACACTCTTCAGAAAAATAAGAAAAGTAGAATGTAGATACGAGGTGCCGTTGTAAAGGCTTATCCCTCAATACTTCATCTGATCTGATCTGATCTGGTCCCGCTTCTCCCTCATGTGTACCCTCATTAGTTTTCAGATTTGGTGACGTTTGGCCCATTAGTTTGGCGATTTTAAGATCTGTTGCCCCATTTCTTTGGCAACATTAAGACTTTTCGTGCCATTTAGGTATCGTTATTTTCCTGGCGAGTGATACCATGCCTGTAATTTAAGAGGAATCGGCCGTCGGCCGAGACATTTTTCTATCGAAAAATGTACAAATTTATCTTGAAGGAGGGTCTTGGGGGGGGGGGGGTATTTTTAAGCTTGATGGAGGTTTAGGGAGGAAACTATAAAAAATAATAAAAATATAACGTATACAAATGAAGAAATAAATAGAGCATGCCCCCCTTAACACTTAGTAGGAGAAATCGTGGGTAGAATATACCCAGTGATATGGTATATTACTGCAGGGTATATATGGTTTTGGCATTGGTATAATAACCTTTCTCGACTCAGTAGGTGCATCGTTAATTAAGCCGGTATCACACAAGCGCTTTTTCACCCAACATTTATCCTTAGGGGGAGTCAGACCGTTTTCCTGGCCCCCTTCTCCCTAATGTTTAGCCCCACTAGTTTTGAGATTCTAAGACGTTGGTTCCATTAGTTTGGGGATTTTATGACCTATCACCCCACTTTTTTGTCAATATTAGGACCCTTCGTGCCATTTAGGCCATGAAACAAAAGTTGGACTGCATGGTTGTAGCAGCCCACTTCAAGGCTATTGTACTTTTTTAATTTGTTTAATTTCCAAATAAATTAATATTCTCTTCAATTCCTACAACTCATATATTTTCATTACATTTCCTTTCATACTTTACAGTACTAGTATATAGACTAAAGGCTCAAATACATATACAGTAATTTTCAGCATTGAATTTAGAATAGAACCATTTTATTAATATGTTTCTTCATGGGCTGCGTGCACAATACCTGAGTTTGCCTGTGGCATTTCTCAAACACTTGCATACATTTTATGCCATGCCGGGCTGTGATATTTATAATGTTTGTTATTATTTTCTGTATAACAATTAAAACGTTTTCTATCAAGTGGGTTTAACTCTCCACTCAAGCCTTCATGGCACTGTGTAATTCTTTACCCATACTCAACAACCCCTTGCAGGAGATAAATAGACTGGCGCCGAGGTATGTGAGCCCTTTCACTGTGGTGGCAGTGCCCAACAATTGCCAAGTCACAGCTGACGTGCCAGGATGAGGCCCTGTGATGTACTATGCCAGCTATACTCAACCCTTCTTTGCCAGCGACGCCTCTTCACCCACGAGAGCCGCCTCAGTTTGCTCCCTTGATACCTGCTTTCCATCCCCACGATCCACACCCCCGCTTGCATACCGGACATAACAATATCATCAGGACCTTCCCACACTTCACCCCTAGTCACAGCCCCTACCACCCCTCCCGCCATGCACCTCCCCCATTTTGCCCCTACCCCTCTTACACTGCCCAGGACACCCCCTACCACCCATCTGCCCAGCTTCCCACCTCATGCCGTAGCGCCCTCCCAACTGACATTTGAAAGGACCTCCCAGCACCACGATGCCGGGGCACCCACCCAGATTGTAAGCGAACCCCTTCCCCTTTCACAACAACCGCAGATTACTCCAGGGGTTTGGCCCAGAAGCTTGCGCCTTTTTATCCCTCAGACCGAGCCAGAGGTAAACAAAACTGCCCAGCAGATCAGGACCCAGTCACTTCACCTTTCTAAGCCACTTGATCGCCTCAAGGTATAAATACCCCCTTACCCCACGGCAAGAATCATTCAACCACCATTCTTACTTGAGAACACCTCACCACACTGTTTCACCATCATGGTCAATCTTGACTGCCTTGCGATCAATGGCATACCGGTGCATTCTGCCACCTTCCACGATCACCACTTCTCCCGGATGTTCACCAACAGCATACAACTCCCCTACCTCTTCCAGACCCACCCCCTGGGAATGCTCTACGTTACCTTCAGTACAAACTGGAAGGGGCTCAAGAGTGTTCCTCCTACACCCTCGGAATTATGCCCACCAACACCAGCTGCAGCTCCTGTGTCACGCCAACGGGTGCCTCTGGATGTTGTCCTGAGGATGGGACTGTGTTTTTAGCGGAGTTGATGATGAGCGAGACCTCAAGAAACCACAGAGATGCAGCACCCATGGATAAGGTTGACAATCCATATCCCTCCAAACTCGATGGCGAAGCAATTACTGGCAAGGTACTTTCAGGAGAACGATTGCCCCAGACCCTACCCAGCACCCATACCCCTCATAGAGCTTGAATCAGAAGATTCTACTTCCCCAAACCTTCCCCAGCATTAACCCCAGGGAAAATCCCAGATACGGAAACATGAAAGACACAGGTGGATTAACCAACGACCTCAGATTGGCCAGTCAGGCAGACTTGACACTCTCCAGACCTTCCTGAGCATAAACATGCAGAAAATCCAAATTCAGGATCACAGGAGGGACAGTGGATTTGGCTGCGACCTCTGATTGACCAGTCTGGACAGCCTCCACACTGTTCAGATGATCTCCAGCATCAACCCGGGGGAAACCCGCATTTGGGGTCACAAGTTCTTGAGCACCCACTCGGAGAAAGCCAGGATGTGGGATCACGAGGAAAACGATGGATTAGGCTCTGATTCAATATTGGTTTTGCCTGGTACAGCAAAAAGGCCTTCGATCCAGGACTGGTACATATAAGGCCCGAAATCCCCCCCCCCCCCCCCCTCTCCAGAAAGGCAGAAGTTTTGGGACTTGACACAAGCTCGAATCTTGGATTTGCACAGCAGCAATCCAGCCTGGTGAACAACACTGTCAATCTTACAGGATTTCTGAGAAAGAAATTAGACAATCAAAGGGCTGACAACCTTCTTCCTGAAAAAGACGAATTGATTGTCTCTATCCTGCTGAAACTGCCACTGAATGTTTATCAATAACTGGAGTGCCCTTAGCTGAGCGATGACGACAACTACGGCAGCTGACGGCAGCTGAGCCGGCAGTGGAAAGACGAGCTACCCCAAACTCACTAAGCCTGACGGGAGGGTTCACCCGTATTATTCCTGAAGGGGAAGTTGACGTCTGAAGTTCCCATCGTTCCAGTCCCCTTGTTCCTGAAGCAGTAGTCTGTTCCTGAAGGAGTAGTGTACGTTTGAAGTTACCACTACTGAGGCTAACGTTCGACCCTCTTTTGTTCCTGAAGCAGCATTTTTTCCTGAAGTTGGTACGACTCAGGCCACCATTGCAGCTACTTTGTTCCTGAAGCCGTAGTCTGTTCCTGAAGGAAGAGTCGACATCTGAATTAGCTAAAACTCGGTCCCCTGTCCCTGACCCCGTCCCTCGCCCCTGACATGACTAGGAAGCAAGGACACCGAAATGCCACGTCCAGTCCCCTAGTATTCAACAGAACCACATACTCTCATGCTACCCGAGGAACCAGATAGCCAAGAATTTGTTGTATGTGATTTCCTATATTATTCATTCTGTTGTTGTTGTTGTTGTTGTTGTCGTTGTTCCCCAGGCTGTCTGGCCGAACAGCTCCAAGGTCTCGAGCAAGGCCAAGGCCATAAACGAGCGCCCCACAAAACCCTCCCTGCTTACCACTAACCGAAGCCACTCCAAGGCAGGGAGCTGAGGAGGGTGCGGAAACGCCCGGGAAACCAAAGCCCCACCCAAGGCCCTGTGCCCCTCAGCAATTATGAAGGGAAAGTTGAGGGGCAAGGGAAAATGTGACGATTTGGCTCCCAATCTGCCAACTTCTAGGTTGGCAGTAGGGAGGTCAATCCACGGAAAAGACGCCGTCACTTGAGATCTAGAAGATATATAAGTAAAAGGAACAGTCAGAGTAAGCTATGGGTATGGCAGAGATCGCTCAGCTCTCACTCTGATAGACCAGCCCATCACCATCATTCTGTTGTAATCCTATGTTCATTGTATATGTTTCTTGCCTGCGAAAATGTTTCGAAATATAAACTTTTTGACTATGGCCGTTTAGGAGTGTGGGCGTTCTGAATATGGCCGTTTAGGAGTGTGGTCGTTCCGATTCTGACCGTTATAGAGTGTGGCTGTACCGACTATGGCCATATAGGAGTGTCTCCGTTTTTACTTGGAACCGGACCACTTGCTACAGTAATGAAAAGGGGTTTGTTGCCAATCATTCTCTTACTCTTCCAGCCACCACTAAGCCTTTTAATCATATGATATCAACTTTTACTTTAATCTATCTACATCCCGATGATAGTATGGAATTTGGGGAGGTCTTGTCAAAATTAAAAGGTTTATTTACATATCCACAGCCTTTTCTTTCCCAGAGGTTCTTTTAACGTTAAGTTAAATATTCTGCCAAAAGTACAATTTTTTTGTTTGATTAAAGAGGTAGCTTGATAGGGTTCTAGGAGCAAACTCCCAATCTTTCTTCTATTCAACAGCTGAACTCTGGAACTCTCTCCCTAAATCCATCTTTTCCTCATCCTATGATATAAATTGCTTCAAATTCTGTGTTTCCAGACATTTTGGCTCAAACATTCCTTGAATTTGGCTCTGTCACTCTTTCAACTCTGGGGGAGGCACTCGTCACAGGCAGTTTTGCCTTTTGTCTCCATGATCCATATAAAATAAAAAGAACGAACTCCCCCTCCCCCTCCCTTAACCCTAGAGGTGATAACAGTTTCGCCAGCAGACCTCCACCCCTTAGACACAGCATCAGCCAGAAGAGCCTTGTATGTCCTAGGTCCAGCACTCCGGCAATAATCTGTACCGCGGGGCGTTGACAATGTTCACTCCTTCAAGATTATGAAGCATTTTACCAGCATATTCTTGCTACTATTAGACGATTTTGTTCAGCTAAGAACAGATCTGTGGGAATCAGAGGCAAACACGACGAATGGCGAATGACAAGAAACGCGTGACCCCGTGTTCTGATCTATATCAATAACAAAAATAACAAAATTAAGCACTACAAACCATCAATGATTTCGTGTTCCGAATTTTATTTATCAGATCTGCAGACATCTGATTCCAAAAAATCATCCTTTCTATTTGGATAAGATATTGGAGCAGACGCAGATAACATGGCAGTCACAAAGATAATGTTATAAGGATTATTACTTGGAAGGACAGCCTAGAGATGCTTTGAATAGAGGCAATAACAAATTGTCTAGTTTAATAGCAGAAGAACTCCATGGCCAAGACAATAGCAGCTGCCTGCAGTCCCAGCACCAGTACAATAAAGGCACCTTGTAGATGGTCCAGGTTCAGCACTCCGTCACCACGAACCTGTACAGAAGAAAAATCTGTTAATTCTATTCATACAGTCAATATCTACACTGTTAATGTTTACTTGTAATTCGGAACTAATTGACTATAACAATGCTGATAGCCATTTAAGAGTTATAATTTGAAACAGTTTTTAAGCGCCTCAGAAATATGACATTATTTTTAACACATATATAATGTGTAATATATAAATGTGCAAAAAGGGATGATCAATCACCTTTTCCAGTCAAGAGAAACTAAACTCATCCACCAAGCAGCAATCAGAGCCGTATGCATTCTAAGTCTCTATGGATCATGTACTCACCCCCTACTTTTAGTAGTTCTCCAGAAGTGCTTTTCCACCAATCAGCTTAGTCATCGCTTCCTCAGCAAAGGAGGGTGGGTTTTCGCTGATTGGTTGCTCAAGAGCCGGTGATTGGTCATTTACTGGTTGAAGTTGTCCACCATAAGAAGTTCCATGTACAGATACTCAAAGTAATCAGCCCAGTGGGCTCTATGCTAAGTGTCATCCAATGTAACTATGTTATCTGTCATTCGAACTGGGTTAACCTGAGGGGATTATTTAGAGCAGAGTTTCTTGGGGGCTTGGTAAGCTGACTGAAGATTATTTGCAGATAAATGGCCCTCAACCTCCTCGTCAATTCCTTGACATCACTCCTTATCTCTCTGCAGGAGAGCTCATGCTCCAAGGGAGATTTGAATGTGTTGGACCCAGTCTTCAGTCAATATGGCAGCATGACTTTCTTCTAGAGGTTCAGTGTCTTGCCTGTTATAAAACCCCTCTTTGACCAAGGCTTAGCCCCAACACATACATCTGCATCATGCTATGCCACAGTTCTATGAGCCCTCCTGGGAACCAAGAATTTCACACCAATGTGAGACTGTCAATGCATACACCTGATTAATTTCCTTAAGCTTATCATGATGAAAGTCTTTATAACATTTTGAGATTTTGGGGGCTTGAGATGCAGATTTAGGTTAGCAATAATGAGCCTATGGTCAGTAGCAAAAACTCGGCACTCCTGTACACTCTACAAATTCAGAAGGATTCTCCAATGATTTTATACAAGAATGTGGGCAATCTCTTATGTACCGCTGCCAGCATTGCAATACTAAGTCCAATAATGTACATCTGGTCTCTAGAACCAGAATTCCACAATCCTCAAGTTCATAGATATTGCAAAGATCAGGAGGAGAATTCTACTGACATTCATGTCAGCAGAGCTTTGAGGTCTACACGCTTCTCATAGTCTTATTTGTCAGTGCCAGTTACTGCGTTAAAATCCCCTAGAGCATTGAAATTGTCCCATGTGCAGCAGGCTCCACAAAAATTTAATTTTATAGGAATTTCAGCTACCGTGTTACAGCTTCACTGTACAGTATATATTGTGCATTGTTAGCGATGGGCCATTTTGTATTATTCTAGTGGCTATCAGTGATGAGACTCTAGCTTGACCCACCTGGCTGTCCCGACCCATGAGGCTGCCCTTGTGGTGCTGGTAGATCTTGGCCAACACCCCAGTCTCCACCAGTCTGGTGAGGTGGCTGGACAACACAGGGGTGTACGGGGTGTTGCGGGGCAGGAACCAAGACATGTGTCCCTTATATAACTGAAAATATAAACTGTGTGGCTATATAATCAGAGGTATCAGTTATTTACCATGTACGTCAGGTACATTTACGTAATTGGCCGGGAGGAGTCCCTCTGATTGATCAACATCCACTTACAGTAGTTAAATGTGTTCATGTAGGAATATGTCCAACTGAAGCTAAATACAGTTATTATATATTTACCAAGGAGTTTTGCCGTCGTTATTTGAAGGGACATGTGATTATAACTCACTCTTTCCATATTATCCCATAATGGCAAGCATTACAGTTAACTTGATCCACATAACTCAAATTGAAAATATTCACTATTTGAGTTAAATAATTTGACATGATCCCATAAACGATTACTAGTACATTCACATCTAATATCTTTAGAATGCTTATTGGAATAATTGTTCAACTCGAGCTAAATCCGACAACTATACAAATATACCTGTACTGTATATATCACAAATAAAACTGTTCATCCTTAACTTCATATCTATATTATCTACATTTATATACTACAGGAGGCCATAAATGTACAGCATGTTACAGAAGAGAGAGAGAGAGAGAGAGAGAGACCTGATCATCCATTATGTAGGTGGAACGCGTAATCTTCTTCTTGTGCTGGACGTAGATGGAGTAGTCGACAGCATCAATAAGAGCGCAAGTCCCGTCGTAAACCTTCGGCAATAGGGGTTTAAAGGGATCGATAGGATAGAGTTCCGGTTCCAGGTAGAGCTTCTTCCGGAGAGCTGCCAGGGTGGGGTTCGGCGAGCTCTTTAAAGCATCAGGCACAAAGCTTCCGTAGTCCAGCATACAGGGTCTTCAGGGAGGATGGTCAGCGAAGGAATCAGAGAAGAAATAATTAGCTACTATAAAGGAAAATATATTGCGAGTTTCGGGCTACTTGGATATTAGAGCCGCAGACATCGATATTTAGTAGGAATACAAACATTATATGAGCTTTACTGTTATTATTATTAGTAGTAGTAGTATTATTAGTATTATTAGTGTTATTATTATTAGTAGTATTATTAGTACTATTAATATTATTATTATTATTATGTAAGCTACCAAAGCCTTCCAACAGGGTGCAGAAACAACAGTAAAGGTTGAATTCACACAATATACCCGAAGGTACTGGAGAAAAGCAACGGCAACTAAGAAAATATATATATAATATTTGCTGGATATGAGTGAATGTATTTATATATGAACTAAAACCACATTTAACTAGTAATTCTGCATTAAATTCATGTCTACAGCTACAATGTCCTTGTAGCCCGAAATGAGCAAGTTGTCAATAAAGGAGACGCCAAGAATATATATGTTCAGTAATTTAACCCATTTGCCAGTTTAGATAAGGGGAGCCTGAAAGCATCAATTTTGTGTGTGTGTGTGTGTGTGTGGTTTTTTTTTTGTGTGCTAAGATCCTTCCTGCAAGTGAAGAGTAAAAACACCATCCGACATTTTCAACCCCCCCCCCCCCTCCCCCCCCCCAAACAAAAATTATCGAACCTCCGAAACTTATATTTTATTATATTTGTGTGCTAAAATCCTTCCTACAGTGCAAGGAAAGTGCAAATGAAGAGTAAAAATTACCACCTGATATCTCCAACGCCCCCTCCCTCCTTCCCTCCGAAGCTCCGTCGTCCCGTGCGTGATACCGTCGACCCTAGCGATAGATGTGCTATTTACATGTAAAATCTACTGTTCTAATGAATATTACTCGATATCATCCATACTTTGAAGACAAGTTCCTTAAGTATCTACGCAACTTTGGACCACAGGATATTGTGTTTACAACTATGGGTTGTTTATAGCAACAACAAAAAATTATCAAAATATAGGGCCCCGATACCATACACATACATTCAATATTTTTTTCCACTGCTTGTATGTATCAATGGAGAATACTACTATTACACATTGTAGGTAATATAGTTAGGCTACTTTTTAAAAAAACAGGCGATTTCTATTGGTAAATATATGATCCTTGGATTTTATATTGGTATATAAAGGTTTTCGCTGCTGCGCGAAAGGTGATGAAAATTGCACCAGATATTCCTTAGAGCACTGGGATCAAATACTATAAATGTTTACACAATATTGGGTATACAACTGGGATTAGCCTACTCAGGTGCAGGCTACCCTTTAAGGGGGGATGGGCGTATTTATTTGCTCATTTATGTATTTTTTTTATTATGTTTTTAGTTTCCTCCCTAGACCTTCATCAAGCTTAAATATATACACCCCCATGACCCTCCTTCAAGATAAATCTGTACATTTTTTGATAGAAAATTTTACGGTATTTCCAAGCAAACTAAACATATAGACATAACCTTCTATGCAAGAAACACTAACACCTTCCCAAACCCAGGACTAAGACTGACTAGCTTCTGTTATCAAGGATTATGATTGAAAAATCCAATTATACCACACTTGCAAAAAAATAAAAAAATAAATAACACACACACACACCCAAGCGGTTGTGTGTTTATCGGTACACACGTTATTTTTGCATGCTGACGAGTACATTTTTCGATTTTTAAACCTAAATAAAACTATCTAGATAAAACTTAACCTAACCTAACCTACCTAACATAACATAACATAACCTAACTTACCTAACCTAACCGAAAACACTCCATTTCAACGTATTTTAAAGAGGTGTGTACACTTAAACTGTCGCCCTAAACCTCATGTACCTGCAAACCTACATGTTTCGTGAATTTTGTACCTTTAATCACACCACCGCTTGTCCACACACATACACACACACACACACGCACTAGATCACCTACCATGCACTCTTGGACTAGAGCAACTCGGTTTGTTTCCAAGAATTAAAGTGTGTGTGTATGTGTGTGTGTGTGTGTGTGTGTGTGTGTGTGTGTGTGTGTGTGTGTGTGTGTGTGTGTGTGTGTGTGTGTGTGTGTGTGTGTGTGTGTGTGTGAGAGAGAGAGAGAGAGATAATAAAGAACAATAATCTAATTTATAAATTTCGCTCCCGACATCAAACACATCCCAATGAAATTAATGAAAGCATGTGATCCTCCCGGGATTCGAACCTGGGTTACCACATACAGATCTTAAACATTCTAACCTTTACACCATCAAGACACACCACCTTACAGTCATGTACTTTGACTGTAGCAATTCCTCGGCTGTCTGTATCCTGGCAGAGTACGCGGGCACGGTAAGAACAGCCACGATCTTAAACACTCTAACCATTATACCATCAAGACACACCACCTTACATGTACTTGGACTGTAGCAATTCCTCGGCTGTCTGTATCCTGGCAGAGTACGCGGGCACGGTAAGAACAGCCACGATCTTAAACACTCTAACCATTATACCATCAAGACACACCACCTTACATGTACTTGGACTGTAGCAATTCCTCGGCTGTCTGTATCCTGGCAGAGTACACGGGCACGGTGAGCACAGCCACCAGGTTCCCGGTGTACGTAGCTGCCAACACAAACACCGCCAACCACCACACCACCAGCCACACTCTACCCCACCACACCACCACCTCACAGGGATCCATCGGTTGTATCACCAGACTACCACTGATCTAGAACAGGGGAGAGAGATTATTAACCCCTTCACCGCCATTACGTCATTTTCATCATATTCTGGTTACTATTAGACGATTTTCTTAAGTTTATAATCGACCTCCACGACTCAAATGGGTAAATACGATCTCAATAAACCTTCTTCATAACATAGGTCCTTCTTACACTGCATGACATCCTCTAATTTTAGCCAGAATCAGAAGTAAAATCACGTCATGATGCTGAAGGGGTTAAGGGAGATGGGCCGTTTAACTGGTCCCCATTAGTTTTCAGATTTTAAGACGTTTGCCCCTTTAAATTGTCGATTAAAAGACCTTCCGCCCCATTTCCTTGTTAATATTAAGATCTTTCGTGTTATGTGTCGATTTGTTTTCCTCGCGAACGATAGTGAGCCTGTAATTTGGGAAGAACCAGTCTTTGGCCAGGACAATTTACTACCGAAAAATTTACAAATTTATCTAGAAGCGAGATATAATGGATGTTTTCTTAAGTTTGATGGAGGTCTAGGAAGGAAACTATAGAAAAATAATTAAAATATGAAAAAAATTGACAAAAAAGTTAACCCCTACTGTACCAGCGGCGTCTTATTTATTATATTCAAGCTATATTTACAGGATTGTGTGCAGTTTAAGAAGGATCTATGGTAGTGAAAAGTGTTAAGTGAGATACTTTGAAGCCTTTTAATTGCTGGAGGCCTTTTTGAAACTTAGTAAAATCGTCTAATAAATGCCAGAATATAATGGAAGGGACGTCACCACACTTTGTTCATAATTGTTTGTTCTCTACTTTTTAGATCCCTTCCTAATTATTAAACTCAACAATACACACCTTATCCCTTGATTTTGAACCGTAAGAATATTCATATGTTGTAGCCTACATACTATAGACCGCTCCACATGTAATGTCAAACATATAAATATACTTATCTTAACATCACAATATTAAACAACAACACTATTAAGGGGGAATGGTTCTCTTTTTGGTCGATGTTTTAATATATTTATTTATGTGATCGAATGGGTATGGAAAATGTGCAAACTAGCATGGGAGAAAGGGAGTGCACCCGATGACTGGAAGACTGGCATAATAGTCCCCCTATATAAGGGCAAAGGGGAAAGAGGAGTGTGTGGTAACCGCCGAGGAATATGTCTTCTAAGCGTAGTAGGGAAGGTGTACAGTAGGGTAGTAATTGAGAGAGTGAGAGTGAGAACGGAGAAATGGATAGGCGACGAGCAGGGAGGTTTTAGGAAGGGAAGAGGATGTGTAGATTAGATTTTTACCCTAAATTGTGTTGTGGAGAAGCAACAAAAGGTGTATGTTGCCTTTATGGACTTGGAGAAGGCCTATGACAGAGTGGATAGAGAAGGTATGTGGAAAGTACTTAGAATATACGGAGTAGATGGCAAGTTGCTGAAAGCAGTGAAGAGCATGTTTGAGGGTGCAAAGGCGGCAGTACGTGTGGAGAATGAGCAGAGCGAGTTCTTTGACCTGAATGTTGGGTTGAAACAGGGGTGTGTGATGTCCCCGTATATATGGATGGAGTCATGAAAGAAATACTAGGAAGAGCAGTGGATGTTGGTGTATCGCTGAAAAGGGAGGGAAATGAGTGGAAGCTGCCTATACTGCTGTTTGCGGATGATACAGTTCTGATAAGCGATAATGAATGGGAGTTGCAGGGTCTGGTAAATGAGTTTGGAACAGTGTGCGAAAAATGGAATTTGAAGGTAAATGCGGGGAAGAGCAAGGTTATGGTCTTCGAAAGGGGTGAAGTCACAGAGTGTGAGGTGAAGTTGAACGGTCAGGCTATGGAGATCGTCAACTCTTTTAAGTATCTGGGCAGTGTGTTGAGTAAAGATGGGACTATGGATGAAGAAGTGCGGGAGAGGGTACAACAGGGGAAGAGGGTTGTAGGAACGCTGAAAGCAGTAACAAGAAATAGGCTGGTCAGTATGGAAGTAAAGAAGTCCTTGCATGACAGTGTGGTAATCCCGAATCTGACTTACGGAAGCGAAGCATGGACGTTGGTTGAGAGACTCAGACCAAGAGTGAGAGCGGTGGGAATGAGTTACTTAAGAAGTGCGTGCGGAGTTACATGGAGGGATAGACAGACGAATGAGGAAGTATGAAGGCGGTGTGGTGTGGAGGTAGATGTGCTGGAAAGTGTGAAAAGGAACAACTTGAGATGGTTCGGCCATATGGAACGTATGGATAGCGAGAGAATGACTAAGAGGGGTGTACGAGAGCGAGGTGGAAGGACAGAGAGGGAGAAGTAGACCGAAGGAGAGGTGGAAGGATGGAGTGAGGAAGTATATGTATGAAGGCGGTGCTGGTTTAGAGGAAGGGCGTCGACTGACTGGGGACAGAGGTGCATGGGGACGGTTCGTTCGTGGCCACCCCTTCGGGGATCACGGCGTCAGGCAATAGATAGATAGATAGATTTATGTTTCTACTTTCCTCCCTAGACCTCCATCAAACTTTAAAAAAAAAAACATCCATTAGATCCCCCTTCTAGATAAATTTGTAAATTTTTCGGTAGAACATTTTCCCGACCAAAGGCCGGTTCTTCCAAAATAACAGGCTCACTATCGTTCGCCAGGAAAACATTTTGACACCTAAATAACATGAAAGTTAAAAAAATTGACAAAGAAATGGTGCGAAAGGTTTCAAAATGGGCAAATTAATGGAACGAACGTCTTGAAATCTCAAAACTAATATGCTAAACATGAGGGTGAAGGGGGCCCAGAAAAAGCGACTACCTCCCCCTTAATATCACTTAGCGACTCTCCCTACTCCCCCCTCTCCCTTCCATTTATGGGTTCTGCCTCTATCACGTTTCACCAATATTATTGTATACATATTTTATGTTATCTATTCATCAACTTTAAGTTTAACTCTATACTCAACATTCAGACTTAAAGCAAAATTGTGAACTCAGAATCTATCTATCTATCTATCTACTCAGCCCCATTCCCCATTTTTTTCTCACTTTTCTCCCTTTTTTTCTATCGGGTGTGGCCGACTCGAGACAGAGCCTTTAAGTATAAATGTCTATTCGACATTCAGTTTACGTTTGATTCACTTACAGTTGTAACTATAAATGAATACCTTATACACTATGACTTTGTACTCTGTCCTAGTTGTAGTCCCCCAGTCAATATTAGATACATTGCACCCATTAAAGGTAATTCTACGGAACCCAGATCTGTGGTCTTTTAATACTAATAATAATAATAATAATAATAATAATGATGATGATGATGATAATAATGATAATAACAATAAATATGTGCATTCGTAATAATAAAACTAGCTAATTTTTTTTTCGGTAACGACAGTCAAATTAAACAAACCCCAGACTTAGTTTAAAGTGCATATTCAATGTATATATAAATATATATACATATATAATTATACAGTATATATATATATATATATATATATATATATATATATATATATATATATATATATATATATATATATATATATATATATATATATATATATATATATATATATATATGTATATATAGTATATATACGGTATAAGTGTGTGGGTGTTTTTTATTTATTTTTTCTATCTTCATCTTGTAATTCATGTAATTCATCTATTTGCTACTATGGTTAAGACTGCTATTTGTATTTTTCTATTCACCTTATAACTCAAATAATTATGGTCCTTATGTCATATAATATTAACCATTCCTCATGATACACCTATTCTTGTACAAGGTCTTGTATTTACGCACTATGAAACCGTTCAAATTTACCTGTTACAATGGACCAGTTAATAATTATATTATTGGTTCACCTTGAGAGCCATAGCCAGTGGGTCGTTGGTGTGGTGGAGACGGTGAAGCAGTAGTGCCAGAGTTGAGGCGACAGTCACCGTAGTGATGACCACCAAGCCCCAGGTCAAGGTAGAGAAAGGGTAAAGGACATTCCTCCATTGTGGCAGTGGTGGAGGTACCTCTAACATGATAGCAAAACCGCTCTCCCAGTGTGGATACATCCAATCAAAATCAGCTTTTACATCAGGATATATCATTTGACCATTGAGCATTAGATGTTTGCCTCCATACATCAGTTCACCAAACATTCCAGTCCACGTCCCATTTACTTTTGAGCCCCACACGAGCCTTTCGAGAATATTAATAGAAAAGTTGAAGTTCAGCTTATTTCCAATAACTCTTAGAGCATCTGGATTTCCTCCGATACAACGACCATTTTCATCCATGTAAGTAAAAGGCTCATCGTAACACAACACAGTCACCTCCAACCTTTGACCTCCGAAGTTACTAAAGCGTGAAGGAAATAACGATTGGAAACTGTGAAACGTATCAGGATTCCATACTCCTAGCGATGTTTTGGTGAAGGAATTCCCCGAGTGGGTGCTGTAAGTTGGCAAGCTTGTGTAGGCAGTGAGGCGAGGTGAGCCGCCCCGAACTGACAACTGCAGCAGCAAGATGAACTGTGACCGCTGGACGACGGGCTGACTGAGGACGGACGTGGTGTTGAGCTGGGTGTTGAGGCACACCAGAACAACATAGCTGGGGTTCCAATCTATATTGTCTGCCAGGAGAAGGAGGAAGTCTGTAGGGTCGTCATGAAAGAGAAAGAGAGTAGTAAGAGCAGAGTCCTTGGTTTGTTCTGAAAAATACTTGTTCTGGAGGATTGAGTGTTGGGATGAAAGGATCATTCTTGAACGAGAGTTTTTGGTTGCTTTAATAACACTGCCCATATCAAGCTGGCGTTGACTGAGTTCATCTGTGATTATCAGAAGGTCGGTGTCCCGCATCGGTCCAGAGACCAGAGAGATGAGAGCCTTTTGACCAATAAGATGATTTTCTGAGTGAGAAGAGGGTCGCGTTAGTCAGTGACCTAACTGATGTGTATCTGTATTGTACACAAATGCCACCATATATGGATATTTGGGTTTGTAGTATACAGTTACAAGCGGGTTAATTCCTGACCTGCCATCATAGAGGATAAGTTTAGGGAGTCAACAGCCTCTGCAGGAACTGAAGCCAGGAGAAGGAGAAGGAAGACAAGTTGTCTGGTGGACGGCTCCATGACGAGTGATCCACCAACACCTTGGCTGTCAACACTCAGCCCCTCACCACCACCAGATACACCACTCATGCTCGACCTTTATTCCGTGGTCTCTGCGCAACTCATAATGCAGAATTTAACAACCAATCTGTCTGGTCATACAAACCTCTTCATTTACAGCAACAACAAATCAACATTACAGATAATATGGCATTAGTAGACTGTTTCACTGATTGCCAATCTGAGAAGTGAAGGAGAGGATGTTTTCGTATGGCGAATAACAACAAACGTTTCTAATGATATGGATTTAAAATTGCTTGAAATATATCTTCACATTATTGTAGATAATCCAGTGTTATCACCGGTGTTCAATCTTCTAGTATTTTTAGATCAATTGAGTGGAAATATGTGAAAGAATATTAAGGGGGGATGGTTCACTTCTTGGTAGATTTTGTTCACTTATTAATTGATTTTCTAGTTTCCTCCCTAGACCTCCATCAAACTTGAAAAAACATCCATTAGATCCCCCTTCTAGATTAATGTGTACATTTTTCAGTAGCGGTCTTCCAAAATTATAGGCTCACTATCGTTCGCCATGAAAAAAATCGACACCTACATAACACGAAAGGCCATAAATTTAACAAAGAAATGGGGTGAAAGGACTTAAAATCGACAAATTACTGGGGCAATCATGTTAAAATCTGAAAACTAATGGGGCTAAGATTGAGGGAGAAGGGAGTTTAGAAAACCAGCCCATCCCCCATTAATAGCTTTGCAAGACTCACGTTCACAAATGAGGGTACCGTGTTCGATTCCTAGGATAAAGGACTTGCATGAGGCACAGGTTCTTATTAAGTGCATGTAAAAGTGCATTAGTTAACCCTTTGAGTACCAGCGACGTCCATATTATTTTATTTCAGCTACATTTAGACGATTTTATGAAGCTTTGGAAGGATATATGGTAGCTAACAGGATTAATTGAGATAGTCTGTAGCCTTTTAATGGGTAGACGACCTTCCTAAACTGAACAAAGTCGTCTTATTTTAGCCAGAATATACTGAAAAGGACGTCACTGGTACTGGACGGGTTAAACGAGGCCATTCAAGATCAACAGGTAGAAACAGTAAGGAGTTTAAGGGAGGAGAAGGGGGATATTCCTGGACCCCTTCTCTCCCATATGCTTAGCCCCATTAGTCTTGAGAGATTATAGATGTTCGCCCTATTAGTTTGGCTATTATAAGACCTTTCGCCCCAGTTCTTTGTCAACTTAAGACCTTTCTTTTCCTTTTATGTGTCAATTTTTTTTCCTGGCGAGTGATAGCGAACCTACAATTTAGGAGAAACCGGCCTTTGGTCGGGGTATTTCTATTAAAAATGCACAAATTTGTCTCGAATGTGGGTCTTAGGCTATATAGTATACTGTATATATATATATATATATATATATATATAATATAATATATATATATATATATATATATATATATATATATATATATATACCGGTATATATATATATATATACATGTATATATCTTTATAAATATATATATATATATATATATATATATATATATATATATCTATCTATCTATCTATTGCCTGACGCCGTGATCCCCGAAGGGGTGGCCACGAACGAACCGCCCCCATGCACCTCTGTCCCCAGTCAGTCGACGCCCCTCCCCCCAACCAGCACCGCCTTCGTTCATGTACTTCCTCACTCCATCCTTCCACCTCATATTCGGTCTACCTCTCCCCCTCTGTCCCTCCACCTCGCTCTCGTACACCCTCTTAGTCATTCTCTCGCTTTCCATACGTTCCATATGGCCGAACCATCTCAAGTTGTTCCTTTTCACACTTTCCAGCACATCTACCTCCACACCACACCTCCTTCTTACTTCCTCATTAGTCTGTCTATCCCTCCATGTAACTCCGCACGCACTCCTTAAGTAATTCATTTCCACTGCTCTCACTCTTGGTCTGAGTCTCTCAACCAACGTCCATGCTTCGCTTCCGTAAGTCAGTGTCGGGATTACCACACTGTCATGCAAGGACTTCTTCACTTCCATACTGACCACCCTATTTCTTGTTACTGCTTTTAGCGTTCCTACAACCCTCTTCCCCTGTTGTACCCTCTCCCGCACCTCTTCATCCATAGTCCCATCTTTACTCAACACACTGCCCAGATACTTAAAAGAGTTGACGATCTCCATAGCCTGACCGTTCAGCTTCACCTCACACTCTGTGACTTCACCCCTTTCGAAGACCATAACCTTGCTCTTCCCCGTATTTACCTTCAAATTCCGTTTTTCGCACACTGTTCCAAACTCATTTACCAGACCCTGCAACTCCCATTCATTATCACTCATCAGAACTGTATCATCCGCAAACAGCAGTATAGGTAGCTTCCACTCAATTCCCTCCCTTTTCAGCGATACACCAACATCCACTGCTCTTGATAGTATTTCTTTCATAACTCCATCCATATATACAGTAAACAACCACGGGGACATCACACACCCCTGTTTCAAACCAACATTCAGGTCAAAGAACTCGCTCTGCTCACTCTCCACACGTACTGCCGCCTTTGCACCCTCATACATGCTCTTCACTGCTTTCAGCAACTTGCCCTCTACTCCGTATATTCTAAGTACTTTCCACAAACCTTCTCTATCCACTCTGTCATAGGCCTTCTCCAAGTCCATAAAGGCAACATACACCTTTTGTTTCTTCTCCAGATACTTCTCCACAACACAATTCAGGGTAAAATCTGATCTACACATCCTCTTCCCTTCCTAAAACCTCCCTGCTCGTCACCTATCCATTTTTCTCCGTTCTCACTCTCACTCTCTCAATCACTACCCTACTGTATACCTTCCCTACTACGCTTAGAAGACATATTCCTCGGTGGTTACCACACACTCCTCTTTCCCCTTTGCCCTTATATAGGGGACTATTATGCCAGTCTTCCAGTCATCGGGTGCACTCCCCTTCTCCCATGCTAGTTTGCACATTTTCCATACCCATTCTATCACTATCTCACCACCATACCTCAACATTTCCCCACACACTCCATCTGTTTCCTGGTGCTTTCCCCAACTTCACTCTTTTCATGGCTTCCCACACTTCTGACCTCCTGATCCCCACCTCCTCCTCCACTACTTCTCTTCTTCTCCCTCCCATACCATATCCAGCTATGTTTGCTGGCTCTTCATTCCTTTCATTTAGCAACTCACTGAAGTACTCCCTCCATCTTTCGACTCTCTCTTGCTTCTCGGCTAGCATTCTCCCATTCTTATCTTTCACACCCTTACTGTTTCCCTTGCTACCTTCCCTAACTTTCTTGACTTCTTTCCAGAACAGTTTCTTACTCTCCCTCCATTTTACACTCAGATTCCTTCCAAATTCCTCATCTACTCTTCTCTTACTTTCCTTCACTACTCTCTTCACCACCCTCTTACTCTCCACGTACCTCGCTCGTTTCTGTCTCTCGGAATCTTCATTCCCTCTACTACCCAACCACTCTCTATATGCTTTCTTCTTTTCTTCCACAGCTATTCTTACCTCTTCTGTCCACCATGCTGTACCTTTCACTCCCCTCCCTCTTCTCCTCACTCCACACACCTCCTCACATGCTGCACAGATCTCATCCTTAAACACCTTGCTCATCTCCTCCACTTCCTCCATAACTTCCAGGTCGAACCCACCTAGTCGTCTTTCCACTGCTCTCCTATACTCCTCCCTGATTTCCTCCTCCTGCAACCTCTCCATATATATATATATATATATATATATATATATATATATATATATATACAGTATATATATGTTTTGTTTAAAGGTTGATGGAGGTCTAAGTAGGAAACTAAAAAAATAATAATTTAATAAATAAATAAAAATAAAGATAAATATAATATAGTAAATTAACAAATAATTCTCCCCATAAAAGATATAGATGGGTCCTGACTAGATTTTAGATGTCACTTGGACCCAAAATCTAGTCATTAACCCTTTCTGTACCGGAGACGTCTTTTTTATATTATTCTAGCTAATTTTAGACGATTTTGAGCAGCTTAAGAAGGGTCTGTGGTAGTAAAAAGGGTTAAGCGAGATAGTTCTAAGCCTTTTTTTAGATGTGCCTTTAAGAGAGATACCTCTCACAAGGCTCAGCCAATGTAATGTTAATTTTGTATTATGATTATCATGTGTATGTTCTACTGGCTAAATAAAAAGTTTCAATTCAAATTAAATTTTAATTGCTGGAGACCTTTTGAAATTGAACAAAATCGTCCAATAATAGCCAGCATAAAGTATTTTTAATTGTTTTATTTATTTCCTCCCTATTCATCCATCAAGCTTAAACAAAAAACCTCCCCCTTCTAGATTAATTTGTACATTTTTCGGTAGAACAAAATTCCGGCCGAAGGCCGGTTCTTCCAAAATTACCAGTTCACTATCGTTTGCTAGGAAAAAAATCGACACCTAAATAGCACAAAAGTTCTTAATATTGACAAAGAAATTGGGCGAAAGGTTTTAAAATCAACAATTTTATGAGCCGACCGTCATAAAATCTGAAAACTAATGGGGCAGAAAAACGGCCCATCTCAAGGCTTAAGGGGTAAAGGTGGAGGAACACGAGCATTTCCGGTCGGTCCATATCATCGTTAACCCTTTCTGTACCGGCAACGTCTTTTACATTTTATTACAGCGGTATTTTGAGGATATTGTGCAGTTTAAGAAGGATCTGTGGTAGGAAAAAGGGTCAAGGGAGATAGTTCGAAGCCTGTTCTGTGGGAGGTCCTTTTTAACCTTTTTTCTTTATTTTGTTGTCTATGTGATTGAGGGAGGCAAAAGGCAGAACTGCCTATAGCGAGTGCCTCCCCCATAGTTGAAAGAGTGACAGGGCCAAAATCAAGGGACGTTCGAGCCAAAATGCCTGGACACACGGAGTTTGAAGTATTTTTAGTCATAGGAAGAGGGAAAGACTGATTCTGGGAGAGAGTTCCAGAGCTCAGCTGTTGAGTAGAAGAAAGTTTGAGTAACGTTTCACTCTCGGGTTGGAGAGTTGCACAGAGTAGGGGTGGGATTGTGTTGCAAGACGGGTATTATGTACCCTACGTAAAGGAGGTGGTATACACTGGGAAAACTCTGAGGAACACTGATTATTATAGTAGCGACAGAATAGCGAGAGAGATGCAACATTGCGGCGGAAAGAGAGAGATTGCAGAGAGTTGGTGAGTGGATGGGACTTAATGATACGAAAGGCCTCAATACAAGGACGCACTATGCCCCTGTACAGAGCAAGAAGCTGTGCAGGGGTAAAGAAACCCCTAAGGCGGTTGAGCACACCCAGCTTCTGGGAGGCTGCCTTTGCAAGATTGGTAATATGGTCCTTCAAACTGAGAGCAGAAGAAAAAGAGACACCAAGAATATTGAGAGAAGATGAAGGATTGATTTTTTGTATTGTTGAAGAATAAGGGATAGTCCGCTGGGAGTTCCTTACGGCTAGATAGATGGAGAAATTGGGTTTTGGAAGCATTAAAGGTAACTTTAATGCACAGAAAACCAAGTACATTCAATTTTCTAACCGACAGAATCTCACTGACTCCCATATATTTTTTAATGATGTAAATATTCCCACTTCCCCTAGTATTGACATTCTCGGTGTAACATTAACTACTAACTTGAGCTGGACACATTATGTTAGAAGCATTGCTAAGAATGCCTCTAAAAAACTGGGACTCCTGTACAGAGTTCGAGAATTCTTCACTGACGAGCAGTTGGCCGTGATATATAAAAGTCATGTGCGTTCTCAGATGGATTACTGTTCACCTCTGTGGGGTGGAAGTGGAGTGGTTACATTGAGGCAGTTGGACAAAATTCAAAATAAAGCTATTAGATTGATCAATAACCCTGCAATCACACAGGACCTTCCTACATTATCCATACGAAGAAACGTTGCATCCCTTGCTATTCTACAGATATTTTCACAGAAATTGTTCCGAGGAACTTGCTTCAATTGTGCCGCCTCTCCACATCTTTCCCCGTAGAACTAGGGCAGCTGAGAGCGCCCATGAATTTACACTTTCTCCTCCACAATGCAGAACTTCTGCTTATCAGAATTCATTTATCCCCAGAGCTACTACTCTTTGGAATTCACTTCCCTCGAATTGCTTTCCACAAACTTACAATCTACAAATGTTTAAATCCAGTTGTTACAAACATTTTATGAATGGAGGATGCCTTTAGGCACATGGACCTTTTTGTTTTATCTGTGTTTTTCCTTCCTCCGTTCATTGTCTCTTAAAAAAAAAAAAAAAAAATCTCTGTCCCAATTGGAGATAGTATTTAGATCAGAATTTAAGAGTCTAAATATAATCGTCTAATAGTCGCCAGAATATAATCCAAAATACTTCGCCGGTACAGAAGGGGTTAATTTATTAGGTATTGTGACATAAATGACATTATTACAACGCCATTCATTACTCTGTCATTTACGATTGGAACATTTTAAATATTTGTTTATTTTATCATTATTTTTGCGAATAAGATGTTGAAGTGACTTGTTGCTAATATTACACAATGATATTTGAGAGCATGAGGATAGAGATACACGGTTTTCAGAATAAAGGTAACGCCCACAAAACTCTGAATATTTTTTGCAAACTTTATGAAACACTGCTATATAGGAGAATTGGCTGATATATATATGTTTATTGCAATATTTTCAATGTTGCGTCTAAGCTAATCCACCAGATAGTATCCATTTGGTATCAAAATATTCGTTATCACCTAAAACTTTTGTATGTGTTTAGGTGCAATCACCACGGCCAATCTGGGGATCCGCCGTTATTGAGCTCGTCCTGGAATCTTTACGATTCTGAATCTTACGATTCTATACAGGCACTAGCTCAGAGAAGAGTGTTGAGAGGGGAGAAGGGGTGTTGGAGAGAGAGGAAGGTGTTGGAGTGGCTTTGTTACGTGTGTTTAGTCTGTATACGTCGTCAGGATGCCCCCTGACTGGGTGCAAGCATGTGAAACATGCTAGGACATTTTTCCCTTGCCCCTCAACTTTCTCTTCATAATTGCTGAGGGGCACAGGGGCCTGGGTGGGGCTTTGGTTTCCCAGGCGTTTCCGCACCCTACTCAGCTCCCCGCCATGGAGTGGCTTCGGTCACTCAGACTTTATTGTGGTCGGCAGGGAGGGTTCTGTGGGGGCGCTCGGTTATGGCCTTAGCCTTGCTCGGGGCCTTGGGGCTGTTCGGCCAGGCAGCTTGAGGAACAACAACAACAACAACATGCTAGGACATACTACCACACCCACTAAATGTCCGCCGTGGCGGGGATTCGATCCCGGGTCTTGCAGATTCACACTCGAGCGTGCTCACCACTCGACCACCACCAGCCGCACAAACTACATAGAAATGGTGTTGATCATCCAGGTAGTTTTTAAGATATGGAATTTTAAGTGAAACTGAGGTTTGTCCAATGTGGCCACCAAAAAACAACGTGTAGGGCAAGACCTATTCTATTAAGGGGGTCTCCGTTTTTTTTTTTTTTTTTTTTATCTTTCTCTCCTTTTCTCTCTTTCCCTGGCTTGTATCCATTCGGCCCCATTCAGCCAACTGTTTTTAAGACGTTTATCCCCATCCAGGTGTCGATTTCTTCCTGGCGAGCGATAGCGAGCCAGCATTGTATGGAGAAATCCGGCCTCGCCCGAGACATTTTTCTATCGAAAAAAGTACAAATTTAGCTTGCTGTCAAAACAAAAATATATATATGCTGGCTCGGTACCGCTCGCCAGGAAAATATTGACACCTGAATGGGGGTAAACGTCTTAAAACAGTAGGCTGAATGGGGCCGAATGGATACAAACCAAAGAGAGAGGGAGAGAAAGAGAAAAAAAAGCAGGTTGTTGAGTAATGGTAGATAAATGCAGTACACCACAGGACCATCATCACCAATAAGTGAGAGCTAGAGACCTTGGGAAATCAGAGAAACGCAGGTCAGGTCAGGTGAAGGTATTGAGGGGTAAGCCTTTACAACGGCACCTCGTATCTACTTTTTGAAGAGTGTTGAGAGGAGAGAAGGAGTGTTGGAGAGAGAGAAAGCTGTTGGAGTGGCGTTGTTATGTGTGTTATTAGTCTGCAGGTGAAGGTATTGAGGGATAAGCCTTTACAACGGCACCTCGTATCTACATTCTACTTTTCCTATTTTTCTGAAGAGTGTAGAAAGGGGAGAAGGGGTGTTGGGGAGAGAGAGAGGAAGCTGTTGGAGTGGCTTTGTTATGTGTGTTATTAGTCTGTATACGTCAGCTGACACAGGCATGTCTAGTGTTGCCAATTTAGCTACTTTCCCGCTGCTAGATCTAGAGGTATTTACTTCGCCCTAGAGGCAATTTTTTACATCTGGTGACATGAATTCTAGTGATATTCTGGAGATTTTAGCCATTTTAGAGTGATAGTCTAGAGATCGTGGCTTTATTCTACCATTTTAGAGTGATAGTCTAGAGATCGTGGCTTTATTCTACCATTTTAGAGTGATAGTCTAGAGATCGTGGCTTTATTCTACCATTTTAGAGTGATAGTCTAGATATCGTGGCTTTATTCTACCATTTTAGAGTGATAGCCTAGAGATCGTGGCTTTATTCTACCATTTTAGAGTGATAATCTAGATATCGTGGCTTTATTCTACCATTTTAGAGTGATAGTCTAGAGATCGTGTCTTTATTCTACCATTTTAGAGTGATAGTCTAGATATCGTGGCTTTATTCTACCATTTTAGAGTGATAGTCTAGAGATCGTGGCTTTATTCTACCATTTTAGAGTGATAGATAGAGATCGTGGCTTTATTCTACCATTTTAGAGTGATAGATAGAGATCGTGGCTTTATTCTACCATTTTAGAGTGATAGTCTAGATATCGTGGCTTTATTCTACCATTTTAGAGTGATAGTCTAGAGATCGTGGCTTTATTCTACCATTTTAGAGTGATAGTCTAGAGATCGTGGCTTTATTCTACCATTTTAGAGTGATAGTCTAGATATCGTGGCTTTATTCTACCATTTTAGAGTCATAGTCTAGATATCGTGGCTTTATTCTACCATTTTAGAGTGATAGTCTAGAGATCGTTGCTTTATTCTACCATTTTAGAGTGATAGTCTAGAGACCATGGCTTTATTCTACCATTTTAGAGTGATAAATAGAGATCGTGGCTTTATTCTACCATTTTAGAGTGATAGTCTAGAGATCGTGGCTTTATTCTACCATTTTAGAGTGATAGATAGAGATCGTGGCTTTATTCTACCATTTTAGAGTGATAGATAGAGATCGTGGCTTTATTCTACCATTTTAGAGTGATAGTCTAGATATCGTGGCTTTATTCTACCATTTTAGAGTGATAGTCTAGATATCGTGGCTTTATTCTACCATTTTAGAGTGATAGTCTAGAGATCGTGGCTTTATTCTACCATTTTAGAGTGATAGTCTAGAGATCGTGGCTTTATTCTACCATTTTAGAGTGATAGATAGAGATCGTGGCTTTATTCTACCATTTTAGAGTGATAGTCTAGATATCGTGGCTTTATTCTACCATTTTAGAGTGATAGTCTAGAGATCGTGGCTTTATTCTACCATTTTAGAGTGATAGTCTAGAGATCGTGGCTTTATTCTACCATTTTAGAGTGATAGTCTAGATATCGTGGCTTTATTCTACCATTTTAGAGTGATAGTCTAGAGATCGTGGCTTTATTCTACCATTTTAGAGTGATAGTCTAGAGATCGTTGCTTTATTCTACCATTTTAGAGTGATAGTCTAGAGACCATGGCTTTATTCTACCATTTTAGAGTGATAAATAGAGATCGTGGCTTTATTCTACCATTTTAGAGTGATAGTCTAGAGATCGTGGCTTTATTCTACCATTTTAGAGTGATAGATAGAGATCGTGGCTTTATTCTACCATTTAGAGTGATAGATAGAGATCGTGGCTTTATTCTACCATTTTAGAGTGGATAGTCTAGATATCGTGGCTTTATTCTACCATTTTAGAGTGATAGTCTAGATATCGTGGCTTTATTCTACCATTTTAGAGTGATAGTCTAGAGATCGTGGCTTTATTCTACCATTTTAGAGTGATAGTCTAGAGATCGTGGCTTTATTCTACCATTTTAGAGTGATAGATAGAGATCGTGGCTTTATTCTACCATTTTAGAGTGATAGATAGAGATCGTGGCTTTATTCTACCATTTTAGAGTGATAATCTAGATATCGTGGCTTTATTCTACCATTTTAGAGTGATAGTCTAGAGATCGTGTCTTTATTCTACCATTTTAGAGTGATAGTCTAGATATCGTGGCTTTATTCTACCATTTTAGAGTGATAGTCTAGAGACCGTGGCTTTATTCTACCATTTTAGAGTGATAGATAGAGATCGTGGCTTTATTCTACCATTTTAGAGTGATAGATAGAGATCGTGGCTTTATTCTACCATTTTAGAGTGAGTCTAGATATCGTGGCTTTATTCTACCATTTTAGAGTGATAGTCTAGAGATCGTGGCTTTATTCTACCATTTTAGAGTGATAGTCTAGAGATCGTGGCTTTATTCTACCATTTTAGAGTGATAGTCTAGATATCGTGGCTTTATTCTACCATTTTAGAGTCATAGTCTAGAGATCGTGGCTTTATTCTACCATTTTAGAGTGATAGTCTAGAGATCGTTGCTTTATTCTACCATTTTAGAGTGATAGTCTAGAGACCATGGCTTTATTCTACCATTTTAGAGTGATAAATAGAGATCGTGGCTTTATTCTACCATTTTAGAGTGATAGTCTAGAGATCGTGGCTTTATTCTACCATTTTAGAGTGATAGATAGAGATCGTGGCTTTATTCTACCATTTTAGAGTGATAGATAGAGATCGTGGCTTTATTCTACCATTTTAGAGTGATAGTCTAGATATCGTGGCTTTATTCTACCATTTTAGAGTGATAGTCTAGATATCGTGGCTTTATTCTACCATTTTAGAGTGATAGTCTAGAGATCGTGGCTTTATTCTACCATTTTAGAGTGATAGTCTAGAGATCGTGGCTTTATTCTACCATTTTAGAGTGATAGATAGAGATCGTGGCTTTATTCTACCATTTTAGAGTGATAGTCTAGATATCGTGGCTTTATTCTACCATTTTAGAGTGATAGTCTAGAGATCGTGGCTTTATTCTACCATTTTAGAGTGATAGTCTAGAGATCGTGGCTTTATTCTACATTTTAGAGTGATAGTCTAGATATCGTGGCTTTATTCTACCATTTTAGAGTGATAGTCTAGAGATCGTGGCTTTATTCTACCATTTTAGAGTGATAGTCTAGAGATCGTTGCTTTATTCTACCATTTTAGAGTGATAGTCTAGAGACCATGGCTTTATTCTACCATTTTAGAGTGATAAATAGAGATCGTGGCTTTATTCTACCATTTTAGAGTGATAGTCTAGAGATCGTGGCTTTATTCTACCATTTTAGAGTGATAGATAGAGATCGTGGCTTTATTCTACCATTTTAGAGTGATAGATAGAGATTGTGGCTTTATTCTACCATTTTAGAGTGATAGTCTAGATATCGTGGCTTTATTCTACCATTTTAGAGTGATAGTCTAGATATCGTGGCTTTATTCTACCATTTTAGAGTGATAGTCTAGAGATCGTGGCTTTATTCTACCATTTTAGAGTGATAGTCTAGAGATCGTGGCTTTATTCTACCATTTTAGAGTGATAGATAGAGATCGTGGCTTTATTCTACCATTTTAGAGTGATAGATAGAGATCGTGTCTTTATTCTACCATTTTAGAGTGATAGTCTGGAGATCGTGGCTTTATTCTACCATTTTAGAGTGATAGTCTAGAGATCGTGGCTTTATTCTACCATTTTAGAGTGATAGTCTAGAGATCGTGGCTTTATTCTACCATTTTAGAGTGATAGTCTAGAGATCGTGGCTTTATTCTACCATTTTAGAGTGATAGTCTAGAGATCGTGGCTTTATTCTACCATTTTAGAGTGATAGTCTAGAGATCGTGGCTTTATTCTACCATTTTAGAGTGATAGATAGAGATCGTGGCTTTATTCTACCATTTTAGAGTGATAGATAGAGATCGTGGCTTTATTCTACCATTTTAGAGTGATAGAGAGATCGTGGCTTTATTCTACCTTTTAGATTGATAGATAGAGATCGTGGCTTTATTCTAGCAATGTTCTGCTTGTATTTACTAGCTAGCGGATTTGATTTGTAACCGTGGCATGTCTAGCATCCACTTTCGATTTTTAATCATTGCAAAGTTGTCCAATATAAAAACGCACATAGTCTTAAATGTTGGTCATGATCTGACAATCAGTTCCGGAAATATTGAGTAAAAACGAGTGCGCTAGAATATTGTGGAAGAATATATAAAAATCTTAACTTATTTTGATAGGTGTTCCAGCCATAGCTTTAACCCTTAATAATCATCATCGTAATCATATTTGTTCTGGTCACCGGCTTTTTTATCGTTCTCTCCTTTTCTCTCTTTCTCTAGCTTGTATCCATTCGGCCCCATTCAGCCAACTGTTTTAAAACGTGTATCCCCATCCAGGTGTCGATTTCTTCCTGGCGAGCGATAGCGAGCCAGCATTGTATGAGAAATCCGGGAGAAATTTTTCTATCGAAAAATTTACGAATTTAGCTTGCTGTCAAAATAAAAAATGTATATGCTGGCTCGCTAACGGCTCGCCAGATAAATATTGACACCTGGATGGGGATAAACGTCTTAAAACAGTTGGCTGAATGGGGCCGAATAGATACAAGCCAAAGAGAGAAGGAGAGGAAGAGAAAAAAAAAGCGAGGTGGGCTCCCTTAAATGATGTGCTTGCAGAGGAATTCACTAGTGCAGGATGAATTAAGGTAAGTAACAAAGGTGATGATAGGCTTGAATGGGACAGTGAGGAGAGAGATAACAGGACTAAAGACAGATTTACACAGACGTCTGTTGCCACTAAACTTTCTGCACATCTCTAATCTGGCAGCTTAACCCCTTCTTTACCGGCGACGTCTTTTTCCTGGCTACTATTAGACGATTGTTTTCAGTTTTTTTTTTCAGTTTAATAGGGGCCTTTAAGGGGAGGTATTTTGTTTGTTCCCTACGTTTTCATCAAGCTTAAAATTACACCCTCTAGACCCCCTTTCAAGATAAATTTGTACATTTTTTCGGTAGAAAAATTTCCCGGCCGGAGGCCGGTTGCTCTTAAAATACAGGCTCGCTATCGCTCGTCAGGAAAAAATCGACACCTAAATGGCACGAAAGGTCTTAAAATTGACAGAAATGGGGCAAAATGTCTTAAAATGTCCAAACTACTAGGGCGAACGTCTTAAAATCTCAAAAGCAATGAGGCTAAACATGAGGGAGAAAGGGGTCCATAAAAAATCCCTCAAGTGGAAATCTCCCCTTAACCCTTTGCCTACCACAGATCCGTCTTAAACTATACAAAATCGTCTAAAAATAGCTATAATAAAATTGAAAAGACGTCCCCGGTTAAGAATGGGTTAAGGGGGAAGGGTTTATATTTTGGTCGATGTTGTCGTATATTTTTTTTTTTTTTAGTTTCCTTCCTAGACCTTCATCAAACTTTAAAAAATACATCTAGTAGATACCCCTTCAAGATTAATTTGCACATTTTTTGATAGACAAATGTCATGGCCAAAGACCTGTTCATCCACAATTACAGGCTCGCTATCGCTCACCAGGAAAACAATTGACACCTAAATGTGGCGAAAGGTCTTAACAACGACAAAATAATGCGGCAAACGTCCTAAGATCTCAATACTAATGGGGCTAAGCATGAGGGAGAAAGGGGTCTAGAAAAGCGACTTACCTCCCCTTAAGAATTTTGGTGCAGTGGGTTCTATAGGTAAGAATATGCCCTGGCGGCTATATTTCCGCTAATTCCGCTCAATATACATCGCATATCCGTAGCTCAGACCAAATTCTAACAAGTTCCAATGAAAAGATTGAGTCAAATACTCCCCAGAAAAGTCTTCATTCATTCATTCCTCCCTCTCCGACCTTGGGAATGTTCACCGAGAACTTCCTCCTTCTCTCCCAGCGAGCATCCACTCATCAGGCATATTAGTGCCGTCTCTGTCTCCATCTTTCGTATCCTTACGCTCGCGATAACTCGATGATATAGCTAGTCATTATAGCAACTAATGTGTTTGATAGACAGTTTGAGTGATGTTCTGTAACATGAAATGAACTGCATATTCGTACCTGGTATATAGCTGTCAAAAATTTATATAGAGTTAGCACTGTTTTGGGGGTATTTCAGCTTCTAAAACACTTCTTGCTTGGACACCCCCCTCTCTTACAACAACTGCACATTGATATTGCTATGGGTGGCAAGCTGAGTACCTCCTGGAAGCGTCTGGCAACAAGCGGGCAGATTGGTGCAACCAACTTAGCCGGTACTACCAATACTAACATGTACACTCGCTCCAAGAAGTATCTGCACCCTTACTCTGATCATCTGGTGTGTACAGCTCGGTAGGGTCGGCACCTCTGCCTGCAACTATATCCATGTGTCAGGGAGGATCGTCTCTGACACATGGATATAGTTGCAGGCAGAGGTGCCAATCCTACCGAGCTATACACACCAGATGATCAGCGTAGGGGTGCAGATACTTCTTGGAGCGAGTGTACGTCACCCAGAGCATGGGCCTATTATACACAGTATATAGGACGTAAATATAAGTTAGCTGCACCTAAAGAGTTAAGAGATATATTTTGTATATAAATTATGTTTCCTAAATATATCTACCTCCAATCTTGTTGCCAAAAAACAATGGATAATAGTCTCAAAATGTTGCCAGAATAGTTGTCAATCAAAAGTTGCCAGAATAAGGCCTTGTATAAATCCCACCTTAACAGAGATAATACAGTTGACAATTATTTATTCAGACAGATGATTCTGGCAAGGTAGTGATCCATTTTGGTGCCGTAATTTTCAAACAACAACGGGGTGATTATATTTATTTAAGCCAATTTCCGACTAAGAATGAAAGCATCTAATAGTTGCCGGAATATAATGAAAATAATGTTACCAGTACAGTACAGGTTAAAGCCAAATCCCAAACTACTATATATCCTGTACAAGTATTGCCGAATATTTAGTATGGGTATGGACATAGGTAAGTGTAGAGACAGGCTAATGACACCAGGGGCAGCAATATGAGTTATTATATATTCTAACATAATAACTCCACTAACAGCACAACAGCAGCAGCCAACAGTCCCAGCACCAGCACTATAAAGGCACCTTGTAAGTGGCCAAGGTTCAGCACTCCATCACCACGAACCTGTAACGAAGGGACAGTCACAGTCATTAAAGATTATGTTGCGTTTTAGCAGTATATTTTGGCTATTATTAAGCCTCCTTCCCTGTTAAAAAAAAGAGAGATTAGGTAAAACTGTTTCATAATGATTGATATGGGGAATTATTTTAGCTGACAATACACCGGCATATATAAATAACCTATGTATCCTATGAGAAGGCAATATATTTGTAGAACAGATATTGAATGAATACTTAAGGTATAATATGATGCACGTATTTACAAATACGAATGATACATTATACAATGAAAATATCCTGTTCATCCCCTCTGACAGGTGAATCGGTAGAAGTGCTCCAATGAGGGAACTTACACGGAGCACATATCCACAATTTTATGGCGGATTCGTTTTATTGAAACTAGACAAGGACCTCAGCAGACACTCTAAAAATCTTGCAAGGGCCCATTAACCTGGCAGCTACGAGATCTTGATTTGAATATCCCGCCTGTCGTGAGGAAAAATGAGCGAAAAGCCGATGCCCCCAAAACGTAATGTAATGTACATCAGCGTTTTGGTATCTCACTGCAAATGTTTTTTTGCAAAATAATTATGTGGGTGTGTTGTGATCATGATCGGAAGTTTTACAGTTGCAAGAAAGGAACCATGCAACTTTGTCATCTGGCTTGTGCGCGGAAAGAGAAAGCGGAACAATTATGTACTATCCCTTACATTTCCCTTATTCAAGCAATATTATTTATACCACAAGTCATATGTGAAGAATTAGGACACACAATATAGTGTATAAAAAGAATATAGGCATGTAAAGCCATTATTAAGGTAAGGTTTTAAGTTGAGTGAGTGGTGGGAGGGAGGGGGAATTTTTCCTCCCTTCCTCCCCTAGCTTATTGATCATTTGCAATCTGTCACGCTTGCTCCAGGGCCTCTCTACTACAACCACACTTGTATTTGTATTAGTATTTTGGGGTTGAAAAATGGTCCCAGAACCCTCTCACCGTCTCCACATCATAAAGGTGTGTGAGACTAAAACTGGTATCACACGAGTGCTTTTTACCTCAACATTTAATCCTCAACACTGATCTGGCAGCTTATGAGGTCAACAATTAGTGTCTTTTCGGTTACTTAAATGTATCTATCATCAGTCTAGTTTCCGATACCAGAGCAAAATACTCAAGAAATGTTGCCAGAGAAATGTTGATCATCGAATGTTGACTATAAAAGCTCTTGTGGGATACCGGCTTAAGCATGTGAGTGGTGTGTGAGGCGTAAGTGCTGATGTCTGGTATCGAAAATTGCTAAGTAACCTATGCCTGATCCAATTTTTAGCCGCCTAAGCCTGTTGGCGAGGTTTTTATACATTTTGGAAAAACTGCTTCCTGAAGGCAGGTCGCAGCTCCGTTGCAGAACCTTCCCGAAGGCATGTCGGAGCTCCTGGGTTAATGTATATATAATTCTTAATATTTTTACCTGTTGATCTTAGATAATGCCAGTGAGCAAATGTAACTTTTTTGTATATGCCAAGCGCATAACACATGACTCAAACAAAAATCTTTCTGAGTGGAGGTCGCCCATTCTTGGTCACCACTTTCACCTGACTTACTTCCTAAGATATTTAATTGTGGGGCCCAGTCAAAACACTCTTCTACCTCAAAATATCACATTCATGATTACAAACACAATTTAAGGGGGTCACCGGCTTTTTTTTTATCTTTGTCTCCTTTTCTCTCTTTCTCTGGCTTGTATCCATTCGGTCCCATCCAACAACTGTTTTAAGACGTTTATCCCCATCCAGGTGTCGATTTCTTCCTGGCGAGCGATAGCAAGCCAGCATTGTATGGAGAAATCCGGCTTCGCCGGGCCGGAGACATTTTTCTATCGAAAAATATACAAATTTAGCTGGCTGTCAAAACAAAAAAAATATATATATGATAGCTCACTACCGCTCGCCAAGAAAATATTGACACCTGGATGGGGGTAAACGTCTTAAAACAGTAGGCTGAATGGGGCCGAATGGATACAAGCCAAAGAGAGAGGGAGAGAAAAGAGACAAAAAGCGAGGTGGGGTCCCTTAACCAATACCAACACTCCTCTAACCTAACCTCTTCTAACTAAAAATCGCGTCTCTTCCATCATATTCTAACCTAACCCTACCTAATTGACCACTTGCGAGATTCAGGCTATAATGAAGTTGGAGCCGTAAACATCGTAATGAACAGAAATACAATAATAAAGTAGATTTCTAATGGCTAAAACGTATGTTGAATTTAGTTGTATGTATTTATATATGTACTACAACCACATTTAGTTGTATGCATTTATATATGTACTACAACCACATTTAGTTGTATGTATTTATATATGTACTACAACCACATTTAGTTGTATGTATTTATATATGTACTACAACCACATTTAGTTGTATGTATTTATATATGTACTACAACCTCATTTAGTTGTATGTATTTATATATGTACTACAACCTCATTTATTTGTATGTATTTATATATGTACTACAACCTCATTTAGTTGTATGTATTTATATATGTACTACAACCACATTTAGTTGTATGTATTTATATATGTACTACAACCACATTTAGTGTATGTATTTATATATGTACTACAACCACATTTAGTTGTATGTATTTATATATGTACTACAACCACATTTAGTTGTATGTATTTATATATGTACTACAACCACATTTTAGTTGGTAATTCTGCTAAATATCAATTAAACACTCCCACTTCCTTATAGCCTGCAACTCGCAAGTCGTCAATTTAGCCTAGCCTAACCTACGCTATTCCAGTGCTATGTAGCCTGCTTCATCCATTCCTAACCTAGTATAACAGAACCTGTTTTCTCTAACTTACATTACTTAACAGTAACTACAAACAGTTTAGAATATACTAAAAGTATATCATCCGACGGGTAAACATTTCATAATATTCTCCAATAATCGAATTTATAGTGATTTAGGCCTACATGCTCATAAACATAGATTACCACCTTCAATATAACATCTCCATACGAGAGATATCTTGTAGATGATAAGCAAGAACAGTTAAGCCACTGTCACACGAGCGTTTTTTTCGTAAATTTTCCATGAGCAACTTTTTTCTGGTGATATTTAGGGATATCTTTGCATTGGCATCGGAAACTAGATCGAAGTTAAATTATGTTAGGGGGTTTTAATTCTTATGGAACTGGTATTTTGAAGCTGCCAGACAACAATTGCCCGGAAAAATTGACGGAAAAATCGCTCGTGTGACACCGCCTTAAGGCAGTGTCACACAAGCTCTTTTTCCGTCAATTTGTTGCGGGCAATTGTAGTCTGGCATCTTCAAAATACAATTCTAATCAGAAATCAGCCACCTAGCTTAAGGGGAGATATGGCGCTTTTCTAGACCACCTTCTCCCTCATCTTTATCCCCATTATTTTGGCAATTTTATGAACTTTCGCCCCATTTCTGTCAATTTTAAGACCTTTCCTGCCATTTAGGTGTTGACTTTTTCGTGGCAAGCGATAGTGAGCCTGTAATTTAGTAGGAACCAGCCTTCGGACGGGACATTTTTTCTACCGAAAATTGTACAAATTTGTCTTCACCTGACCTGACCTATGTATGTATGTATGTATATACTCAGGCCCAATCCCCATTTTTTTTTTTTTTTTGGGGGGGGGGACTCAAGACAGAGCCCAATCGTTCACCTGACCTGACCTATACAGGGGCTAATCTCCTAAAGGCCCACCTGGCTGTCCTTGGCCATTGAGGCTGCCCTTGTGTCCCTGGATGATCTTTTCAAACACCCCAGTCTCCACCAGTGTTGTCAAGTGGTGAGATATTACTGAGGTGTAGGGGGAGTGGCGAGGCAGGATCCAGCATAGATAACCTTTGTATAGCTGCAAATGAAACACAAGTTCAGTGTAGGATCATAGCATCATCCGCAAAATCAAGATCAGCGATTCTGTAAATGACAACAGGCCACTCCAAAGTGATCTTCTAAAGACTGTCTTGCTAATTCGTGAAACAATGACATGTGAAGATACTAAAAGAAATCCGTTTTATTCCTTAATGAACAGAGACGATGAACCTGAGACTATACTTGATGCAAACTAAATTGGCAGAGAAGCTCCTCCCCCTTTCCTATTCTCACAAAGAGTCCATGCAACCCAAACGATAATTGGCTAATCCGGATGACGTGTATTGGTATAGATATCTGCTTTGTTTCTTATATGTCTTATATGATGTGCAATTACAAGCAATATCATGATAACTGTTGATCAGGAATGGTATCCGAAATTGTAGACGTGAGAAATTATACATTATATATTATTAACATGCATAATATAAATTATACATTATATATATATTATTACATGCATAATATAAAATTATACATTATATATATATATTATTAACATGCATAATATAAATTATACATTATATATATTATTAACATGCATAATATAAATTAACAGGAATGGATTATAAACAAAAAATGAAAATATCGTCTGTGAATCCTTCTCTCTCTGGGTTGTATTCATTCGGCCCCATTCAGCCTACTGCTTTAAGACGTTTATCCCCATCCAGGTGTCGATTTTTTCACGAGCCAGCATATTTGTTATAATGTTTTTTGTCAGCAAGCTAAATTTATACATTTTTCGATAGAAAAATATCTCCGGCAAAGCCGGATTTCTCCATACAATGCTGGCTCGCTATCGTTCGCCTGGAAAAAATCGACACCTGGATGGGGATAAACTTCTTAAAACAGTAGGCTAAAGGGGGCCGAATGGATATAAGCAAGAGAAAGAGAGAACAAAATAGGTCACCCCCATTAGCCAATAGGAGCTTTGAAGTCGCTGCACGCTAACTTGACATAATGAACATGTGAGAACAAACATAAACCCTATTGATGTGGATAACCTGACACAGATAGAAGCAGAAAACAAAGAAAGGCAGACATAAACAGAAACCTTGTCCTCCATAATATAGGTAGAGTGGGTGATCTTCGCCTTGTGCTGGGTATATATAAGGTAGTCGACTGAAACAATCAGTGCGTGAGTGCCATCGTGAACCTTGCCGATAAGGAACTTGTAAGGCTCAATATACTTAAGGTCAGTGTCCAAGAATAGCTTCTTCCCGAGAGTTGCCAAGGTGGGGTTCTTCGAGGATCTGTAGGGCCTCGGGCACGAAGCTTCCGTAGTCTGTCATGCTAGGTCTGTAAAGAAGTTCAACGTTTCACTTGCTAGTAAAAGTGCACTATACTGGCCATGAATGACCTCTTACGAGTTTCAGGCTATAAGAAAATCGAAACTATAGAAAATAATAATATTTAGCCGAAATATATGTTAAATAGATTTGTGATACACACCTAAGTCTATTAAATGTTTTATCAATAAATTTCCCATCCATCAAGAAACCATAATTGATTGTATTATGTGTTAATTAGCTGTGTCAGATATATTGCCAGCAAGGACCCTCGAAGGATTATTAAAAGCATTCAGAACGATGAAGGAAATGCCATCATTGTGAAATATGCTGTAATTACAAGCTAATATTATTTATTAGAATATAATATATGTTCTCACGTGTGTCTAAAATTAGTGGAACTCTACTTTCAGTGTGACTAAATATTCGGTTAATTAACCCAGCTGCTGTGATGTTACTACCAGAATGTTATATTGGGTGACTGCGACCTTCCTACCAGAATATTACATGTAAAAAAACAAAATACAAGATAAACGCACCAGTCCCAAGGAAATGGATGCAATATATGATTAGGTGGCATGTCTCCATACCACCGCATCCTCTTCTCCCCTTCTATGTGTCTCACCATCTCCTCCTCTCTCCTCCTCCCCTTTCTCCTTCAACTTCCTCCCTCCTCCATTTTTCTAATTCTTCACTCCCTCACTCCCTTGACTCCCTCCCCCACCCTCACATACCTCCTCCCTTCAATTGCCCTCCTCTATCCCACCACTACCCTCCTCCCTCATCCACCCATCCACACACAGCAAGGAGCAAGTCAGTTTGGCTAGAGCCAGGGAGGAGAGTGGAGGTATACCGCTTGGCCGCGCTCCCCTCCATCACGCTTCCGTCACAATAAATCGGTTTTACACTTGATATTTGTTCTATACACCTATTTTCAGGTTTTTCAATCTTCACATGTTCCTTAGGCCTATGCAAGAAAACTAAGTGCAAATGGCGCAATAGTATTGCTGTAGATGGTAGTATTGCTGTATATGACAAACTCTTTCCAAATCGAATCTAAATCTTTTGCACTGATAGCACTGTAATAAACAGGCATCTTGCATTTGCCGGGTCAAGACCATAATATATTTGATCACACTTTTTAAAACAAATTTACATAACATCTTGTTTAATGACAGCTTAGGTATTGTAAATCTAGACACCTGTGCTATCTGGTCTGTATAACAAGTTGGTATGGTGTAGACATAATGCTTACCTTTTGCAAAAAAGGAAACTTACATATAATCTGACAGAGCTAGCTGTTGCACTGTCTGTATCCTGGTAGCATACGCGGGCACGGTGAGAACAGCCACCAGGTTCCCGGTGTACGTAGCTGCCAACACAAACATGGCCAACCACCACACCACCAGCCACAGTCTACCCCACCACACCACCACCTCACAGGGATCCATTGGTTGTATCATCATACCACCACCAATCTAGGAAGAGAGTGATTATTAAGCATTCATTGTGGCCGATGCATCAATACGTCCTATATGAAAAAGACCCATACTGCGGACGACGTACCTGTACGTGTTGGTGTTACCGGCGGAGTTGGTTGGACCAACCCGCCCCACTTGGTGCGAGACGCTTTTGTTAAAATTATTACTCCAAAACAGCAACCAAATACATATTATTATTATGAGGCGGTTGATATGATAGTGTCACTACAATTATGCTTTTATGTTTGGAATGTGTTTCCAACACGTTGATATACGTGTTGATGTATTTTGCAAGAGTCGTATTTTTGGCGGTATTTAAGCACCAGGGGTGGATCTAATCAAACTTATTTTCTCATTTCTTGGATTAATTGTAGGGAGGCAAGTGCTAGTGTTTTCTCCAGTTGGGCAAAGAGTTGGTCTTCCTCATCTCAGCTGGTGACTGTGGTGTGAGGTCATGTGTGTTTGTGAGATATACTTGATACTAATTGACTACTCTAGCTTCTTCCCATTAGCTTTCTGGCATCTAGCCACAATAACTTTCTCTCCAACAACTTTTCTGTCCTCGTCTTTTAACCCAAATCCCCACTTCCCCTCTGATGGCAACAACCATCACCTTCTTTCCTCTGGACAAAGCTGAAAACACCCTCTCTCTCTGACAAACTTTTGGGCTAGAAACCATCCCACCTTGGATGATTCCGGCACTATTCCTCCCTCTCCCACCCCCCTCTCACCCTACTTATGCCTAAATATCCTAATCTCTTCTAAAGATGTATTTTTTCTACCCTCCTCTGGGCTTAATACTAAGAAGGTGTACGGTCCGGACGGTTGTTTCCTCCTGTTGTCACTAAAAAACCTGTGCTTCTAATGCTGAAATCCCCTGCCTGAGGCAAACTCTTCGTCTCTGTCCCTCTCCTCTAACTTCTTCCCTTCATGCTGGAAGTTTTGTCTCTCATTCAATCAAACACTGTCCCAAAGAAGGGTGACCACTCTGAACCCTCTAACTATCGTCCAATTGCTCTCCTCTCTTGAATCTCTAAAGTTTTTGTGAATTACTTATTCTTGCTTCCAAATTCTTAAGCATTTCTCTTCCATAATCTATTCTCAGATCGTCAGTTATGGCTTCCGCCAAGGGAGCTCTGCTGGTAATCTTCTTTCATATC
>CM064580.1:41424227-41605623 GCA_032716605.1 Paralithodes platypus
AGAGATCGTGGCTTTATTCTCTTCTAACACATTTTAGTGACGATGATAGTCTAGAGATCGTGGCTTTAGATTCTACCATTTTAGAGTGATAGATGATAGAGTCTAGTCGAGATCGTGGCTATTATTTCTAACCATTCTTAGAGTGCTAGACTAGAGATCGTGGCTTTATTCTACCATTTTAGAGTGATAGTCTAGATATGTGGCTTTATTCTACCATTTTAGAGTGATAGATAGATATCGTGGCTTTATTCTACCATTTTAGAGTGATATTCTAGAGATCGTGGCTTTATACTACCATTTTAGAGTGATAGTCTAGAGATCGTGGCTTTATTCTACCATTTTAGAGTGATTAGATAGAGATCGTGGCTTTATTCTACCATTTTAGAGTGATAGTCTAGATATCGTGGCTTTATTCTACCATTTTAGAGTGATAGTCTAGAGATCGTGGATTTCTTCTACCATTTTAGAGTGCTAGTCTAGAGATCGTGGCTTTATTCTACCATTTTAGAGTGATAGTCTAGAGATCGTGGCTTTATTCTACCATTTTAGAGTGGATAGTCTAGAGATCGTGCGTTTATTCTACCATTTTAGAGTGATAGTCTAGAGATCGTGGCTTTATTCTACCATTTTAGAGTGATAGTCTAGAGATCGTGGCTTTATTCTACCATTTTAGAGTGATAGTCTAGAGATCGTGGCTTTATTCTACCATTTTAGACTGAGTGATAGTCTAGAGATCGTGGCTTTATTCTACCATTTTAGAGTGATAGTCTAGAGATCGTGGCTTTATTCTACCATTTTAGAGTGATAGTCTAGAGATCGTGGCTTTATTCTACCATTTTAGAGTGATAGTCTAGATATCGTGGCTTTATTCTACCATTTTAGAGTGATAGTCTAGAGATCGTGGCATTTTATTCTACCATAGTGATAGTCTAGAGATCGTGGCTTTATTCTACCATTTTAGAGTGATAGTCTAGAGATCGTGGCTTTATTCTACCATTTTAGAGTGATAGTCTAGAGATCGTGGCTTTATTCTACCATTTTAGAGTGATAGTCTAGAGATCGTGGCTTTATTCTACCATTTTAGAGTGATAGATAGAGATCGTGGCTTTATTCTACCATTTTAGAGTGATAGTCTAGATATCGTGGCTTTATTCTACCATTTTAGAGTGATAGTCTAGAGATCGTGGCTTTATTCTACCATTTTAGAGTGATAGTCTAGAGATCGTGGCTTTATTCTACCATTTTAGAGTGATAGATAGAGATCGTGGCTTTATTCTACCATTTTAGAGTGATAGATAGAGATCGTGGCTTTATTCTACCATTTTAGAGTGATAATCTAGAGATCGTGGCTTTATTCTACCATTTTAGAGTGATAGTCTAGAGATCGTGGCTTTATTCTACCATTTTAGAGTGATAGTCTAGAGATCGTGGCTTTATTCTACCATTTTAGAGTGATAGTCTAGAGATCGTGGCTTTATTCTACCATTTTAGAGTGATAGATAGAGATCGTGGCTTTATTCTACCATTTTAGAGTGATAGATAGAGATCGTGGCTTTATTCTACCATTTTAGAGTGATAGTCTAGAGATCGTGGCTTTATTCTACCATTTTAGAGTGATAGTCTAGAGATCGTGGCTTTATTCTACCATTTTAGAGTGATAGTCTAGATCGTGGCTTTATTCTACCATTTTAGAGTGATAGTCTAGAGATCGTGGCTTTATTCTACCATTTTAGAGTGATAGTCTAGAGATCGTGGCTTTATTCTACCATTTTAGAGTGATAGTCTAGAGATCGTGGCTTTATTCTACCATTTTAGAGTGATAGTCTAGAGATCGTGGCTTTATTCTACCATTTTAGAGTGATAGTCTAGAGATCGTGGCTTTATTCTACCATTTTAGAGTGATAGTCTAGAGATCGTGGCTTTATTCTACCATTTTAGAGTGATAGTCTAGAGATCGTGGCTTTATTCTACCATTTTAGAGTGATAGTCTAGAGATCGTGGCTTTATTCTACCATTTTAGAGTGATAGTCTAGAGATCGTGGCTTTATTCTACCATTTTAGAGTGATAGTCTAGATCGTGGCTTTATTCTGTCATTTTAGAGTGATAGTCTAGAGATCGTGGCTTTATTCTACCATTTTAGAGTGATAGTCTAGAGATCGTGGCTTTATTCTACCATTTTAGAGTGATAGATAGAGATCGTGGCTTTATTCTACCATTTTAGAGTGATAGTCTAGAGATCGTGGCTTTATTCTACCATTTTAGAGTGATAGTCTAGAGATCGTGGCTTTATTCTACCATTTTAGAGTGATAGTCTAGAGATCGTGGCTTTATTCTACCATTTTAGAGTGATAGTCTAGATATCGTGGCTTTATTCTACCATTTTAGAGTGATAGTCTAGAGATCGTGGCTTTATTCTACCATTTTAGAGTGATAGTCTAGAGATCGTGGCTTTATTCTACCATTTTAGAGTGATAGTCTAGAGACCGTGGCTTTATTCTACCATTTTAGAGTGATAAATAGAGATCGTGGCTTTATTCTACCATTTTAGAGTGATAGTCTAGAGATCGTGGCTTTATTCTACCATTTTAGAGTGATAGTCTAGAGATCGTGGCTTTATTCTACCATTTTAGAGTGATAGATAGAGATCGTGGCTTTATTCTACCATTTTAGAGTGATAGTCTAGATATCGTGGCTTAATTCTACCATTTTAGAGTGATAGTCTAGATATCGTGGCTTTATTCTACCATTTTAGAGTGATAGTCTAGAGATCGTGGCTTTATTCTACCATTTTAGAGTGATAGTCTAGAGATCGTGGCTTTATTCTACCATTTTAGAGTGATAGATAGAGATCGTGGCTTTATTCTACCATTTTAGAGTGATAGATAGAGATCGTGGCTTTATTCTACCATTTTAGAGTGATAGTCTGGAGATCGTGGCTTTATTCTACCATTTTAGAGTGATAGTCTAGAGATCGTGGCTTTATTCTACCATTTTAGAGTGATAGTCTAGAGATCGTGGCTTTATTCTACCATTTTAGAGTGATAGTCTAGAGATCGTGGCTTTATTCTACCATTTTAGAGTGATAGTCTAGAGATCGTGGCTTTATTCTACCATTTTAGAGTGATAGTCTAGAGATCGTGGCTTTATTCTACCATTTTAGAGTGATAGATAGAGATCGTGGCTTTATTCTACCATTTTAGAGTGATAGATAGAGATCGTGGCTTTATTCTACCATTTTAGAGTGATAGATAGAGATCGTGGCTTTATTCTACCATTTTAGAGTGATAGATAGAGATCGTAGATAGAGATCGTGGCTTTATTCTAGCAATGTTCTGCTTGTATTTACTAGCTAGCGGATTTGATTTGGTAACCGTGGGCATGTCTAGCAGCCACTTTCGATTTTTAATCATTGCAAAGTTGTCCAATATAAAAACGCACATAGTCTTAAATGTTGGTCATGATCTGACAAGCAGTTCCGGAAATATTGAGTAAAAACGAGTGCGCTAGAATATTGTGGAAGAATATATATAAAAATCTTAACTATTTTGATAGGTGTTCCAGCCATAGCTTTAACCCTTAATAATCATCATCGTAATCATATTATGTTCTGGTCACCGGCTTTTTTTATCGTTCTCTCCTTTTCTCTCTTTCTCTAGCTTGTATCCATTCGGCCCCATTCAGCCAACTGTTTTAAAACGTGTATCCCCATCCAGGTGTCGATTTCTTCCTGGCGAGCGATAGCGAGCCAGCATTGTATGGAGAAATCCGGGAGAAATTTTTCTATCGAAAAATTTACAAATTTAGCTTGCTGTCAAAACAAAAATATGTATATGCTGGCTCGCTACTGCTCGCCAGGAAAATATTGACACCTGGATGGGGGTAAACGTCTTAAAACAGTAGGCTGAATGGGGCCGAATAGATACAAGCCAAAGAGAGAAGGAGAGGAAGAGAAAAAAAAAGCGAGGTGGGCTCCCTTAAATGATGTGCTTGCAGAGGAATTCACTAGTGCAGGATGAATTAAGGTAAGTAACAAAGGTGATGATAGGCTTGAATGGGACAGTGAGGAGAGAGATAACAGGACTAAAGACAGATTTACACAGACGTCTGTTGCCACTAAACTTTCTGCACATCTCTAATCTGGCAGCTTAACCCCTTCTTTACCGGCGACGTCTTTTTCCTGGCTACTATTAGACGATTTTTTTTGTTTTGTTTTTTCAGTTTAATAGGGGCCTTTAAGGGGAGGTATTTTGTTTGTTCCCTACGTTTTCATCAAGCTTAAAATTACACCCTCTAGACCCCCTTTCAAGATAAATTTGTACATTTTTCGGTAGAAAAATTTCCCGGCCGGAGGCCGGTTGCTCTTAAAATACAGGCTCGCTATCGCTCGTCAGGAAAAAATCGACACCTAAATGGCACGAAAGGTCTTAAAATTGACAGAAATGGGGCAAAATGTCTTAAAATGTCCAAACTACTAGGGCGAACGTCTTAAAATCTCAAAAGCAATGAGGCTAAACATGAGGGAGAAAGGGGTCCATAAAAAAATCCCTCAAGTGGAAATCTCCCCTTAACCCTTTGCCTACCACAGATCCGTCTTAAACTATACAAAATCGTCTAAAAATAGCTATAATAAAATTGAAAAGACGTCCCCGGTTAAGAATGGGTTAAGGGGGAAGGGTTTATATTTTGGTCGATGTTGTCGTATATTTTTTTTTTTTTTAGTTTCCTTCCTAGACCTTCATCAAACTTTAAAAAATACATCTAGTAGATACCCCTTCAAGATTAATTTGCACATTTTTCGATAGACAAATGTCATGGCCAAAGACCTGTTCATCCACAATTACAGGCTCGCTATCGCTCACCAGGAAAACAATTGACACCTAAATGTGGCGAAAGGTCTTAACAACGACAAAATAATGCGGCAAACGTCCTAAGATCTCAATACTAATGGGGCTAAGCATGAGGGAGAAAGGGGTCTAGAAAAGCGACTTACCTCCCCTTAAGAATTTTGGTGCAGTGGGTTCTATAGGTAAGAATATGCCCTGGCGGCTATATTTCCGCTAATTCCGCTCAATATACATCGCCATATCCGTAGCTCAGACCAAATTCTAACAAGTTCCAATGAAAAGATTGAGTCAAATACTCCCCAGAAAAGTCTTCATTCATTCATTCCTCCCTCTCCGACCTTGGGAATGTTCACCGAGAACTTCCTCCTTCTCTCCCAGCGAGCATCCACTCATCAGGCATATTAGTGCCGTCTCTGTCTCCATCTTTCGTATCCTTACGCTCGCGATAACTCGATGATATAGCTAGTCATTATAGCAACTAATGTGTTTGATAGACAGTTTGAGTGATGTTCTGTAACATGAAATGAACTGCATATTCGTACCTGGTATATAGCTGTCAAAAATTTATATAGAGTTAGCACTGTTTTGGGGGTATTTCAGCTTCTAAAACACTTCTTGCTTGGACACCCCCCTCTCTTACAACAACTGCACATTGATATTGCTATGGGTGGCAAGCTGAGTACCTCCTGGAAGCGTCTGGCAACAAGCGGGGCAGATTGGTGCAACCAACTTAGCCGGTACTACCAATACTAACATGTACACTCGCTCCAAGAAGTATCTGCACCCCTACTCTGATCATCTGGTGTGTACAGCTCGGTAGGGTCGGCACCTCTGCCTGCAACTATATCCATGTGTCAGGGAGGATCGTCTCTGACACATGGATATAGTTGCAGGCAGAGGTGCCAATCCTACCGAGCTATACACACCAGATGATCAGCGTAGGGGTGCAGATACTTCTTGGAGCGAGTGTACGTCACCCAGAGCATGGGCCTATTATACACAGTATATAGGACGTAAATATAAGTTAGCTGCACCTAAAGAGTTAAGAGATATATTTTGTATATAAATTATGTTTCCTAAATATATCTACCTCCAATCTTGTTGCCAAAAAACAATGGATAATAGTCTCAAAATGTTGCCAGAATAGTTGTCAATCAAAAGTTGCCAGAATAAGGCCTTGTATAAATCCACCTTAACAGAGATAATACAGTTGACAATTATTTATTCAGACAGATGATTCTGGCAAGGTAGTGATCCATTTTGGTGCCGTAATTTTCAAACAACAACGGGGTGATTATATTTAAAGCCAATTTCCGAACTAAGAATGAAAGCATCTAATAGTTGCCGGAATATAATGAAAATAATGTTACCAGTACAGTACAGGTTAAAGCCAAATCCCAAACTTCTATATATCCTGTACAAGTATTGCCGAATATTTAGTATGGGTATGGACATAGGTAAGTGTAGAGACAGGCTAATGACACCAGGGGCAGCAATATGAGTTATTATATATTCTAACATAATAACTCCACTAACAGCACAACAGCAGCAGCCAACAGTCCCAGCACCAGCACTATAAAGGCACCTTGTAAGTGGCCAAGGTTCAGCACTCCATCACCACGAACCTGTAACGAAGGGACAGTCACAGTCATTAAAGATTATGTTGCGTTTTAGCAGTATATTTTGGCTATTATTAAGCCTCCTTCCCTGTTAAAACAAGAGAGATTAGGTAAAACTGTTTCATAATGATTGATATGGGGAATTATTTTAGCTGACAATACACCGGCATATATAAATAACCTATGTATCCTATGAGAAGGCAATATATTTGTAGAACAGATATTGAATGAATACTTAAAGGTATAATATGATGCACGTATTTACAAATACGAATGATACATAATTATACAATGAAAATATCCTGTTCATCCCCTCTGACAGGTGAATCGGTAGAAGTGCTCCAATGAGGGAACTTACACGGAGCACATATCCACAATTTTATGGCGGATTCGTTTTATTGAAACTAGACAAGGACCTCAGCAGACACTCTAAAAATCTTGCAAGGGCCCATTAACCTGGCAGCTACGAGATCTTGATTTGAATATCCCGCTGTCGTGAGGAAAAATGAGCGAAAAGCCGATGCCCCCAAAACGTAATGTAATGTACATCAGCGTGTTGGTATCTCACTGCAAATGTTTTTTGCAAAATAATTATGTGGGTGTGTTGTGATCATGATCGGAAGTTTTACAGTTGCCAAGAAAAGGAACCAATGCAACTTTGTCATCTGGCTTGTGCGCGGAAAGAGGAAGCGGAACAATTATGTACTATCCCTTACATTTCCCTTATCAAGCAATATTATTACACCACAAGTCATATGTGAAGAATTAGGACACACAAATATAGTGTATAAAAAGAATATAGCATGTAAAGCCATTATTAAGGTAAGGTTTAAGTGAGTGAGTGGTGGGAGGGAGGGGGAATTTTTCCTCCCTTCCTCCCCTAGCTTATTGATCATTTGCAATCTGTCACGCTTGCTCCAGGGCCTCTCTACACACTCACTTGTATTTGTATATAGTATTTTGGGGTTGAAAATGGTCCCAGAACCCTCTCACCGTCTCCACAATCATAAAGGTGTGTGAGACTAAAACTGGTATCACACGAGTGCTTTTTACCTCAACATTTATCCTCAACACTGATCTGGCAGCTTATGAGGTCAACAATTAGTGTCTTTTCGGTTACTTAAATGTATCTATCATCAGTCAAGTTTCCGATACCAGGGCAAAATATTCCAGAAATGTTGCCAGAGAAATGTTGATCATCGAATGTTGACTATAAAATCTCTCGTGTGATACCGGCTTAAGCATGTGAGTGTGTGTGTGAGGCGTAAGTGCTGATGTCTGGTATCGAAAATTGCTAAGTAAGCCTATGCCTGATCCAATTTTTAGCCGCCTAAGCCTGTTGGCGAGGTTTTTATACATTTTGGAAAAACCTGCTTCCTGAAGGCAGGTCGCAGCTCCGTTGCAGAACCTTCCCGAAGGCATGTCGGAGCTCCTGGGTTAATGTATATAATAATTCTTAATATTTTTACCTGTTGATCTTAGATAATGCCAGTGAGCAAATGTAACTTTTTTTGTATATGCCAAGCGCATAACACATGACTCAAACAAAAATCTTTCTGAGTGAGGTCGCCCATTTCTTGGTCACCACTTTCACCTGACTTTACTTCCTAAGATATTTAATTGTGGGGCCCAGTCAAAACACTCTTCTACTCAAAAATATCACATTCATGATTACAAACACAATTTAAGGGGGGTCACCGGCTTTTTTTTTATCTTTCTCTCCTTTTCTCTCTTTCCCTGGCTTGTATCCATTCGGCCCCATTCAGCCAACTGTTTTAAGACGTTTATCCCCATCCAGGTGTCGATTTCTTCCTGGCGAGCGATAGCGAGCCAGCATTGTATGGAGAAATCCGGCTTCGCCGGAGACATTTTTCTATCGAAAATGTACAAATTTAGCTTGCTGTCAAAACAAAAAAATATATATATGCTTGCTCGCTACCGCTCGCCAGGAAAATATTGACATCTGGATGGGGGTAAACATCTTAAAACAGTAGGCTGAATGGGGCCGAATGGATACAAGCCAAAGAGAGAGGGAGAGAAAAAGAGAAAAAGAAAAAAAGCGAGGTGGGCTCCCTTAACCAATACCAACACTCCTCTAACCTAACCTCTTCTAACTAAAAATCGCGTCTCTTCCATCATATTCTAACCTAACCCTACCTAATTGACCACTTGCGAGATTCAGGCTATAATGAAGTTGGAGCCGTAAACATCGGTAATGAACAGAAATACAATAATAAAGTAGATTTCTAATGGCTAAAACGTATGTTGAATTTAGTTGTATGTATTTATATATGTACTACAACCACATTTAGTTGTATGTACTCACTTATGTCCCACACCCACATTTAGTTGTATGCAATTATATTGTACTACAACCACATTTAGTTGTATGTATTTATATATGTACTACAACCACATTTAGTTGTATGTATTTATATATGTACTACAACCACATTTAGTTGTATGTATTTATATATGTACTACAACCTCATTTAGTTGTATGTATTTATATATGTACTACAACCTCATTTATTTGTATGTATTTTGTTATGTACTACAACCACATTTAGTTGTATGTATTTATATATGTACTACAACCACATTTAGTTGTATGTATTTATATATGTACTACAACCACATTTAGTTGTATGTATTTATATGTACTACAACCACATTTAGTATGTATTTATATATGTACTACAACCACATTTTAGTTGGTAATTCTGCTAAATATCAATGTAAACAACTCCAACTTCCTTATAGCCTGAAACTCGCAAGTCGTCAATTTAGCCTAGCCTAACCTACGCTATCCTGTCCAGTGCTATGTTAGCCTGCTTCATCCATTCCTAACCTAGTAACAGAACCTGTTTTTCTCTAACTTACATTACTTAACAGTAACTTACAAACAGTTTAGAATATACTAAAAGTATATCATCCGACGGGTAAACATTTCATAATATTCTCCAATAATCGAATTTATAGTGATTTAGGCCTACATGCTCATAAACATAGATTACCACCTTCAATATAACATCTCCATACGAGAGATATCTTGTAGATGATAAGCAAGAACATTAAAGCCACTGTCACACGAGCGCTTTTTCCGTCAATTTTCCATGAGCAAGTTTTTTCTGGTGATATTTAGGGATATTTTTGCATTGGAATCGTAAACTAGATCGACGTTAGATTATGTTAGGGGGTTTAATTCTTATGGAACTTGTATTTTGAAGCTGCCAGACAACAATTGCCCGTAAAAATTGACGGAAAAATCGCTCGTGTGACACCGCCTTAAGTCAGTGTCACACGAGCTCTTTTTCCGTCAATTTGTGCGGGCAATTGTAGTCTGGCATCTTCAAAATACAATTCTAATCAGAAATCAGCCACCTAGCTTAAGGGGAGATATGGCGCTTTTCTAGACCACCTTCTCCCTCATCTTTATCCCCATTATTTTGGCAATTTTATGAACTTTCGCCCCATTTCTGTCAATTTTAAGACCTTTCCTGCCATTTAGGTGTTGATTTTTTCCTGGCAAGCGATAGCGAGCCTGTAATTTAGTAGGAACCAGCCTTCGGACGGGACATTTTTCTACCGAAAAATGTACAAATTTGTCTTCACCTGACCTGACCTATGTATGTATGTATGTATATACTCAGGCCCAATCCCCACTTTTCCTTTTTTTTTTTTTTTGGGGGGGGGGGGACTCAAGACAGAGCCCAATCGTTCACCTGACCTGACCTATACAGGGGCTAATCTCCTAAAGACCCACCTGGCTGTCCTTGGCCATGAGGCTGCCCTTGTGTCCCTGGATGATCTTTTCAAACACCCCAGTCTCCACCAGTGTTGTCAAGTGGTGAGATATTACTGAGGTGTAGGGGGAGTGGCGAGGCAGGATCCAGCATAGATAACCTTTGTATAGCTGCAAATGAAACACAAGTTCAGTGTAGGATCATAGCATCATCCGCAAAATCAAGATCAGCGATTCTGTAAATGACAACAGGCACTCCAAAGTGATCTTCTAAAGACTGTCTTGCTAATTCGTGAAAACAATGACATGTGAAGATACTAAAAGAAATCCGTTTTATTCCTTAATGAACAGAGACGATGAACCTGAGACTATACTTGATGCAAACTAAATTGGCAGAGAAGCTCCTCCCCCTTTCCTATTCTCACAAAGAGTCCATGCAACCCAAACGAATAATTGGCTAATCCGGATGACGTGTATTGGTATAGATATCTGCTTTGTTTCTTATATGTCTTATATGATGTGCAATTACAAGCAATATTCATGATAACTGTTGATCAGGAATGGTATCCGAAATTGGAGACGTGAGAAATTATACATTATATATATTATTAACATGCATAATATAAATTATACATTATATATATTATTAACATGCATAATATAAATTATACATTATATATATTATTAACATGCATAATATAAATTATACATTATATATTATTAACATGCATAATATAAATTATACATTATATATATTATTAACATGCATAATATAAATTATACATTATATATATTATTAACATGCATAATATAAATTAACAGGAATGGATTATAAACAAAAAATGAAAATATCGTCTGTGAATCCTTCTCTCTCTGGGGTGCATTCATTCGGCCCCATTCAGCCTACTGTTTTAAGACGTTTATCCCCATCCAGGTGGCGATTTTTTCCTGGCATCGGTAGCGAGCCAGCATATTTGTTATAATGTTTTTGTCAGCAGGCTAGATTTGTACATTTTTCGATAGAAAAATGTCTTCTGCGAAGCCGGATTTCTCCATACAATGCTGGCTCGCTATCGTTCGCCTGGAAAAAATCGACACCTGGATGGGGATAAACGTTTTAAAAACAGTAGGCTGAATGGGGCCGAATGGATATAAGCAAGAGAAAGAGAGAACAAAATAGGTCACCCCCATTAGCCAATAGGAGCTTTGAAGTCGCTGCACGCTAACTTGACATAATGAACATGTGAGAACAAACATAAACCCTATTGATGTGGATAACCTGACACAGATAGAAGCAGAAAAACAAAGAAAGGCAGACATAAACAGAAACCTTGTCTTCCATAATATAGGTAGAGTGGGTGATCTTCGCCTTGTGCTGGGTATATATAAGGTAGTCGACTGAAACAATCAGTGCGTGAGTGCCATCGTGAACCTTGCCGATAAGGAACTTGTAAGGCTCAATATACTTAAGGTCAGTGTCCAAGAATAGCTTCTTCCCGAGGGTTGCCAAGGTGGGGTTCTTCGAGGATCTTAGGGCCTCGGGCACGAAGCTTCCGTAGTCTGTCATGCTAGGTCTGTAAAGAAGTTCAACGTTTCACTTGCTAGTAAAAGTGCACTATACTGGCCATGAATGACCTCTTACGAGTTTCAGGCTATAAGAAAATCGAAACTATAGAAAATAATAATATTTAGCCGAAATATATGTTAAATAGATTTGTGATACACACCTAAGTCTATTAAATGTTTTATCAATAAATTTCCCATCCATCAAGAAACCATAATTGATTGTATTATGTGTTAATTAGCTGTGTCAGATATATTGCCAGCAAGGACCCTCGAAGGATTATTAAAAGCATTCAGAACGATGAAGGAAATGCCATCATTGTGAAATATGCTGTAATTACAAGCTAATATTATTTATTAGAATATAATATATGTTCTCACGTGTGTCTAAAATTAGTGGAACTCTACTTTCAGTGCGACTAAATATTCGGTTAATTAACCCAGCTGCTGTGATGTTACTACCAGAATGTTATATTGGGTGACTGCGACCTTCCTACCAGAATATTACATTTAAAAAAACAAAATACAAGATAAATGCACCAGTCCCAAGGAAATGGATGCAATATATGATTAGGTGGCATGTCTCCATACCACCGCATCCTCTTCTCCCCTTCTATGTGTCTCACCATCTCCTCCTCTCTCCTCCTCCCCTTTCTCCTTCAACTTCCTCCCTCCTCCATTTTTCTAATTCTTCACTCCCTCACTCCCTTGACTCCCTCCCCCACCCTCAAATACCTCCTCCCTTCAATTCCCCTCCTCTATCCCACCACTACCCTCCTCCCTCATCCACCCATCCACACACAGCAAGGAGCAAGTCAGTTTGGCTAGAGCCAGGGAGGAGAGTGGAGGTATACCGCTTGGCCGCGCTCCCCTCCATCACGCTTCCGTCACAATAAATCGGTTTTACACTTGATATTTGTTCTATACACCTATTTTCAGGTTTTTCAATCTTCACATGTTCCTTAGGCCTATGCAAGAAAACTAAGTGCAAATGGCGCAATAGTATTGCTGTAGATGGTAGTATTGCTGTATATGACAAACTCTTTCCAAATCGAATCTAAATCTTTTGCACTGATAGCACTGTAATAAACAGGCATCTTGCATTTGCCGGGTCAAGACCATAATATATTTGATCACACTTTTTAAAACAAATTTACATAACATCTTGTTTAATGACAGCTTAGGTATTGTAAATCTAGACACCTGTGCTATCTGGTCTGTATAACAAGTTGGTATGGTGAAGACATAATGCTTACCTTTTGCAAAAAAGGAAACTTACATATAATCTGACAGAGCTAGCTGTTGCACTGTCTGTATCCTGGTAGCATACGCGGGCACGGTGAGAACAGCCACCAGGTTCCCGGTGTACGTAGCTGCCAACACAAACATGGCCAACCACCACACCACCAGCCACAGTCTACCCCACCACACCACCACCTCACAGGGATCCATTGGTTGTATCATCATACCACCGCCAATCTAGGAAGAGAGTGATTATTAAGCATTCATTGTGGCCGATGCATCGATACGTCCTATATGAAAAAGACCCATACTGCGGACGACGTACCTGTACGTGTTGGTGTTACCGGCGGAGTTGGTTGGACCAACCCGCCCCACTTGGTGCGAGACGCCTTTGTTAAAATTATTACTCCAAAACAGCAACCAAATACATATTATTATTATGAGGCGGTTGATATGATAGTGTCACTACAATTATGCTTTTATGTTTGGAATGTGTTTCCAACACGTTGATATACGTGTTGATGTATTTTGTAAGAGTCGTATTTTTGGCGGTATTTAAGCACCAGGGGTGGATCTAATCAAACTTATTTTCTCATTTCTTGGATTAATTGTAGGGAGGCAAGTCTAGTGTTTTCCAGTTTGGCAAAGAGTTGGTCTTCTATCTCAGCTGGTTCTGTGGTGTGAGGTCATGTGTGTTTGTGAGATATACTTGATACTAATGACTACTCTAGCTCTTCCCAAGCTTTCTGGCATCTAGCCAAAAACCTCTCCAACAACTTTTCTTCCTCGTCTTTCCCTCCCCACTTCCACTCTGATGGCACAACCATCACTTCTTCCTCTGACAAAGCTGAACTCTTCTCTCAAACTTTTGCTAGAAACTCCACCTTGGATGATTCCGGCACTATTCCTCCCTCTCCACCCCCCTCTCCCCTACTTATGCCTAATATCCTAATCTCTTCTAAAGATGTATTTTCTACCCTCTCTGGGCTTAATACTAAGAAGGTGTACGGTCCGGACGGTGTTCCTCCTGTTGTACTAAAAAACTGTGCTTCCATGCTGACTCCCTGCCTAGGCAAACTCTTTCGTCTCTGTCTCTCCTCTAACGTCTTCCCTTCATGCTGGAAGTTTGCTCTCATTCAACCTGTCCCAAAGAAGGGTGACCACTCTCAACCCTCCAACTATCGTCCAATTGCTCTCATCTCTTGTATCTCTAAAGTTTTTGAAACTATTCTTGCTTCCAAATTTCTTAAGCATTTCTCTTCCCATAATCTATTCTCAGATCGTCAGTATGGCTTCCTCAAGGGTCGCTCTGCTGGTAATCTTCTTTCATATCTTACTAGCTCTTGGTCATCCAACATTCGGTACTTCGGTGAGACCTTTTCTATTGCACTAGACATATCGAAGGCCTTCGATAGAGTCTGGCACAAATCTTTAATTTCTAAACTACCCTCCTTCGGTTTCTATCCCTCCATCTGTGCCTTTTTCTCTAATTTCCTATCTGGCCGTTCCATAGCTGCGGTTGTGGATGGCCATCGCTCACTTCCTCATCCTATCAACTCCGGTGTTCCTCAGGGCTCTGTCCCATTCTTTTTCTAATTTTCATAAATGATCTTCTCAACTGTACCTCCAGTCCCATCCATTCATACGCCAGAGGACTCTACCTTACACTACTCATTTTCCTGAACGCCCCAGCCAGCAATCCCTCAAAGACAAACGTAATGAAGCCATAGAACACTTAACTACTGATCTAACTACTATTTCCAATTGGGGCAGAGAAAACCTTGTTGCCTTTAATGCTTCCAAAACCCAATTTCTCCATCTATCTACCCGTCTGGAACTCCCAGCGGACTACCCCTTATTCTTCAACCATACAAAAATCAATCCTTCATCTTCTCTCAATATTCTTGGTGTCTCTTTTTCTTCTGCTCTCACTTGGAAGGACCATATTGCCAGTCTTGCTAAGGCAGCCTCAAGTGCCTCAAGGAGTTCTTTACCCCTGCACAGCTTCTTGCTCTGTACAGGGGCACGGTGCGTCCTTCTATTGAGTATCGTTCACATGTGTAGGGAGGATCCTCTCACACCGCACTCCTAGACAAAGTGAAAAGGAAGGCCTTTCGTATCATTAACTCCCGTCCACTCACCAACTCTCTGCAATCTCTCTCTCTCTGCAGCAATGTTGCATCTCTCTCGCTACTATAATAATCAGTGTTCCTCTGAGCTCTCCCAGTGTATACCACCTCCTCTACATAGGGCATGTCGTACCTGTCTTGCAACACAATCCCACCCCGACTATGTGCAACTCTCTAACCCAAGAGTGAAACGTTACTCAGACTTTCTTCTATTCAACAGCTGAGCTCTGGAACTATCTCCCAGAATCAGTCTTTCCCTCTTCCTATGACTTAAATTGCTTCAAACTCTGTGTGTCCAGGCATTTTGGCTCGAACGTCCCTTGATTTTGGCCCTGTCACTTTTTCAACTCTGAGGGAGGCACTCGCTGCAGGCAGTTATGCCTTTTGTCTCCCTCATTCACATAGAAAAAAACAAAAAACAAAAACAAGTATATATATACAGTATACATATACTGTACATATATATGTGTTATGCTCTTATCAGGACTCGAACCATCGACAACCAGGACGAGTGTCCATGTTTTAACCCACTACACCATGGTATGATAAAGGATACTTAACCTTTTCGTACGACTTGTGTTGAATTGAAATACATTCTCCAAGTAGGATTTCCCTTCTCCATAATTATATTTAAATAGGAAAAGGTTAAGTATCCTTTATCACGCCATGGTGTAGTAGATTAAAGCATGGACACTCGTCCTAACTGTTGGGGGTTCGAGTCCGGCTGGCAGTATAAAACAATCACTCACATGTATTTGTGAGATATATTTGGTACATATATATATTTCTGGAAAATTAGAACAAACAACTTAAAAAAGACAATGTTTATCTTTACAATTGCTGGTATCACAAACCTAGAAATCACTTATCATTGTATCGAATTACACGTGTGATTAGAAGACAAACCAGGTTCGCTTTCTCAACTCTCTCTCATTCTATTTATGAATTTGACAACTATCTATAATTAACTAATTGTCTGTCTCTATATCACACATATACAAACACACACACAGTATATATATATATATATATATATATATATATATATATAGTCATCGTCAACACTGGTGTGACAGTTAATAAAATACACTTTATAATTAGTTTTGTCAACTAATTTAATCAATCATCAGTCTACTTTTCAATACCCGTGCAAAATATCCCAGTAATGTTGCCGGCCGAATACTGACCATTGGAGCAAAGTTTTCGCGTGGTCCACATTTAAATGTGTGTATTGGTTTACTGGGTTCCACCATTAAGGGGGGGAAGGTTTTTGTTTTGTTTTGTTTTTCTGGCCCCCCCCCCCCCTTCTTCCTTATGTGTAGCCCCATGAATTGTTGTATTCTTAGACGTCCGGCCCATTAGTTTGGCGATTTTAAGACCTTTCACCTCATTTCTTTGTCAATATTAAGACCTTTCGTGCCATTCAGGTGTCAATGTTTACCTGGCGAGCGATAGCGAGCCTGTAATTTAGAAGGAGTCGGCCTTCAGGCGGGACATTTTTCTACTGAAAAATGTACAAATATATATCCAAAAGGGGGATCTTGGGGATGTTTATTCAAGCTTAATGGTGGTCTAGGGAGGAAACTAAAAAATAATAAACAAGTTAATATATCGACCCATAAATAAACCCTCCCCCCCTCCCCTCCCTTAATAATCGTCCATTAACTATACACCAACTAATAGTTAATACTTACATTAAATATAAATATGAAACAAAACACACACACACACACACACACACACAATAGCCTGAAAAATCAACCATTTACTCGTGAGGAATCGAACCCAAGCTTTTCCAACTAGAGCCTAGGCACCACTAGGTTCTCATCTAAAATACCTGGAGTCGCATCCCTACAATAGTCTCTTTTATTCCAGCTGATGGTAAATTACTATCTCGCCATTCTGATTACTCGGCTATTGCCAAGATTTTATATAGAAATTTGTTGCTAATTATGAAAGCTTTACAATAATATGATACAGAGACATAGCAGTATCAAATGATACAGAGACATAGCAGTATCAAATGTTTCCATTAAAGAATAAATAAATCAGGTGTTAAGGAATTCAGTTTACCATCAGCTGATAAATAAACCAACTTGAGTAGCTTGCGGATTGTTCATATTTATTGGTTCACCTTGAGAGCCATGGCCAGTGGGTCGTTGGTGTGGTGGAGACGGTGAAGCAGTAGTGCCAGAGTTGAGGCGACAGTCACCGTAGTGATGACCACCAGGCCCCAGGTCAACGTAGAGAAAGGGTAAAGGACATTCCTCCATTGTGGCAGTGGTGGAGGTACTTCTAGCATGATGGCAAAACTGCTCTCCCAGTGGGGGTACGTCCAGTCAAAATCGGTGTGTATGTCTGGATTGAGGCTCTGCTCGTTTATCATTATATCTTTGCCTTTATACATTAATTCTCCAAACATTCCTGTCCATGTCCCATGTTCTTTTGAGCCCCACACAATTTCTTCAAGTAAAATTATTGACAAGTTAAAGTTCAGCTTATTTCCAATAACTCTTAGAGCATCTGAATTTGCCCCAATGCAGCGACCATATTCGTCAAAATAGTTGTAAGGTTCATCGTAACAAAGGACAGTTGCCTCCAAACTCTGACCTCCGAAATCACTAAAGCGAGACGGAAAACATGATTGGAAACTATCAAACGTATCAGTATCCCATTCTCCTAGCGATGTTTTGATGTATGAATTCCCCGAGTGGGTGCTGTAAGTTGGCAAGCTGGTGTAGGCAGTGAGGCGAGGTGAGCCGCCCCGAACTGACAACTGCAGCAGCAAGATGAACTGTGACCGCTGGACGACGGGCTGACTGAGGACGGACGTGGTGTTGAGCTGGGGGTTGAGGCACATCAGAACAAGATAGCTGGGGTTCCAATCTTTATTCTCTGCCAGGAGAAGGAGGAATTCGGTAGGGTCGTCGTGTAAGAGGAGGAGAGAAATGAGAGCAGAACCTCTAGTCTGATCCGAAGGATGGGTGTTCTGGAGGATTGATATTTGCGAAGAAAGGAGCATTCTTGAGTGAGAGGTCTCAGTTTCTTTCATGACACTGCCTATATCAAGAAAACGTTGACTGTGATCATCAGTGATTACCAGAAAGTCGTGGTGACGGAGAGGTCCAGAAACCAGAGAGATGAGAGCCTTCTGAGCGATTAGATGACCTGATTGAGGAGAGGGACACGTTAGACGGTGATCTAACTAATCTATATCTCAGTAGCACAATATCATAACCAAATATGACATAATAAGTTTGTGGTGTGGACAACGATATAAAACCTGACCTGCCATCATGGAGGATTGGTCTAGAAAGTCAACAGCCACTGCAGGAGCTGGAGACAGGAGGAGGAGAAGGAGGAGTTGTCTGGTGGACGGCTCCATAACGAGTGATCTACCAACACCTTGGCTGTCAACACTCAGCCCCTCACCACCACCAGATACACCACTCATGCTCGACCTTTACTGTAATATCTGCGCAACTCATAATATACCATTCAATAACAATTCTAGTGTTTCATATAAACTTCAATTACAGCCAAAGCAATCAACATCAAATCAGATAATAATCAGTTTGTCTTCAAATATAACCATAACAATCAGCATATAGAGCACTTTGGTAATAGTAAAGCAAATCGTCAATTTGCGACCTGATGGATGTTATCATAACGATGATAAAAAACTAATGATTTGGATACATAGATACTAGAGAGAGATCTTGAAATGTGTATCCTATTATCAACTATGGTATCTTTGTTTCATATTACAGTATTTTCAACTGTTATGCGTAAATATATGAAGGTATATTAATTAACTTCCTACTGCTGTCAAATTATGGTGTATTTGTAATACTTAGATAACTAATTATACAGTGCAACGTAATATTCTTATTTTTTTTATAAATGAGTGCCTATTACATAAAACAATGATATACTAATGATGAATATGGCAATACCCATTATATAATGAAGGATAGCAGAAACGATATTGATCCTGATATTACTTTTCCTGCTGGTATATATATATATATATTTTTTTTTTTTTTTTTTTTTTCTATATTCCCTCCAGACTCAGACCCTATATATATATATATATATATATATATATATATATATATATATATATATATATATATATATATATATATATATATATATATTTATATATATATATATATACTGTATATAGTGAAAGCTAATTTATAGATTTTTTGTTAATATTAAATTCGAACTAGATATGACAAGTCTTGATTGGCTTCAAAACCATCTCATTCGACGTCTTGAGGGTTATTATGATATTGTATTGTACTGTTATTGATGGTTTTTCATTGCTTCTTCTATTTTCGAACAATCTATTTTTAGTTTGTTCACTAGAAATTAAAAGAGAGTAGAAAGAGAGAGAGAAAAAACGGCCTTCCGATTTAATTCAAGCTAAATTTGTACATTTTCTTCTAAATTTGCAGTTGAAGATCTACACCTGAATGGGGTGTATAAATCGGACCAGATAGGGTTACTCCCTTCTGTACCGGTGACGTCCTTTCAACTTTATTTTGGCTACTATTAGACGATTTTATTCAGTTTTAAAAGGGCCTCCAGGAGTTAACAGGCTTCGAACTATCTCACTTAACCCTTTTTACTACCACAGATCCTTCTTAAGCAGCACAAAGACGTCGAAATTGAGGTGGGAAAAAAGACGTCGCCGGTACAAGTGGGGTAACCTTTTTTTGGCGTGCAGTACTTGTTTAGATTTGTTACGTGACATTTGTTAAATAATTCATAATAACTCGTGAACCTCTCATGTGGTTCAGTATGCAAGTATATCCACCGACACAGTTGTATGGATGTTATTTGCTAAACAATTGAACATTTATACGATTTATTATTATATTTATTTCGCATTACTTACAGAAAGTTAACACTATCTGTACCGGCGTGGTCTTTTTCATTTGTCTAGCTATACAGTATTTAGACGATTTTTGTGCAGTTTTAAAAGGATCTGTGGCAGTAATAAAGGTTATGTGAGATATAGTTCGAAGCCTGCTATTCCTGGAGGCCCTTTTTTAAACTGAATACAATCGTCTAATAGTAGCCAGAATACAGCTAAAATGACGCCGCATCGGTACTGAATGGGTTAATCTTAACCCATTCAGTACCAGTAACATCCTTTTCATTATATTCTGGCAACTATTAGATGATTTTATCCAGCTTAGGAAGGACGTCTACTAATAAAATGGCTACAGACTATCTCATTTAATCCTTTTAGCTACCATATATCCTTCCCAAGCTTCATAAAATCACCTAATTGTAGCTGACATCCAATACAAAATACGTCGCCGGTACAGAAGGGGTTAATAGTTGGTTACCGAGAACCATTACTGGGGTCCACGGAATCCATGAGCGATCCATTGTGCGATCAACTTTACTGATATATATTGTGGAAGTTTTTATATTAATTATATTAACCTTATCTGGTACAGGGTGGGTCATTTAGGAATAGCTCTATTTCACTCCATTGGTTTGGAGATTTTAAAACGTTTCATCCGCATTATTTTGGCGATATAAGACACTTCACTCAATTTAGGTGTCGATAATTTTTCTGGGCGAATCTACTATATAGGAGAATCCGGTCTTTGGCCGGGACATTGTTCTATCGAAAAATGTACATATGTATCTTGAAGGGGGTCTGGGTGGCGGTTTTTAGTTTGAATGGGGTCTGGGGTGGTGATTTTCTTAGAATAAGGGAAAACTATAGTCTATTCGCTGTAAGTAGGCGAGTCATCATGACCTCTATCCTATGTAACTCAAAAAGGTCTAGAGCAAATTGGTTGTAATTGTCGACATATATTCCTTGACCGACTCTTCCCAAATGGTAGAAATATTAGCTCGATTTCAGTAGTAGTTTTTGAGTTACAAGGGTTAGAAGTCATGGTTTCTCTCCTATGTCCAGCGAATAGGCTATATCATACATTGGCAACAGCAATCAAAACCCTTAAAATAATATAACAACATATCCTAATAACCCCCGAGACGTTGGTCCAGCTAGTGATAACCTTGTCAGTGTATGCGACAAAATCCTGCCGTATACGTTTACAGATACTTTTACATACACTTTTAGAGATACTTTTACATACACTTTTACAGATACTTTTACATACACTTTTACATACACTTTTACATACACTTTTACAGATACTTTTACATACACTTTTACATACACTTTTACATACACTTTTACATACACTTTTACATACACTTTTCACCGGCACCGTAGTGCGTCATGGATTATAAGTGCAGTGTCAAGGTAACTATACTCTACTCATTTACAAGTATGCCAAAAATCCTTACACCTAACCTCTGTAACGCAAAAAGGGCTAGAGCAAATGGTCTGTAACTTTCCACGCCTGTTCCTCGGCTGCCTCTTCCTAAAAGGTAGATTACTCTGTTATTTATTTTGTATTATATATACTGTATATATACAGTATATACAGTATATACTGTATAACCCTAAGCAATTATAGGGCTTCGAAATTTCTCAATGGACCCTCATAACTACCACACACCCTTCCTAAACTGCATAAAATCGTCTAAATATAGCTAGCCCAGATTATAACAGACATCCCTGGCACAGCAAGGGCTAAACTATACTCGGTTTCATTTCAGCAGGCGGTAAATTGAATCCCTTAGTCGTTTATTGCTCGCTACCTAATAGAATAGTACGAAATGACTATATTACATGTGTAGTATATTAAGGGGAGATGGGGGGGGGGGGTTTCTGGCTCCCCTTCTTCCTCATGCTTAGCCCCATTATTTTTGTTTTAGATTTTATGACGGTCGATCCATTAGTTTGGTGATTTTAGAACTTTCACCCCATTTATTTGTCAATATTAAGACCTTTCGTGCCATTTAGGTGCTGATTTTTTCCTGGCGAGCGATAGCGAGCCTGTAACTTAGGAGCCGGCTTGTGTCTAACCTCATTAGTTTTGAGATTTTAAGAGGTTCGCATTATTAATTTGGCGATTTTAAGCATTTTTCCCCAGTTATTTGCCATTATTTAGACCTTTCGTGCCACCAGCGTTAGGCTTGGGTATGTTTCTACCGAAAATACAAACATTATGTCAAAGGGGGGTCGTGGGAGCATTGTTTAAGGGGAGATGGGCCGTTGTTTGGGTCACTTTCTCCCTCGTGTTTAGCCCCATTAATTTTTAGATTTTAAGATGTTCGGCACATTAGTTTGGCGATTTTAACACCTCTCGTCCCATTTAGTTGTCAATAAATGACACCAAATGTGAACTTGTCCTCCTCGACCACACACGTGAACAAGGAGAAGAGACTCAGGCCCTGTTTCGAGACATATTGCCAGATGTAAAGATCCTTCAGGAGCACCAGCAAACCCTATTAGGTTCCCCACTAACTCTGGCAGCAATCCCACCAGCACTTCAAGTTAAAAAGGAGGAGCTTCAACGTCTCGTGAGTCGCCTGATACACATCGATGCCCACTCAGCTCTGGCCCTTAGACCAGTCAAAGTAGGGCTGGACTTAGAACAAATTGTAATAGAAGGTTTTTTGGCTTTAACTTGTTTATTAGGTCCCTCTGATGAACATATAAAAAGTCTCCAACTTTTGGACACCGGGAAAGTGGTTAATTTGCATAAATTCAAGATGGCCGCCGTCCAAAGCTTCAATTTACAGATAACTTTTTTCTGGTTGCTCCTAGACCCTATAAATGTATTACAAACAACGTTTTTTGGCTTTAACTTGTTTATTAGGTCCCTCTGATGAACATAAAAAGTCTCCAACTTTTGGACACCTGGAAAGTGGTTAATTTACAGCCAAAAAACCTTACAGCCAAAAAACCTTCTATTGCAATTTGTTCTAGGTCAAGCCCTACCTTTACTGCACATTATTGTCTATTACATTTTGCCTAGGCCTATACTAATCCCATCATCTTGTTTCTTGTTTCATGCAAGGACTTCCAGGAGGCTGCAGATCTTTTGGATAATCTGTTGCGTGAAGACGTTTCACCGGATGAAGTCTGCAGTAAAGACGTTTTCAACAGAATTTCTGAAAAACTTAAAGCTGAGAAGAGCTCCTTAGCAGAGCATAAGATGGGAAAGCTATGGATTCAATACATGGACATGATTGACCTGCTGCGTCGCTTCCTGAGGGCACTGAGAATGGGCGATTTCCTACTGTACCTCGGAACACTCCAGGAGATGTTGCCGTACTTTGCAGCGTGTGGTCATAACAATTATGCCAAGTCAGCCCATGTGTACATTCAAGACATGATTGAACTTGAGCAGCTCAACCCAGACATGTTCTGTCAATTGAACTCCGGTCTATTTGTGATCCGCCGAAGTGATCGGCTGTGGGCAGGACTGCCAAGCGACTTGGTTATAGAGCAGGTTTTGATGCGCTCTTTGAAAACGAATGGTGGATTGACACGTGGTAGGGGCATGGAGGAAACGCAACGCCTGCGCTGGTTACTTGCTATGCCAGCCTGCGCTGAGGTGAGTGAAGTTATGCAAGAACTGACAGGGAAGCATTTCCACACCTCTGAGCAGCACAAAGAAATGACTGAAGCAAGGCGTGAACGAGATAGGAAGGACACAGAGAAGGTTCTCGCATTCTTCAAGGATTATGATCCATTTCAAGAATCAAATGAACTCAGGAATATTGCCAACGGTGTGACAGGACCAGCCTCGGCCAATCCTCATTTACTGTATGAGGTTGGTATGAACATTGTGCAGAAGATGGAAGGTAGCAATGCTTTTGACTTTTCATTTAGGAAGAAAGATCAAGTTGAGTCGTTGGGTGCAAAGGTTACAATCAGTGCTGAAAAAGTACCAATCGACCCACAGCTCCTTTTCCAGAGGCTCCTCATCTTTGCTAATAACAGGGACTTAGGTGTTGAAGAGGTCTTTGCGTATGAGTTGTCTAGCTACCCTACTGCTCTGTTCGATAAGTGGGGGAGGCTCAGGGAAGCCAATAAACCACAGCTAGGAGATGAGATAGCTGCTGTTGTTCCCAAGTCGTCATTGGAATCATTTGAGGAAGAAAGGACTGTGACCCATGTTTCTGGATGGTGGTTCCTTATTGCAAAGGATTCCATGGAAGAAGGGTGACACATTTGAGGACATTGCAAGCATGTACATGAAGCATGTTTCCAAAAACTTTCTCAACCCGGTGCTTGTATTCGACGGTTATAAATCAGGACCTACTACCAAGGACATGACACACAATCGACGATCAAAAGGAGTCTTTGGTCAAAAGGTGATGTTCACTCCAACCATGCCCCTTCGGTCAAAAAAGGAAAACTTCTTGTCAAACTCGGACAATAAGCAAAACTTCATTGACTTATTGTGTGAAACATTCAAGGCAAATGGAATTGACTGTGTCAATGCGCCAGCAGATGCAGATGTCATGATTGCGAAGAAGGGAATTGAGCATGCAAGGGAAACCGTGACATATGTGATAGGTGAGGACACAGACTTGTTGGTGCTGTTGTGTCATTATGCGGAACGAGGGATGAATGATTTGTACTTCAAGTCGAGCAAGGAAGGTGGGAAATGTTGGCATATTAACTCAGTAGCAGAAGCTCTCGGTGAAAGCATCTGTCGTGTCCTGCCAGTTGTCCATGCACTCTGTGGATGTGACACAACCTCACGACTGTATGGTATTGGTAAAGGGGCTGCCTTGAGGAAAGTGAGGGAAGACAACGGTTTCTTGAAATGTATAGAAGCATTCTGTTGCCAAAGTGGAAGTAAAGACGCGATATCATCAGCTGGTGAAAAGGCCTTGGTTTATTTGTACGGGGGAAAAGGAAATGACACCCTTGACGGACTGCGAAAGACAAAGTTTTGCAACAAGGTGGCAAAAAGTTCAACTACCGTTGAAGTTCACAGCCTTCCCCCAACAACCGATGCAGCCAAATACCACTCGTTCCGAGTTTATTGTCAGGTCCAGGAATGGATGGGGTACTGTGTGGACCCCGAGAAATGGGGCTGGTGTCTGCGGAAGGGACAGCTTGAACCGAAGACGATGGATTCGCCAGTGGCTCCTGATTCACTACTGAAATTGGTCAGATGTCAGTGTAAGGGCAACTGTGACACTCAACGCTGTAGTTGCAAACGGAATGAGCTTGAATGTTCCAGTGCATGTGGTCAATGTAAAGGACTCTGTCAAAATAGCAACTTTGATGCAAGCACCGATGATCCAAGTGAATACGAACTCCTATCATGAATTACATAATTGGCTCTGAATGACGTCATACTACGTCATGTTTTTTTGTTTTTTTTGTTTATAAAAAAGAGGGACAACAGGTCAAAAAACCCATACAAGCACAAAGTGCCTGTGTCACCCCTTGTGAAAGAGACAGTTCAGCCTGTCTGTAAGGTTTTTCGGCTGTAAATTAACCACTTTCCAGGTGTCCAAAAGTTGGAGACTTTTTATATGTTCATCAGAGGGACCTAATAAACAAGTTAAAGCCAAAAAACGTTGTTTGTAATACATTTATAGGGTCTAGGAGCAACCAGAAAAAAGTTATCTGTAAATTGAAGCTTTGGACGGCGGCCATCTTGAATTTATGCAAATTAACCACTTTCCCGGTGTCCAAAAGTTGGAGACTTTTTATATGTTCATCAGAGGGACCTAATAAACAAGTTAAAGCCAAAAAACCTTCTATTACAATTTGTTCTAGGTCCAGTTAAATGATTGCTAGATTTACTGGACTACCTGCTCAAGAACTGTTTCTCCATCCCAAAACTCCAATACCTCCTGCGCACATCGATGACTTACACGAACAATGGTGGCCTCCAAGAATTAGACAGCATAATCCGAGAAGCAGTGACCAGCATCACCAACGTGGAATTTAAAGAACGGGCCTGGACACAAGCCACCCTTCCTGTCCGCCTCGGGGGCTTGGGCATACGGAGAGCCTCGGATATTGCCTCCCCAGCCTTTATCTCTTCCCTCATCGCGACCAACGACCTTGTAGTGTCCATCCTTTCTTCTCAATCCAGAATGACACTTAATGGGGACGTAACAGCAGCGATTAACACCTGGAAGGGAAGTACAGGACTAGAGGAGGAGCCTCAGGGTACATGGACTTCACAGAGAAGACGGCAAACGGCCAGATGGGATGACCACTTTCCCTTACAAGAATGGCCGGTGTCTCGTGTGGGATGCCAGATGTGTTGACACTTTCTCCACAACCAACATCGCCAGAAACGCCGACGAAGCAGGTGAAGCCGCCCGGATAGCAGAAAATAAAAAGCGAGAAAAATATCAAGCCATCGCCAGAAATCATCAGTTCGAGCCCCTGGCATTCGAAACTTCAGGAGTCTTCGGCCCTACCACCCTTAAGATGGTGAATGAAATAGGCCGTAAAATCAGAGAAGTTTCAGGAGAACCCCGGGAAACCCTCTGGCTCAAGCAAAGACTAGGGATGGCTATCCTCCGGGGCAATGCCACCAGCGTCATGAGCTCAGTTCGACAGGACTGGGTCATGCCACTGTGTGAGGCCCGGGCAGGAGTGGTGTATCCTTAGTCTTTCCACAGTAGGGTAAAACAAAACATAAACCTTATTTGTATGTAACATGTGTGATGCACATAAATAAAAGGGGATGTGTCGGATGGTTGAAAGCCACAGTTGCTCGCGCGTTTGGGGCTAGCAACACGTATTATGAAAAACATGTATCCTCCTTCATTCACTGTCCCCCCCTTCACTCACTCAACCCCACAATTTGCCGGAGGATAACAGGTTTTTCACAATACGTAGACGGAGGTCTTTTAAAAAAAAACAAAAAATTGTCAATTGTAATACCTTTCGTGCCATTTACCTGTCAATGTTTTCCTGGCGATCGATAGCGAGCCTGTAATTTAGGATGAACCGGCCTTCGGCCGGGAAATTTTTCTACCGAAAAATGTACAAATAGCCTATATCTTGAAGGGGGATCCCGAGGTTGTTGTTTTTAAAGTGTGATGGAGGTCTAGGGAGGAAACTAGAAACATAATCTATTAATGAAAATATCGACCAAAAACCCAGCCCACCTCCCCTTAAAGCTTGATAGAGGTCTAGGGAGCAACTTTCCCCCCCCCCGCCCCCCCCCCCACCCCCTTAAGAATAATAGCATGTTACCTGTATACTGTCTATATATACCGGTAGTGATATTGTTTATGTAGAGACAAAAAAAAACAGCTTGCTGTTCGTATTCTTTTATTATATAACTTCCAAGAGTTGTAACCATAATAGTTTGTTTAAACCTTTCAGCTTTAGAGACGCCTTTTCACTTAATTGAGGATATTATTAGACAATTTTATTCAGTTTGGAAAGAAGTTGTGGGAGTTTGAGGGTCAGATGATATTGTTCTTACCCTTTGATTCGTTGAGATCCTTCCTAAACTTAATCAAATCGTTTAATGATAGCCAGAATAAAAGGAGGAAGTGCGTCTTGGAATACTGAAAGGGTTACTATAGCCTGTTCACGATTAGGGGACTAAAATCTCGACCACTAACCCCTATAACTCAAAAAAACGACTAGAGTAATCGTGCTAACATTTTTATAATTTAGGAAGAGGTAGCCAGGGAATAGGTAGGATAAATTACAGCCCATTTGTGGCCTAATCATTGTGAATATACTCTAGTTCCGTTAGCAGACCTCCACCAACAGCACAATATACTCTAGTTCCGTTAGCAGACCTCCACCAACAGTAGTTCCGTTAGTAGACCTCCACCAACAGTAGACCTCCACCAACAGTATATACTCTAGTTCCGTTAGCAGATCTCCACCAACAGTAGTTCCGTTAGCAGACCTCCACCAAAAGTACAATATACTCTAGTTCCGTTAGTAGATCTCCACCAACAGTAGTTCCGTTAGTAGACCTCCACCAACAGTATATACTCTAGTTCCGTTAGCAGATCTCCACCAACAGTAGTTCCGTTAGCAGACCTCCACCAACAGTACAATATACTCTAGTTCCGTTAGTAGACCTCCACCAACAGCACAATATACTCTAGTTCCGTTAGCAGACCTCCACCAACAGCACAATATACTCTAGTTCCGTTAGCAGACCTCCACCAACAGCACAATATACTCTAGTTCCGTTAATAGACCTCCACCAACAGCACATTATACTCTAGTTCCGTTATCAGACCTCTACCAACAGCACAATATACTCTAGTTCCGTTAGTAGACCTCCACCAACAGCACAATATACTCTAGTTCCGTTAGCAGACCTCCACCAACAGCACAATATACTCTAGTTCCGTTAATAGACCTCCACCAACAGCACATTATACTCTAGTTCCGTTAATAAACCTCCACCAACAGCACAATATACTCTAGTTCCGTTATCAGACCTCTACCAACAGCACAATATACTCTAGTTCCATTAATAGACCTCCACCAACAGCACATTATACTCTAGTTCCGTTAATAGACCTCCACCAACAGCACAATACACTCTAGTTCCGTTAGCAGACCTCCACCAACAGCACCACAGCAGCAGCCAACAGTCCTAGCACCAGCACTATAAAGGCACCTTGTAAGTGGCCAAGGTTCAGCACTCCATCACCACGAACCTGTAACGAAGGCACAGTCTAGGTTATTAACCCCTTCAAGATGATGCTGCGTTTTATCAGTTTATTTTGGCCATCATTAAGGGGGGTGACCTACTATAGTTATCTCAGTTTCTCTCTTTTGGAATGGAACAGAAAACTCCGGGTATCGAGTGTGAAGTGGTTGAGTGGATAAAGAGAGTACTATGAGGTGGTTTGGTCATGTACCGAAAACGGATGAGTACAATATGCCAAGAAAGATACATGGAAGACTAATAAGCGAAACAGCGGGGTAGTGGTAAGTCAGCACCTATCGTATGGGAGACCAAATTGGAAAAATATACTGAATACTGAATAGAAACTTCCATACAGCCACAGAAGCATTATGGCACAGGTTAAGGAAGCAAGTCTAGACAAAGACTAGCCTGAAGGCGATGTGCCCGTCATGGCTATCCTTAAGTGGGGGTTTCCACTTGAGGGATATTTTTCTTGACCCCTTTCTCCCTTATGTTGAGCCCCATTGTTGTTTGATATATTAAGACGTTCGCCCCATCAGTTTGGTGATTTTAAGACATTTCGCCCCATTTTTGTCAATGTTAAGACCTTTCGTGCCACTTAGGAGTCTTTTTTATCCTGGCGAGCGAAAGCGAGCCTGTAATTTAAGGAGAACCGGCCTTCGGCCAGGACATTTTCTCTACCGAAAAATGTACAAATTTATCTTGAAAGGGGATCAAGGTGGTGTAATTTTAAGCTTGATAATAGTCTAGGTAACAATCTAAAACCCTCCCTAAGTGGGTGTTTCCAGGTCAGAGATGATGATGATAATGATGATGATGATGATGATGATGAACACTGTGTCACTTGAAATGCTTGCAGGGCATACCTTTAGTCTGGTGTTTATACAATATGGCAACAAATGCTTGCAGGGCATACCTTTAGTCTGGTGTTTATACAATATGGCAACAGATCATTTCATAAATTAAATATGTGTTGTTGTTTTTTTCTATTTTATTTTTTATATAATTATGTATTTGTTTATTTATTTATTTATTTTTATTTTTCCCAGTGATCCCCCAACCTGACTGTCTTTCCCCAGGAGGCTGCCCTTGTGGTCGTCGAAGATCTTTGTGAGCACCCCAGTCTCCAAGAGTCTGGTGAGGTGAGTGGACAGCACGGGGGTGTAGGGGGTGTGGCGAGGCAGGAACCACGATATGAACCCACGGTAGATCTGAAAATGTTCAACACCTTCAGAATACGATGACACGTTTATTTGTTATATTTCTGCTATTATTAGAAGATTTTATCAAGCTTAGGAAGGTTCTCTAGGAGTTCCTTATATTTTAATGATTATTACGTGATTTTAAGCACCTTTGGAAGGAAGTAGAGAGTGGTTGGGTAGTAGAGGGAATGAAGATTTGGAGTCAGAAATGAGCGAGGTACGTGGAGAGAAAGAGAGTGGTGAAGGAAAGTAAGCGAATAATAGATGAGGCATTTGGAAGGAATCTGAGTGTAAAATGGAGGGAGTGTAAGAAACTGTTCTGGAAAGATGTCAAGAAAGTTAGGGAAGGTAGTAAGGGAAACAGTAAGGGTGTGAAAGATAAGGAATGGGATAATGCTAGCCGAGAAGCAAGAGAGAGTCGAAAGATGGAGGGAGTACTTCAATGAGTTGTTAAATGTAAGGAATGAAGCACCAGCAAACATAGTTGGATGGGGTATGGGAGGGAGAAAAAGGGAAGTAGTGGAGGAAGAGGTGGGGATCAGGAGGTCAGAAGTGTGGGAAGCCATGAAAAGAGTGAAGTTGAGGAAAGCACCAGGAACAAATGGAGTGTGTGAGGAAATGTTGAGGTATGGTGGTGAGATAGTGATTGAATGGGTATGGAAAATGTGCAAACTAGCATGGGAGAAGGGGAGTGAACCTGATGACTGGAAGACATGCATAATAGTCCCCCTATATAAGGGTAAAGGGGAAAGAGGAGTGAGCGGTAACCACCGAGGAATATATCTTCTAAATGTAGTAGGGAAGGTGTACAGTAGGGTAGTGATTGAGAGAGTGAGAGTGAGAACAGAGAAATGGATAGGTGACGAGCAGGGCGGTTTTAGGAATGTGTAGATCAGATTTTTGCCCTGAATTGTGTTGTGGAGAAATATCTGGAGAAGCAACAAAAGGTGTATGTTGCCTTTATGGACTTGGAGAAGGCCTATGAGAGAGTGGATAGAGAAGGTACGTAGAAAGTACTTAGAATATACGGAGTAGATGGCAAGTTGCTGAAAGCAGTGAAGAGCATGTATGAGGGTGCAAAGGCGGCAGTACGTGTGGAGAATGAGCAGAGCGAGTTCTTTGACCTGAATGTTGGGTTGAAACAGGGGTGTGTGATGTCCTTGTGGTTGTTTACTGTATATATGGATGGAGTCACGAAAGAAATACAAGGAAGAGCAGTGGATGTTGGTGAATCGTTGATAAGGGAAGGAAATGAGTGGAAGCTGCCTGTACTGCTGTTTGCTGATGATACAGTTCTGATGAGCGATAATGAATGGGAATTGCAGGGTCTGGAAAAGTGTGCGAAACACGGAATCTGGAGGTAAATGCGGGGAAGAGCAAGGTTATGGTCTTCGAAAGGGGTGCAGCCACAGAGTGTGAGGTGAAGTTGAACGGTCAGGCTATGGAGACTGTCAGCTCATTTAAGTATCTGGGCAGTGTGTTCAGTAAAGATGGGACTATGGATGAAGAAGTGCGGGACAGGGTGCAACAGGGGAAGAGGGTTGTCGGAACGCTGAAAGCAGTAACAAGAAATAGGCTGGACAGTATGGAAGTGAAGAAGTCCTTGCATGACAATGTGGTAATCCCGACACTGACTTTCGGAAGCGAATCATGGACGTTTGAGAAGAGACTCAGACCAAAAGTGAGAGGGGGGGAAATGAGTTACTTAAGAAGTGCATGCGGGGTTACATGGAGGGATAGACAGACGAATGAGGAAGTAAGAAGGAGGTGTGGTGTGGAGGTAGATGTGCTGGAAAGTGTGAAAAGGAACACCTTGAGATGGTTCGGCCATATGGAACGTATGGGAAGCGAGAGAATGACTAAGAAGGTGTACAAGAGCGAGGTGGAAGGACAGGGAGGGAGAGGTAGACCGAAAGAGAGGTGAAAGGATGGAGTGAGGAAGTATATGGATGAAGGCGGTGCTGGTTGGGAGGAGGGGCGTCGACTGACTGGGGACAGAGATGGGACTGCATGGGGCGGTTCGTTCGCGGCCACTCCTTCGGGGATCACGGCGTCAGGCAATATATAGAGAGATAGGAAGGATCTCTAGGAGTCAGTGGGTAAAAACTATCTCAATTAACCCTGTCTTCCATAATCTCTTCCTAAGCTGATTACAAATTGACTCTTGCTAAAATGGTTTAATGACTTCCATCGACCTAAAAAAAAAAAAAAAAAAAATCCCACCCAGACAAAATGTGTGCATTTTCGATATCAAAAATTTCAAGCAGAAGGTACGGTTACTTCCAAGTTACAGGCTCATCATCGCTCGCCCATAGAAAATATATCGACACCTGAATAGGGTGAAGCGTCTTACTATCGCCAAACTAGTGGGGTGAAACGTTTTAAAATCTCCAAACAAATGGAACGCAATAGGGATGGCTAAAAAAGATTGTATCGTGAATGAAAGAGACAAGAGTATATTCGAGAAAAGAGAATGATATACATACAGTATAAACAGAGAGAGAGAGTGTGTGTGTATGTTAAGCCCCTGTCACATCTTCCCGATATGTGTCGGCAGTGTGAAAAAGAGCGCGGGAACGCAGGTGTACGTGGTCAAAAGCGACCACCGCCCCAGGCCCAATTATCCAGATTAAGGGGAGGCAGTTGGTTTTTCGAGTCCTCCTCCTCCCTAATGTTTAGCCCTATTATTTATGAGATTTCAAGGCATTTGCCCCATACAGGAAGTGATGGGATAAGAGAAAAAGGGATTGTATATGAGGGAGCAGGATTTGATGGGATGGGACAGTAGAGTACAGGATGGTGAGGTAAGGGGATGGGATAGGATGGAAAATGTGAGGTTAGGGGAGGGATTATACGGCATAGGAGGGGAGGGAAGAGAAAGGGAGGAGAGAGTAGAAGAAGGGATAGGGGTGGGAGGGGAGGAGAACGCGTTGCATAGGATAGGTATGCATGTAATAGGATGGGATAGGAAAGGATATGTGAGAATAGGGGAGATGAAGGGAAAAGAGAGGAGGGGAAGGGATGGAAGAAGATATGACAGGAACGGACAAAGGAAAGTATAATAGAGGAGGGGAGAATATGGGCAAGGAGAGAAAGGAAGGGGGGCATTGGGAGAGGAGGAGAAGACCTGTACCGCTGGCATGCCCATGCTTGCCGCAGGTACACTCGATCAAAAAACAATCTTTACACTGGTGAGCTGTAAATAATCTAGTGTGAACGGAATTAATCGGGTGAAACATACGTCTGTGAGGTATTATCATAAGATTTCGACCTACTTCCAGAATGTTTAGAGCGTTAGTGTAAAGATTGTTTTTTGGTCGAGTGTACGGTGCAGACATGTCCTCGGAATTCCAAGACATATTTTCGGTCTCCGGAAATTTCAAGCATGCCTGAATTTGTCGGGTAACTTGCCAACCCATCCCGGCTCAACACGGTTTACCACGGCTGCCGCAGACCCCGGTGCCGATGTGTCGCAGGACATGCACAATTGCCTTAAGGGGTGGTTCACTTTTTGGGCGATTTTTGCATGTATTCATTATTGTTCTAGTTTCCTTCCTAGGCCTCCATCAAATTTAAAAAAAAAATCCATTAGATCCCCCTTCTAGATTAATTTGTACATTTATCGGTAGAGAATTTTCCCGGCCGAAGGCCGGTTCTTCCAACATTACAGGCTCACTATCGTTCGCCAGGGAAGAAATCCACACCTAAATAGCACGAAAGGTCTAAATATTGACGAAGAAATGGGGCGCAAGGTCTTAAAATCGACTAACTAATGGGGCAAACATCTTAACATCTGAAAACATGAGGGAGAAAGTGGTCCAGAAAACCGGCCCATATCCCATTAATGGGTCTGTCACACATTCTCGATCTGTGACTGCGACCTGACCCGTCTGCAGATTAAGGGGAGGCAGACCGTTTTTCTGGACCACCTTCTCCCTATTGTTTAGCCCCACTAGTTTTGAGATTATAAGACGTTCGGTCCATTGGTTTGGCGATTTTAACACCTTTCGCCCCATTTCGTTGTCAATTTTAAGACCTTCGTGCCATTTAGGTGTCGATGTTTTCCTGGCGAGCGATAGTGAGCCTGCAATTTTAAGTGGAACCGGCCTTCGGCCGGGACATTTTTCTACCGATTTTTTTTACAAATTTATCTTGAAGGGGGGTCTAGGGGATGTTTTTTCTAAGCTTGATGGAGGTCTAGGGAGGAAACTAAAAAAAATATATGAATAAATGAATTAATAGACCAAACAAACGGCCAGTCTCCCCTTAACAAGGTGGGCGTGCACGCCGCCCTGCAACGGTAGGCGCCGAAAGTGGTCGACGCTCAAGATTGCCAGAGACGTCCCTGCAGTCACCACACATCCTTCCATCTTCTCTTGACCAACTCTTAGTTCGTTTTTGCTTTCCCTGCCTGCCAGCTTACACTATCTATCTCCCTGCCTGCCTGCCTGCTTCCCTTGCTTACCTATCCCTGCCTACACTACCTATTCCCCTGTCAGGTCTACCTACCTTTCCTTCCTACCCTGCTTGCCTGCATACCTCCACTGCCTACCTACCTACCTGCCTCCCTTCCTACTCTGTTTGCTTTCCTCCTTCACCTGCCTACCTATCTATCACACTGCCTTGCCTCCCTACCCTTTCTTCCTGGATACCTTGTCTACTTCTGTCTTCCCTGCCTGCCTGTCTTCCCTGCCTACCTACCCTTCCATTCTACCTACCCAGCCTGCCTGCCTCCCTTGTCTACCTACCCTTCCTACCTTGCCTACCAATCTCTCCTTCCTACCTACCCTTCCTATATTATTAACCTCTCTGCCTACCCTGCCTCTCCTCCTTCCTGAATGTCTACTTTCTTGCCTAACTTGCCTCACTGCCTCCCACTCTTCTTCCCTAGGAATCCAACCCTACTTCTTCCTTGCCTAACCTTTTCCTTTTCCTTCCTAGCTTCCATTCTACCCTGCTTATATACTTTTCTACTCAGCCTATATACCTTTTTACCCTACCTATCTACCTCCTTAACTATTTTACCTCCCATTCTATCCTGCCTATCTACCTTTTCTACCCTGCTGACTCATTCACGGCACCTTGGAATTACCTCAGACCACGTCCATGACATGCCTGCCGTCCCTTATTCAGCGGTAATTGTTTGATCGGGAATGTGTGACAGGCCCATTAAGGGGGGATGGTTCACTTTTTGGGCGATTTTTGCATGTATTCATTATTTTTCTAGTTTCCTCCCTAGAGCTCCATCAAATAAAATAAAAAAAAACATCCATTAGATCCCCCTTCTAGATTATTTTGTACATTTTTCGGTAGACAAATTTCCCGGCCGAAGGCCGGTTCTTCCAACATTACAAGCTCACTATCGTTCGCCAGGGAAAAAATCGACACCTAAATAGCACGGAAGGTCTAAATATTGACAGAGAAATGGGTCGAAAGGTCTTAAAATCGACTAATTAATGGGGCAAACATCTTAACATCTGAAAACTAATGGGGCTAAACATGAGGGAGAAAGTGGTCCAGAAAACCGGCCCATGTCCCATTAATCGGTAGAGGTCGGCGTCAACATTGTGAAGATGTGACGGGGGCTTTAGTGAGAGTGAGTGAGAGAGACCTTTTCATCCATGAAGTAGGTAGACCGGGTAATCTTGGTCCTATGTTGGGTAAAGATCAAGTAATCGATGGCATCAATGATAGCGCAGGTCCCGTCGTGAACCATGGGCAACAGGGCGTCATAGGGGATGGAGGAGACGATAGGGTCCAGGTAGAGCTTCCGTCCGAGGGCGGCCATGTTGGGGTTCTGCGAGGCCTTGAGGGCTCCAGGTATGAAACTCCCGAAGTCCGCCATACATGGTCTGTAAGTTGAGGAGGTGGTGGAGCGTTTAGTGAAGAGAGTTCGAACTATTAACTCATTCAGTATTCGAGGATGCATTTTTACATATATTTTGGTTATCATCGGACGAGTTTAATAAATTTAGGAACAGGGCGGCATAGCTCAAAATATCAGAAGGATTGTTCATTTTGTGATAAAAGTATCAAAATTGGCACACACAATTAAATAGTCAATATAATCAAAATTATATATTGGGACATCATACAGTAGGTTTACTCTACATTGGCTTTGGCAGCCCCCTTTCAATTACTTTCCAATAGAGTTCTTAAGCACTGATTTTTGGCCCAAACAGTATTCCATGGTAGAGATGTCAAACTAGTATCAAATGGGTTGTCTGGACATGGGTAACAACTTATATTAAGACAATGTTTGGCTAATGTTGACCGTTTCACTTGTACTGGTCCCTGTAGTTCAACAAATTAGTGGCAAATGGCAACATTACTTACCAATTTGTGGCATGATGATAAACTACAACAGACTGTACTTATGAAATGGTCAACATTAATTAAACATTGTCTGAATATAAGTTGTTACCCATGTCCAGACAAATCATTTGAAACTAGTTTGACATCTCTCCTTTGGTATACAGTTTGGGGCAAAAATCAGTGCTTAAGAACTCTAATGGAAAGTAATTGATAGGGGGCTGCCAAAGCCAATGTAGAGTAAACCTATGATGTCCCAATATCCGAATGTCTTTGAAATATATAAAGCTATATATATGCCCAATTTGGTGCTTTTATCACAAAATTAACAATAGGTTAGCTATGCCGCCCCATAAAGAAGGATATCTAGGAATCAAAGGGTTAAAACTCAATTAACTCTATGGCTTCTGCAAGTTCTTTCTAAACAGAATAAAATATATACAGTATAGTATTGTCGCACGTTAGCCAGCATATAGTGAAAAGGCATCCTCGAAAGGGTCAAATACTATACTAATTTTCTATATATTTGTATGGTAGCAATATTAACTATAAGTTAAATCACATTATATCATAGTATTCATGTCATCTACCTCCATGGACATGCACAATGCATTATATTCCATATCATAAAAATACTCAATAAATATCTATATTTAAGTAGTTATCTCTTGCATATAATCATATCCACTCCACTCCCAACAGTCGAGGGAACTCATTGACGGTCCTATGGAGCACTGGTGACAGCAAGGATTTATCTTCACTGTAAATAGTGTGTTCAAATGTAACAAATATGATACACATTAAAAGTGTTTCAATCCTTTACATGAGCCAATTTGAACACATAAATGACTGAAGAGCGTACTGCATCGTGTAAATCATTTTTTAATACAATGAAGAGTGCAGTATTTGCAGTATAGGGAAGCTAATCATATGTGAATACTTAGAATAGACAAGAGGGTCTCATTGGTACAGCTATTTAAGATCAGACTGTACAGTCGGCCAAATAAGTGATGTCTCGGAATCAAGTATACTTTGATCAATAATTGGTATCAGCCATATCTAAAACTTGATTTATTCGTTTTGAGTGAGATATACAAACATGTTCTACACTTATCCACTCTATTCAACATCTAACAGACATTAATACAGCACAGAACGAGCCAAACGTAACGACATCTGAGACATGACTTAATACCGTACAGAATACCACCTCACATGTATTTCGATTGTAGCAACTCCGTGATTGTTTGTATTCTTGGGGCATACGCGGGCACGGTGAGAACAGCCACCAGGTTCCCGGTGTACGTTGCTGCCAACACAAACGTGGCCAACCACCACACCACCAGCCACACTCTACCCCACCACACCACCACCTCACACGGATCCATTGGTTTCATCACCATACCACCACTGATCTAACATGGGAGAGATAATATATATATAATATATATATATATATATATATATATATATATATATTTTTTTTTTTTTTTTTTTTTTTTTTTTTTTTTTCTATATTCCAACTTACTTCCTCTCGGGCATAGGCTGAGAGCCTTAACATTCACCGCTTTACAATGAACAGTGAAGCCTGTGAGGTCTTGTTCCAGTCTAGGGAGTGAGACATGTGAAGCACGTAGAGTACAACGAGCACCTGCCATCTTGCCTTCACATGAGGCACGGTGCTCACTCATGGCCCGAAACGACCCCATCTCTGAAGCCATCTCGTTCCCGTGCTTCACTGTCTCACCTCTACACTCGGACTCTCACACTTACACACACACAACGCCACCTGTTGAGCAGATAACTCACCAGGCATTGCACCCCTATAGCATATTTTGAATATGGGAATATTCATACAGTGCTATTTAATCAGGGAACAATGAGGGTATTTTATTGACGTTTCGGTGGGCTTTGTGGTAATGCACTGATACTAGGTACAGCACAAATTCCATCCCAATAATATCTTCCCATTGATACATCGGGATTTGAACCCGGGACCTTTGGATTACCAGGCCAGTGGCAAGACCACTCCACCACACCTCCCCTGAGGTATATATATATATATATATATATATATATATATATATATATATATATATATATATATATATATATATATATATATACAGTATATGCTCTCATTCAACCTGTCCCAAAAAAGACTAGTCCCCCCTTTGGACTTTTTCAATTGGCCTAAACATATCAAAAGCTTTTGAAAGAGTTTTGCACAAATCGCAAATTTCCAAACTGCCTTCTTTTGGCTTCTATCCCTCTATCTGTGCCTTTATCTCAAATTTCCTCTCCAGCCCTTCCATAGCTGCAGCTGTGGATGGCCATCGTTCACTTCCTCACCTTAACAACTCCAATGTTCCTCAGCGTTCTGTTCTATTCCCAGTTCGATTTATAATTTTCATTAATGCGAACAATACTCAATACAGGGGCGCACTGTGCCCCGATACAGAGCAAGAAGCTGTTCAGGGGTGAAGAACCCACGGAGATGGTTGAGCACACCTAAGTTTTGGGAAGCTGTTTTAGTAGTAATACAATCTTTCAAAGAAAGGTCAAATGAAAAAGATACACCTAGAATGTTGAGAGAAGATGAAGAGTTGAGTTGTGTATTGTTGAAAAATAGTTGATAGTCTTGTGGAAGATTGTGATGGAGAGATAGAGGGAGAAACTGGGACCTGGAGGCATTGAAAGTAACAAGATTTTCTCTGTCCCAATCAGAAATAATCGAAAGATCAGAAGCTAGGCATTCTATGGCCTCGTCACATTTGTTTTGGAGGGCTTGCATGCTGGGTTGATGTGAAAAACTACTTGAATAGTGTAAGGTATAGTCATCAGAATATGAGTGGATAGGGCTAGAGGTACAGTTGAGGAGATCATTGATAAATTTTTGAAAGAGAATTGGAGACCGAACAGAACCTGAGGAACACCGGAGTTGATAGGTTGAGGAAGTGAATGATGGCCGTCCACAACTGCAGATATGGAGCGGTCTGAAAGGAAATTACAGACGAAGGCACAGATGGTGGGATAGAAACCGAAAGAGGGTAGTTTGGAAATTAAAGACTTGTGCCAGACTCAATCGAAGGCTTTCGATATGTCTAGAGCAATAGAAAATATCTCACTGAAGTCCCGAAAGGAGGATGACCGAGAGTTAGTAAGATAAGCAATAAGATCACCAGTAGAGCGGCCCTTAAGGAAATTGTACTGGCAATCTGAAAGTAGATTATGGGAAGATAGATGCTTAAGAAATTTTGAGTTAGAAATAGTTTCAAAACATTTAGAGATGCAAGAAATGAGAGCAATTAGATGATAGTTTGAGGGTTGAGAGCGGTCACCCTTCTTTGGGACAGGTTGAATTAGAGCAAACTTCCAGCATGAAGGAAACACATTAGAGGATAGACAGAGCCAAAAGAGTCTGCCTAGGCAGGGAATCAGCATGGAAGAACAGTTTTTGAGTACAACAGGAGGAACACCATCCGGTCCGTACAGCTTCTTAGTATTAAGCCCAGCGAGGGCCGAGAGTACATCCTTAGAAGAGATCATGATATTAAGCATAAGCAAGTGAGAGGGGGTGGAGAGGGAGGAATAGCACATGAATCATCCAAGGTGGAGTTTTTAGCAAAGGTTTGAGCGAAGAGTTCAGTTTTGTCAGAGGAAGAGGTGACGGTGGTACAGTCAGAGTGGAAAAGAGGAGGAAAAGACGAGGAAGTGAAATTGTTGGAGAGGGTTTTGGCTAGATGCCAAAATACTTGGGAAGAGCTAGAGTTGGAAAGTTCAGAGCATTTGTTATTGATGAAAGAGTTCTTAGTGAGTCGAAGAACAGACTTGGCTTGATTCCGGGCAGAGTCATATATAGAACGGGATTCTTGAGTTTGAAGGCGCCGGTACCGTTTGAATGCTTCCTCCTTATTATGAACAGCAGCAGAACAAGCGTGAGTAAACCATATTTTTGTGAGTTAGTCTGAAAGAAATAGAATGGGATGTATGCTTACATGCCCGAAAGGATTACCTCAGTAATGCGGTCGGCACTCTCTGAGGGTCCCTGGCTACAGAAGCAAAAATCATTCCATAGGAAATCCTGCCGTATAACCTCCCAGTCGGCACCGCCAAAGCGCCGCCAGCTAGGGGGGTCAGAGGGCCATACTGGAGAGTCAGGACAGGTGACAGAGATAAGGCTATGATCGGAGAAGCCCAACGGAGAGAGAAGATTTACAGTATAAGCAGAATAATTAAAGGTTAGAAATAAGTCAAGGATGTTGGGCCTTTCCAGGGCGGTCCGGGATATGGGTGGGTTGGTGAACTAACTGCTCTAGGTCATTTAGGATAGAAAGGATGTAGGCTTGTTCACCAGGTTGGTCAGTGAAATTTGAGAAGAGCTATGGTGTTGGTGAACATTTAAATCTCCTAAGATGGAGATATCAGAGAAGGGAGAGAATCCGAGAGATGGATAAAATGTGTTCCACTTTAGATGTAAGATAGTGAAAGAATATTGGATAGTCAGTATAAGTAGGGGAGAGATAAACAGCACAGATATATTTAGTGAGAGAGTGACAAGATAGCTTAAGCCAGATAATTGAGAATTCAGAAGTCAAAGTTGGGAATACGAAGGCAAGTAAGATGGTTGCGTACATACACACAACATCCACCTTTGGCTTAGAATTGAGGATAGAGATAGTAGGAGGATATAGAGAAGGGTTTGCTGCCTGTTGCCTTAGAAAACTGAGTTTCGGTGACGAAAAGTAAATCAGGTTTGGTAGAAGAGAGATGGTGTACCACAGAGAGGAAGTTAGAGGAAAGGCCGCAAATGTTACATAAATAGATAGATAGAGTAGAATATAGAGGTCTAGGACACTTTAACACCTTACGAGCGGCCTATGCGGTTTATTTATATGTACCGCCCAGCGGGGTGTTTTTAGCCAAAATAGGGCTGTTTACGTGATCATTTTCATGCCTAAATAAGACCCAGAACGTAAAACAAGTACCTATCCCTGAAAGGGCATAAACAGAGCTTTCGAATGACACCATAACGATCCTTTTATGATGGCTAGTTTTCTTGCAATAACCGTGCAACGCGAGTGCAAAAAGCATGTAATTCGGTACTTTCCCCATATAATTCAGTATGTAGCGAGTGAGAGAGGGAAGAGGGAGCTGAGATTCGTGTCAGTAGGTTCGCCGCGGTGGTCTGGAGCAGTCATACGCTCGCTAGTCTCCTGCCACCACTTGTCTCTCTCTCTCAGCAACATTACGTGCTGAAATTGCCACTCGACCTATGTCGAGCGCCGCCACATAGTCCAGCTTTATTTAACTCGACTTATGTGGTGAGCCGCTAATTAAGGGTTAAGGAGTTCGGACCAGGGGACAAACCGATGGAGGCATTTATGGTCCCCTATCCCTGGGGGCTCCAAGGCTGGTTTATTGACATCATCATAACCTTTTCTTTGTTTGCAAAGGTAGTGTAATGTGTAAGGTGTTTGTAGTATAATGTATTGATAGGAGGAGAAGGTGTTTGGAGGGCAAGCTGGGGTTGCCCTCAATATTTATGAGCCACAGAAAGGATCAGCTAGGGAGGCCAGGTGGTGAAACAGGAGTCCCAGCTGTCCTCATCAACCACCTAGCACTCCCCGGGAGTACCGCCCTGTTCGGCTGGTGCCTACAGGCTCCTCCTACCGAGGATGTCAATACTAAAGGAAGTGGGAATATTTACATAAACAAATATGTGGGAGTCGGAAATATTCTGTTAGAAAATTTGCTCTTGGCTAATAGTTCCATTAATAGCTAATCGATTGTATTGGCTCACTTTGTAACTCATCTAATTAGTTAGCCTGTCCCTATAAACCAGTCAATAATATTGTATCTATTGGTTCACCTTGAGAGCCATAGCCAGTGGGTCGTTGGTGTGGTGGAGACGGTGAAGCAGTAGTGCCAGAGTTGAGGCGACAGTCACCGTAGTGATGACCACCAGGCCCCAGGTCAAGGTAGAGAAAGGGTAAAGGACATTCCTCCATTGTGGCAGTGGTGGCGGTACTTGCAACATAAATACGAAACTATTCTCAAAGTATGGATAAGTCCAATCAAAATCTGCTACTACGTCTGAATTGATATTTTGGGCATTGACTATTAAATGTTTGCCTTCATACATCATTTCTCCAAACATTCCTGTCCATGTCCCGTTTACTTTTGAGCCCCACAGATGACTTTCAAGTAAAATAATGGACACACTGAAGTTTAGCTTATTTCCAATAAGTGTTAGAGCATCTGGACTTCCTCCAATACAACAACCACTTCCTTCAACATAAATAAAAGGCTGATCGTAACTGAAGACGGTAACTTCCAGATTCTGGCCTCCAAAATCGTGAAAACGAGAAGGAAATAACGACTTGAGATTGTGAAAAGTGTCCGAATCCCATACTCCTAGCGTTGTTTTGGTGAAGGAATTCCCCGAGTGGGTGTTGTAAGTTGGCAAGCTGGTGTAGGCAGTGAGGCGAGTTGAGCCGCCCCGAACTGACAACTGCAGCAGCAAGATGAACTGTGACCGCTGGACGACAGGCTGACTGAGGACGGACGTGGTGTTGAGCTGGGGGTTGAGGCACACCAGAACAACATAGCTGGGGTTCCAATCTTCCTTTTCTGCCAGGAGAAGGAGGAAATCTGTCGGGTCGTCGTTGAAAAGGAGGAGAGCAATGAGAGCAGAGCCCTTGATTTGATCTGTGGGATAGGTATTGTGAATGATTGAGTCTTGAGAGGATAAGAGAACTCCCGAGTGAGAGTTCTTGGTTGATTCCAAGACATCATCCACATCCAAAAATCGAAGACTGTTAGCATCGGTGACCATTAGGAGATCGTTGTCACGTAGTTGCCCCGAGAACAGAGAGACGAGAGCCTTCTGAGCAATAAGACGACTCTCTGTGTAAGAAGAGAGACACATTAACCGACGACCAACTAATATATAATATTTGTAGTGCAAATATCAATCCCATATGAAATGTTATATTGGCATATTGTGTTTGTGGTGTTGAGGGTGTGAGCCTGACCTGCCATCATGGAGGACCGATATGTGAAGACCGCAGCCACTGCAGGAGCTGGTGTGAGGAGGAGGAGGAGGAGGAAGACAAGTTGCCTGGTGGATGGCTCCATGACGAGTGATCCACCAACACCTTGGCTGTCAACACTCAGCCCCTCACCACCACCAGATACACCACTCGTGCTCGACCTTTACTGTAGGGTCTGCGCAACTCAAAATGTACCATGCAATAACAAATCTGTTTGGTCAGACAAACTTCTTCAATTATAGCAGCAACAATCAACATTAATATCAGTTTGGTTTTTACTAAACTGTATGTTATCACTGACTGTAAAATGTAAATCTTAGAAGTAAAGTATAGGATGCGTTCGTAAATAAACACAAACGTTTCTTATAACTTGGAATACAATAACTTGTGTATCACCGAAAATGTATTGCAGATAATCCAATTATCTGTGTAATCTTATAACATTCTTAATGTACTTGAGCGAAAGTATGTGAAGGAGTATTTACTTCTATTGATAAAATGTTAACTAATGTATATTTCCGTTGACAGACCTTATATATTGCATCATTTCTTGGCCGACTTGACAAAACAAAAAAATACATTATCCTGATGATGTTTAGGATCTTTTCAACAGTATAATAAGGGGAGATCATTACTGATTTGTTTATTTATATATACATATACAGTATATATATATATATATATATATATATATATATATATATATATATATATATATATATTATAGGTTTGATTCCCAAAGGGAAGTAGAGAAAACCTAATGTTTAGTAGGGCCCCGTAATCATTGACGACTTCGCCTATTAATAATAATAGTCTCCATTCAACATCCTGCGCCAGCATTTTGAATAGCCCGCGCGGAAGTATCGTGGAGTACTCATTATAAGTGCACGCTTAATTCCCTCATGGGATCGTCATTTTGATTGGGTACCCTACAGAAAAAACTCCGTAAAAAATAAAAGGAAAAAATAACTTAATATCTGTTATCATATGACTTTCATATTCGTGGATTTCTCATGCTTTGTTTCCCTGACACCAGGCCCCCTAGCGGCCATCTTCGTCCTTCACTGATCTAATAATAAATAATAATAATAGTTCTTAAAGCTAGCGCATGCTAAGCTAGCTAAGGATAGCTCAATAAGGCCGATTAGGCGTATTTCCATTGGGGTCCTGTACTACTACCCCATCCCTTTGCTCATGAGGGATGGTAACGACTCAGTGCTTGTGAAAAATCTTTAATGCGCCGAGCGTGGGCGCGAACCCGGGCCTTCTGGGTGGAAGTCCGAGACGCTAGTCACTACACCAAGCGAGACGCTTGAATAAACCAAGAATAAACTATAGAAATCAGCGAATGGGAAGTGGGATGGTTGGGAGGGCCTGAGTCGTCAATGATTACGGGGCCCTACTAAATATTAGGTTTTCTCTACTTCCCTTTGGGAATCAAACCTATAATTTAATAGCGCCCCTCCATCATTGACGACTTCGCCTGAATATCAAGACTGGAGGCGGGACATTCGTAAAATATCCTAACCTTAGGGAAGAAGAATCCGGAAAACATTTTCTTAAGATTTATTGTATGCAATACAAATTATAAAAAGGTATAAAAGATTTGATAGCAGTGCGTGGCATTAAGAAACTGCTTGCTCATGGTCAGACCGTTGCACTCGATCGTATGCATGAAAAAAGGGTGACACGCATGTGTCCTGTGGAACGATAACTCTGCATTAGGTATTCGTTCTGTCCTTAAATTAATTGTACAGTAATATTTTTGTACACTTTGGTAAAACAGACATAGTTGCAACTATGCGATAAATTTCTTAGCATTTAAAAACAAGTAAATTAATACTGGATTGTAGAACCCGTCCTATCACAGCTCGTGATGTATCACAATCTCCAAGGGTACAGGGGGATATGGACTATTCCGCACACCTCCCCCCCCCCCTTTTTCTTAAAACATAACTTATAATATAACATGATCTACTGTACCCGTTGCCGTAAAGCTACACAGGTAAGCTTTGGTTTATCTAGAGCGAAAGACAGGTAGCGTGTAAGGAACGTATGATTGGAAGCCCAAAGTTGGGTTTTAGCAATATCATCAATTGAAAAAATTTGCAAAAATCTGAGGGACACTGCCCATTTCCTAATGTCGTGAGCCCTGCCTATCACGCCGGGATTGCTTTCCCTGATAACGTCGACAAGCAAGGAAGCTAACTTCCGTTTTGTAACACGCTTACCTGTTCGGTTAACCCATAAAGCCCGAAATCCATCCTTCCGAATCCTCCCTTCCTCGCGAGGACAGAGTCCACCTGGCCAGGCTGAGATGCGGACACCATCCAGCTCTCCTGAGCTATCAGAAGAGACTGGATGACTCCGTTGTCGACGCCTGCCCGGGATGTAACACAGCACCCCATACCATTAAACACATCATAGAAGACTGCATTTCACACAACCACTTACGCCAACAACACAATCTACACTCAATGAGAGCTCTGTGGGAAAGCCCGATCGTGGCCATGGCCTTTCTCAGGGACTCGGGGCTGTTCGGCCAGGCAGCTTAGGGAACAACAACAACAACAACAACCCATAAAGCACCTGGTTGGCGAGGTTGCGCAGCCATCATAAACTTTGTGAGTGCTTACACCGGGCATAAAATGTGATGAATGAGGCCTCTCTTTAAGGCTGAGACGGAAAATTCAGAAAACACATGGTCCGAATGTTCGTTCTTAGCAATAAAGGAGGGAGACGGCGCGATTTTAACATGGTCGTGTAGTCTCCCAAACCTGAGACAGTTTGGTTCGTTGCTCATCGCCGCCAGCTCAGATACCCGGTTTCCGGTGGCAAGTGCCATGAGAAAAACCGCTTTCTTTAAAAGTGAGTCAAAGTCCGGCGCATTATTATACTTGCGCGATTGAAGCAATTCTAAGGCTTTATGAAGGGACCAGGTGGGCATGAGCTGGCGGGAAGGTGGACGAAGCTTGAAACACGCCCTCATAAAACCTTTCTCCTCCGCCTGCGGCATGGAAAGGCCGGTGAGGTCAAGGAAGGGGGTCCTAATGGCAGACAGGTGATTTTTTAACGTTATGATCGAAAAATGCTTCTTCTCAAATAGATAGTCTAAGTACTTAAAGATTAAGGCTGCCGATGCAGTCGTTTGCCCTGACTCAACAATCTAGGTTGTAAAAGTTTTCCAATGTGATTGATATTGTCTCCTGGTAGACGGTGTGTACTGATTCATTAGCTTCTGAGTGACACTTGGTCCAAATTTATTTAACCATTTGGCATAGTAAATATCCATAAGGCAAAACTGGGCGAGGTCCGAAGGTTGCCAATCGTTTCCAAGTGGAAGACAGAGACCGGGAGGGACACCGGGTTCCTGCACCACTGTTGCAATTGGTGGTACCATACCTGGGCCGGCCAAAGCGGCGCGATCAGCGCTACCCGGCCCTGGTAATCCCTCAGTTTGTGAATGACCTTGCACATTAACACAGAGTCTGGTGGCGGAAACAGATAGATTGAGGTCCACCTGTTCCAGTCCACCAGCAATGCATCGGGTCCCCCCGCCGGGGTTACCCCGTGCCGGGTCAGAAAGAGTGGAAGTCTGTGGTTCTCTGCTGACGCAAACAAGTCCACCTGTGGACGGGCCGGCTTTGCAATCATCTTGATGAAGATAGCCTGTTTGATTGTCCATTCTACTAAAGTGCTCCGCCGGCGAGAGAGACCGTCTTCCCAGACGTTCGCCACGCCGGGGAGGTAGGTGGCATGCAGGGAAATCCCTAGCGAGTCGGCTAGGGTAAAACAAAAATCTGAAACGTTCAACAACTCTCGTGACCTCACTGAGCCTTGCTTCTGAATGCAAAAAACTGCGGTTTGATTGTCCATTCTGAATGCTATTGATTTGTTCTTCAATGTCCTGCCGTGAGTTTGGAGAAAGAACAGGGGAACTAAAAGCTCTTGCTTGTTGATATGGGCTTGGTTGACTTCCCCCCAAATGCCCTGTCCCTGGTGGCCTAGGCTTGACTGGTATCCCCAACCCAGGGTCCCCGAGGCGTCTGTGTCTACCCATACCGTAGGTGGGGGAGAAACCCATGACATGACTGAGTAAGAGGACTTCGTGCTTGGTCCAGGCCGATAGTAAGGTGTGGATTAATGGAGGAATTGGCCATAATTTCTTCTCCGGCAAGAGAGGGAACACTTTGTTGCCTTCCAGGATTAATCGCTTGGCTTTCAATCGACCCAACTTGACAGTTAATTGTACCCAGTTGAGAGAACCGATCAGGGAATCCCACGTTTTCTTGGTCGTATCCAGACTGTGGAGGAACCGGAACAGTTTCCTTCGAAATCTGCTGCGGTTGTCCGCACTCTGAGTAAGAGTCAGAGCGGCAGTATCCCAGACCAGCCCTATCCACTGAATCGTTCTTGTGGGGACAAGGTGCGACTTTGCCACGTTCACCTTGAACCCTAGTGCTTGTACATGAGCTAACATTTGGTTGACAAGGTCTTGACATAATTCTATAGAGTTCGCCACTACTAGCCAATCGTCCAGATACCAAAACACCTGTATGCCTCGAACTAACAGCGGTAATAGAGCTTGCCGGACTAGTTTGGTAAAAACTCTTGGTGCTAGGTTCAATCCGAACGGCAACCTTTGAAAGACATAAGTCTCGTGCCGGATTCTCAGAGCGAGAAACTTTTGGAACCTCTTGTTTATAGGGACATGCCAATAGGCATCTTTGAGATCGATCGAACACATCCAACCTTGCGGCGGGAGTGCGAGTCTGAGTTGCTGTACAGTCAGCATCCTGAAGGGTGAATTCTCTATAAAGGTGTTCAGGTGCGAGAGATCTAGAACTGGTCGCATCTGCACACTGTCCCTTTTTGGTACTAAAAAGAGTCTTGACGTGAACACTGGCTGAAAGGTATTGTCTTGTATAAGGACCTGTTTGGCAATCATTTCTTGTAACATGACCTCCTCCTCCTGAGACACTGGGGTATATTCTTGCGGCTGACGCAGTCGAGGCCACCGGCGCCACCGCCAGGTGATTCCTTTGCTCACTATCTTCCTGGCCCAGGTATGTTTGGGCCAGGCTGAGCGGAATGCACGGAACGAACTTAGGTGCAGCCGGGGTTCGTCCTTCAAGGCAACTCCCCAATCTTGGGCCTTTGAGCTCGGCCCTAGGATATGGAGAGTGTGAGTGGCTAGTTTTTTGGAGGTGGGGGTAGGTTGGCATCGGACACTTGACTAGTCTTGGCTGGTGCAGTGCCCTGATGACCTTTATATGGGGCCTTACCCTTATACCCGTGCTGTTTACCGTGTTTGGGTTTGTACTGATTACCTCCCTGCTGAGGAGGTGATCTGGGGTCTCTTGGTGCCTGTTTAGATTGGGGTTGGAACGGTTTGTTACCGCCCTTTGATTTATGAAAGGGTTTCTTAGGTGGGTCCTTCCTAGCTTGGGAGGTAACCTGCTTCCACCCATTCACCATATTAAAAACTAAACTCCAAGTTTCAGAGTTAAGCAGGGTGGCAGTAAGAACCGGGGAGAGAGTTACCCGGCGACCTATGTCCGCCGGCAACCTCCTCACCAGAAGGACTCTCAGATCTTGGCGAGCTCGAACCGCCTCCAAGATTGCAATTCTAATGTCTCCTAGGGACTGAATGGCATTTTGTAGCAAAAGTCTACGCGACAGCTCAATAGCTTTTCTAATTTGTGGTTCAGTGATGGCCGAGATCGTGCGTGCAAGAGAGGCGGCTACTTGATGACTCACCAAGTACTGAGAGAACATCCGGTAGGCTTTATTGCGTAACTTAAAATCTTGTTCCAAGTGAGCAGCCGGGGGGGGGGAGAGAAAGGTTCATCCAGAGCATGTAATGACACTTTGGGGGCTGCCAGAAATGTTAGTAAGGCTGGGGACACCCCTTCTGCTTTGGCTACTGGTAGGGAAAAGTAAGTATGATTCTCTGGGGGAATTTGATGTGAAGATTTGGAGGTGATAGTAGTGGCAAATACTTGGGCTTCTATCTCCCAATCTACCCACGGGCCTACTCCCAGCTGCCGCATCTGCAGTACCGGAGTCTGAGCTTGGTCCAGAGCCGTAGTTGTAGCCAACTCCGGCGTAAGAGCATTTAAGGCTTTGACATCATTGATGCCATCAGTCTTCGACCAGTCAGTAAATAGTCGTTGGGACACCCTTAATCAGTACATCTAATACCCTCCCTGTCTCATCTTTGGCCCTAAATTTACGGTTCTTATTGATCTCGATGGACCACTCGCTGGGAACTGGTGGGTCCCCTGATACCGAAGGTTGAGCTATAAGGGGATTCTCTGGTACTACAGGTACCCAAGAGCAATCAGTACCATAGAGGAGGGGCATGGGGCCCTTCTTCAGAGGCGCTTTATCTAAAGGAGGAGGTTGGACATCAGTAATAACCCTGAGGTTGGACATTGCAAGCGCCGCTGGCACTGTAGGGCCTGGGGTAGCTGCCACCAACGGGGTTGGGCAAGAAGTAGTGAATGTCGGGAGTTCTAAAGGTCTAATCAGAAAAGTGCTAGGAGGTGCAGCTGAGAGAGTAACCTGGGAATCCGACGAGGCAGGGATTTGATAATGCTGTATTACTTTATGTAATAATTAATTTACCTGATCAGAAATCATCCATTTCCTAGAGGGGTCTTTGGATGAATGTGAGCTAGCCTCAGAATAATTACTAGGGAGAGACTGAGGAGCCGGGGAGAACATTCCATCCGCCGGCTCCTCACTCTGCTCCAAGGTCTCTTGTGATTCTCATTATCCGCCGGGGGCCAAGACAAATCTGGCACTGACGATGGCAACACGTTGATGTTGCCATCCTCAGTCCGTTCTGGAATGACATTAAGAGGTGAATCTGAATGGCGCCAGTACCCCCCTGCCGCTATGGGCTGGGAGTCATGAGTCACCTGTGAGCTGAATTGGGCCCCCGCCGGATAACCCCTAAATTGGTCGGCTAGCACCCTACTCGGGCCGGTCGACCTCACACCCCGTGGAACTACAGTTAATTTTGGTATGGCAAAAGTCACATTAGGAGGTACATGCACAGAATGTTCCTGACTAGGTGTAGATGCTAACAACTCAGGTCCTATTTCCGACTCCCCTGAATCAAGTGTATGGGTGTCAGAGGGAGGTGTGGGAGGTGGCAGCTGAGGAGTATCTCGCCGGCTGCTCGATGTGTCATACTCTTCTCTCCGGCGCTTGTGAGACCGGGAAGAATCCGAGGTGGAATGGTGAGAGTGTTTCCGGGGAGACTTCGACCTGGACCTCGACTTCCGCCGCGTGGCACGGTCAGAGGAGGGGACCTCAGAGATGTCGCTCTCACTACCGCTACTGATAACCTCCTTGCTGATGGCTTTAGCTTTGACCTTGGGTCTGACCGATTTGGAGGATCCGGGTTTTACTAAAGGTGACTTGATAATTAGCTTTTCCCATAGGACTTGGTCATCACATTGGAGTGCCTTATGGGCTGTGTCCTTAGCATAAGAATTGAATGCCGCTTTAATCTCATGCAAGGCTGCTAAACATGACAGGTCTTTCTTCGCCAGCAAGGCGGATTTTAATTCAGAGCAGATGGCGCACCTTTTAGACAACCACACGCCTCGGGATCGATCTAAACACTTCACACATTTAATGCAAAGAGTATGAGCAAAAATGGGTAAAAGGGAACAAGTGGGCATAGCGCAAAGTTCAAACCTAGGCATGGTGCCGTAATTGAGAGGGTCCCCCCCTCCGCCGGGATTAGATGTCCAACTCCGCCGGAGAAGTAGTCTGGGGCCTGGAAAGACAATTTCCAGGAATCAATGCTCATAAGGATAACCTGCGAGGTATTAAACATCCTAACCCAAATCCGCCGGAAAATTAGCGAGAGCGCACCACCTCGCTAACCTTCCGCCGGATCTGTCTAGCTGACTTTGAATAACTTACCTGTGACAAGAGCCACAGGTCCCATGACCTTGTAAGTTGTGATCATCCTGAACAAGTTTGCAAAACTAATCTTATCACTTCGTGTACACTTGACTGGTGGTGCCGCAGGCGATAAAGTCTTAACGTGTCACTAGGCCAGTCAGGGCGAGTTAACTCGGCGGGCCGAGTTTGTGGCCCTGCTAGGAATGCAATTCCGCCAGGAGAGTGTGGTTCAGCCAAACCACGTCGGGATCTTTTGAATGTTCCTACCCGTCAGAGACGGATAATCTGGACCCACCGCACGGGGCCGCCGAAACAGACAAAAACTGCCGGGAAACAGGGTTGGCACAACTCCTTTCCTGCAGTCCCACACATATATATAATATACATAATGACATATAGGGACGTCTCCCCTACCCCCAAAGGAACAAGCCCGCATGCGCGTAGGGGTGGACCTAGAATGGCGTGGGCTCAGGTACTCCGGTCCGATCTCAAAATAAAGAACTTGACAACACAGGCGGCCCTTGACAGAACCGCCTGGAAAGCTGCCATTTAGGACGTGAGACTGTAACCACAGCTTCTGTGGACAAACGGTCTTTAAACTTGTATGTATGTATGTATGTATGAACCAAAAAAAAGGGGGCATACATAGGCAAAAATAACAACAGAAAAATTTACAAAACCTAAATTACCTGAAGCCTACGCCGGAGACCCCTAACTAGGCCGACCACGTGGACCGAAGAACATCCCAGCAGACAAAGCTCCAGCACCCAGCAGCCGCACCATGAAGAGGGAGGCCCACCCAAGGGGCCTAAGCAAAACACGAACCCTGGAAGGTGGAGCACCACGTGCAGACACCCTTCACCAGAGCTTTTGCTGATATCTGAAGATAATGGCATGTACTTTCCTCAATATTGACAGTCTGTATCATGCCTCGTAGAGTGGTCGCCTTCTAGCTAAGTAAACACAACAGCTAAGGCGTATCACAAAAACAACACACGCGGTACACCCATCCGGAACTTGTAGACGCCTGTGACAATGGTACCCTATTTTAACACACACTTCCTGCAGACCTACCAATCTGGCAGCTGTGCTAGCTAATCTAAACCTTGTTACTACAACACAGATATATACAAATGAGTAAGGACTCACTAGAAGCTCTGCAAACGTCGAATGAAGCGGACACGGCGCGAGCCCTGTTGTCGGGAGGGACGCGGAAGTAGGCAGGACGAAGATGGCTGCTCGGGGGCCTGGTGTCAGGGAAACAAAGCATGAGAAATCCACGAATATGAAAGTCATATGATAAGAGATATTAAGTTATTTTTTCCTTATATTTTTTACAGAGTTTTTTCTGTAGGGTACCCAATCAAAATAACGATCCCATGAGGGAATTAAGCGTGCACTTATGATGAGTACTCCACGATACTTCCGCGCGGGCTATTCAAAATGCTGGCGCAGGATGTTGAATGGAGACTATTATTATTAATAGGCGAAGTCGTCAATGATGGAGGGGCCCTATTAAATATACATAATTATATATATATATATATATATATATATATATATATATATATATATATATATATATATATATATATATGTATATATATATATATATATATATATATATATATATATATATATATATATATATATATATATATATATATATACTTATTTATATATTTTATTATTTTATTTTATGTTTCGGTTTAAGCCTAATCCCTAGACCTCCATCAAGTTTAACCAAAATAACCACAAGACTCCCTTTCGAGATGAATTGCTCACCAGGAAAAATCGACATCTAAATGGCACGAAAGGTCTTAAAATCGCCAAACTAATGAGACGAATGTCTTGAAATCTCAAAAACAAATGGGGCTAAACATGAGGGAAAAGGGGGTCCAGAAATCCCCGCTTAAAGTTAGTAAAAGGATAATGTCAGTGCAAATACAATATTTGCTAACTTAAATATACATGATATTCATATACAGTAGCTTAAAGTTATGAACGAAATTATAACATGCAACATTGTTCTTATAAAACAGGAATGAATGCTACGATTTTTAGTATGCATATTTGTAAAATTCGTTGGTAATTGTATTGTTGTCTTCAAATAATACAAATCATTCAGATTGTAAATCCACAATGATATAAAATTATAATTAAACTATTCACTATCTCTAATCTAGTTTCCGATTTAATTAAATTAAGCTAAAATAAGTTATTGTTCGTACCCAACTGAAACCGGCCTTCACCTGGGACATAATAAATGGTGTTTTTTAAAACTTGATAAAGGTTTGGGAAGTAAACTGACCTCCATCCCCCTCTTAATTCTGTGTTTTCATAGCAGTATGGTACGACCCGCTGGCTACAGCATCTACACATGGGGCAACACCCATAGCACTATTCTCAAGGCCCAGATTTGGCGCCAAACTGAAATAATTTGCGCGCGAAGCCAGGTGCATAGATATTACATACATGACACTCAATGCATAAAAACCCTATGGTTAGTAGAAGTTACGAATATGATGTTCTACAGGTTGAAAAAACAAGAATCTTGAACAAAATAGAATCTGAATATAACTATAAACCTATAAAAGCATAACAAATATTGAATTCCAAAAGTACTTGAATCCCCCCCACCCCAAGATGCTTAAAAATATATCTTATTAAAACACAAGGAATCTTTAAAAAAAAATAACAAAAAAAATACAAATAAAAAAATAAAAAGAGGAAGAAATCGGAAAGAGCACACAATGATGTAAGAGCAAGTGGCTGAAGAAAACAGAACAACTGGTTAAAGAGAGGCGAGCGGTCGAACGCCAACAAACTTGAGAAAACCTCAAGAATTTGAAATAAATAGGAATATATACAGTATATAGGTTCATCGGCAGTACTTCTTTGATTTCCCATAGAAAGATTTTTGCTTCCATGGCCTGGGACCCTCGAAGAGTGCTGAACGCATTACCGAGGTAATTCTCTCGGGAATGGAGGCATACATTCCATTGCATTTCTCTCAGACTAATGAAAAATAATCTTGGTTTACTCATTTGTTCTACTGCTGACCGCAATAAGGAGGAAGCATTCAAACGGTACCGTTGCCTTCAATCTCATGAATCTCATTCTTCCAGTTTCTGCCTGGAATCAAGCCAAATCTGTTCTTCGTCTAGCCAAATACTCCTTCATCAATAATACATGCACTGAAATATCCAACTCTAGTTCTTCCCAAGCTTTCTGGCAACTAGCCAATAGCCTCTCCAACAATTGTTTTTTGTCTCGTCTTTTCCTCCCTTTTTCCACTCTGGCGGCACTACCGTCACTTCTTCCTTTGACAAAGCTGAACTCTTTACCCAAACTTTCGATGAAAACTTCACCTTGGATGATTATGTGCTATTCGTGACTCTCCATCCCTCTCTCTCCTACTTATGCCTGATATCCTAATTTCCTCTAAAGATGTACATTCTACCCTCTCTGGGCTTAATACTAAGAAGGCGTACGGACTGGATGGTGTTCCTCCTGTTTAACTGAAAAAAATTTGCTTCCGTGCTGACTCCCTGCCTAGGCAAACTCTTCCGTCTCTGTCTCTCCTCTAACGTATTCCCTTTTTGCTGGAAGTTTGCTCTCATTCAACCTGTCCCAATGAAGGGTGACCACTCTCAACCCTCCAACTATCGTCCAACTGCTCTAATTTCTTGTATCTCCAAAGGTTTTGAAATTCTTCTTTCATCAAAATCTTTCAAGCATTTCTCTTCTCATAATCTCTCTCAGATAGCCAGTATGACTTCCTTAGTGGTCGCTCTACTGGTGATCTTCTTTCAAATCTTATTAACTCTTGGTTATCCTCCTTTCGGGACTTCGGTGAGTCCTTTTCTATTGTTCTATACATATTGAAGGCCTTTGATAGTCTGGCACAAACCTCTAATTTCTAAACTACCCTCCTTCGGTTTCTATCCCTCCATCTGTGTCTTTATCTCTAATTTCCTTTCTGGCTGTTCCATAGCTGCGGTTGTGGACGGCGATCGTTCACCTGCTCAACCTATCCACTGCAGTGTTCCTCAGGGTTCTGTCCTGTCTCCAGTTCTATTTCTAATATTCATTAATGATCTTCTCAACTGTACCTCCAGTCCTATCCATTCATATGCTGATGACTCTACTTTACACTATTCAACTAGTTTTTCAGAACACCCTAGCATGCAATCACTCAAAAACTCACATGATGAAGCCATAGAACACTTATCTTCTGATCTATCAATAATTTCTAAGTGGGGTAGAGAAAATGTTGTTACTTTCAAAGCTTCCAAAACCCATTTTCTCCATTTATCTACCCGTCAAGAACTCCCACAAGTCAATCCCTTGTACTTCAACAATACACAAATCAACCCTTCATCTACTCTCAGTATTCTCGGCATCTCAATCTCTTCTGATCTCTCTTGGAAAGACCATATTACCACCCTTGTTAAAATAGCTTCCCAGAAGCTGGGTGTGCTCAACCTCCTACAGGGGTTCTTTGCCCCTGCACAGCGCCTTACTCTGTACAGGAGCACATTGCATCCATGTATTGAGTAGTGTTCGCATGTGTGGGGAAGATCCTCTCACACAGCAATTCTAGGATTGATATTTGTATTGTTGAAGAATAAGGGATAGTCCTCTGGGAATTCCGGATGAGTAGATAGATGGAGAAATGGGGTTTTGGAAGCATTGAAGACAACAAGGTTTTCTCTGCCCCAATTGGAAATAGTAGTTAGATCAGAAGATAAGTGTTGTATGGCTTCAATACCTTTGTTTTTGAGGGATTGCTGGCTGGGGCATTCTGGAAAACTAATTGAGTAGTATAAGGTAGAGTTGTCTGTATATGAATGGATGGGACTGGAGGTACAGTTGAGAAAATCATTTATGAAAATTAGAAAGAGAATAGGAGATAGGACAGAGCCCTGAGGAACACCGGAGTTGATAGGTTGAGAAAGTGAACGATGGCCGTCCACAACTGCAGCTATGGAGCGGTCTGAAAGGAAATTAGAGACACAGGCACAGATAGAGGGATAGAAACCGAAGGAGGGTTGTTTAGAAATTAAAGATTTGTGCCAGACTCTATCGAAGGCCTTCGATATGTTTAGTGCAATAGAAAAGGTCTCACCGAAGTCCCGAAAGGAGGATGACCCAGAGTTAGTAAGATATAAAAGAAGATCACCAGTAAAGCTACTTTTAAGAAAACCATACTGGCAATCTGAAAGTAGATTATGGGAATATATAAGAAATTTTTAATTAAAGATAGTTTTAAAAACTTAAGATATGCAAGAAATGAGAGCAATTGGACGATAATTGGAGGGATGGGAGTGGTCATCCTTCTTTGGGACAGATTGAATAAGAGCAAGCTTCCAGCAAGAATGAAGGATGTTAGAGGAAAGACAGAGATGAAAGAGTTTGCCTAGGCAGGGAGTCAGCACAGAAGAACAGATTTTGAGAACAACAGGAGGAACACCATCCAGTCCGTATGCCTTCTTAGTATTAAGCCCAGAGAGGGCAGAAAGTACATCCTTAGCAGAGATTATGATCTTAGGCATAAGTAAGTGCACGGGGGGTGGAGAGGGAGAAGTAGAGCCGGAATCATCCAAGATGGAGTTTTTAGCCAAAGTTTGAGCGAAGAGTTCAGCTTTGTCAGAGGAAGAGGTGATGGTGGTACCATCAGAGTGGAAAAGAGGATGGAAATACGAGGATGTGAGGATGTGAAATTTTGGCTAGATGCCAAAAAGCTTGTGAAGAGCTAGATTTGAAAAGTTCAGAGCAGGACAGATTTGGCTTGATTCCGGACAGAGACATATAAAGTACAGGATTCTTGAGCTTGAAGGCGACAGTACCGATTGAATGCTTCCTCCTTATTATGGACAGCAGTAGAACAAGAGTAAATAAACCAAGATATTTGTGAGATAGCTTGAGCGAAAGAAAATGGAATGTATGCTTCCATGCCTGAAAGGATTACCCCAGTAATGCGCTTGGCACTCTTTGAGATTCCCCGGCCACAGAAACAAAAATCCTTCCATGGGAAATCAAAGAAGTACTGCGGAAGAGCCTCCCAGTTGGCAGCGCCAAAATGCCACAAGCGCCACCGGCTGAGGTGGTCAGAAAGCCATATAATTGGAGAGACAGGACAAGTGACACAGATAAGGTTATGAACGAAGGAGCCCAACGGAGGGAGAAGAGTTATAGTCTAAGCAGAAGGATTAGTGGTTAGAAATAAGTCGAGAATGTTTGGCCGATCTCCAGGGCAGTTCAGGATACGGGTGAGGTGCTGAACTAACTGCTGTAGTTCATTTAGCATAGACAAGATGTAGGCTTGTTCACCACGTTGGTCATAGTGGGTGAATGAGATTATTTTGATGTCCCGGCAGTCTGGCCTCGAGACCGATAATTAGCGTGGAAGACAAGGTAAACTAGGATTTGTGGTTACATTAATTTAGTTAGAGGGATATCTACGTAAGGCAAACATTGCCGTTTCATTAAATATAATTTATGTTAAAAAGGAAAACTAATAATTAATGAAAATGCATATTAAGAAACCGAATAGCATGCTAATGTCACGCGAATATATTTTCTACCTAGAGTCACGAAGGATTAAGGGGAGTGACCTGCTTTTTCTCTTTTTCTCTCTTTCTCTGGCTTGTATCCATTCTGCCCCATTCAGCCTACTGTTATTAAGACTTTTATCCCCAACCAGATGTTGATTTCTTCCTGGCGAGCGATAACGAGCTAGCATTACATGAAAAAATCCGGCTTTGCCGGAGAAATTTTTCTGTCGAAAAATGTACAAATTTAGCCTGCTGTCATAACATTTAAAACAAAAGTATGCTGGCTCGCTACCGCTCGCCAAGAAAAAAATCGACACCTGAATGGGGATAAACGTCTTAAAACAGTAGGCTGAATGGGGCCGAATGGATACAAGCCAGACACAGAGGGAGAGAGAAAGACATAAAACGAGGTGGTGCTCTGATATAACTTCCTTTGAGTTCATTATTGGTGTGGCCCAAAGTTTGACGCTAGAATAAGTCAATTAGTGAATAGCCTAATGCTCATATTAATAAGTTGTCACGGGAATACACAATGCCAAGGGACAAAGTTATACACCATGGTTGTAATATTCAAGACCTGTCATAGCATTTAAATATATCTCAGTTAGAAGTGGGAAAATACAAATAAGTAACACGCCGTTCTTAACATTAATCATCAATTACAAACCCCAATGTATTTGAATAAACTAATGAAAGCATATGGTCCTCCCGGGATTCGAACTCGGGACACCGCAGATAATATAGATAGGAAGTACGTGAATAAAATAATGTATGAGATAAAAGTCAAAGTTCATGATTAACTATCGATTTTTTCCATCGCCCTAGATATAAGATTAATATATGTTATAGGACAATAATAATAGTAAGTAATTAATATATGTTATAGGACAATAATAATAGTAAGTAATTAATATATGTTATAGGACAATAATAATAGTAAGTAATTAATATATGTTATAGGACAATAATAATAGTAAGTAATTAATATATGTTATAGGACAATAATAATAGTAAGTAATTAATATATGTTATAGGACAATAATAATAGTAAGTAATTTACTGGGTCAAATTTAAATATTAACTTATTTTATGTATTTAAACCGTTGTTTCTTTACTTATTTCTGTTTCGTGTTTTTATTAATAACATTATTGTATCTATCCACCATAATACACCGTCAAAACTATCATAGCAATAATTCTTCTTTTATCGCTTTATATTATCATTATAATGCTATATAAGAAAACTAATACTATCATTATTATCTTCTAGTATTAAAAAATTTATTACTACGTCAAGCAAAACTAAAGGCTCACTATAGTATAATTATGTATTCATCAAGACAAATAAAAAAATATACAAATAACAAAATAAAAGGATGTATGAAGTCATAGCATGGTTGGAAGGATGCTTGGCTTGTAATTCTAAGATCGTGGGTTCGATTCTCGGCTAGGGACAAAAACACTTGCATGTTCTCACGTGTATTTGTGAGCTTCCATATATATATATATATACAGTATATAATATACTGTGTATATATATATATATATATATATATATATATATATATATATATATATATATATGTATATATATGCTGTTTACGCTTGCTCTACTGCTGTTCTCAATAAGGAGGAAGCATTCAAACGTTACCGTCGCCTTCAAACTCAAGAATCCCGAACTTTATATGTATCTGCCCGGAATCAAGCCAAATCTGTTCTTCGACTCTCCAAAAATTATTTCATCAAAAACAAATGCTCTGAACTTTCCAACTCTAGCTCTTCCCAAGCTTTTTGGCATCTAGCCAAAAACCTCTCTAACTATTTCACTTCTTCATCTTTTCCTCCCCACTTCCACTCTGACGGTACCACCATCACCTCTTCCTCTGATATAGCTGAACTTTTCGCTCAAACTTCGCTAAAAACTCCACCTTGGATGATTCCGGTGCTATTCCTCCCTCTCCACCCCCCTCTCACTTACTTATGCCTAATACCATAATCTCTTCTAAAGATGTACTCTCAGCCCTCTTTGGACTTAATACTAAGAAGGCGTACGGACCAGATGGTGTTCCTCCTGTTATACTCAAAAAATGTTCTTCCGTGCTGACTCCCAGCCCAGACAAACTCTTTCGGCTCTGTCTATCCTCTAATGTCTTTCCTTCATGCTGGAAGTTTGCTCTTATTCAACTTGTCCCAAAGAAGGGCGACCGCTCTCAGCCCTCCAACTATCGTCCAATTGCTCACATTTCTTGCACCTCTAAAGTTTTTTAAACTATTCTTGCCTCAAAATTTCTTAAGCATTTATCTTCACATAATCTATTTTCAGATCGCCAGTACGGTTTCCTTAAGGGCCGCTCTACTGGTGATCTTCTTGACTATCTTACTAACTCTTGGTCATCCTCCTTTCGAGACTTCCGTGAGACTTGTTCTACTTTTCTAGACATATCGAAAGCTTTCGATAGAGTCTGGCACAAATTTTTAATTTCCAAACTAACCTCCTTCTGTTTCTATCCCTCTATCTGTGCCTTTGTCTCTAATTTCCTTTCAGACCGCTCCATAGCTGCAGTTGTGGACGGCCATCGTACACTTCCTCAACCTATCAACTCCGGTGTTCCTCAGGGTTCTGTCTTGTCTCCAATTCTCTCACTAATATTTATCAATGATCTCCTCAACTGTACCTCTAGCCCTATCCCCTCATATGCTGATGACTCTACCTTACACTATTCAACTAGTTTTTCCCATCAACCCAGCATGCAAGCACTCCTAATCAAATGTGGCGAGGCCATAGAATGCCTATCATCTGATCTTTCAATTATATCTGATTGGGGCAGAGAAAATCTTGTTACTTTCAACGCCTCCAAGACCCAGTTTCTCCCTCCATCTCTCCATAACAATTTTCCACAAGACTATCAACTATTCTTCAACAACACACACCTCAACCCTTCATCTTCTCTCAACATTGTTGGTGTATCTTTTTCATCTGACCTTTCATAAAAAGATCAAATTACCACTCTTGCTAAAACAGCTTCCCAAAAGTTAGGTGTGCTCAACCGTCTCTGTGGGTTCTTCACACCCGTACAGCTTCTTGCTCTGTATCGGGGCACAGTGCGCCCCTGTATTGAGTATTGTTCGCATGTGTGGGGAGGCTCCACCCATACCGCACTTCTTGAACGAGTAGAATCCAAAGCATTTCGCCTCATCAACTCGCCTCCTCTTACTAGTTCCCTACAATCTCTTTCTACACGCCGCATGTTGCATCTCTTTCACTCTTCTATCGCTAATACAACAACCAGTGTTCTTCAGAGCTCTCTCAGTGTATACCCCCTCCCTTGCAGCGATTGAGAGGCACCCGCCTTTCAACACAGTCCCACTCCTATTCTGTCCAGCTCTCCAACCCAAGAATTGGCAAATTTTCTCAGTCTTTCTTCTACTCAACAAATTAACTCTGAAACTCTCTCCCTCAATCAATCTTTCCTTCATCCTATGACTTAGACTGCTTTAAACTTAGTGTGTCCAGGCATTTGACTCCAATGTCCCTTTAATTTGGCTCTTTCACTCTTTTATTTTGGGGGGAGACACACGCTACAGGCGACCTGCCTTTTGTCTCCTCCATACACATAGAACACAATTTTTTTACGTTTTCTTTTCTTAACACGTAGCTAAATACATCATAAATTCCAATGTTACTAATGTACAGTTGACCAAATGAATTTGCATACAGTCGGTGAATTTATGTGTGGAAGGGAAACTAATACAATTCCATTAATAGTTTAAATTGTAATGCAGTAGCTAATGTCCATGATCATTTAACGGGTTTATCGCAAATTATTCTTGTCATTCAATGTCCCTAATTTTACTTCCATTCACAAAATAATGCAGTGTATATAATTCTCGTGATCAACAGTACACCCATACAGCCTATTCATTTCCTTCTGCAACTAAAAACAAATAATATTTATCTTGTTCTGCAATCGCAACAAGCAGACAATTTAAGGGGAGGCAGACCGTTTTTTCTGGTCCCCCTACTCCCTAATGTTTAGCCCCACTAGTTTTGAGATTATAGGACACTCGACCCATTAGTTTGGCGATTTTAACACCTTTCGCCCCATTTCGTTGTCAATTTTAAGACCTTTCGTGCTGAATTATCCAACTCTAGCTCTTCCCAAGCTTTCTGGCATCTAGCCAAAAACCTATCCAACAATTTATCTTCCTCGTCTTTCCCTCCCTTTTCCCACTCTGATGGCACAACCATCACTTCTTCCTCTGACAAAGCTAAACTCTTCGCTCAAACTTTTGCTAGAAACTCCACCTTGGATGATTCCAGTGCTATTCCTCCCTCTCCGCCCTCCTCTCTCTTACTTATGCCTAATATCCTAATCTCTTCTAAAGATGTACTTTCTACCCTCTCTGGGCTTAACACTAATAAGGCGTACGGTCCGGACGGTGTTCCTCCTGTTGTTCTCAAAAACTGTGCTTCCGTGCTGACTCCCTGCCTAGGCAAACTCTTTCGTCTCTGTCTATCCTCTAACGTCTTCCCTTCATGCTGGAAGTTTGCTCACATTCAACCTGTCCCAAAGAAGGGTGACCGCTCTCAACCCTCCAACTATCGTCCAATTGCTCTTATCTCTTGTCTTTCTAAAGTTTTTGAAACTATTCTTGCTTCCAAATTTCTTAAGCATTTCTCTTCTCATAATCTGCTCTCAGATCGCCAGTATGGCTTCCTTAAGGGTTGCTCTACTGGTGATCTTCTTTCATATCTTACTAACTCTTGGTCATCCTCCTTTCGGGACTTCGGCGAGACTTTTTCTATTGCACTAGACATATCGAAAGCCTTCGATAGAGTCTGGCATAAATCTTTAATTTCTAAACTACCCTCCTTCGGTTTCTATCCCTCCATCTGTGCCTTTGTCTCTAATTTCCTTTCCGGCCGTTCCATAGCCGCGGTTGTGGACGGCCATTGTTCACTTCCTCACCCTATAAACTCCGGTGTTCCTCAGGGCTCTGTCCTATCTCCTATTCTCTTTCTAATTTTTATAAATGATCTCCTTAACTGTACCTTAATTCCCATCCATTCATACGCAGACGACTCAACCTTACACTACTCCATTACTTTTTCAGAACGCCCCAGCCAGCAATCCCTCAAAGACAAACGTAATGAAGCCATAGAACTCTTAAATTCTGATCTAAATACTATTTCCAATTGGGGCAGAGAAAACCTTGTTAACTTTAATGCTTCCAAAACCCAATTTCTCCATCTATCTACCCGTCAGGATCTCCCAGCGGACTATCCCTTATTCTTCAACAATACAAAAATCAACCCTTCATCTTCTCTCAATATTCTTGGCATCTCTTTTTCTTCTGCTCTCATTTGGAAGGACCATATTACCAGTCTTGCTAAGGCAGCCTCCCAGAAGCTGGGTGTGCTCAACCGCCTTAGGGGTTCTTTTCCCCTGCACAGCTTCTTGCTCTGTACAGGGGCATAGTGCGCCCTTGTATTGAGTATTGTTCACATGTGTGGGGAGGTTCCTCTCACACCGCTCTCCTAGACAAAGTTGAAAGGAAGGCCTTTCGTATCATTAACTCCCGTCCACTCACCAACTCTCTGCAATCTCTCTCTCTCCGCCGCAAAGTTGCATCTCTCTCGCTATTCTATCGCTACTATAATAATCAGTGTTCCTCAGAGCTATCCCAGTGCATACCACCTCCTTTACATAGGGCACGTGGTACCCGTCTTGCAACTCAATCCCACCCCTACTCTGTGCAACTCTCCAACCCAAGAGTGAAACGTTACTCTCAAACTTTCTTCTACTCAACAGCTGAGCTCTGGAACTCTCTCCCCGAATCAGTCTTTCCCTCTTCCTATGACTTAAATTGCTTCAAACTCCGTGTGTCCAGGCATTTTGGCTCGAACGTCCCTTGATTTTGGCCCTGTCACTCTTTCAACTATGGGGGAGGCACTCGCTATAGGCAGTTATGCCTTTTGCCTCCCTCAATCACATAGAAAACAAAAATTAGGCGTAGATTATTTCCTGGCGAGCGATAGCGAGCCTTTTTTTTTTAGAGGAATCAGCCTTCGGCCGGGACCTTTTTCTACCGAAAAATTTACAAATTTATCTTGAAGGGGGGTATAGGGTTTTTTTTCTAAGCTTGATTGAGGTCTAGGAAGGAAACTACAAAAAAAAAAAAATATGAATAAATGAATCAATAGACCAAACAAACGGCCAGTCTCCCCTTAATGCATTCCAGTTCTAGATATACAGTATATGCAGCAGGTTCGACAACAACACGTAGAAGCAGCAAACAGAATCTACCACGGATATTATGGAGTAGCCGTGAGATGATAATGAGGAGGCGAGAGTGGTCGTGATTGAGGGAGATAAATACCACAGTAAGGTCACACTGTTTGTTATCAAGGGGTCTTCATATTTCAGTTGACCTTTGAGACCATCAGCGGAGGAAGGGGTCACTGGGGGATTATTTATTGATCGGCGGTCACTTTTGTTCAGATCCACTGTCAAATAATATGTGTGCTTATATCGAACACAAACCACAAACACTGGAGCAGATTGATATGTTTAACCCCTTCTATACCGGCGACGTCTTTTTTACTGTATTCTAGCTATAATTAGACGGTTTGTGTCGCTTAAGAAGGATCTGTGGTTGTAAAAAGGGTTACTTAAGATAGTGCAATGCCTTTTCATTGCTAGAAGCCCTTCTTAGATTGAATACAATCGTCTATTATTAGCCAGTACAAAATGAAAAGGATAGAACCGGTACTGAAAGGGTTAAAGGAAGGCTGTATCTCGTCTCGTATAAATATGTGCAGATTATTATTATTTTGTTTTGTTTAGTCTCCTCCTTAGACCTCATAAATTGCAAGCTCCCTATCACACCCCATGATAAAATCGACACTTAAATGGCGCAAAAGGCCTTACAATTAACAAAGAAATTGGGCGAAAGGTCTTAAAATAGCCGAACTAATAGGGTGAACGTCCTAAAATGTCAATACTAATAGGGTTAAATATGAGGGAGAAGGGGGTCCAGAAAAACACACGCTTAGGAGTACTAATTTTAACACATTTTAGAAAGATTCAATAATTTGGTATTCACTAAATAATGTATACATAATATACATAATCTAAGTATTCTGAGAACCAGAATATAAAATGTTCAAAATATTATGAAAAACGATTATTGAACATACTGTATATTAAGTGAATCAGTTGGGTTGTTGCAGTCGTTTGTGTTATATATTATATTGTATACTAGAATAGTATAATATATTGTATACTAGAATAGTATAATATATTTGAAGCAACTTTGTTGACCCCGAGAACTTTCAGTCTTCTACTGTACTTCTCACTTCTCCGCTTGTTCTTCCTCTGTCCAATTACTCTTCTTTCCTATTTTACTCCAGCCATCTGGTCTGGTCTGGATATTTTATATAGTAAGTGTATCGTGCATGTATTACACATAGGAAGCAAAATATAATTATTTGCACTAAAATATATGCAGTGCCAATTATGACTTTGGAAGGTATATTGTATGTATGTATGTATGTATGTATGTATACTCTGGCACATACCGTATATATATATATATATATATAATATTATATATATATATATATATATATATATATATATAATACAATATATATATATATATAGATATATATATATCTATAGATATTGTATACAGTATATATACTGTATATATATATATATATATATATATATATATATATATATATATATATATATACAGTATACATATATCTGTTATATTAAACACAGATAACATATTATGCAGTGGAGGATATCAAGTATAAATATAATACAATAAAATAGAATAAAATAAGTTTAAAAATTAGAATTAATGCTGCAAAAAAGCATTAACTCTAGACTTAAAAATTGAGATATGAGCTGAATTGACTAGCTCATTTGGCAACTTATTCCACAAGTCAACCATGGCCGGCACAAAACACCGTGAAAACTGTGTAGTAGACAAATTAACACGGCTCATGGCAAGATCATTAAGATTGCTTGTGAATCTAGTTGCACGAGCCCGGACATAGGGCCCAGGCAGAACCCCATGTAAGGGATGCTGAGGGTTGTTAAAAACTTTAAATAAAAGTCTAAGGGCACCAACTTTACGTCGATGACACAGATCAAGAGACAAATGAGGTAGAATAAAACTGATAGAATTTAGTGACCTGTCAAGCAACGTGAGATGGCAGTCAGCTGCTGACAACCAGACAGGTGAGCAGTACTAGAATTGTGGCAAAATAAAAGCATAAAAAGACTTGATAACTGTGGCGTCACAAGCAAATGTTTTATAAACCTTGCGAAGCAGACCAATTTTTTGGGAAATGGAAGAGAAAGAACGAATATGCTTTTCAAAAGTAAGTTTGGGATCCAGAGTAACTCCTAACCATCGCCACTACCATCATCACTACTGTCATTATTATAACTACAACTACAACCCCGAAAGGAATTGAAATAGGGAAACTATCCCCCGGCCAAAGGCGGCTTTCTAGGGCCTTTCCTAGCTGTTGCTGAGAGGATTGGGTTCTAGTTATGTGGTGATGGGCTGGTCTATCAGAGTGAGAGCTGAGCGATCTCTGCCATACCCATAGCTTACTCTGACTGTTCCTTTTACTTATATATCTTCTAGCTCTCAAGTGACGGCATCTTTTCTGTGGATTGACCTCCCTACTGCCAACCTAGAAGTTGGCAGATTGGGAGCCAAGGCATCACATTTTTCCCTTGCCCCTCAACTTTCCCTTCATAATTGCTGAGGGGCACAGGGCCTTGCGTGGGGCTTTGGTTTCCCGGGCATTTCCGCACCCTCCTTAGCTCCCTGCCTTGGAGTGGCTTCGGTCACCCGGGCTTTGTTAGTGGTAAGCAGGGAGGGTTTTGTGGGGGCGCTCGTTTATGGCCTTGGCCTTGCTCGAGACCTTGGGGCTGTTCGGCCAGACAGCCTGGGGAACAACAACTACAACTATCATCAGTACTTGTCACCATCATCACTACTATTATGACCATCATCACTACTACTAGTACTGTCACCATCATATCTACTACTGTCACCATCATATCTACTACTGTCATCATCATCACTACTGTTATCATCATCAATACAACTACAACCAAAATCACTACTATTATCACCATCATCACTACTATCACCATCAATCCCACTATTACTACCATCACTTCTAATGCCAACTAAACTAACTTAACCTAGCAAATGCATAGCGAGATGTTTTCGCCCCCAGAATGCCATCATTGCTGGGTGGGGGGGTAAAACCACATGTTGGACCTAAAATCATAACTATTGCATAAATTCCAAAAATCTTTTTTGGTTGATGTTCGCATTCACGCAACAAATGTTTGTGTGAAATTTGGTGAAAATCCGTCCAACGGTCTAGGAGGAGTTTCGGGACAGACGGACGACGACGACAACAACAACGACGACAGACATTTTTTTCCGGTGGTACCCACTATACGGGGGGGCGATACCAAACTCTGCTAACGCAGAGTTGATTAACACAGATCCTTGGCACAGATCAAATTATCAATACTTCCGGAATACTCGCATATTCTACCTTACCTTCGACAATAGCCACAAATTGAGATACGCAGAACACTTAGGATAGCGTGGTGTGGAGAAGGGCCAGGTACGAGGATCGGGGCGTCGTAGAGCTCCGGGTACGGCGGCTGGATGTCGAGGGACCACTTCGTCAGGAGTCCAAGGGGCAGGGGGGACAGGACGGCAGGCACCTTCTCTCTCAGGAGGGGTGAACGACTCCCGGACAATAATCCAGACAGAGCGCTAGTGGAACGACTCCCGGACAATAATCCAGACAGAGCGCTAGTGGAACGACTCCCGGACAATAATCCAGACATAGCGCTAGGGTGAACGACTCCCAGACAATAATCCAAACGGAGCGCTAGTAGGCAGTTAATACTCCCGGACAATAATCCAAACTGAGCAACCTACTGAGTGTGAACTGACTTCCTATAATTTCAGTTAGGCTATATTTGGATTGTTTGGATTGTTTCTCGGTCTACCAAGGGATGGACCGAGGAAGACCTGGGATCGGACTATACGCGCCGATCTCAAATCCAAGAACTTGACAAGTGAAGCAGCCCTTAACCTCTGAAGTGCGCATGGGGGTAATTGGAAACGTCCCCCTGTGCTGACGTATTTGAGGTGTTTCCGTCACTAAAATATTCATTGTGCCATTAATAGCATTAATATTTATCCATATGCGCCTATTATGGGTTGATTATAAAGGTATTAACCTGAAACAACAATAAAACGAGTGAAAACAGCGTTTGGATGGTCAAAATCGGAGATATAGCCCGCGAGTTGTATAATGTATGGGTGAGGCAATCTGCTTCCCGCCAATTTCCCCCAAGGCCACTGAGACAGTCGATCGATACTCTCTCTCTCTCTCTTGCACTCGCTTGCTATCAGTGATGACCACACCCTCCAATCGGATTTCTAATGTTAGCACGAAAATATACCTCAGAATAAGGGAATAACAGGGAAAATAGGTGATAACTGAAGGAGGAGGAAAGTGGGGAAGGAGGGAGGTAGAGGACTGAGATTTTGCATGGCCCAGGGGCCAAAAAAAAAATAAAAAATAAAAAAAAAAAATATAAAAAAATATTTTTTTTTCGATGTCAAAAGTTGATTTTTATTTTCTCTGACTCTTAAGAGTCTTCCCGCAGTGCGCCGGGGGAACTCTTAAGAGTCTCCCCGCAGCTCCCGGGTTAACAGGGTTGCCTGGAACGCCGCCATTAGGACAAAAGACTGAAACTGCACGTATGTGTGGAACACTCAGTCTTAAAATGTTATGTATGTATGTATGGTCAGGTTGCATTATCTCACATTAACAGGGACGTAGTAAATACATACAATTTGGCTATGTCGAGGGTAATAAATACATGAAAAATATATGTTGGTGCTTAATAATATCGCACTGAGGTTCTCGTCTTTTCGACCTCTGTTTATCTCTACTATATGGCATGATGATGTAATTCGTGATTTTCTGTTCACTAGCTGGTGTCTATTTGTATTGTTTATGCAATGATTTGGTTATGTGGCACTTCCTATCACCATTTCTCTTCTTTTCTCACAGGGTATCTCTTCAAGGGGGAAGAGCCCCAACGATTTAGGTATTCCCAGGACTCTTTATGTGTAGCTTGCATAAGTACTTTTTCATCGTAATATTCGAGGGATAATTCCGCCTTGGTCGTTTTAGTCCCGCGCTGTGGTTGGTGGGGCTGTGCGAGGTGGTGATTGGTGGGACTTGACCTGCATTGCAGGGGCAACTCATCTGTTTGCCCGGAAATTAGAGAATGGGTTAACTGGTCTAATTTCCCGTTCTCTGGAGAATGGGAAATGTTGTCCATTCTATTTCTTTTCTTCTTCTGGTGTATGAATCCCTTCCTCCTGCTGTCCCTCGATTCTCTGACCACTGCTATTCTGTGTGGTTCTTCTTTGGATCCCTATCACACACACATTTTTAAACACTAACCATTAAACCACCAGGACAGTTATATATATATATTATTATTATATATTTTTTTTTTTTTTTTTTTTTTCTTCTTAGTAAACCCTACTACTGATGTGCAGACAGCGGTGGTCTGGGGGCGACAGCCTCCAGTTTAGTTAAGGTTATCAGGTTAGGATAAATTATATTGCTTTCAATGATAATGCACCTGGCACCTCTGACAATAAATTGCCATTAACCTAACCTGACAACATTGCCTAACTCGGGGGCTGCCGCCCCGAGATCCCCGATGGTCTTAAAAATGATGTAGATGTCAAATTACTTGAACAAATACTGCAGGAGAATGAATTTACATGACACCAAGATCTTCAGAAAGATACAAAGCAGTGAAACCTGCAAGAAGCTGCAGGAGGACTTGGACGAGCTCAGGGGATGGACCGAAAAGTTGCTGCTTAATTTTCACCCGGAGAAGAGCAAGTATGTGAGAATCGGAAGAAAATTAGTTGAAGGATATTGAGGTGGTTATTGACAACAAGCTCGCTTTCTCCAACCACTTAGCTGAGAAAATTAATAAGGCAAATAAAATTATGGGGCTCATTTTACCCCTGGGGTTAAGGGATTAGAATATGCCCCGCGTGCCTTCTGAGTTTCGTAAGAGGCAACTAAAGAGGTTGGGTCGGTGGGCTTGCGACCCCCACCTGTGAAAAATACTTGAGCAACGAAAAACGAACGAACAGCCTCGGATGCGGACGGACCCTGTGTTGATGAACCCTGACCGACTATGGACAATCTTACGGACAATCTTAGAATAGCAACATGGAATGTGAGAGGCATGAATGATGACACAAAAGAGAGAGAGGTCCTGGAAGTGTTAGTGAATGCCAGGCTGAATGTATGTGGAATGACGGAGACCAAATGGAGGGGTACAGATGTGAGAGAGTGGGAGTGTGGAATGTGTGTGTGTGCTGGAGTGAGTGAGGGAGCAACGAGAGAAGGTGCGTGTTTGTTTGTAAGTAACAAATGGAAGGAACGTGATGTGGGTGATTGTGTGTGTGTATGCTCCGACAGAGGATAAACTTGTAAGAAAGAAATAGGAGTTCTGGGTGAATGTGGAGGCGTGCCTGGATAAGTTTGACAAGAACGAAAAAATATTTCTGATTGGAGATATGAATGGGAAGGTGGATGATAGAAAAGTTGATGAAGTGGTGGGAGGGTAGGGGGTACCGTCAGAGGTGAATGGGAATGGTAGTGCACTTGTGGATGTGTGTGGGGAGGCGGCTGTGGATAGCCAACACAGAATGATACACAGGTACGCATGGAAAGTGGTGTGGAAGATGAAGGATAAAGATAAGACAGTGGTGGAACGAAAGGCACTGATTGATTATATATGTGTGGATGAATGAATGAAGAAATCTGTGCTGGATGCTAGGGTGTATAGGGGTATTGGAGGGGGTCTGTCTGATCATTATGTAGTAGTAGCTAAAATTAGGATACAAAAGAAGAGGGTGAGGAGAGCTGGAGAGAGGAGAGAGGAAGGTGGAATGGCGAGGAGGGTGGAGAGGCTACAGGAGGAGGAAATCAGGAAAGAGTACAGGAGAGCAGTAGAAAGACGACTAGGTGGGTTCGACCTGGAAGATATGGAGGAAGTGGAGGAGATGAGCAACGTGTTTAAGGAAGATATCTGTGCAGCATGTGAGGTGTGTGGAGTGAGGAGAAGAGGGAGGGGAGTGAAATATACAGCATGGTGGACAGAAGAGGTAAAAATAGCTGTAGAAGACAAGAAGAAAGCGTATAGAGAGTGGTTGGGTAGTAGAGGGAATGAAGATTTGGAGAGTCAGAAACGAGCGAGGTACATGGAGAGAAAGAGAGTAGTGAAGGAAAGTAAGAGAAGAGTAGATGAGGAATTTGGAAGGAATCTGAGTGTAAAATGGAGGGAGTGTAAGAAACTGTTCTGGAAAGAAATCAAGAAAGTTAGGGAAGGTAGCAAGGGAAACAGTAAGGGTGTAAAAGATAAGAATGGGAGAATGCTAGCCGAGAAGCAAGAGAGAGTCGAAAGATGGAGGGAGTACTTCAACGAGTTGCTAAATGTAAGGAATGAAGCGCCAGCAAACATAGCTGGATGGGGTATGAGAGGGAGAAGAAGAGAATTAGTGGAGGAGGAGGTGGGGATCAGGTCAGAAGTGTGGGAAGCCATGAAAAGAGTGAAGTTGGGGAAAGAACCAGGAACAGATGGAGTGTGTGGGGAAATGTTGAGGTATGGTGGTGAGATAGTGATCGAATGGGTATGGAAAATGTGCAAACTAGCATGGGAGAAGGGGAGTGCACCTGATGGCTGGAAGACAGGCATAATAGTCCCCCTATATAAGGGTAAAGGGGAAAGAGGAGTATGTGGTAACCACCGAGGAATATGTCTTCTAAGCACAGTAGGGTAGTGATTGAGAGAGTGAGAGTGAGAAAGGAGAAAGGGATAGGTGACGAGCAGGGAGGTTTTAGGAAGGGAAGAGGATGTGTAGATCAGATTTTTACCCTGAATTGTGTTGTGGAGATGTGGGGGTCGGTTTTTACACCATACCCGAAAGAGGATTTATGGAGCTCCGATCTTACTCTCAACCATCTGAACAATTTAACCAGCACTCCTAAACTTCGTTAAATGCGGAAATAGCCTCACGAAAATATCATGCCCTGGTGGGGGCACGAACTCTCGACCCTTGGATGTGAGGCAGGCACCTTACCAGTTAGACCAATAGAGATATCCCACTTGGCCTGTTCGACTCAGGGTATTTCCGCATCCGAGGTCTGTTTAGGCTAGCCTATTTTCACTGACTTTACACTACTTCACCTTCCGGGAAGCGAAAGCTCCGAACAGAGAGGAACGAACAGAGAGGAACAAGCTTGAGCCGAATCGACCGAGAGTCCGTCAGAGAGATGAACGGGAATGGTGAGTCAACTTCACTGAGCGATGGTACATGCACCTACAAACTGCCCAGTTGGCAACTCGCTTGGGCGGCTGGCAACTCCACAACCCAACCCAATCGAGTCTCACAACACTCCCTGCTCTCTCCTATCCTCTTCCTTGCCCTGTGGGGATCAGTTTTTACACCTTACCCGAAAGAGGATTTATGGAGCTCTGATCTTACTCTCAACCATCTGAACAATTTAACCAGCACACCTAAACTTCGTTAAATGCGGAAATAGCCTCACGAAAATATCATGCCCTGGTGGGGGCACGAACTCTCGACCCTTGGGTGTGAGGCAGGCACCTTACCAGTTAGACCAATAGAGATATCCCACTTGGCCTGTTCGGCTCAGGGTATTTCCGCATCCGAGGTCTGTTTAGGCTAGCCTATTTTCACTGACTTTACAGAGATATATCTGGCGAAGCAACTAAAGGTGTAGGTTGCCTTTATGGACTTGGAGAAGGGCTATGACAGAGTGGATAGAGAAGGTATATGGAAAGTACTTAGAATATACGGAATAGATGGCAAGTTGCTGAAAGCAGTGAAGAGCATGTATGAGGATGCAAAGGCGGCAGTATGTGTGGAGAATGAGCAGAGCGAGTTCTTTGACCTGAATGTTGGGTTGAAACAGGGGTGTGTGATGTCCCCGTGGTTGCTTACTGTATATATGGATGGAGTCATGAAAGAAATACAAGAAAGAGCAGTGGATGTTGGTGTATCGCTGATAAGGGAGGGAAATGAGTGGAAGCTGCCTATACTGCTGTTTGCTGATGATACAGTTCTGATGAGCGATAATGAATGGGAGTTGCAGGGTCTGGTAAATGTGTTTGGAACAGTGTGCGAAAAACGGAATCTGAAGGTAAATGCGGGCAAGAGCAAGGTTATGGTCTTCGAAAGGGGTGAAGCCACAGAGTGTGAGGTGAAGTTGAACGGTCAGGCTATGGAGATTGTCAGCTCATTTAAGTATCTGGGCAGTGTGTTGAGTAAAGATGGGACTATGGATGAAGAAGTGCGGGAGAGGGTGCAACAGGGGAAGAGGGTTGTAGGAACGCTAAAATCAGTAACAAGATATAGGGAGGTCAGTATGGAAGAGAAGATGTCCCTGCATGACAGTGTGGTAATGCCGACACTGACTTACGGAAGCGAAGCATGGACGTTTGATTGGATAAAGGCGGTGCTGGTTGGGAGGAGGGGCGTCAGCTGACTGGGGACAGAGGTGCACGGGGGCAGTTCGTTCGTGGCCACCCCTTCGGAGAGCACGGTGTCAGGCAATAGATAGATAGATATATTAGAAGAACTTTTGTCCACCTGGAAGCAGCAGTCTTTAAGCCACTGTTTACAGCTCTGATAAGGCCTCATCTTGAGTACACCAACCAGGTATGGTGTCCCCACTTGGTTAACGACATAGATCGGGCGGTGGAGAACGTGCAGCGGAGAGCTAAAAAAATGGTGCCTAACCTAAAGGACATGTCCTATGAAGAGAGGTTGAGGAGGCTGGATCTACCCACACTGGCATACAATAGATTCCGTGGCGACCAAATCGAAACATTCAAGATCGTCACCGGCAAATATGATCAGGAATGCACCGATCGAGGGTCTCTTTGAGCTGAGGGAGGACAACACCACATGGGGGAACACAAAGAAGATCTTCAAACCAAGAGCAAGACTGGATTTGAGAAAGCATTAGTTTCCCAACCGTGCTGTAAATAATTTGAATGATTCGCCAGAGTGGGTGGTGATCGCTGACTCTGTACACAAGTTTGAATCCAGGCTTGATAGATTCTGGAAAAATCAGGACCAGAGGTTTGATTATAAAGCACTCATCAAGAACTCCACACGCAACCAACCAATCGGCCACACTGGAGCCACAGGCCCACTATAGGGCCTCTTCCAGGGATTCTACTGTCATTTACTGTGAGAAACCGCGTGCGCATCTTAACAGAAATGGGTCAACAGAAAACGGAGGTGCAAGGGTAAACTCGTCGTTGATAGCCTCGATGGACGTCTTAAAATATTGTTTAAAAATAGTATATATTTCTAAAAACTCCTACAACTTTGAAACACACCAACATATAAATCATAGTTTCAGTAGGATGGGGGGTTTTGCTGTATTGTATATTTTTTTTTCGGAGGCGGGGAGTGTTACTGCTACTAGCCTATTACCTTATTTTATATGTAAATTAATATTGATACTAAAATATGAGTTAACTATACTTGCAACTTCTATAAACAAAAACAAAGTAATATAACCTTCTCAGAAAACTTCCCTACGAAGACCGGCTAACTATACTAGGTCTTACAACACTTGATGACAGGAAAACCAGGGGGGACATGATTGAAGTGTTCAAGATCCTAAGAGGCTACGAAAACATCTACCCAAACCATGGCCTTCCAACTCGCACCAAGGAGACACCAAATCGCCACTAGAGGACACAGTTTCAAGCTCCAGAAACTACGTCACAGGACAGCAAAAAGGAACAACTTCTTTGACGCCAGGGTTGTTAATAAATGGAAGACTCCCAGAAAATGCAGTTGCCAGTAGGCCTACTAGTGTTAATGTGTTCAAAAATAGTTACAACTACCTTAAACAATCTTTAAGAAGAGGCAACCCTATGAGCACAGCTCCCTAGCCTCTTATCCATCACTACAGGTAAGCAATCACTAAAGATCACATGTTGGCCAGGAACAACTTCAGTCACTAGGTATGCTCAATGTCTCTGACAGGGCCAAACAAATCAGGCTCACTATTGCCTTCAACATTTTCTATGACAGGGCTCCAGAGTATCTTAAGTGATTTTGTTAAAGCAAATGAGAGGAGTGGACATAATACAAGAAACAGGATGTTTAATTTTAAGGTCCCGAGAATCCAAGGACAGGGTAAGCAAACATTCTTCTTCACTGCCATCAAAGACTGGAACGACCTACCCCAGTCAGTCCGTGAATAGAGAACACTGTATTCCTTCAGACGTAGCCTGAAGGAACACCTGAACCGGACAGCTGCGAGAAGGGAGCACCAAGCTTATGTCTACTACTAAATACGACATAAGAGATAGACAAACCAAACTGAAATTATTACTGATTACGGATTACTGATATTTACTATAGGATGTAAGGTATCTTAAAATAACCCCCTAGAAATACTTTCTCTAAAGTATCTATTTATTTTATCCTCCCCTTTTCCCCAGCTAACCTAATCCCACAAGGACCCCAATGGAAATACGCCTAACGGCCTTATTGGGCTATCCTTAGTTGGAATTATGCAAAGCTGGTACATGTCATATTTGTAACATACTATGTGGTACCAACTCTGTAAATTACTAACTGAATAAATATTATTATTATTATTAAATCTGATCTTAGTGGTAGAACCCAAAGAGTCAAAATTGATGATAATATATCTGATCCTATGCCAATTAACTGTGGGGTCCCGCAGGGAAGCATCCTTGGTCCCTTACTCTTTCTCTGTTATGTGAACGACATGGAACTGAGCGTCTTATGTAAATTATTACTGTATGCAGACGACAGCGTGCTTCTGGTTTCAGGAAAAGACCCAATAAGTATTGCCGCTTCACTTTCCAAAGAACTAGCATCATGTAGTTAATGGCTAGTGGACAATAGACTATTTCTTCACCTGGGCAAGACGGAAGCCATCTTATGTGGAACAAAATGCAAACTGAAAGACATTGTGGGCTTCTCGGTCAACTGTAATGATATTCCTATAACAACAGTGTCACAAGTTAAATATCTCGGACTAAAACTGGAAGCGAGTTTGTCAGGTGAAACAATTTTGGAATCTATCCTGAGTAAGTGTAGAGCACGTATAAAATACCTGTATAGACAGGTGGGATGCTTGCCCGCGGCGACCAAAAAGACCCTCTGCCAAGCGCTTGTTCAATGTCATTTTGACTATTCTGTGTCATCCTGGTACTCTGCATCATCTAAATCAGCACAGCACAAACTTCAGGTAACTCAAAATAAAATGGTTAGGTTCATGCTGAACCTAGGACCCAGATCACATGTTGGCCAGGAACAACTTCAGTCACTAGGTATGCTCAATGTCTCTGACAGGGCCAAACAAATCAGGCTCACTAATGCCTTCAAAATTTTCTATGACAGAGCTCCAGAGTATCTAAAGAATGATTTTGTTAAAGCAAATGAGAGGAGTGGACATAATACAAGAAACAGGATGTTTAATTTTAAGGTCCCGAGAATCCAAGGACAGGGTAAGCAAACATTCTTCTTCACTGCCATCAAAGACTGGAACGACCTACCCCAGTCAGTCCGTGAAAAGAGAACAATGTATTCCTTCAGACGTAGCCTGAAGGAACACCTGAACCGGACAGCTGCGAGAAGGGAGCACCAAGCTTATGTCTACTACTAAATACGACATAAGAGATAGACAAATCAAACTGAAATTATTACTGATTACGGATTACTGATATTTACTATAGGATGTAAGGTATCTTAAAATAACCCCCTAGAAATACTTTCTCTAAAGTATCTATTTCTTTATCCTCCCCATTTCCCCAGCTAGCCTAATCCCACAAGGACCCCAATGGAAATACGCCTAACGGCCTTATTGGGCTATCCTTAGTTGGAATTATGCAAGGCTGGTACATGTCATATTTGTAACATACTATGTGGTACCAACTCTGTAAATTGCTAACTGAATAAATATAATTATTATTATTATTATTATTATTATTATTGACATTTATCAAAAATATAATTTAATTACCCAAAATATCATATCGTTTTCTACAGATTGTCATTTAAGAAAAAATTATTATTATCGGTAATTAATTTATATATTATCACACACAATAAGATGTAATATGCTTATAGGTATAATAGTATATGCAGCTGAAGGGGTGTTTATTTGTGAGCATAAATGTATTTATATTTGTGAGCATAAATGTATGTACTGTATGTGTGAGAGTATAAGTGTAGGCTAGATGTGTGTGTTGTCAACATTCCCACATACACTTATATGCTCACACATATACATGTACATATACATTTACACTCACAAATAAACACCCCTTCATCTACATCGTCCCCCAGTGTTGGGGTTTGTACTGGATGGAAAATACTACAGACATAACTAACCATTCAGTTACATTGTTCCCCAGAGTTGGGACTTAATTATCCTGAATAACACAGATTGCTTGCCGGTGTTCGTTAATCTTTAGGTTAGGTCAGCACTAGGTTGTGGTTTCAATGTAAAATAGTTTAAACTCATTCATCTTTGTAGTGAAGTCCATCACAGTGGTTATCTCAGCTGGTAGGGCTGCAACCATGTGCTGTCGTAGCCTACTCTAATTCCCCTTTCCCACCTACTAGAATCAGGCACCAATTTGCCAAAAAACGAGGTTCGTGGCCTATTCAGCATCCAAATTTGTATACGTTCAGGAAACTCTTTGAAGTTGCTTACATTATCTTATTATTCTACAGAGAGTCGTCAAACATTACAGAATTTTTGGACATGTAAAATAATTGTGTGGCGTACTCCGAATTTGTCCCACTCCGTAGCAGCTCCGTGAAGCACTCCCCGGCATTCCGTGGCAAATCCAACCTCATTCAATCTAATCTATATTGTTCCGGCACGCAGGAAGGAAGAGCTAGCATATCTATCCATGGCAGTCGGCAGCACCAAACCCAACTTGGTACTGATGAACCCCATGGAATGGAGGGTGTGTATCAACAGAAACTGCTCCATTCATGATATGCAAAATCAGCTGAGGCAATGAAGAAACACACAAAGAATCTCACCAAGTCCATTTTATCAAAGGAAATAGCATTCTTCCACGGCCATGGAGTGAGGAGCCTCATGACAACATTGTAGAAGAAAATATAGGGGAAGAACTAATTGAAGAATTTGAAGCCCTGGCTATGCAAGAGCCCAAGAAGCAGAAGGATTTTTTAAGTCCCCCCAAATAATCCCCGGTCTATACAAAGTTCAGAATCATGGGGTGACGTAGATAGCAAGTTGCTGAAAGCAGTGAAGAGCATGTATGAGGGTGCAAAGGTGTCAGTACGTGTGGAGTTCTTTGATCTGAATGTTGGGTTAAAGCAAGTGTGTGTGATGTCCCCATGGTTGTTCAATATACTGTACAGTATATATGAATGGAGTCATGAAAGAAATACAAGGAAGAGCAGTGAATGTTGGCATACCTCTGATAAGGAAAGGAAATGAGTGGAAGTTGCCTGTACTTCTGTTTACTGATGATACAGTTCTGATGAGCAAAAGTGAATGGGAGTTGCAGGGTCTGGTAAATTTTTTTGGAACAGTACGTGTGTGAAAAACGGAATCTGAAGGTAAATGCGGGGAAAAGTAAGGTTATGGTATTTGAAAGGGATGCAATCACAAAGTGTGAGGTGAGGTTGAACGATCAGGCTATGGAGAATGTCAGCTCATTTAAGTATTTGGGCAGTGTGTTCAGTAAAGATGGGAGTATGGATGAAGAAGTGCAGGAGAGGGTGCAACAGGGGAAGAAGGTTGTAGGAACACTGAAAGCAGTAACACAAACCCAGATTGAGAGGGGTGGAAATGAGTTACTTGAGAAGTGCGTGCAGTTACATTGAGGGATGGACAGACGGATGAGAAAGTACGGGAACAGTGTACGTGGTGTGGATGTAGATGTGCTGGAAAGTGTGGAAAGGAACACCTAGAGATGGTTTTTCCATGTGGAACGTATGGGAAGCGAGAGAATGACTAAGAGAGTGTACGAGAGTGAAGTGAACCGAGAGAGGGGTGTTAGGATGGAGTTAAGAAGTATTTGCGTGAAAACGGTGCTGATGGGAGGAGGGGCGTAGACTGACAGGGGACAGAGGTGCATGGGGCAATTCGTTAGTGGCCACCCCTTCGGGGATCACGGCGTCCGGCAATAGATATATGTGTCCATTTACTAGTGGATACTGGTTCGGCTCGATCATGCCTATACACGAGATTCTACCTGAAACATCGAGCCAGATTTGGAAAACTTAAAGCCTCGTCATAATAAATCGTAGGCTTGTGCATATTTCTTTAACTGTCTTGATAGCGTAATGCATAAGTGCGCAGAATTTCGATGTGGGTATCCTGGGTTCGAGTCCTTGGAGTGCCACATTTATTTGTTGATTTCATTAATTGAGTTTGAAAGTGAAGTTTGTTGGTTAACAAATATAATTGATAGGAGAGACTCGCCCTGTCTTAGTCACCACCCCAGAACCATCTGCAACCACCGAACATCCGTTCATCATATTTAATTCCACCTGCAACAAATATGATGCATACCTAGGACTAAACTAGGCATCCACATTGACTGTGCTGGGTGCCATTTAACCTTCGGTGTGTATGAATATGAAGAAAACAAAAATTAGCTGACTACTCATCCAAATATCACCAATGCAACGACACTCCACATTATTGGCCAAGCGGTAGTGCAAGTTGCCCTAACAATTAATTCAGTTGACAACCAAATCTGGATACCAATCAACATGACGCACGACTCACGAGCAAGATATACTGTTCTGCCCTGCAGTAGAACAACCTTATATGCTGTATTGTGCACAGTCTCACCAGCTGTAATACCTACACATTCCAAGGCAATAAGAATTGTTAACATGTCCGGAAATAAAACCCCTCATACTACCCCAAAGGACTAGTGATGAGTGACCTTGTCATTTGATGACATACCACCACCATCTCCGGAAGGAAAACAAAAACAACACCAATAACCTATCCAGACCAATCCTCTGAGAAATTCCAGACTACCTAACTTCAGATCAACATCAAGGACTTCTTCAATTATTGCTACAGTATCAAGATATTTTTTCACAAAGTTTGGATGATATAGGAAGCACCCATGTGTTAGAACATCCAATTTACACCACAGGTCTACCTATCCGTCAACCATCACAACACAAGAATCCCATAGAACGTGTAGAAGATGCTAAAGTTGAAGTGTTGGAGGCAGGATTTATCACACCCTTGACTAGTCCTTGTTCATCACCAGTGGTGTTGGTAAGGAAAGACGGATCCACACGTTTCTGCATTGATTACCGGAGATTTAATTATATGCCCATCAAAGATCCTACGCCCTTGCCTCGAATTGACGGTTCTCTAGATTCATCATTTGACTGCAAATGGTTTTTTACCTTAGACTTGCAAGCCAGATAATGGCAAGTGCCCCTAATACCCGAGCACCAACAGAAAACGGCAATCTCGACCAGCAGAGACTATACAAATTGAACATATTACCCTTTGGATTGGGTAGTGGACCCGCCATTTTCTCCCGACACATGGAGTCAGTGTTGCAAGGGTTAACTTGGGAAAATTGTTTGGCTTATCTTGACGACGTGATTGTGTTTAGCCATTCCTGGGACGAACACTTACATATGTTAAGTCAAGTGTTCCAATGCATCTGAGAAGCAGGATTAAAACTTAAACCCACTATATGCACAATGGGTCGCGACTGTCGATTACCTAGGTCACATTGGTGATGGGCTGGTCTATCAGAGTGAGAACTGAGCGATCTCTGCCATACCCATAGCTTACTCTGACTGTTCCTTTTACTTATATATTTTCTAGATCTCAAGTGACGGCGTCTCTTCCGTGGATTGACCTCCCAATCTACCAAGATTGGAAGCCAAAGCGTCACATTTTTCCTTTGCCCTTCATCTTTCTCTTCATAATTGCTGAGGGGCACAGGGTGGGGCTTTGGTTTCCCGGGCATTTCCGCACCCTCCTCAGCTCCCCGCCATGGAGTGGCTTCGGTCACCCAGGCATTATTGTGGTCGGCAGAGAGGGTTCTGTGGGGGCGCTCGGTTATGGCCTTGGCCTTGCTTGGGGCCTTGGGGCTGTTCGGCCAGGCAGCTTGGGGAACAACGACAACAACAACAACCTAGGTCACACTATCTCCGCTCAAAGTATCGCCCCAGACAAAAAGAAGTTGCAGGCCATCGCCAACATTCCTCCCCCACCACCGTCAAATAAAAATCATACAATGTAGTATGAACACCTGCCACCGGGATGACGATATTTGGCACACGAGTGTGTATGGACAAGCATCCCTACTAAATTACTAATCCCGCAAAGATATCTGGCCTCCAATGCCACCTACGCGATGCAGCCAGACAAGGCATTAGACCATCTCAAAATCAGGCTGAAACATCTTCAGCACTGCCAAGACTTGTTGTGTGTATGTATGTGGCTAGGAATCCTCCTCCCCTTGTACAGTATAATTCTCCTACTCGATGAGACAAGAGAAACGGGCGAGGAACGCGAAAGTGTTCCCGGACCTGAGAATAGGAACTTTAACCCCTAAGTGTCGGGGCGCAACATAAGTCGAGTATAATAAATCTGGACTATCTGGCGGCGCTCGACATAGGTCGTGTGGCAATTTCAGCACGTAACGTTGCTGAGAGAGAGAGACAAGTGGTGGCAGGAGAGTAGCGAGCGTATGACTCCTCCAGACCACCGCGGCGAACCTACTGACACTAATCCCACCTCCTCCCTCCCTCTCTCACTCGCTATATACGGAATTGTATGGGGAAAGTGCCGAATTACATGCTTTTTGAACTCGCGTTGCGCGGTTGTTGCAAGAAAACTAGCCATCATAAAAGGATCGTTATGGTGTCATTGGATAGCTCTGTTTATGCCCTTTCAGGGATAGATACTTGTTTTACACTCTGGGTCTTATTTAGGCATGAAAATGATCACGAAAACAGCCCTATTTTGGCTAAAAACACCCCGCTGGGCGGTACATATAAATAAACCGCCTAGCCCACTAATAAGGTACATACATACATACATTGGTTTAACGTCATTTTTCCATTACATGCATTGTAACGGCTCAGACGGGGTTGCCTTTCAGTAGTTGGAGTGTACTGTAGTACAATAAAGTCCTGCCACAACACTGCCCCAACAAGTCATCACTGTGGTTGATGTTGGTATAGTGCTAACCATGCCTCAGCAAGACTCAACAGAGTCCCACTGCAGCACTTGCACCTGCAGTATCTGCAACCACACCAGCCTCAACAGTGTTACAAAAAGACAGCACCATAACAAGACTCTACTGTATATTAGGCAATTGGACTATAGAACGATAAAGTCCTGCCCCAACACTGCTCCAACATGCAAACACTGTTGCCGACACAGGTGTGGTGCCAAACGGCACCCAGGTAAGATTCAGTCTCCTGTGGCACCTATCCGCGCCCCACCAGCCTCGGCAGTGCCATACCAAGACAGTGCTAAGATAAAGACATTATTGTCTAGTAATAGCTGTTGGTCCATAAGTCTATCGCCATCCCCCCTATTAGTCGCCTTGTACGACAAGGTGTTAAATGTTGTTTCTTTTCGGGCTCTGTCTCGTGTCGGCCACCCCAACAATAGGGTACAGTATGTGCCAGAGTACTTTTTTTTTTTTTTCTTTTTTTGTAGATGTTTAGGTGACAATCACCACGGACGATCTGGGGATCCGCCGCTAATGAGCTCGTCCTGGAATCTTTAAGACTCTGAATCTTACGATTCTTTACAGGACTGACCATGCCATTTTTATCGGCACTAGCTCAGAGAAGAGTATTGAGAGGGGAGAAGGGGTGTTGAAGAGAGAGGAAGGTGTTGGAGAGGCTTTGTTATGTGTGTTTAGTCTGCATACGTCGTCAGGATGTCCCCTGACTGGGTGCAAGCATGTGAAACATGCTAGGACGTACTACCGCACCCACTAAATGTCCGCCGTGGCAGGGATTCGTATATACAAGACTTGTTAAAAAGACGAACCTCTACAAATACAAGATACAGCTCCCTATCTTTACATAAAAAATTCCCTCCTACAACCTATCAAGGTAGCTTTGATTGAACCATAGCTATGGAAGACCCTGACCGCCCACTCTTTGAAATTCTTCCTTACTTTCAGTCAATAGTTAAGAGTTATGTAGAGCAGATTAACCAGACCACTGAGCTCCATATGGAACTCTCATAGGTCTGGCCCGAAGGATTGGATCAGATTACTGAAAGGAGCTTAAGGCGACGCAAAAAACGGACAATAGGGGGGAAGGAAAATGACGGAGAATCGGATAAAAGGTCAGTGAATGATTTAGTACCAAAACAAACCGTACGCAGACGGGCAGTATATGGGCAGTCAAAGACGTGGCGAACAGTTAGAGGGGAATGACAGGAGGAGCAGGTAGGGGGCGGAGTGCGGGGAGTGGACATCAAATAACCGTGAGTCAGCCTGGAATGGCCTATCCTAAGTCTAGTTAGTAAAACTTCCTCACACCTGTGAGACCTGGAAGACGAGGGCCAAGGACGGACAGAAGGTTTGATTGCACGGAGTTTATTATTGCAGGGTAGAGCATCCCAATGAGATTGCCACGTGCAAAGAATAGAAGGCTTGAGTAAGGACAGCCAATCACCTAACGGAAGGTGGGGCTGACGAGGGATCATTAAAATAGCATTCTTAGCCGCAGCATCGGCGTCTTCATTGCCACGGACACCGATGTGAGCAGGAATCCAACATAACTGGACCTGGAATCCACGTAGGCTCATCTCGTGGAGAGCGTGTTTTATGGCTAAAACTATTACGTGGGAGGACGAATAAGTACGGAGCGCTTCGAGGGCACTACGAGTCACTGTAAATTATAAAGGGCTGTTGAGGAGTGTCACGTATAATGTCAATAGCAGATTGGATAGCTAAAAGTTCAGCAGTAAAGATAGAGGCTTGGGGCGGGAGAGAAAACTGAAGGAGCTTAGTAGAGGACACAGCAGCGAGGCCCACCCCAGAGTCAGTCTTAGACCCGTCAGTGAAGATGGCAAAATGGGGGCCTTTACGACGTATGTGTTCGAGTGCGTGTTGGCAGTGATGGCTAGGGACAAAAGGATATCTCTTAGAGAGGAAGGAGAGGTGAGTGCAAACATTGGGGAGAGAGATAACCCATGGGGGGGAAGGGGAGACAACAGGCGGCGAAACAGCAATGTGAAAGTCAAGAGAGTTGAGGAGAATTGTAGCACGAATCGGAAAGGAGGGGGAAGATGGACACGGATCGGGAATGAAGATATCACTGAAAAGGGAATTAGTGGGAGAGTCACTATGTTTAATTTTTAATGCACGGCGCATAGTAACTAAATCGCGATGGAGGGAGAGCGGGGGCTCGCCACTCTCAGCTAAGACGGAGGTATTTGGGGAGGAACGGAAAGCTCCAGTACAGAGACGCATACCCTGCGTATGAACAGGGTCCAACATCTTCAAAACGGAAGCAGAGGCCGACCCATAAATGGGGCAGCCGTAGTCGAGGATGGAAAGAACCACCGCCTTGTAGAGCATCAACATAGTGGTACGTCTGGCACCCCAAGTGGTATGGGATAGTTTTCTGAGGAGGTTGAGAGCACGAAGGCCTTTACCTTTAGTATACTGAACATGGTCTCTCCAGTTGAGATGTTGGTCAAAGATTACGCCTAAGAATTTAACACTGGGATAGAAAGAAATCGGAGAGGGTCCCATTCGAAGCGATATTGACTGGCCACGGAGCCAGCGTTTGTCTCGATAGAAGACTATTGCCTTAGTTTTCTCAGCCGAAAACTGAAAGCCAACTGAAGATGCCCAGGCGATCACCCGTTGGATGGAGATGTTGAGTATACGTTGAGAATGTCTGAGGGCAGTGCAATAGATGGTAAAATCATCAACGTACAGGCTGCCATGGACTTCCGGCAGCAATTGTTGAATGACTTTATTTATGGCCGCGGCAAAAAGTTTGCTGCTGAGAACGCTGCCCTGGGGAACACCATTGACGAGTGGAAAGACATTAGAAAGGATTCCCTCCACTCGAGTCTGGAATGTTCGATCAGAAAGAAAGTTGGAAATAAAAAAAGGTAGATGGCCACGGGCACCACTATCATGAAGTAGTTGCAGGATGGGACGCCGCCACGTGGTATCCTATGCCTTCTGGATGTCAAAGAAAACGGCGACGGTGATGGACTCACTTTCAAAGCCACGCTTGATATGAGATTCTAATAACGTAAGCGAGTCCAGAGTAGATCGATCTTTCTGAGAGCCAAATTGGGTCGGAGTGAGAATAGTGTTTTGACGGAGGAACCAAGTGAGTCTAGTATTGACCAATTTCTCCATTAATTTACAAAGACAACTGGTGAGGGATATTGGTCTATAACTCGAGGGCAAGCTCGGGTCTTTTCCAGGTTTTGCAATTGGGACGACAATAGCATGTTTCCATGAGGTAGGAAATTGATGACGGATCCACACCTGATTATAAAATTGCAAGAGGTAGGATTTAGCAAGGGGGGCTAAGTTAGTGAGTAAGGCAAAACTTATGTTATCTTGGCCAGGAGCGGAGTTAGGACAATTGGAGAGTGCATGTTCAAATTCATCGATAGTAAAGCATGCATTATAATCAAAGGTGTCTGGTGAAGAGAAGTTGAGGGGGATCGACTCCATTTCAAGTTTATGGCGGCGGAAATTATCGTCTAACCTCTCATTACTGCTGACATGGGCAAGATGTTGACCCAAGAGGTTCGATATCTCAAGGGGATCGTGAACAGTACGGCCACCGTGTACCAAAGCATGGCGCGGAGGGGCAATGTGAAGCCTGTTAATATTCCTGAATTTATGCCAAACGCATGATATCGGGGTACGCGGGGAAATGGTGGAGACATAAGTTTTCCAGGATTCGGATCTACTACGGATGACTTCTCGACGGAATTTAGCTGATAGTCGATTGTAGTGAGGTTTGATGGCACATATATCCATCAATAACGAAATGGAATGGCATAGAAGATCATCACGTAAAGGTAAGCGTGAACATAAAGAATTGTAACGTTTATTGAGACTATCGAGGCGGCGGCCTAATTCATGTTTACTTTTAGCAAGAGTGGATAAGGTGGATAGGTGGAACCTACTGACACGAATCCCACCTCCTCCCTCCCTCTCTCACTCGCTATATACGGAATTGTATGGGGAAAGTGCCGAATTACATGCTTTTTGCACTCGCGTTGCGCGGTTGTTGCAAGAAAACTAGCCATCATAAAAGGATCGTTATGGTGTCATTGGAAAGCTCTGTTTATGCCCTTTCAGGGATAGATACTTGTTTTACGCTCTGGGTCTTATTTAGGCATGAAAATGATCACGTAAACAGCCCTATTTTGGCTAAAAACACCCCGCTGGGCGGTACATATAAATAAACCGCCTAGCCCACTAATAAGGTGTTAAATGTTGTTTCTTTTCGGGCTCTGTCTCGTGTCGGCCACCCCAACAATAGGGTACAGTATGTGCCCGAGTACTTTTTTTTTTTTTTCTTTTTTTGTAGATGTTTAGGTGACAATCACCACGGACGATCTGGGGATCCGCCGCTAATGAGCTCGTCCTGGAATCTTTAGGACTCTGAATCTTACGATTCTTTACAGGACTGACCATGCCATTTTTATCGGCACTAGCTCAGAGAAGAGTATTGAGAGGGGAGAAGGGGTGTTGAAGAGAGAGGAAGGTGTTGGAGTGGCTTTGTTATATGTGTTTAGTCTGTATACGTCGTCAGGATGTCCCCTGACTGGGTGCAAGCATGTGAAACATGCTAGGACGTACTACCGCACCCACTAAATGTCCGCCGTGGCAGGGATTCGTATATACAAGACTTGTTAAAAAGACGAACCTCTACAAATACAAGATACAGCTCCCTATCTTTACATAAAAAATTCCCTCCTACAACCTATCAAGGTAGCTTTGATTGAACCATAGCTATGGAAGACCCTGACCGCCCACCCTTTGAAATTCTTCCTTACTTTCAGTCAATAGGACAGCATCATCAGCATATAGGCATGTTAAAAATTACCATTCCCTTTCCATCTCCCTATATACCCTAGCTCCTATACAGTACTTATTGATCCTGTCTTTCATTCTCTGATCATTCCACCCATGTTCTGAATATATTTAAACAGTCAATGTTTCTGTCATAGAAAAAATATGAATATCCATTTTGTTCCTTTCTCCATTTTTCCAATTATTTTTGTTCTTGTGGTATTACTTCTATCTGCCACTTCTCTCGGCTAGGAGGCAGCATTTGGTAAAATAAAACTATTAAAAGATACATGTATACAGACTCCCCAGACCAGGCACCCAACGGACTATTATCAAGTCCAACTGGTTCCTGACCCCCTCTCCCAAATGACCGCATTTTCACTCATCTATTCACTAGCATTCTCCATTCATTCCTATTTATTACCACTTCTCTTGCCCGATCTATAGTAATTCTTCTATCATCTAACGCTTGTACAAACACATTTTCTCCATCTCAATGGAGATCTTCCTGCCCCTCTACCTCCCCTTGTATCTATCTATCTATCTAATCAGGCACATTAATATTTGTTTACCAACCTACTTTACTTCTAAACTCAATTAATGAAATCAACAAATACATGTGGTGCTCCAAGGACTCGAACCTAGGGTACTCACACCGAAATTCCGTGCATTTATGCATTACGCTATCAAGACAGATTTTATTTATTGGTAGGGTGTAGGAATTGTTTTTTACACCATACCCGAAAGAGGATTTATGGAGCTCCGATCTTACTCTCAACCATCTGAACAATTTTACCAATACACCTAAACTTCGTTAGATGCGGGAATAGCCTCACGAAAATATGCCAGGGCCTGGGATTGAACCCGGGACCATTGTGCTATGAGGCGAACACCTTACCAGTGTCGCCAAGAAAGATATCTCACTTGGCAAGGTCGGCTCAAGTTATTTCCGCATCCGGTCTGTTTTAGGATAACTTATTTTCACTGACTTTACACTACTTCACCTTCCGGGAAGCGAAGGCTCCGAACAGAGGAACAAGCCTAAGCCGAAACGACCTGGAGTCCGTCAGAGAGGCGAACGGGAATGGTGAGTCAACTTCACTGAGCGGTGCACCCACGCACCGTGTGCTACACAGACACACTAACAGCCCAGATTGCAACTCGCTTGAGCGGCCGGCAACTCCACAACCCAACCCAAGCGAGTTCTCACTACACCCCCTGTACTCTCCTATCCCCTTCCTTGTCCTGTGGAAGGTGAGAAATCTTGGAATAAAAGCTAAACGGGCAATGTATCAAGGGATAGTTGTACCAACAGCGATGTATGGGGCTGAGACATGGGCTCTGAAGGCAAAGGAGAAAAGAAAGCTGGATGTGATGGAGATGAGCTGCTTTACAAGTACAGTACAGTATGTGTGGAGTGACTCGTAAAGACAGATTGACGAATGAAGAGATGATAATGATGATGCAGTTTTTACCACCATATACTCCCTGCTGAATAGCAAGGCTAGGGTGGGTGCCCTAATGAATCAGGGACTTAGTGAATAGTTGCCACAGATTGCTACACCGCACCGTTCACCAGCAGCACTGACGTCTGCCAATAACACACTGGCTGGCCCGAGGCTCGAACCGTCAACCTCACGGTTAGCAGGCAAACGCTCTACCAATCGAGCTACGGCCTGTGATAAGTAGGAGAGTGGGGCAACAGGAATCTTTGTCGGACAGAGTGGACAGAAGGGTGCTGTGCTGGTATTTACATGCTGAGCGAATGGAAGATGAAAGGTTTACAAAGATAATATGAGTCAGATACAAGGGGAGTGCTGGAGTGCCCTTAATGGTCCCTGGTCTCTGGGTCGTCTCCTGGGTGATCTACTGTAGATGTGTGTGAATTTGAATTTTGTTTTTGTGTGGGGGTTTTTTCCCTGTTCGGGCTCTGTCTCGAGTCGGCCACCCCCAGCTAAAAATAAATAAATTATAATGTAAAACTTGCAAAATGAACAAACCAAAACTGGGACAAACACAGTACAGTACATGTATAAAGACAAAAAAAATTATCAAAATAGCTGTGGAAACAACGCTTTAACAAAATATAATTTAGAAATAAAAGAACACAATCCACCACATTGGGTGTACAGTACTTCACTACATGAACAAGTTAATCTGCTTCCCAAGCAAACTAATCGCACATATAACAACGCATTATCGTCACGTTAAAGGAATTAATAAATTTGGGAAGTCCGGGACGTACAGTAAATTTGACTAAATTATGTATGAATTAAGAAACGACAATTTAAGGAGGTGTGGTGTGGAGGTAGATGTGCTGGAAAGTGTGACAAGGAACAACTTGAGATGGTTCGGCCATATGGAACATATGGAAAGCGAGAGAATGACTAAGAGGGTGTACGAGAGCGAGGTGGAGGGACAGAGAGGGAGAGGTAGACCGAATGAGAGGTGAAAGGATGGAGTGAGGAAGTACATGAACGAAGGCGGTGCTGGTTGGGGGAGGGGCGTCGACTGACTGGGGACAGAGGTGCATGGGGGTGGTTCGTTCGTGGCCACCCCTTCGGGGATCACGGCGTCAGGCAATAGATAGATGGATAGAATTTATGTAAACATTTTCTATTAAACTAAATTTGCAATCTGACAAGATATTAACAATGGTACAAAATACATACAGTACTCACTAGAGATAGTGCTATCGGGTAGGTACCTGTAAGCAGAGCATGAACAAGGGACCCCTTGTAGGAATTGGTTTTTACACCATACCCGAAAGAGGATTTATGGAGCTCCGATCTTACTCTCAACCATCTGAACAATTTTACTTGCGCAATTGCGCAAGAAGAGGAGACGGGCAGAGCGTCTGTGGCGCCGGCACAGAACTGAATCCTCTCGGTTAGATTATGTCACTGCTCGTAGAGCTATCACCGTCAAAATTACACAAAGCAAGATCGAGTATTAACTGGTCGAATTGATTCCTGCAGAGGTGACCAGAAACAACTTTTTTCAATTCTTAACAACTTAACAACTCTTTTAAGTATCTGGGCAGTGTGTTGAGTAAAGATGGGACTATGGATGAAGAAGTGCGGGAGAGGGTACAACAGGGGAAGAGGGTTGTAGGAACGCTGAAAGCAGTAACAAGAAATAGGGTGGTCAGTATGGAAGTGAAGAAGTCCTTGCATGACAGTGTGGTAATACCGACATTGACCTACGGAAGCGAAGCATGGACGTTGGTGGAGAGACTTAGACCAAGAGTGAGAGGGGTGGAAATAAGTTACTTGAGAAGTGCGTGTGGAGTTACATAGAGGGATAGACAGATGAATGAGGAAGTAAGAGAGGTGTGGTGTGGATCTAGATGTGCTGGAAAGTGTGAAAAGGAACACCTTGAGATGGTTCGGCCATATGGAACGTATGGGAAGCGAGAGAATGACTAAGAGGGTGTACGAGAGCCAGGTGGAAGGAAAGAGAGGGAAAGGTAAACCGAGAGAGAGGTGGAAGGATGGAGTGAAGAGGTATAATATGAGTGAAGGCGGTGCTGGATGGGAGGAGGGGCGTCGGCTGACCGGTGACAGAGGTGCATGGGGGCGTTTCGTTCGTGGCCACCCCTTCGGGGATCACGTCGTCCGTCAAAAGATAGATATTTTTTTCAAATAAATTTAATTAACCCTTCCCGCCCGGGCTCGCTATCCTAAGGACATTATTGAGATCCGGGCGACCTGGCCGAAAAAATTCTTTAATAGGCTACCCGTATCATTGTTATTTTAATGGCTAGAGGATTTCCACGCATCTTTAAACGTAGTGCTGTTTCTGATCTGTAAACTGGCGTTAAGTAGAACTCTCTAGGTCAACTGGTTCAGTTGTGATGACGATTTCCGTGGAGAGAAATTCGATACGATGTTCGCAATATCGGACCTTTGCAGACACTAATTTCGTCATAGCATACAAAAACAACATTGATCCGACGTCTCCTTCTTGGTTTCGGAGGTGCGGTGTCGCAAAGACAGACTTTGTTTACATACGTCGGACGCACAGCGTTCAAACCAAGCTTAACCCTTCCCCCCCGGCCTGCCTGTCCTAAGGACAGTGTGGGGTACCCGGGCAATTTGGCCGAAAAACGTCTAGGCCTAGGCTACCGTATCTTTGTTATTTTAACTGCTAGAAATTTCCCACGCATCTCTAAACGTAGTGCGGTTTCCAATCTGTAGACTGGCATTGAGTAGAGCTCTGTAAGTCAACTGGTTCAGTTATGATGACGATTTCCGTGGAGCGAATTTTGACGTGATGTTGACAATATCGGAGCTTGTCAGACACTAATTACGTCATACCATACAACAACAACATTGGTCCGACGTCTCCTTGTTTTCGGAGGTGCGGTGACGCAATGACCGGCTTGGTTTACATGCGTCGGACGCACGGCGTTCAGACCAAGCTGAATAGGCTTTCAAGCTTACTGCCTGGTATAAGGACACCCGGGGCCCTGCCCAACTGCCGCGGTGTCCTTATAACAGGACAGCCGGGGGGGAAGGGTTCATAGGCTTTCAAGCTTACGGATTTTAAAATGACACCCGGGCTCCTGGCCGTCTGCCAAGGTGTCATTTTAAAATGCTGCCCAGGCGGGAAGGATTAAGGGGGTATCACACTGGGCCAATTCTCGCCATTCTACTGCAAAAAATGGAGCTACCGCCAGTCTCCAGCACAAATCTCACCGTTTGACGGAGCTAGGATGCTTCCCGCACTGGATGGGAAGCACCGTTTTTTGACGGACGTAAACAGTCAGCCTCTTACCAGCTCGCATTTACTCTCATTGATATCTCAAGTATATGACGTCGAAATATATATTTTGCTACATAATTGTGTGTTTTGATTGTGAGAAGGGCTGCGGATAGACATGAACTAAGTGAATTAATGCTAAAATAGCTAAAGCACTTGCAGCTAAATAACCACTTCCTAGCTACGCCACGGAGATTGGTATGAAGCAAAAACATTCAGTAAGATCCTGTGTAGCGGGAGGAACTGTTTTTCAGATGCCTATTTACTAAGAATCATTGAACAATATGTACTATCCTAACCTAACCTAGTATATTAGTGGACTATTTATGAATGTAAAATGTAAAAATATATTGTAACATTACCAAAACATTGAGAAAAATACAGGTCTACACGCTACACAGGATTATACCAGGCATTCTACAACCTCCGAAAAGTTCAAAATATTTCCTGGTGGTGTAATGGTTAAGGTGGCAAAAATATGTGTGTGATAACCCGGGTTCGAATCCCGGTGGATCATATATACAGTACTTTAATTAATTTCATTGGGGGTGTGGTGGTGAGATTAATAAAAATAATATTATTAGTAGGTTTAGGGATATTTCTTCGAGAGGCCGTTCTAGATGATCTGTGCCCCATGAATATTCTTTCCTCTCACTTAAACAGTAGGCTACCATAGTGCGGTTGGGAATATGAACATGATTAGATTAATATCCAGTATTCGAGAATGGATAATAAGTCGTAGGCGTGTGCATAAACCTTTAACCGTCCTGGTGGTGTAATGGTTAAGGTGGCAAAAATATGTGTGTGATAACCCGGGTTCGAATCCCGGTGGATCATATATACTTTAATTAATTTCATTGGGGGTGTGGTGGTGAGATTAATAAAAATAATATTATATGCTCCAAATATAAAAAATAATAAAGCAAGCTTGTAGATTGAGCCATATTGAAATATAATTGTTGATATAAATCCATATTACTCTAAATTATTGGTGAAACAGCACAATATAAACGATCGTTTAGTGCCGAGGTAACGACACGGGCGCCGTCAGGCTATAGCCCATATATTGCAAAAAACTTCCTCATAGCTACTTATATAAGCTTCAAACGCAAAACATAGCAACATTAACGTATAGATTGGGTCCTATTACACAAAGTTTGTCAATCTCAATCCATATTATTCTAGTTTAAGTGAAACACCACAATATAACGATCGAAATATATATTTTGCTACAACATTAAGTGTTTTTATTGTGAGAAGGGCTGCTGGTAGACATAAACAATGTTCAAGGTGAATTAGTGCTAAAATAGCTACACCACTTGCAGCTAAATAACCACTGTTCTATAGCCTACGCCACGGCGATTGGTATGAATCGAAAACATTCGAAGACCTCCGAAAAGTTAAAAAATATTTCCTCATATAAGCTTCAAATTAAAAAAAAAAAAAAAACGGTAACGTGTAGATTGAGTCATATTGCATTATAATTGTAGATGTAAATCCATATTACTATACATTACAGTATAGGTGAAACGGCACAATATAGGCTAAGGTCGGACATTGTTATTGTTGTGTCACAGACTCTCGCAGCCAGGACGCTTGGCGTGTGTGATAGAATTTGCCGGCGCTACTGGCAGAAAATGGAGACTGGAGATCGGAGAATGGCGAGAATTTGGCCCAGTGTGATGCCCCCTTTAACCAGACCACTGAGCTCTAACATAAAACTCTATAGGGGTGGCACGAAGGATTAGGCAAGGGGGACTTTGTATCTGGATGAATATAAATTGGACAAGTTCAAAAATAAAGTTTGAAGAATGAGACACATCAGGACTAAGGAATAGGCCACAAAAATCACAGCGAGATGCAAAAGAAAAATGCACTACTGCAGGGAAGGCACACCAGTTGGATGCAGTCAGGGCACGGGCCTTGTAATGGACAGAGGCGGACAGCAGCTAGAGACACAGTCAGGTCAGAAGCCAACAACCAAACCAGGCCAACTATAAAGGCCCAAAAGGGTGGCATACGATACTGGTTGCCCAAAAGACAACTGGGAGGGAAGGAAAGACAGAAAAAAAGGATGAGCCATGAAAAATAACGAAGCACTGGAATGAGGAGGACAGCACAGAAAAGGGAAAACAGGGAGAAGGGAAATGGTTGAGAAAAAAAATAGTGAAAGCATTCAGACTGGAACCAGGCGAGAGAGGGCAGAGAAGAACCTCAACACCCAGGATCAAGAGCCCCCTCGCCACTGCACGGCAACCTTCATGAGGGAATATTTAAGCTACTGTATAAACATCATTATTACAATGAAAAAACATGGGCAAGTAAATTCATATAAACTTTATTCTCTCTAACAATTATTATAGGCACATGTATCCTCTCTTTCGACCATGGAATGCAAAATTTTAAAAACAAATATAGAGAGCAGGCAAATTATCATATATCTCATTTTAACAAGAGGTTCGCTACCCACAATATACCCTAGGTCCTAAGATAAGCTTAGCCAATCTGTACATGCTTGTCGACTTAGGAAGTCGATAAAATAAAATACCGGTACCCACAAAAAAAAAGGAGTAAAGCTAGATTAATACATTTAGTGTTGAAATGTACCTCAACTATTGTACATATGCATGGTAAATTTACTATTCAAAGTACCATTTTGTTTACGGATATTTGTTCTAAACCACGCTAATTGAAACAATGCGTACAAATTGGCTAGCCCACCCTATACGATATGAATATCAAGCAATATAAAATGGATTAGTACGCAAAATAAGCCTTCCTAGATGGCAACCTTTTAAGTACAAAAAAATAATATTATCCACCTAGGTCTGCTAAAACACTATACGGCATATATACTCGATTTTAAGGGTGATTATAGTGCTAAAATATAGTGTACCGGTATAGTATAACTCTTGAATAATATAAGGGAGAGGGAGTTTGATTTTAAATAGAATAGTAACACATCGCACATTTTGGATAATAAATAAATGAATAGAGATTATTGCAATAGATAGAATAGATTATTAAGATAGCTGGAAGGAAAACAAAGTGTGAAGATACAAAATATGGCAAGAGGTTTCTCAACCAACTGATAATAAATAATATGTTAAAATTGTTCAAAACAACATAGGGAATATAATGGTTCCGAGGAAGACGTATATGTGTGTGTTCCGGGCGGCAATGGGAAGGAACCTGTGAACTAAGGCAGCTTAATGAATTAGGATATTATAAATAAAAAAAAAAAGCAGTCAAGACATAGGTCATAACATAATAAAGTCGTATAAAGACTTAGAACATGGAAAAAAGTCAGCAAGGTATATAATCATAAAGGCTTGGTACATAAACAAAAATTATCAGTAGATACAGACTTTTAGCATTAAAAAAATAATAAAAAAATAAATAAAAACAGAACTTCACACAAAATCAAAATATACTTATTTAATTTTGGAAAGCTTTTGGCAAATGGTTCTTCCATACTGCTAGGAAAGAACTCCAGGTTTTATCAGGTGGCTGGCTGTAAGATGTCTTAAATAAATTGAGAAAATCTGGGCCAAGTCCCTCTGAAATCACTGAAGAAATATGGCATAAATTTAGGGCCTAGTACAGTATTAAATAATGAGGAAGGCAATAGGGTTAAAGGAGGAGATGAGAATGAAAGTGGGAGAAGTAAATATTGATCAAGAATGAAATTTAAAAAAAAAAGAATGATAGGGATGGAAAGAGAAGTAGTTATAGTATCAAGAATATAAAATAAAAAGAATGAAAAGTATCAAGAATTAAATCAAAAGAAAGTTAAGTTGGTGGAAGAAGAAGTCGACGGCATGCGTGGCCGCCCGCCTGACCCCGGGTACTCTTTAGGCGTTGAGGACCAGACGCACAAACTCCTCATAGTTGACATTGCCCTGTGAGTCCTCCTGGCCGGTCAGCAGCTGCTCAACCTCTTCGTCAGTTAGCTTCTCACCTGCAGAAAGAAAAGAGTATTAGCTCTCTCTCTCTCTCTCTATTAATCTATCTACCTATCTAAGCATCAACATACCTCCCTCCCTCCAATACATACACATATACAGTCAACCCTCGACTTTGAGTACTAAATGGGGGATGACCAGTCAGTTAATGCAGAAAGTACGGTGCTGGGAACTACCACCACAGTATATAAACAATACATAAGATCAGTGATGGAATACACAAGCCCAGCCTGGGCTTCTAACCTAGCTGAAACACATCATAAGACCTTACAGACTATTCAAAACAAAGCCCTGAAGATCATTACAGGCTGCACAGCTACTGCACCCACAGATCACCTACATCAAGAAACCAAAATCCTCAAAGTCAAAGACCATCTGGACATGAGAGGCACTCAATTCCTGGCAGCAGCCTCCACGAACCAAGACCACCCACTAAACTACATGGCAACACACCCACAGACACCAAGAAATATCAAAACAACACCCAGCACACGGTATCACACACAATTATTGTCCTCTCCCTCCCTGCCCACCCCGAACCAACTTCCAGAAGCACATCCATACTCATATCTCTCACCGATCCATCCACTCACTCACAGACAACACGCAGCTGCATGCACGACCTCCCGAAATCCATCCTTCGAATCCTCCCTTCCTCGCAAGGACAGAGTCCACCTGGCCAGGCTGAGATGCGGACACCATCCAGCTCTCCTGAGCTATCAGAAGAGACTGGATGACTCCGTTGTCGACGCCTGCCCGGGATGTAACACAGCACCCCATACCATTAAACACATCATAGAAGACTGCATTTCACACAACCACTTATGCCAACAACACAATCTACACTCAATGAGAGCTCTGTGGGAAAGCCCGATCGTGGCCATGGCCTTTCTCAGGGACTCGGGGCTGTTCGGCCAGGCAGCTTAGGGAACAACAACAACAAGTACGGTGCTGGAAGAAAATAAAACCAAGTGACTATTCCTCTTGTAAATCACACTTGTTTGGTTGTTTGTTATCCTCTGTTTCAGTGTTACCTCCCTACAGCCACAGGTCATAGCGCGGTTGGTAGAGCACTCGCCTGCAAACCGAAAGGTCGAGGGTTCGAGTCTCAGGTCAGCCAGTGTGCGTTATTGGCAGACGACAGTGCTGTGGTGGACGGCGAGGTTTAGAAATCTGTGGCAACTGACCACTGAAGTCCCTGAAACATCAGGGCACCCATCCTAGCCCTGCTCTTGAGCGAGCTGGGGGTACATGATGGTAAAAAAAAATACATCAGATAGGATACAGTATGAGCCAAGTAAGAAGGGATTCAATTTAGGAGGCGATCCAGGGAATTTCACAAAATTTGTTGGGCAGATCGGATATGCGCCAAGGAAGAAGTTATTCAATTTAGGAGGCGATCCGAATAATATCCTGGAAGCCAGATCCAGAAGAAAATTTACACCAATGATACTAATGGTAAAGAATCGGCCAGCGGAGGTATGTGCTCTACCGAGTACCCCTAATGTTTAGGTATCTATTACCTGAGTTATGTACCATACCTTGATTTTTTGAAAAGTTAAGGTATATATCCGCGGAACTTTACTCTGGTCATTACGTAACATCTGGGTAAGTTGTTTCCTTTATTTTGGGAACGGGCCATGGCATAGTCAGTAGCGAGTCTGGCTGCTGATCTGTGTCACTGGTAGATGTTAAGAATTTGGTCGGCTCAGTCTAGTGATTCGTGGAAATTTCCAATAAGTCCCTGTAAAAAGGGCACACCCTAGCCCCATACATACATACATACACAAAATTTTAAGACTGAGTGTTCCACACATAAGTGCAGTTTCAGTCTCTTGTCCTAATGGCGGCGTTCCAGGCAACCCTGTTAAGGGCTGCTTCACTTGTCAAGTTCTTGGATTTGAGATCGGCGCGTATAGTCCGATCCCAGGTCTTCCTCGGTCTACCCCTTGGTGCAGCTCCCTCCACAATCACAGACCTGCATTTTTTCAGCCAATTTTGTTCATCCATTCTCTCCACATGCCCATACCATCCCAGTCTACTTGTACGCAACACCTCGCTAATACTCTTTATACCTAAACGTCTCCTCAGCTCAACATTTGTTATTCTATCCTGTAGCCTGGCCCCACACATCCATCTCGCCATTCTCATCTCATTACGCTCCATTCTGTTGACATCCTCTATTTTAACGGCCCATGTTTCTGAGGCATACGTCATTGCACTTCTAACACATGAGGCATACACCTTTCCCTTCAGGGGGAGAGACATTCTTTTCATGGTTAGGATTGGCATCAATTCTCTGAACTTCCCCCAGCCACACCTAATTCTAGCAACAGTGGCAGCCTCGGCCCCACCACCGGCAGAGATGGTATCTCCTAGGTAACAAAACTTGTTCACCAGCTCCAAAGACTCATTTCCAAAAATTCACAGCCACAGGATCATCACTTAACACAAGCTCGCCTTTGCACACTACGCACTCAAATTTCTCTATTTCTGACTTATCCTTCGGCAGGGGCCCCTTTATTCTACTACAGCGCTTACTCCCATGGTGTACCCAACATTGACAGATGCTACATTGAATTGAGTTAATGCCCACTCCCTTTCCACACACTGCACATGGGTATGCACCGCTCTTTTCCACATTGCCTCGTCTCAATCTACAATGCATAACCATGGTTTTGTTAATATTGACTCTTAAACCCTTGCTCACCATGCCCTCTCTCCACTCTCTGAATTTGGCCTCAGCATCCTGCATACTGTCGGCTATTAGGACTAAATCGTCTGCATAAAACAGTTCCAACGGGAGTCCGCCTCTAAAGACTCTAGACAGCGCCTCCAAGACCATAATAAAGAGGAGGGGGCTTAACACTGAACCCTGATGGACTCCCAACACAGACTGCGAACTCATCACTCAGTACACCCTTCACCCTCACCGCACTTCGCGAATCCTCATACATCTTCATTATCACACGCACCAGCCACTCTTCCACACCAAGTTTCCTCATAGTCCACTGCACAACATCTCTAGGCACCCTATCAAAGGCCTTCTCCAGGTCTACAAACACAAAGTAAAGATCCCTGTATTTTAGTAAGTATCTTTCATGTATCTGCCTGACTATGAAGATAGCATCGGTTGTACCACGTCCTGGCATAAAACCAAACTGCATATCATCAATAGAGATGCTTTGCCTGATCAAACCCTCAAGGACTCTCTCACAGACCTTCATGATTTGGTCAAGCATTTTCAGGCCCCTATAATTTCCTCTATCTAGCGCAGCCCATCAATTAAGGGAATGCACAGCTTTAACTCCCAACCAGCAGGCAGGCGGGATGTATCATGGTAGCGCCTGGCGGGTATATTTACAGAAAATGAGCTTCATTCCATGCTCTTTTTCATGCATGAGCAAAGCCAGAGCATAATACAATTATATATTCGTGAAAGGGCGATAATAAGAGCTTTCCAATGACACCTGAATCATCCTTGTAGGAAATCGAGTTACAATTGTGCAACCGAAGGGGAAAATTGCCAAAAATTAGGTATTTTTTAAGGTTTCTCCTTGTTTACAGTTTCTTACAGTAGATCCTCTGGAAAAAGGCAAACTATGCCTGTGTATCCAGCTCAGTACCAGTACTTGCACTGCTGCGGTCGTTCACGGTGTTGGCGGCGGCGGTAGCAGACGCAACATTTTTACTATTCTGTATTTTTGTTTTATAATCAAACTTCAAATCTTGTCTTCCCCATGCTTTATCAAGATTACTTTCAAACTCCCTTATTGATTCGGAATCGACTACATACTGGGGCAGTGCGTTCCACTCATTTACCACTCTATCACAAAATGAGTTCTTTGCCTTCTCAAGCCTATTTCTTTCTTTGTAAATTTTCTTAGAGTGTGCTCTCGTTCTTGTTCCCTCCCGTATCAAGAAGATACCTTCACACACATCCTCATCGTACTTTCCTGACACTATCTTAAAAGTCTCTATCATATCCCCTCTCTTTCTCCTATATGCCAGTGTTGGAAGCCCCAGTGTCCTCAACCTCTGCTCATAGCCCGCGTTCTTCAACGTTGGTACCAGCTTGCTAGCTCTCCTCTGCACTTTCTCCACTGCTTCTATATCCTTTACCATATATGGAGCCCACACCTGGTTCGCATATTCCAGGTGCGGCCTAACCAGCGCTGTATAGAGATTCCTGAAGATTTCTTCGTCAAGTGACAAAAATGTCCTCCTTATCAGCCCTACAATTCTATTGGCTTTGTTTTTCTTTTCCGCTAAATGTTCTGAGAAATTTAACTTATTGTCTATCACTACTCCTATATCCTTTTCTGCATTCACTTCCTCCATCACTTCATACATACTGTATCCTACCTTGTCTATCTTGCTGGTCCCAATCCGCATGTACTTGCATTTTTTTGGATGAAAAGGCATTAACCAATGCTCAGACCATCCCTTCATGCCCTCCACATCTACCTTGTTTGAGAGAGGTAGGAGGCAAGGGAGGCATAAGGTACACCCCAGTGCCGGCCACGCAGCTGTGGCGAGCGATCCAAGGCCACCTGTCGTCCCTTCAACGCTCTCTCTCTCTCTCATCGCTTTTAATGGCCTCAAAATGGCACCCGTCATATGACGGGCGCCGCAGGAGTGGCCAATATTATCTCGCCACGATTTGAGGGTTAAAAACTGACAAAAAAAATGCATTTTGGCATATCTGATTTGCTCAAACAGATATCAGAACTGGTCAGATCCCAGGTCCCAGCCAAGACGGACATTTAGTGGGTTTGGTAGTACGTCCTAGCATGTTTCTCATACTCGCACCCAGTCGGGGGACACCTCGACGACGTATACAGACTAGTAACACACATAACAAAGCCATTCCAACAGTTTCCTCTATCTACAACACCCCTTCTCTGCTATCTACACTTTCCCAGCCGTATGGTCCTAGTGTACTGTCTGATGGCGTAATGGGATTCGAAATGTAAGAGGGCACAGCCCTCATTTCAGATTACTGTACATACATACCGTACGTAGGCTACATGTATGTAATCTGAAATGAGGGCTGTGCCCAATACAATTTTCTGATTGAATATATACAGTACGGATTATATGGCAAAAAGATCAGAAAACAGTCTTACCCAGATGTGTCATAAGGTGGCGGAGTTCAGCGGATGAAATGTAGCCATTGCCATCCTTGTCAAAGTGCCGGAGCCCCTCAATAAAGTCGTCAGCAGTGTCCACAGGTCGCTGCCGGGAGATGGTCTGCATGATGGGCAGGAACACCTCAAAGCTGATCCTCTCATCTGTGGAAAGTAAGGCAAATTTATGTGGTGCCACAAGTTGAAAACAGAATAAGAATAGCTTTGGGTGAAGAGTGAATGACATTACAGAGACAGGCATATCGATACTAGTAAAAGAACAGCTATGATGGCCAAAATACCAGTACAGTACAGTACTGTATATAGGCCTACCAAAAGTAACTCTAAACCACAATTTTCCTTCCATACAATAACAAAGAAACTATTTGAGAATCAGTATTAGTTGAAAGGCTGCTCCATATTATGCATGACTATGATCACCTGAAGGAAGTTCTCCGCACAGCATGAACCCTCCTGCAATGTTCTTGTTTAGAGGAGATGGGTAGTTTTCTGAGCCCCTTTCTCTCTTGTGTATAGCCCCATTAGGCCGGTATCACACGAGCGTTTTTTCCCTCAACATTTATACTCAAAACTGGTCTGGCAGCTTATGTTTTAAAACTTTATATATAATTGTGTCATCTAAATCATTCTATCATCAGTCTAGTTTCTGATACCACTGCAAAATATCCCAGAAATGCTGCCAGAAAAATGTTGATCCCATGGATTGTTGAGTATAAAAGCTCTCGTGTGATACCGGCTTAAGTTTTGAAATAATTAAGACGTTCGGCCCATTAGTTTGGCGGTTTTAACACTTTTTGCCCCATTTCGTTGACAATTTTAAGATCTTTTTGTGCAATTTAGGTGTCAATTTTTTCCTTGCGAGCAATAGCAAGCCTGTAATTTTAAGAGAAACCGGCCTTCGGCCAGGACAAATAAAAGTACGGGTAAAAGTATTTGCATTCGTATGCGAATATTTGGATAAACTTTGTATTCGTAGAATCATCTGGTGAATACAGAGAGAGCCGTCATCATTCGTATCTCGTCAGCATCACAAATTTGATACCTACTATATATCTAGTTACTACACTACATAGGTTGATATCCCAGTATGAGTATTGAATACAGGTAGTGTCTGTTATCAGTCATAAAATAATTAACCATTGCATAAGCTACGATACCACACTTAGCTATACCTGTAGTTGTTGTTGTTGTTCCCCAACCTGCCTGGCCGAACAGCCCCAAGGCCATAACCGTGCGCCCCAACAGAACCCTCCCTGCCGACCACAATAAAGCCTGGGTGACCGAAGCCACTCCATGGCGGGGAGCTGAGGAGGGTGCGGAAACGCCCGGGAAACCAAAGCCCCACCCAGCAATTATGAAGAGAAAGTTGAGGGGCAAAGGAAAAATGTGACGCCTTGGCTTCCAATCTTGGTAGATTGGGAGGTCAATCCACGGAAGAGACGCTGTCACTTGAGATCTAGAAAATATATAAGTAAAAGGAACAGTCAGAGTAAGCTATGGGTATGGCAGAGATCGCTCAGTTCTCACTCTGATAGACCAGCCCATCACCACATGACTAGAACCCAATCCTCTCAGCATCAGCTAGGAAAGCCGCCTTTGGCGGGGGGATAGCTCCCCTATTTCAACCCCTTTCGGGGTTGGGCACCCGCCCTTAGCTATAGTAAAAGTTATTTAATTTTATGAACAGTATTCAAAAATACTTTCATAAAGTATTTGCATTCGTATTCGACGAGACAATATTTCCTTGTATTCGTATTCATAGAAATCTAAATTATTCATATTTGAATAGGCTACTAAACTCGTGTATTCACTCCATCCCTGCCTTTGAACTATATCTAAACATTATCACACACAAAAACCTGACTTATAACTCTCCGACATACCTCAACGGCATTGGAGTGAGTTTCTAAATTCATATTATCACCAACCCACCAATTAACTTTACTCAGTGGTGTTTTGTACGAGCACTCTCCCCACCAAATCAATCTTTGTCCTTCCCTCTCTCTCTTTCCATACCGGTACTATATAATATACACACATTACTCTATCGCCTATATATATACATACACCTCTTTCCCACTATCTCACTTACAGGTACCGGTATTTCTCACTCTTCCACCCTCTTTAACCCTCCTGGCCCGGGCAGCATGTTAAAATGACACCGCGGCATATGGGCAGGAACATAAGAACATAAGAAAATGGGAGTCTGCAGAAAGCCGATTGGCCCAACCAAGGCAGATCCCTGTCCCACACAACCCCAATTCAATTACAAAGCCCAATTATAGGCTCAACACTCTAATACCCTGAGGATCATCTTACCAAAACGGTTAGAGATTAACGCAGGATTATGGGGGTCTGCAGAACGCTGATTGGCCCAACCCGGCTGATCCCCCTTCACACCCAACCCTTCTCGTCCATATGATTATCCAATTTTATCTTAAAGCTCCCTACCGTTTTAGATCCCACTATAGCACTTGGTAGTCCATTCCACCCATCTACAACTCTGTTACCAAACCAATATTTGCCTATATCTTTTCTGAAACGAAATTTATCTAATTTGAAACCATTGGTACGAGTTCTTTCGCTATCACTGAGCTTTAGTACATTTGTCATGTCCCCTTTGTTAATCCCACTAACCCACTTGGACACCTCTATCATATCACCTCTATCATATCCCCTCTAACTCTCCGTCTCTCTAACGAATGTAAACCTAATTTCTTCAACCTTTCTTCATACGGAAGATTTCTAATATTATGGATCATTTTTGTCATTCTACGCTGTACTCTCTCCAATGAATCTATGTCCATTCTGTAATAAGGACACCAAAATTGGACAGCATAATCCATATGGGGTCTCACTAATGACAAGTAAAGTTTTAAGATAACATCAGCAGTTCTGTTACTCACACTCCTAGAGATGAACCCGAGAATCCTGTTTGCCTTATTACGAACGCTTATACAGTACACTGTTTTCTAGGTTTCAAATCATTGCTAACAAACACACCTAGATCTTTCTCGCAGTCTGAATTTTCTAATTCTAAATTAGCTAGTTTATATTTAACATTTGTTTGCATCTTCCCTATCTTTAATGCCTTGCGTTTGTCAATGTTAAACTTCATCTGCCAATTTACTGACCATTCATGTAAGGTATCTAGATCCCTTTGGAGGCACTCTATATCGCTATCTGAATCAATTGATCTCCCCATTTTAGTATCGTCTGCGAATTTACTTATCCTACTAGTTATACCTAAATCTAGGTCATTTATGTATATAAGAAACAACAGGGGACCTAATACCGATCCCTGGCGGACACCACTTTTGACTGCTCCCCACTCTGACTTGGTACCATTTATGCTGACTCTGTTTCCTACCAATTAGCCATGACCTAATCCATCCCAACAACGACCCTCCTATTCCATGTGCCTCAACCTTTCTCATCAATCTCTCATGAGGGACTCTGTCGAAAGTTTTACTGAAATCTAAATATATAATATCATATGACTTGTCACTATCTACTGCTTCATATACCTCTGATAAAAAGCTAAGCAAATTAGTAAGGCAAGAACGTCCCTGAGTGAATCCATGCCGATAAGAATTTATTAAGTTAAATTTTACTAAGTGGCTTCTAATTTTCCTAGCAATAATAGACTCTAGCAACTTTCCTATGATTGATGTGAGACTAATGGGACGGTAATTGGATGCTATCGATTTATCACCTTTTTTGAAGATCGGAACTACATTTGCAAGCTTCCAAGCTTCTGGAACTAAACCTGTTTCTAATGACTTGTTAAATAAAAATGCTAATGGCCTACTTAACTCATCTCTGCATTCTTTTAATACTCTAGAGTCTAGCATATACCTCGTCAGGACCAGGCGATTTTTGAGGTTTCACTCTGTCAATTTCCTTAAGCATATAATTTATACTTATACTAACTGTACTTAACATATTTCCTTAAGCACATCATTTATACTTATACAAACTGTACTTAACATATTTTCTATACTATCACTATACTGTATACCATATTGACTTCTGGAATCTGTGCCAATTTTTCATTAGTGAAAACGGAAAGAAACTGACTATTTAATGTACTGCACATTTCTAAATCATTTTCTGTTATTTCTCCTATTGAATTTTTTTTTAGGGGGCCTATTACATCTCTAACTTTAGATTTATATAGTTGGTAAAAAGCTTTAGGGTTATTTTTTGAGTCACTGGCTATCCTTATTTCATAATTTCTTTTTGCTTTCCTGATTTCCTTTTTGACCTGTCTTGATAGAGTCTGATAGTATATATGTAGATGATTTTCGCCTTTCTTTATTTTTCTATATGTTCCTTTCTTTTTTCCTATAAGATCTATTAGCTGATTAGTCATCCATTTTGGTTGGTTCTGCGTTGATCTAAATCTTCTTTTAGGGATATATTTATTTTGAGCATTGTGGAGTGAAGGAATAAACTGGTTATATGTAGGTGGCAAGTTTAACTCCTAGGAGTAACATATGATACTCATATGACATTCAAACAGCACACCACGAACATTAAAAAGAAACTGACACCCAGACTTAACGCCCTCAGGTCACTTGCTCACACAAAATTTGGACACAACAAAGAAACTACCACCACAGTATATAAACAACACATAAGATCAGTGATGGAATACGCAAGCCCAGCCTGGGCTTCTAACCTAGCTGAAACACATCATAAGACCTTACAGACTATTCAAAACAAAGCCCTGACGATCATTACAGGCTGCACAGCTACTGCACCCACAGATCACCTACATCAAGAAACCAAAATCCTCAAAGTCAAAGACCATCTGGACATGAGAGGCACTCAATTCCTGGCAGCAGCCTCCACGAACCAAGACCACCCACTAAACTATATGGCAACACACCCACAGACACCAAGAAATATCAAAACAACACCCAGCACACGGTATCACACACAATTATTGTCCTCTCTCCCTCCCTGCCCACCCCGAACCAACTTCCAGCACATCATACTCATATCTCTCACCGATCCATCCACTCACTCACAGACAACACGCAGCTGCATGCACGACCTCCGAAATCCATCCTTCCGAATCCTCCCTTCCTCGCGAGGACAGAGTCCACCTGGCCAGGCTGAGATGCGGACACCATCCAGCTCTCCTGAGCTATCAGAAGAGACTGGATGACTCCGTTGTCGACGCCTGCCCGGGATGTAACACAGAACCCCATACCATTAAACACATCATAGAAGACTGCATTTCACACAACCACTTACGCCAACAACACAATCTACACTCAATGAGAGCTCTGTGGGAAAGCCCGATCATGGCCATGGCCTTTCTCAGGGACTCGGGGCTGTTCGGCCAGGCAGCTTAGGGAACAACAACAACAACAACTCTGGCATATCCTGACTTAATTGCTTAACAATAGGGTCCACCCTTAAGTCTCTTCTTAGCCCACCATAATCGGCTTTTCTGAAATCTGGGATAAGTGTCGTATTCTCTTTAGCATTCCCTGTCCATTGTATATTATAATAAATAGATTTATGATCGCTATTTCCTAGGTGGTCACCAATCTCTACATCATTTATCATATGTTCATTGTTACTGAAAACTAAATCAAGAATATTAATACCTCTAGTCGGCGTATCTATGAATTGAAATAAAAAAATATCTTGTACTACCTCAATAAACTCTACTGAATCGAAGTCGCCTATTTGGTGCTGCCAATCAATGTTCGGAAAATTAAAATCCCCATAATGCACACATTGCTAAACCTTGATGCTATTTTAATTTCCTCCCATAACGATGTTCCGCCATTTCTACTCATATTAGGCGGTCTATATATAACTCCAATAACTATGGTCTCACTACCTTCGTTAACCTCTACCCAAACACTTTCATTATCATTATTTAGTCTAATACCTGATTTAATACAGCTTTTTAACCCGTTGAGCCCCGGCTAGTTATAATATTTTGTTCACCCCAGTCCCAAGCCATTTTCACTTTTTTTTTTTTTTTTTGCTTAAATGGAAGACAAGGATGAGAAATGAAAAAAAAAAAAAAAAATCACCTCGGATATTTTTTTTTTGGGGGGGGGGAGCCTCAACAAAATTTGTTGAGCCAAAATGGAAGAGAATGGTGAGAAATGAAGAAAAACATAAACAAAACTCACCTCGGTCATTTGGGGGGAGGGGGTCGAAAGTTCGTCTCCCCCGCATGACCACCCGCCCGGGAGCACTAGGGTGAAAACTGAGTATGGCATTGTACGGCATACATCCTAAGGAGTGTCTCACATAAATCTCAAGCCTCTAGCTCCCATACGACCAGAGTAATGAAGGTTCAAAGTGGCGGTGAACTAAGGGTGTAAAGTATCCCCACTAAGCCCAACACCACCGGCCGCGCAGCTGTCTTGGCCCGCTCACACCTACCGGCCCGGCTCCCACACACACTACGGTACCTCTCCCTCCTATTCTCCCGCCATTTCCTACCTTACGAGCCACGTAAATTATTTTAATATGCCGGACGCACGTGATGCGTCGCTGGGAGTTGGTGATAACAAACTGCCGACGCATCACGTGCGACGCTGGATCTCAATGGGTTAATATACTCCTGACAAACACTGCTATACCCCCGCCCCTCCTACTTGTTCTGTCATATTTAAACAAACTATATCCTGGAATATCAAATTCTGCTAAAAAATGCCTAGATTCTGTATTAATCCACGTTTCAGTTAGCGCTATTATGTCTATATTTTCTGTGCTAACGAGTGCTCGAAGTTCGTTCATTTTGTTACATAAACTCCTACAATTTGTATAATATACCCTCAACCTATTACTTTTATTTGCAACTAATTTTCTATTGTTTTTAGCTAACTTATTATTTCCTGTTGAACTACTAGCTCTAGACGGAAATTCTACTCTATCAGTATTCTCATCTTTACTATCAGTTACATGTGTAGTGTTATCGATACTACTATTACACATCACTATATCCGCACTATCTAGACTGATTATTTCTATTTTACTCACTGGTTTGTCACATGAAGTACCTGCTCCATATGGAGACAGTATTTTACTTACACACCCAGGTTTTTTAACGAAACCCCGCAACAATCTTGTCCAGTGAGCTGGCTAAGGTCGAAACTCCTAGTCAAGAAAGATGTACTCCATCCTGGGCATACAGTTCATCCTTACCATAGAAGTGGGTCCAGTTATCTAGGAATGGAACCCGGGTGTCCTGTTAAAATCTGTAAGCTTGAAAGCCTATTCAGCTTGGTCTGAACGCCGTGCGTCCGACGCATGTAAACGAAGCCGATCGTTGCGTCACCGCACCTCCGAAAACAATAAGGAGACGTCGGATCAATGTTATTGTTGTGACGTCAGACGAAATTAGTGTCTGAAAAGCTCCGATATTGTCAACATCGAGGAAAATTCCCTCCACTGAAATCGTCATCACAACTGAACCAGTTGACTACAGAGCTCTACTCAACGCCAGTCTACAGATTGAAAACCGCACTACGTTTATAGATGCGTGGGAAATTTCTAGCAGTTAAAATAAACAAATATACGGTAGCCTAGGCCTAGACGTTTTTCGGCCAGATCGCCCGGGTACCCCGCACTGTCATTAGGAGGGCTAGCCCGGCCCAGGAGGGTTAAGAACAAAACACACCTCTCTATACACTTTATCACTCATAACTACAGTACTTGCATTTCATAGTACAGTACTGCCTGCAAAATGCAATGGGCACTAACACTTCTCATTCTCTGTAACAAACCTGGGCGGTGTTGGTGTGAGAGTTTCTTAACATCGGACTCTGTGGGGTTCTGTCCCAGGGCTCTCAGGACCTCCCCAATCTGAGACACCTGGATCTTGCCATCACCCTTCTGGTCGAAGATGCAGAATGCCTCCTGGAATTCTGTTGGAAAAGATGGGACATGAGAACCATGGTTTTTATTTTTTGTATCTTAAGATTGTTGGAGTAATAGGTACGGTACCGTAGGCTAATGCAAATCCTTCACTCAAACCATGATAAACAACAATAAAACACTATATATATTCCCTGAAGAAAAAAACATGGGCAATAAAACCAATGCAGTCATATTAATTTCTTGAGTTCACTTTTATGTCTGCACCACAGCTGTTACAATTCACTGTACGTTTGATAAGATTATGTGCCGCCAGAAACTCCCAAAGATCGTCCCTTTGTTGCAAATTTATGTTAAGTTCAACTAAATTTTTAAAACACCCACCACATTCAACAGTCAATTTTCGTTTGAGACAGCCGAATCTTTGTGACATAGAGATCAGCTGCTTCTGGCGTAAGGGCGTGTTCCAATAACACTACCAATGAAGTCAGAATAGGGCAATATTGTTATGGGTTCGTTAAACAGAGAGAAAGGAGTGGCATTATCAAGCATTATTACTATTGAGCTCTTACAATGATATTGCAAGTGTACCACACTATAGTCGCCTACAAATATATATATTTTGTACGTAATACCGGGTACGGTAATAACAATAATAATGTTCAGGTTACTTATACTGTATAGCGCCATTTTTCTCTAGCGCTCGCTCCGAGATTCAATAGCGCTCGACCAAAGTTTATTACCAGACAATATTACCTATTTCCTTGTTCAAGGGAAACGGTACCAGCTACCAGTGTATACAAAAAATCTTCATGCCTGAGCGTGGGATTGAACTCGGGTCTCCCACGGTGGGAGACAGAGACATTCTCCACTACACTACCAAGCCAGTAGGTAAAATTCCAGTTTTACACAAGGGACGATTTTTACAAGTACTGTACAGTACCGATACCATATATATATTTTTGTAAAATATTGTTCTACAGCAAGGACTTCAGGAAATTAGTTTTTAGCCATTATCTACCAATCTATAGGCTTAAGGGCGGCACACAATGGCGGAAGGCGGACGCAAGTTTTGAGGCTCCGGCATATGTTATGGGATGGACAAGTAATTCACGGAATATCGAGTGCATACGGGGCTAGCAAGAAGAGGAAAGATTTAGTGAAGGGGGAGGATATATTGGTGTGGTGGAGGGGTGATATATAGTGTAATAAGAGTGTGTAGTGACGGGACAGCGGTAGGGTTGTGAGTTGTTGAGTTTGTAAACAAACATGGCAGAGGGAATTTCGGGTATGACGGAGTCGGAAGGAAGGTTACAACGTTTTCGGGGATTTAAGAGCACAGATAAGAAGTTAGAAGAGGTTAGTATTGTTGTGAAGGATTTGGAAAAGTGGATGAGTGATACGGAGAAATGGAAGGGGGATATTGGTGAGAAAGTTAAGGCACTGTGTGTAATGTGTGGTGTGATAGGTGGGGAAGGGAATAGGCCTAGCGAAGGAAGTGAATGCAGGCCTTTTTTGGCAGTTAATGAGAGCCTAGAGATGTTATTGAAAAGGGTAGATGAACTGGGAGCAGAGAATATGGCATTGAAGGAGCAGCTGAAGGAATACGAAGGACGTTTCACGGAAGTAAAGGAGTCGACTGCATGGACGGTGGTAGGTAAACAAAAAGTCAAGGATTTGGAGGATATTATGAAAGAGCAAAAGGAAGAAATGAATATGACCAAACAAAGTTTTGAGAGTGCAGTTGTAGGGGTCATGAAGAACAAGGAGAGTGTCGTGAGGGAGGCCATGGACAGGGATAGGGGTGTTGTTGTATGGAGATATAGAGACTCATATGAATGATAATGGAGTGAGAAAAGTGAGGGATATGGAGACAGTGAAGGAGGTCTTGAAAGGTGTGGATGAGGACGAATATGGATGGGAAGGGCAGGTGGAGGAGATCAGTAGGATAGGTAGATATAAAAGGGGAGAGATGAGACCTATAAGGGTACAGTTTAAAACTAGGGTAGTGGCGGAGACTGTGACAAATTTTAGTTGGAGGCTAAATACAAATGATAAACTGAAACACATAAGACTAAAGAAGGATTTGAGTATAGAACAAAGGAAAAAAATTAAGGAATTACAAGAAAAGGCTGATGAAAATAATGGAAAGTTGGATGAGGAGGAAAAGAGAAATTTTTACTGGAGAGTGAGGGACGGAAAAGTGAGGAAGTGGTTTATAAGAGTAGAAAGGAGGGGGAGATCAGGGAGGGGAGAATGTGATGAGAGTTGTGACGGAGGAGGAGAACGGGGTGGAGGTGTCACAGGGAGAGACAGGAGACAAAGAGTCAGACCCAGTAGTGCTAACAGGGAGTAGGGTACGGACTGGAGGAGCGGGATGGTGTAATTGCTGGAGGAATGGTAGATGGATTAAGGATTATGTTTAGTAATGTGGATGTGTTTACTCAGGACAAGAAAAGAGAACTGATATGTAGGTTGCAGGATGAAGAGGAAAAACCTGATATCATAGCCCTACAGGAAGTAAGACCAAAAAATGTTAGAATTGAGAGGGAACTGGTGGAATATAGTTTGGAGGGTTTTGAGTTATATGAGAGAAATGCTATTAGAGCAGAGGTTGGAAGAGGACTGTTTATTTATGTAAGAAAAGAGCTCAAGGTTAATGAGGTGGATATGAGACAGCAGTATTGTGAGTATTTGTGTATTGAAGTAAAATGTGTAAGAGGATCAATTCTAATTGCCTCTATATATAGAAGCCCAAATAATAGCAGGGGAGAGGATGATAACCTACTGAAAACAATGGAGGAGATAGATAATAGAGAGAACAAATATAAAATTTTGATTGGAGATTTCAATTTGCCAAGGATCAACTGGGCAAATTGTACTACTCCAGCGGGACAGGGTAGCCTGGAAAATAAGTTTATAGAGAAAGTGAGAGATTGTTTTTTAACGCAACATATTGTAGAGATGACAAGATATAGAGATGGGACGCAGGGGAGTGTACTTGATTTGATTTTTAGCAATGAAGAGGATATAGTGGAACATGTTAATGTGGATAGCCCTATAGGTCGTAGTGACCATGCCTGTATAAGCTTTAGTTGTAACATTAAATCGGAGAGGGATAATAAAAGCAATAGAAAAATATACATGTATGATAGAGCAGATTATGAGCTGCTGAGACGGTGTTTGGACATTGACTGGGGGAATATTTGAACGGTGAAGACGCTGAAGGAATGTGGAGGAAAATTAGAGTCAAACTGGAGAATGCTGTATCCAAAAGTGTACCAGTAAGGGAATATAAGGATAAAACAAAATTGAGGAAAAGAACTAACCCAGAATTGCCAATGAAAAGAAAGCTTTGGATATTGATTAGAAGAAAGAAACGATTGTGGGAAAGATTAAAATTGTTAAAAAAGAACAGGGGGTCTAGTATAGAGGCTAAGGAAGTGGATCTGGAACGCAGACAAATAAACAATAAAATAAGGTGGGAAACAAGGAGGGGGGTGAAGGAGAGGGAGAGAGAGATAGCTAGAAATGTGAAGGATAATCCAAAAATATTCTGGAAGTACATTCAGGAAAAATTAACAAGAAGAGTAGGGATCCCAGAGCTGGTGGGGGGGTTGAATGATGGGAGTAGAGCGGAGACTGATAAGGAGAAAGCAGAGGTGCTGGGGAAATACTTTGGGGGGGTACTAACAGTGGAGTCGGAGGATGCAGTGCCTACTATTCCCATCAAACAGGCACCGGCACTAGAACTAGTAGAGTTTTCCCATGCTAGAATAAGAAGGGCTATAGAAAAAATGAATAGAAGTAAGTCACCGGGACCGGATGGGATACACCCAAGAATCATAAAGGAAGGAGGGGAGATGTTAGTAGAGCCATTGAAAATGTTATTTGAGGTATCGTTTAATACAGGACAAATCCCGATGGACTGGAGAGAGGCGAACATAACAGCTATATTTAAGAAGGGAAAGAGAAATGACCCAGGGAATTATAGACCAGTCAGTTTGACAAGTGTTGTGTGTAAACTAATGGAAACGGTAATTAGAGAAGGAATAATGGATCATATGAAGTCAAACCAACTTTTCAGTGGGAGACAGTTCGGATTCTTGCCGGGGAGGTCGACGGTACTACAGCTAATTAAGGTGGTAGATGATTGGATGCAAATTCTAGATGATGGTGATGTAATAGACGTGGTATATTGCGATTTTATGAAGGCCTTCGATAAGGTCCCACATAAAAGGTTAATAGAGAAAGTTAGAAGCTATAATATAGGGGAGAAATGTGTGAAATGGATAGAAGCCTTCCTGAAAGATCGGAGACAGAGGGTATTGGTGAATGGAATAGGCTCGGGGTGGAGGGAAATTACAAGTGGGGTACCTCAGGGATCTGTGTTGGGACCATTGCTGTTCGTTATATTTATCAACGACTTGCCTGAAGTTATAACTAATGGAAGTGAGGTATACCTGTATGCGGATGACACTAAACTGTATAGAAGAGTGAGGAGTAAGGAAGATATGGGTTTGCTTCAAGGAGATGTGGAGGGCATGAAGGGATGGTCTGAGCATTGGTTAATGCCTTTTCATCCAAAAAAATGCAAGTACATGCGGATTGGGACCAGCAAGATAGACAAGGTAGGATACAGTATGTATGAAGCGATGGAGGAAGTGAGTGCAGAAAAGGATATAGGAGTAGTGATAGATAATAAGTTAAATTTCTCAGAACATTTAGCGGAAAAGATAAACAAAGCCAATAGAATTGTAGGGCTGATAAGGAGGACATTTGTGTCACTTGACGAAGAAATCTTCAGGAATCTATATACAGCGCTGGTTAGGCCACACCTGGAATATGCAAACCAGGTGTGGGCTCCATATATGGTAAAGGATATAGAAGCAGTGGAGAAAGTGCAGAGAAGAGCTAGCAAGCTGGTACCAACGTTGAAGAACGCGGGCTATGAGCAGAGGTTGAGGACACTGGGACTTCCGACACTGGCATATAGGAGAAAGAGAGGGGATATGATAGAGACTTTTAAGATAGTGTCAGGAAAGTACGATGAGGATGTGTGTGAAGGTATCTTCTTGATGCGGGAGGGAACAAGAACGAGAGGACACTCTAAGAAAATTTACAAAGAAAGAAATAGGCTTGAGAAGGCGAAGAACTCATTTTGTGATAGAGTGGTAAATGAGTGGAACGCACTGCCCCAGTATGTAGTCGATTCCGAATCAATAAGGGAGTTTGAAAGTAATCTTGATAAAGCATGGGGAAGACAAGATTTGAAGTTTGATTATAAAACAAAAATACAGAATAGTAAAAATGTTGCGTCTGCTACCGCCGCCGCCAACACCGTGAACGACCGCAGCAGTGCAAGCACTGGTACTGAGCTGGATACACAGGCATAGTTTGCCTTTTTCCAGAGGATCTACTGTAAGAAACTGTAAGAAACTGTTAACACAGCCCCAACTTGTGGGGAGGGATATGCAGTCTTATGCAGATCAGGGAAAATGTAGGATTAAAGAGATAAAAAGGGAACATTAAGCTCTAGTTAGCTGCAATAACTGTTTGACGTGGAATACAGAATTAGTTGACCCAGGACTTATTGAAATTATCATATATTTTAACAGTAGGGGGTCAAAACTCCCTTAGGCTATAATACATTTCTGACAGTATATGCCAATACTGTATATTACTGAAGCCTATGTGATATGACAATTCAGTACAGTAGGTTTTGCTTACCTTAGTGATAGTAAAGAGGTAAAAGAGTCAAGAGCTCATAAGGGGTGCCTCTTCTCAGTTTCCTTACAGTCTCAAACTGGTCGTATCTGTTTTCAAACATAATGACACTGGTACTCCTTATTACATTTTCAGTGAGACTGTTCTATTTATTTATAATACGCGAGTTGAAAAATTTATTCCGCTTTGATGTTCGGTGACGTGGCTTTAATAACTTTAGACTGTGTCCTCTGGTCTCCAGGTGTCGGTCAATAGGAGCTAGCTGTAGAAAATTCTCACCAACCTTGTAGAAACCCTTCAGAATTTTAAAGGTTTCGATCATGTCTCCTCTTATCCTATGTTCTTCTAATGTGGTGAGACCCAACCGAGCTAACCTCTGTTCATATGAGAGCTCTGACAGTTCGGGGATTAATCTTGTAGCTCTATGTTGGACTTGCTCCAGTCTCCTTATGTCCCCCCTGGTATACGGTGACCATGCCTGGATACAGTACAGTGGACCCTCGGGTAACACGGTTTTTCACTAAGCGGTTTTGCTCTAACACGGGTAGGCTACCTCAAATGTGATGAGTCACCTGTAACACAGCATTTTCCTTGCTCTAACACGGTTTGCCTTGGCTCGGGGAACGCCACTGACTTAGTTTCCTTCCCACCCATGCTTAGGCGGACAAAACCGAGCGGTCCAAGTGTATTTTATGTGCCAGCCCACCCCTCTAGACCACCTTTACCTACCTTTTTGTTGCCCTTTTGCTATCATGAGAGAGGTGTCATGACAGATGGCTATAGAGTTCAGGCTATTTTGCCACTGCTAGTGATTGTTAAATGTGTGTTGTATATAAGCCTTCTCTTGATGCATTGATATTGTTCTTTTTTCTTTCTCTTTCCGAGCGCTAGTGAATTCTTCGGAAAAATTGGCGCTTATGAGAAATAAGTAACATGCTTATTATTATTATTATTATTATCATCATATTTTATGCATATGGCATGTGAAGTATGGTTGAGTGTTGCTTGGTCGGTATTTTGAGTGATTCGTGGTTGGTTTTAGGGCGGAGAATGCTCAAAAAAGGGACATTGGGCAAGTTGCTAGAACGAAATGGCTTAATTCCCATATAACCTATGCTCAGTGGCGTCACCAGGGGGGGGGGGCTTGGGGGGCTTAGCCCCCCAAAAATGCTCTTTAACCCGTACAGCCCCAGCGACGCGTCTGACGCGTCGGCGATGTATGCAACGCACAGCCCCAGAGACGCGCCTGACGCGTCACCCTAATTGTGCCGACCGTAACCTCAGGTGTAGCCACTCAAGAGGGCTCAGATTTGTATGGGAACTGTGTACGTATCCCACGCAAGAGTGCCGATGGTTGAAAACTCTCAAAGTCCACGTGCGTGCGCGTGAGTGCGCAATAACCTGTTTTTTGGGGGTAATTGCCTTCAATTTTTTACTCTTGTAAAATACGTTTTCGGGGGCTCTGTAGGACCATTTTTTAAGCTTTTTGAGCGGTTTTTCCTTCATTCCTAACCCATTCGCTATTGTTTCTGGAATAAAACCATTTTTTGAAAACCGGCCGGGTTCTGGTGAACAAACATTACAAAACTAGCCGGGGGTCCACGGGTTAACAAAAGGAAAAACTATAGAAACAACCAAAAAATGTAAACGGTGGAAAGCAATAAAACTAAGTAAAATGCAAAACCATCAACAGTTATAATGAACTAATCATAATTAATCATAAAACGTTTACATTGATTGAAAAGTGAAATTGTGAACTAAAAGACACATATCCACATACCATTAGGCCATGTCACTATATGAAACTTTGAAAGGATATCAGTTTTATAGAATAACAATTGTTTGTAATCTTGTATTTTATCAATAGGCTTATCTAAAGTAATTGCTTTATGATTTGGAGTTAATAAATTATACTTTTTTGTTTTAAGTGAACTGTTTTGTTTTTCTATCACAGTAATGGAAGAAAAATCTTGCCAATTAAATCTATATAATGGTACAATATAAAAGTTCTTCAAATTATCCACTTTAATATGCTAAGAAATTGTTACAAACTATAGTATATTCATTATAAGTAGGCGAAACATCTAGACCACTTACCTCTATACCTAAGGAAAGACTGGAGTAATCAAGCTAATATTTCTACCTTTGGGAAGGGTCAGCCAGGCAATAAGTATGGACATTTACAACCCATTTAGCGAATTACAAAGGTTAGGGGTCACAATTTCTGGCCTACCTATAATGAATGGACTATAGTATGATAGTATATGAAGAAAAAACTATTCTCTGCACATAGGCTTTATACCCTACAATTACCATTGGCCTTGTAACTTACTGACTGATGCCTGGTATCAGGCTCATCAGTATTTATGTGTCATATGTTTCTTACTTATACACATTTTTAGGCCTCAAAAAGGCCCCAGAAACTGCTCAAATTTCAAAATTTTCCGGGGGGGGGGGGGGGGCTTACAGCGCCCCCCCCCGGACCCCCCAGCTGCTCAAGATCGCTTCGCTCGCCACCCACCCACCTATCTAGGCCAGGGCTAAAGCCCCCCAAAAATGTTACCCCTGATGACGCCACTGCCTATGCTTTACGTAACACGGCGTCATGGCAGGACAAATTACCAGTGTTACCCGAGTCGTATAATCGACAGTCAATTTGTTTTTTTTTGTTATTAAGGGATTAATACTCAACCAGCGGGGCTGTGGGGGCGGCAGCCCCCACCCATAATACTAGGTTAGGTTAGGTAAGGTTGTTAGGTTAGGCTAATGTCTTTTCAAATCACTATCAAGGGGGGGGGGGGGGGGGAGTCTCAACATTTATCGATAGGCCTAATGGGGAAAATAGGTTTTCCCGAGATTTCTAATTAATTACAAACACTATATATATATATTGATGCAAATTACCAATTTTGTTTATAAAAAACATTCGGAAAATTTGTGGTATTAAAATAAAAAAAATCCCAATTTTCCTTACCTACTGTAAAAGCGCGATTCACCCAATAAATGGCACCATTTGATGGAGTATCTTCAGATTAATGAATAATGGGTAAGTTAATGCAAATCCTTCACTCAAACCATGATAAACAACAATTAAACACTATATTCCTTGGAAAAAATATAAAGAAACGGAATTTTTTTATTTTAATACCACAAATTTTCCGAGTGTTTTTTATAAACAAAATAGTTTTAATTTGCATCAATATATAGTGTTTGTAATTAATTAGAAATCTCGGGAAAACCTATTTTCCCCATAAGGCCTATCGATCGATGTTGAGACCCCCCCCCCACCAATAGGGATTTGAAAAGACATTAGCCTAACCTAACAACCTTACCCCACACCCCCGCTGGTTGAGTACCCCTTAGTAAATAAAAAAAAAAAAAAAATTGGCTGTCGATTATACGAAGGTGAAAGAAAAGTCGATGAAGTCTACGGTGTTTACTCTGCAATATTCAGCTTTGATTGTACATTGATAACGGGAAAGTACCGTATTGACAACCTTGTTACGAAAATTAAATTTTAGTAGCATAGGCTACTTTTATATTAGGTTTTTCCGAGGGTTTAACACATTTTCATATGATCTTTAGAGCTGTGATAACTGGAAGTACCTATTGACAACCTTGTTACGAAAAATAAATGTTAGTAGGCCTACCATACTTTTTTATTAGGTTTTGCCGAGGGTTAAAAAAAAAAATCTTATAATCTTTAGAGCATATAGATTCAATATTTATCTTTAAATATATCAATAAAATTTGTGGTATTAAAATAACATTGAACCAAAGAAACTTGGTAAATAAGGCGGCTCTAGCTGTCTTGAATGTTACCTTTTCAAGTGTCGATAACGAAATTCCTCCATGCGGACTATAATGAGAAAAATATGGCGAGTCTATTGGTCCCAATTTTCCCTAATCAATTATTTCTAATAGGGCTGCGAAAGAGGTCTTGAATATTATCCTAAAGTCTACTAGGCTATTACTATCTATAAAGCGACAATAGGCTACGGCGGATACGCACACTAACACAATCCGGATTTTTTTTATTTTAATACCACAAATTTTCCGAGTGTTTTTTATAAACAAAATTGGTCATTTGCATCAATATATAGTGTTTGTAATTAGCCTAATTAGAAATCTCGGGAAAACCTATTTTCCCCATTAGGCCTATTGATCGATGTTGACACACACTCGCTCCCCGATAGTGATTTGAAAAGACATTAGCCTAACCTAACAACCTTACCTAACCTAACCTAGTATTATGGGTGGGGGCTGCCGCCCCCACACCCCCGCTGGTTGAGTAGGCTACTTAATAAAAAAAATCAAAAAAATTGGCTGTCGATGATACGAAGGTGAAAGAAAAGTCGATGAAGTCTATGGTGTTTACTCTGCAATCTTCAGCTTGATTGTACATTGATAACGGGAAAGTACCGTATTGACAACCTTGTTACGAAAATTAAATTTTAGTACCATAGCCTACTTTTATATTCGGTTTTTCCGAGGGTTTAACACATTTTCATATGATCTTTAGAGCTATCGATGACTGAAAGTACCGTATCAACAACCTTGTTACGAAAAATAAATGTTAGTACAGTACCATACTTTTTTATTAGGTTTTGCCGAGGGTTAAAACAAATTTTCTTATGATCTTTAGAGCATATAGATTCAATATTTATCTTCAAATATATCAATAAAATTCGTGGTATTAAAATAACATTGAACCCACAATCCTTACCGCCTAGGCTAGCTAGGCTAGGCTATCCTCCAGTGAATCAATCAAAAGAAAAATGTATGAATCATACCAAAACATTACAAAGGAATAGGAAAGCATGGAACGGCTACCATTTCTACCCTCAATAATGACACTCCTTTACATAGTATCAAAACAACAATGCCAAATAGTGTCAATATCATTCATGGGTACGATACCGGTGCCACACCCTCTCTCTCTCACTGACTCATACCTCTGCCCCAATACTCACCGATGATCTGGTCCTCGGAAAATGCAGCCTGGGGAGAGAAAAGGGGGTATATATTAGTCCAGTGCATCTATTTTACTTCAATATAGTCAAATACATTCAAAATAAGTAGTGGAAATACGGTGAATTGTGGATAGACTTACCATGATGAAGCGTTTGTTGTCACCCTTATCTCGCACTCGACAGAACTAGACTGAACTCTTGCAGGGGACTGGGAGATCTTTTAAAAACTATGGATCACGTATATTTTTTCATAACAGGTTTATTAAATAATATCGCGGTCCTGTTTACATATATATGCAATGCCTATTACGTTAAAAATATTGGTTACTTTATCAGGTAAAGGGTTTATTCAAATGTACAGCAGGTGGAAAGTATTGGAACCCGTTGATGACACTGTGGGTACCCCCCCCCCCCCCACCCCCCCCAGGTGCCCCCACAGCTGACCTGGGTAAAAAGAAAGTAAACACATGTAGGACGCAATCTGGCAATGCCACAGCCTTTCAAAACATCTGAAAATACACATATACACTTAAATTCAACCGTACGAGGGCAAACATTAAGAATTAGAGCTTGAATTTTGTCGTACAAGTGAGTGGAGAGCGCCACTTGAGCGATAATTTATGTTACACCTTATTTAGACTGAGCATTCAACTTGAGCGCGGTATTACACGAGAGTTTATACTGTCAACTGTTGATATGTAACCATTTCCAGGCAACATTTTGAAAACATCTGAGACTGATATTGGCAACTAAGCTGAAAGTAGATTATCATCGATGACGATTTTTCTTTAAATCTATCTACTACTACAAAATTGCGAGATATAATTGAGGGAAAAAGGCCTTGTGTGCCACCCCCTTGAGAGAATGTATACACCATGAGCTCATCCTGGCACTTATTGCGCAACACTCGAGGGGCGAAATTACTGTGTGTTTTGCTGAATGGAGAGGAGACGTACGAACATGGATAAATATTTAAGCATCAGGCCGGATGTCACTCCTCGTACCACATTAACCGCTGGCAACAGGTGTATGACTGTATTATTGATTACCTACCATAATTATAGATGCCCGAATGACACTAGGGCCTCTCAAGATCATCCGAAATCCATATATGATCTTATAACTTACACTTAGCTATAGTGCAAATTCTATAATTAACTCTCTCTCTCTCTCTCTCTATATATATATATATATATATATATATATATATATATATATATATATATATATATATATATATATATATATATTTATATATACAGTATATATATAGAGAGAGAGAAAGGCCTATCCGATGTCAATAATATTGTAGGCCTAATGATGGTGCATTAATTATGTCGACAATGAATAATGATGTACAGGAAATACAACCATATACTGTATAATGCATGGTCCCGTATAGCCAACCGTACATCTAGTTAATAGATATCACTGCTTCCTATAGCGATAATTTGTCTACACATTTACACTACATAACTTACACAGAAAGCACGCAATGTAAAACATTCGTCTGACTGACTAGTCTACTTTTGAATAGACACGAGATCCAAATTCACATTTTGATTAACTTTCATTGGGCTCGACTAATCTGCTCATGGATCTTGCAATCATGAAATAAGTCAAACCTTAGACGCTATACCAAGTCAATGTTCACGTAGGCATATGTGTAACACCCCTGGCTAATTATAACTAGTCTATTCATAACTCTAGACTAAAGTGTGGAGACTTGATTAATATTTTCTTTAGAAATATGACGCTTTTTATTGTACCCTTCCAATCACATGACTTCAACTTTGTGCAATATTAGCTACCTGCAAAAATAGGCCTACTTATCTTAGGAAGTATCTCAAGGGTGGAAAATTATGGGTATGAAAAGGGTTAATAAAGTGTCCGTAAAAAAATCCCCTTTTAACGGTATATTGGTAGTAATTTAAAAAATAAAAAATAACATAAGGCTGAAAGGTAGATCCCTATTATTACATCCAATGATTGTATATACCTTTTCCATACTCTTTTTTACACCCTTGATTATTTACAGTGTAGCCCAATTAACATTCTTAGCCTGACATGCACTTCATAAGCTAAACACAATCGTCAGTAATTTAGCATTAGCAATAATGTAACACCAATTGAAATCACCTTCTTGAAACGACAATTCTGGTTAGCTAATGATTTTATTCAGATTAGGAAGGATCAATGTAGGATACAGTTGGCCATGATGAGTTTACATGCACCTCTTGTTTTTTCATGTATGGAAGAAAATATCGTATGGTTGGATTAAAAGTGTATTTCATAGTAGTTAATTAATGTGATTAATTAAAAGTTCCATTAATAATTGTGCTTGTAAGTCAACCACACTAACAATATTTCCTTACATAAAATCACCGAGTGGGTATCATTTTCTGTGCCAACTGTACATCAAAGTATTTTATATAGTTTATACCTCTATCACAGTGGTCCTTCCTAACACTATATGGTGCGACTTCTTGGGGGTTGGTATAATATTTAGTTTAACTATTATTGAGGGTTTAGATTGCTTTTGCCATATATTTTAGTTTGGGCATAGATTAAGTAAAACGTCTCCCCAGATCCCTATCAAACTAAAACACGTCCCCCAGATTCCCCTCAAGCTAAATGTATTGTTTTCTTTTCTTTTTTTAGGAGAAAAAGGTCACAGCCGAAGGCCAGTTTCTCCTAAATTGCTCGCCCATAAAGAAAAGATTCCTGAATAGGCCGCAGCGTCTTTTAAATTGCCAAACGAATGAAACGAAACTTCTTAAAATCTCCAAAATAACGAAGTGAACGAGGGTGGGTCCAAAAATGACCCGCCTCGCACCAGATAGGGTATTGCAGGAGTTGGAGTGGGCTAGAGACCCTATACAAACAGAGATCAGCCAACCTGCGCTATGATAGTGCCATTGGTGTTATTAGACTTATTTGTTATATATTTTTACAATCTAATCTACCCAAATATCGATCCATGTGGGTTATCTGTAGATAGGCTGTGGATAATAATCTAAATGAGCGTGTTGCCAATTTAGCTACTTATATCTAGAGGTATTTACTTCGACCTAGAGACAAACTTTTGATATTAAGCGACATGAATTCTAGCAATATTCTGTCGATTTGAGACATTTTAGAACGAGATTGTAGAGCTCGTGACATTATTCTAGCGATTTTCGACATTTGTATATTATCAAGCGGGAATTATTTGGTAACCCTGGCGAACTGTGTAATTCCCGCCCATGATTAGAGCGACCCAGTTACCCATTGCAAGGTTCGAACACCTGGTACAGCCGCCCTCAAAAGTATGCGAACTTCGTATGTTTTTTCTGCGTGCAAACACACCCACAATGATTGATTTGTCCGTGTAATTTACCTTATCTTAATCGACTGACAAGGTATTAATGTAGTAGCATATATAAAACTTCATTCAAAATCTACAAACACGCATTTGCTTGCATAAGTGAAGGTGTGCAGGGTCACGAACTCTTGTGAGGGACTGTACATCCGCAGATATGATTCACCACTCCTCGCAGCCACCAGCATCACCACCACCACCACCACACCTGAAGCAATCATATACCACAGCAACACACCTGTTACCTTCACTTCCTTTATTATTAGTTATCGTGTTGTAGGGGTAATGCTAGAAGCCACACCCTGCAATTTAGGAGGTACCGTGGTATTTTTCTAATTTATCTCGAAGGGGGTCATGGGAGTACTTTTTAAAGCTTGATGAAGATTTAGGGAGGGAACTAAAAATAACTTCTAAATATATAAATATACAAATATTTATATAAAATTGTGCCATTAACTGAGAGTGAGAGCGATACCAATCTTTCCTTCATCCTATGAATTAAACTGCTTTAAACTTTGTGTGCCACACTGTCACTCTTTTGGCTTTGGGGGAGACAATTGTTACAGGCAACCTGCCTTTTGTGACCTTCATACAACAAAAAAAAACATATGCCCTATCATTACCTGGAGGTTAAGGTGGGGGTCGGTCAATGACGCTATACGCTGTGTATGTGTGTTTTGTGTGTGTGTGTGTGTGTGTGAGAGAGAGAGAGAGAGAGAGAGAGAGTTAGAGTGAGAGAGATCAATACGATACATGAACAGATACCCTTGACCTTTACTACTGAATGTTGACAAATGTAACCGTCGGTGATAGGTGATGGGTAAGAATAGGCGCCTTCACACCAGCCGCGGATCCGACATTATTTATCCGTTATGTTTGATTAAGGAAGGTTAAGGGGAGTTTTTGTTTATCCTCGACCCCCTTCTCCTTCAAGTTAAGCCCCATTAGTTTTGATATTTTAAGGCGTTTGCCCCAGATGAATGCCAAAAGCAAACAATTATCAGGAATATACATTTGTGAAATGACTAATTATACACCATGAGCATTTATATGTTATTCACATGTGTTCAAAGGCCACAGGTTGGGAACAAACAAAAATGTAATACCGGTAAACTAAATTCATATTATCACCAATCCACCAATAAATATAAAGAACAACGTAAAATACAAACAAAAATGACAGTCCACATTGGATGACGATATAGGTCTACTATATACTGTATACACGTCTTACATAAGGCGATAAGGGTATTTTATTTAAAGGACTAGAAGCATATGATTCAGAGATAGGCGATAGATAGAGAGACACGTATGTACAGTACCGTAGATAGATCTATCTATATATTTATCTATTGCCTGACGCCGTGATCCCCGAAGGGTGGCCACGAACGAAACGGCCCCATGCACCTCTGACACCTCATTTCCATGCTGACCACCCTATTTCTTGTTACTGCTTTCAGCGTTCCTACAACCCTCTTCCCCTGTTGCACCCTCTTCCGCACTTCTTCATCCATAGTCCCATCTTTACTCAACACACTGCCCAGATACTTAAATGAGCTGACAATTTCCATAGCCTGACCGTTCAACTTCACCTCACACTCTGTGGCTTCACTCTTTACGAAGACCATAACCTTGCTCTTCCCCGCATTTACGGTTTACCCTCAGATTCCGTTTGTCGCACACTGTTTCAAACACATTTACCAGACCCTGCAACTCCCATTCATTATCGCTCACCAGAACTGTATCATCAGCAAAGAGCAGTACAGGCAGCTTCCACTGTTTCCCTACCTTATCAGCGATACACCAACATCCACTGCTCTTCCTTGTATTTGGAGTTAGCGGACAGATTAGATAATATATATATATATATATATATATATATATATATATATATATATATATATATATATATATATATATATATATACAGTATATATACTGTATTATAGTGTATAATTATATTGTAGGCAACTTTAAAGTTAAAATTCATATTTTAAGGTTCAAGTTATGGCGTTCAGTTATTTCCATGCATATTTTACATCTTGAATTGCCACATTGCGTTAAACTAGAGCATGAGTGTTTGAAAGTGAGAGTGAGTGTGACTTTGTTATAGTGAGAGTGAGTGTGTGTGAGAGCGAGTGTGAGTGTGTTAGAGTGAGAGTGAATGTGTGTTTGAGTGAGAGTGAGAATGAGTGTGTGTTAGAGTCAGAGTGAATGTGTGTAAGAGTGAGTGTGTGTTAGTGTGAGAGTGAGTGTGTGTTAGAGTGAGAGTGAGTGTGTGCTAGAGTGAGTGTGTGTTAGAGTGAGTTGAGTGTGTGTTGGAGTGAGAATGAGTGTTTGTGAAAGTGAGAGTGAGTGTGTTAGAGTGAGTGTGTGTTAGAGTGAGTGAGTGTGTTTTAGAGTGAGTGTGTGCTAGAGTGAGTGTTTTAGAGTGAGAGTGTGTGTGTGTTAGAGTGAGAGTAAGTGTACGTATGTTATAGTGAGTGTGTGTTAGGGTGAGAGTGAGTGTGTTAGAGTGAGTGTGAGTGTGTTAGAGTGAGTGTGTGTGCTAGAGTGAGTGAGTGTGTATTAGAGTGAGAGTGAGTGATTGTGAGTGAGACAGGGAACCCCAGTAACCCAAATAATCAGCCATAACCAAGTCTATTGGATGAAACCCTAAATATTATTATCTTTCCTCAGGTTGGTATATATCTTATTACCTCTCTCTCTCTCTCTCTCTCTCCTTTTGCATTCTTCACTTATTCTCTACTGGTTTTTCTTTTCTTACTCTTTGTGTATTCCTTCTTTTTTCTTTGTTAATCATCCTTTTCTTTCCTTTATATTTTATGTTTCACCCTCTTCTTAATTTTCCTCTTTTTCTTATACTCCCATTATAATTCTGATTACCTGTGTGTCTTCTGATATTTTGATCCTTTTATTCCTTTTCTTATATTGATATTTTTTAGTCATCTTCCACTCTATTTGTAATCTTCACCATACTGTTGTTATTATTTATACTTTTATAGTATTTCCATTCCTCTTCACCATCATCATCATCATTATCAACTTCAACTTCTTCTTCGTCTTCTTCTCCCCATCTTTTCTTCATTGGTGTTCTCGATATATATTTGATTAACCTCTTCAGCACGATGATTCTGGCTAAAATTATAATATTTTATGCAGTTTATTAATGACCTGTGATATTCAGAGTGTTTACTGAGATCGAATTTCCCTTGTTGAGTAGTAGAGCTAGATTATAAGATAAAGAAAATCGTCTAATGGAAATATAATATGATGACAATTACGTTTCGTGCTGAAGGGGTTAAAGTCCTGAGTCACTACATAGTTGAAACCGTATATGGTCTGTTTGGTTAGTGTATCAATGTAACTCTCTCTCTCTCTCTCTCTCTCTCTCTCTCTCTCTCTATATATATATATATATATATATATATATATATATATGCAATATATAAATGGTGACTCACTGTAATTTCTTTTGGAGGAGGAAAAATGTCTAGCTAATGTAAATGTTATAATAATGTTCTCCACTTATAGTTGTAATATTTGCAGTAAACATAAGTGATAAATATTTACATATCGTGGATGCGTAAAATGTTTCAATATTTTGTTGTAGTTTGTTTTTGTGCTATGAAATGTTCCTGAATTTTGAAATATTTACAAAATATAAATTAAACCAAAGAGATTTAAAAAATGTAATTTAAATAGAGTATTATATTAGCCTATAATACAATATTGCGGGCTGGTTCTATAAACTTACATTTCCGTTAGGGGGCAGGAGGCTAGGATTATTACTAGGAATCCTCCTCTCCTTGTAAAATTCTCCTACTCAACGAGATAGAGAAAGGGGCGAGGGAATGCGAAAGTGGTCCAGGACGCTGAGAATTTAAATTTAAATGCTGTTTCTGTTCGAGCTCTGTCTCGCGTCGCCCCCCTCCCCCCCTCAATGGGGTATATGCCTGAGTATATACATACATATTATATTATAAACATTAGTCTTAAATTATAACATACATCAGAAACGCATCACTATTAAAATAGAATAATTTATTAAAATTAACATTCGTACTGTAGGTCCTGTTTTTTTTTTTTTTTTTTTTTTTTTTTTTAAAGTTTCTACTCTATTTTAGGATTTGTGTTGTTTAGGATTAAGAGCAAGTCATCCTACCAACCATACTATGGGTCATGGGTCATTTTGTGGTTGGTAGGATGACTAAGATTACAGGTTCGATTTCCGGCTAGGAACAAAAAGATATATATGTAGGCCTACTCACGAGCATTTGTGGACACACATACCATACTGTACAGTATATATGCATAAATAAATATAAATGTATACACGGAATCCCTCTTTGGTTCTAAGGGGTATCGTATATAAATCTATTTTTGTCCCCTTCATCTCGAGCATATTTATTTTAAGTTCCCCAAAACAACCTCAGCAAACCATCAGCGGGTGACAGGTGGGTGGCAGGTGTGGGGGCGGGGGAGAGGGTGTGTGGGGGCGGGAGAGAGGGTGTGTGGGCGGCATAGAAGGGTTACAATATATAATAAGGTGGTTGTAATGTTTGGAGCTGTGATAATACGCCCTCCTAGTGTCGCCTCCTCCACAGAACCCTCTTATATTCTATCTTGTTATGCTCATAGTTTGCAGGGGAAATAATTGCTTGATCCCAACTGAAATGGTGAGCTATGGCAAAATTAAGTAATGAAAACAAAGATAAAGATATTGGAGAGTTGGACAGTCTGAGCCAAGCTGTAAGGCTCCATAATTTGGTCAGAACATTATGGTCTGTCTTTAATTATATATTAACCTTGGCCAACATATACCAGACATTGTACTGTAAACTGGATAGGTAGTCAGCTGTAGGCTATATATTCTATCTGTCAGAGAGACTGACTACAGTATAATATTATGTATATATATATATATATATATATATATATATATATATATATATATATATATATATATATATATATATGCACACGCACACAGATATATATATATATATATATATATATATATATATATATATATATATATATATATATATAATTTGAAATATGTAAAAATGGACACATAAGTGATTGTAGAGAAACACCAACTTACTGATTACCAAGTGTCTCTGCTGGATCATGGGCCTACCGCTGCTATGACCATAATCCAAATCAGTGTCTACTCTCTGAAACTGGCTCACGACTTAGGGTGTCACTATGGTTTGTGAGTCGACTTTGACTTTGTGGGTTTTACGTGGCTCGTCTTCCTCAAGTTGACTGCTCTTGTGGTGGCTTCAGTATGTAACAACTCTGAGTGGAAGAGACCTCTGGGTAGATCCAGTTACTCATGGCTGAGACAAGTTGATCAATCATGTAGATAATTATTTGTGACGTATAGAGTCACTGTCTGAAATTTGCCTGGAGACACCCTCTAGGGGTGGAGTCGGAGGGTGAGTGTAGATACGCACCGTCGGGTCGCAGTACAAGCACCATCTTAAAGCTAACTCTGAACCCACGTTATAATGGGCGAAACTAAATTACAATATTTATAACTATAAATAATGTTGGAACACAAGTCAACGTTGATCGTTAAACCTATAACCTATTAAAATACCCCAAGAAGGGAATTCCCTCACCAACCTCCCAACCAACAACCCAGTGGTAATTCCGCAAGAACCAGAGCAAAAACCAACCAGGACGAAAGGACCCAACAGCAAGAAGGGAAAGTGGGACGCTCCCGCAAGACCAAAGGAAGCCGCCAACCCTGTCAGTCAACAGAGGAGCGCACGACTGGACCAGGGGACCGACCCCAACACGGCCGGAAAGAAAAAGGCCCCAAAGGCACGTAGGCCAAAAATGGTGGATCCCCAACCTTTTTAACATTTCACAACACTCACATACCAAACCCATGCTCAGCTGTCCTTTTTCTGTTGTAGTAACTAAGTATAGATAAGTGCCCCCGTGCTCAGTTGCCCCCCCCCCCCCCTTGCCTTGTTTTTTTAGTAACTAAGTGTATATATAATATTAACCGGAGTATGCCACCTGTATTGATGCGACATAGCGGCACTGTCCTTGTGTCGTATTGTGCCACGTGCATACCAACCCGGGTTCATCATCTTATTAGGACGACGTCTATAATGCCGTCGTTTATGCATGTATTCACTCCTTAGGGTAACTATCTGTTATCCACGATGTTTCTCTTTTCCACTTAACTCCGCATGTTACACGCCTATTAAAAACCCAGTCTTCTAAAAATACAAACCACATGATTTTCCTACTAGACATTCTTGATGTACCAACTAAGTATGTATTTCATGAGATAACCACCTTGTGGGTTATAGTACTTTCATTTGTGTAGGTGCGAAGGCGAGCTCAAAACACCTTCGATTTCCAGTCCACAACGAGCCCGATCATGATTATGTCACCCCTATAATTAATTATGTAACCCACATACCCCCCTTGCTCAGCTGTTCCTTTCTTCTGTAGTAACTAGATATATATAGATATATGTCCCGTGCTCAGTTGCCCCCTTGCCTTGTTTTTTAGTAACTAAGTGTATATATAATATTAACCAGAGTATGCCACCTGTATTGATGCGACATAGCGGCACTGTCCTTGTGTCGAATCGTATTCCGTGCATTCCAACCAAGTCCCATTCACTTTAAGTTGACAACAACTAATACCGTCCTTCATGCATGTATTTCAGTCCTTAGGGTAATTATTTTCTATCCGCCATGTTATTCCTCTCTTCCATTTACTTTTCCACAATTGTTACACGTCTCCCAATCATCACCTCCTAATCCACAATCCACATTACTCTGTTTTGCTTCGTGACCCCATGCTCAGTGGTCACCTGTTTTGTGGGTCACCCTGTCTTCTGCTCCTTCACGCCCCGCTGCACATGCCACCCTACCTGTTCGATCGTAGGGGAATGCCACCCCTATGTCCAGCGCATTAAGGGTCATGACCCTAGGTCACGAGCGGCGCGGCGCCTAGCCTCAAACCACCCCCTTTCCAATATCCAAACCCCCCCTGTAAAGACGCCCAGACGAACGTTCTAACATGCCGATCCCGTTCATTTCCTCACCCCAATAAATAGCAGATAAAGACTCATTCTTGTAACCCCATTTACTACCCTCTAACTTACTAGCCCAACTCACAACCTGAACCAGGAGGGCGGACGGCGCGAGGCTACAGCAGCCAACATCTCACCCCTAAGAAGTCGACGGTTCCGCCTGACTTGCATTTTCACGAAAACTACTATTATGAGCCCCCTGAGTAATCCTAGTAAGTAAAAACTAGAACCCAGGATCAACCCTCCCTAGGAGTAACACTCTTGACACCACCACATCATAAGAAAACCCCATTAGCGTAGAAAATCCCATATATACATATTTAAGGAGTGGCATGCCCCCCCACCCCAAAGGGATACCCCCAATCCCCGCGGACGTTCACCATGACCCACACGTAGCCAACAACTTCTTGCCAGACACCAGGTGAATTTCCAACAGGTGATGAACTAAACCTCTAAATACCTATCCAAATACCATCCTATCCCATCCTTAACCAAAACCAAAATCTTCCTTATCCCATCCTAGATTAAGAATAGCATGTCAGCTAGACCAGAGAAGGATATTTAGGTGAATTGATGAATAATACCTCCCAGCCTATTCACGTAGTGCCAGTAAAGTAGTCCCTATGAACCTTCACCAAATCCGCCTAAATAACTCTACTAGTACCTCATACTAGAGTTAAGATATCCACGATCATAAATCAGATCACAAGTTACTTACCGCCACATTAAAGACCCCCCTCCCTAACCCCCTAAGTTCACCAGAATAAATTAACTACTTCATAGCATTGACATCCAATACTTCTAGAACATTCCTGAAGCTTCCTTGACCTGCCTATAAATAAGACCCAGAGACAACAGTCGGGCAGTTGAATATTAGAGCTCAAAGCAACGGTTGACCACATTGTGTTGTCATCTAGTGTTCCCCCCTCCCCTCAAGATTCGAGATAACTTCGGCGTTCCGTGATCTGTGCAACTCTGTGAGGAAGTGAATTTAAGTTTTATGAATATATTATTGCATTCGGGACTGCCGGCAGTAATATTATATTGGTATACAACCGATTCACCCATTTTTGATTGTTTCCTGAACGTCTGGTAGTGCCTACTTTACTACTTAAGTTCAGGAATAATCATAACTCATAACTGATCTAAGGCAGAAAGATCGTTATGTTAGAAGGGATTATGTGAGCAACCTAATAGAGGATTCTGCAAGCATAACTCCTTGGCAACAATTGACTGTAGGCCTTATCAGCATTGTTGACAAAAAGGCGAAAAGCCAACCGCGTTCCTTGAACCTCTTCTACATATTGGGACGTCATCACGGCTACGCAAAAAGCCCATCTGTAACCCTTCTCTACACTCCCGGACAACTTGGACGGCCCCGGAGCTGCTGTTAACCCCCGACACCACCGAGACAAGATAACCAGGAAAACTCGGTCACAGTGTTAACTCGCAAAGTACCAAATTACGGTACCATTAACTCAACCAGCCAGTGTATGCGTTTATGTATCAATCTCTCTGATGTTAGGAAGAAAGTGATTTATTATGCTAGTATGTATTAACATATATCAGTGAAATTTAGTTTAGGCGAACTGACTCCCGTAATTATTCTTGCCATCAGATTTTACCTCGCCAAAGAAATAAGTCCACATTAGGACTACGGCTCGAGCAAAAGCAATTTTGAAAGAAGTGATTGTGACTCCACCAGAAACCTGATTCGCCCTCACTGATATTTTTCGGTCTAAAGTGTTACCTAAACAGCCAAATATACTAGACCAGTGCAACTAGCTACAGTTATCCCTTTACGTTAATTCTTGGGCTATAACCATATTACCTATACCTTCATCCTAGATTGAGAGTCATATTACCAGAGAGTTAATACAGCGAGATACCTAACCCGCGTGATTCGAGTACTCTAATATCTTACAAATAAGGTGATCAGAAGCATAATACCTGAACGTTGGAAGTGGGAAGTGAACCTCCATCCAAATCCGCGAGAAGTGCTAGAGATTGTAAAAATTCCAAAACTACGTATCTGACTTATTCAATTTACCATTGTTTCAAGTGCACATATAACCATTATTCTACCTAGTGTTTTTGGAGAATAAAGCTGCATTATAAACCATTACTGTGATGTTATTTATACCATCGGTTGATTCTATTGTGTACTGTGCGTGAAGTCTTATATACCCAATCTTGCAGAACTCACCTATACCAAGTTAATCCTGTATACAAGCAGGGCATAACATTGGCGGCAGCGGTGTTTCTTGATTCGGATAGAGGATTTCATTGCAGTGCATTTTCGAAGCAATAGAGAGAAAATAACATCAAGATGGCAACCCGTTCTCACATTCCCATTCCGAAATACGATGGGGAAACCTACGGAATAGAAACTTACATGGACATTGTAAAGCCCGTGCTAGATTTGGCGTATACTACGGATCAAGAAAAAATCGCCGTAACACTTACGCACTTGGGAAAAGCCGTTTCCCTAGTCGCATACCAGGTAACCCCTACCCTCACGTGGGCCGAATTCAGGCCCATAGTGATTGAAGCTATCAAACCTTCATTGGGCATCTTCGTCGCCCACACCCGTATTCAGGACACCAAGTACGAAGGTGATCTGGATGCAACGTTGAACACCATTTCACAACACATAAAAATCTCATTTCCCACCCTAACTAGAGTGCAACAAGAACAGCAAATTTTAGTGAACTTAGTCTCAGTGTTGCCCTCAGCAGTTAAAGATTATTTTGCTGTGCACGACCCCGTCGGGTTCCAAAAGGACCTAATCATCATCCGACGAATCTTAGCAGTGCAACCGAAACCAACAAAAATTGCTGCCTCAAGAGGTATACCACTCATCCGCAAAACCCCAACTCCAACTCCAAGCCCGCCTATTCCTCCGGGAAGCCTCAGCCTAGCAGACCACGATTCCAATCCAACCCACTGCGACGGATCTACAACCGGAACAAAACCTACAACCTAAATCAGAGTAAGAACCCCACCTTGGTCATTATAAACCCCTATGATTTCCCAGCCTGTAGTTCAAAGTGTGCCCTTCATGAAATCTGCGACTCCGCGAAACCTCGATCAAACCAACCTCGCATTTCAGTAAATGAGGAGGAGTTTGATGAGGAAGAGGATGCCGGGGATTTGGAGCAGGAAGATGTTGCTCACCTCATGAACCCTGATGCTTCAGAGAGAATCCTGGAAGAGTCAGAAATAGACCCCCAGGATTTTTAGAATATCCCCCGCCCACGATGGCCACGGCGGGGGACGCCCTCAATGACCGAACTGCCCCCATTTATCACCTCGCCAAGATTAAGGACATTCCTGTCCGATTATTGATCGACACTGGCGCCTCTAGATCATGCTTGTTTCATTCTTTCGTTTCCAAACATCACCGCAAGTTTGGAGCACTGTCACCCACCAAATCCAAACTAATCAGTGCCGAAGACACTCCCTTACAAATCCAGGGTGAAACACAACCTCTCCACGTAACTACCCCTGCCCCCCATGCAAATTGCTACCATTCATTCATAGTTTTTCCATCCGATTGTCAACATTATGACGGATATTTAGGACTTGACCTCCTTCAGAAACTCCAGGCCCAAGTTGATTGCGGCCAACGACTGATCTCTTTTCAAAAAAAAAAAACTCCAAATAAATTAAAAACAAAAAAACCCCAGTCCATAAGTTCCACCAAGAAGAAGTCCTCTCAGCTGCCCTGTTGCACCCTGAATCACAAGAGTGTGAATCAGTCTAACTATCCCCAGAACAGTCACAAAAAGCCCCCCCAGAACAAACAAAACAATAAGAATGTCACCCCCAACACTCCCATCCATCAGACCTCCCCGAAACCTAAAAGCTCATCCCCTACCCCCATCAAAAATGATGGAGGAAAGTCCATGTCTTTATGTAATGCTCATTCTCTTAGCCCATATTCCACTCCTATTATTCCAGGAAACGCCATGCACCCTTCTCTAAATGTTTTGATGAATACTCCAAATAATATTGTCCATCCTGTGCAACTTTCCATGCCACCTTTTTTTTCGACCACCCCTGATAAATGTCCTATGCAACCCCTATCCAATGCTCAAACGAATGTACATGCACCCCACAAACCACACACGCCCCCCTCTGAAATTCCGTTTTCTATGGTTACCCCTCAAACAACCACAGCCCAAATGTCACAGGTACCCCTCCCATCCGCGATTTCTATGCCCCACCCTCACACACAGAAAACGAACATACCCACACACACTAATACAAACCACAGGCCAGGACCCCCCCTAAACTGCAATCCCATCATTATCAGCCCCACCATCATCCAAGACAAATGCCATATTCCCCCCCCCCACCATCAGAAATGGGTTAACCTTCGCCCCATTCCTCAAACCTCTATGATCTTGACCCCCACTAACATGCCAACCCCTCAAGACCGCTGCCTCATCCAGCCCGCAATCATTTCCTCCCAAACCAACAACATATTAATAGCCAATATCTTCGAAGAAGTACTCACTTTACCCAAGGGCCTCATTATCGGGGACCTAGAGACGTTTGATGACCTAACCATAACCCCCACCACCGCCCCCAATAGTTTGAAGTTACTCTCCCTTCCCGAGTCCCTTTCGGACCAACAAAAACAAAACATGTATTCCCTACTGCTGGAGTTTAGCGACGTTTTTGCTCAAACCCCCACCGAAATAGGACAGACCAACCTAGAACAACACGCCATCAACACCACCGGACCACCTTTGCGTCAGCCCTCCCGCAGGAAGAACCCCCTCCAGCGGCAAGAAGAAGAACAACAAGTGCAAGAGATGTTGGATGCAGGCATTGCTACTCCCTCCATTAGCCCTTGGTCTTCCCCAGTGGTGCTGGTGAAGAAGAAAGATGGGTCCACTCGATTCTGCGTGGACTATCGGCGATTAAACGATGCAACGATCAAAGACGCCACCCCCCTTCCACGTATCGACGACTCCCTCGACTCACTCCACGGCTCCAAATGGTTCACCACGTTGGATCTTCAAGCCGGGTACTGGCAAGTTCCAATAACACCAGAAAATCAGCAGAAGACAGCATTCTCCACCAGCGGCGGTCACTTGTACGAATTCAATGTACTACCATTTGGCCTCTGCAACGGCCCTGCCACCTTCTCCCGCCTGATGGAATCAGTACTCAAAGGACTAACTTGGGAAACCTGCCTCGCCTATTTAGACGATGTAATAGTTTACTCTGGTACCTGGAAGGAACACCTACGCCGATTGAAACAAGTACTCCAACGAATAAGAGAAGCCGGATTAAAACTCAAACCCTCAAAATGCGAAGTAGCAAGGAACAAGGTTGATTTTTTGGGTCACGTAATATCCGAGCAAGGGATTTCCCCTGACCCCGGAAGCTATCTGCCATCCATAACCAACAACCCCCCACCACAGTCAAAGGAGTCCGCTCATTTCTTGGGTTAGCCACCTACTACAGACGTTTCGTCCCCCACTTCGCAGACATAGCCCGCCCACTACATCAACTTACCCATAAGGACACAGTATTTTCTTGGACATCTGAGAGAAACGCAGCATTCGAGAAGCTGAAAGTAAAGCTAGTGCAGGCTGTATCATTTCCCGACTATCAGCAACCTTTTCGTCTCTACACCGATGTGTCATTATACGCCATTGGAGCCGTTCTCGCCCAAGTCCAAGAAGGACGGGAGCACGTCATTGCTTATGCTAGCTCTACTTTATATCTAGCTCAACAAAATTATGCTGCCACCAAACGGGAATGCCTAGGAGTCATTTGGGCCCTCAACCACTTCCGGTCTTTCGTACTAGGAGCAAAACTGGACATCATTACCGACCACCAATCTTTGCAATGGCTACGGAAATGCGAAACCAATTCAGCCTTACTAGTACGATGGAGAGAAACACTCGAAGAGTACGACTTCACGATACAGTATCGACCAGGGAAACTCCACATCAATGTTGACGCCCTCTCCCGTCTCTCTGTACCAGAAAGCCCCCCCACCAACCTGGCCGCCTTACGACAAACAGATTTTTCCTACACTTCTGTAGTGCAGGACTTACCCAAACCCGCTGTCTCGCTCCTACAATCCTGGGAAAGCAGAATCAAGCCCCTTTGGATACCCAAGCCTATATTCTCAAAGTTGACACGTTGGGGAGATCAACTCGCCACAGAATCCGGCCACATAGTCATTGACCCCACCCTCGCCCAAACCTACATGATTGCAATCCATGAAGGGAACGGAATTCACCTCGGTCAAAAGAAGATGCTCAAGATCTTTCAGGACCAATATTGGACACCAAACCCATCCGGAATTGCCAAGCAAGTGACCGAAGCATGCAAACCCTGTGCGTTGGGAAAGGACCGATGCCGTACAGCAGGGCCAGCTGGTACCATTTCCGCTCAAAAACCATTCCAGATCCTTTCCCTTGATGTGATGGGCCCTTTCCCTGCTCGTGCCGGCAACCGCTATATTGTCACGTTTGTTGACATTTATTCCAAATTCCTAATAGCTTGCCCCGCCAAAGATCACACGGCCACCACCGTTGCTACCCTCCTCGCCACTGAAGTTTTTCCCATTTTCGGCCTACCTATTGCTATCTTATCCGACAACGCCCCAGAATTTAGTGGCCAAGTCTGGCAACAATTCGCAAAGCAATGCGGACTAAAGATCAAACACTCCTCCCCTTACTGGCCGCAAGGCAACGCCGTGTGCGAACGCAGTCACCGTACGATTAACAACCAATTACGTACCCGTATGATTGCCTTGAACACCTCCGACTGGCCATCACAATTAAAAATGATTCAGTGGGGTATGAATACCTGTCCCAAAGAAGACGGAATTTCCCCCCACGAACGTGTGTACGGAGTGGCCCCCCTCTTATTGCCATTCCATCACCACGCCCAACCCTCCACCGCACCACTCCAAACTGACCCTTTGCAACAACTACAGAACACCCTGCACACCGCCCAAAACTGCCAAAACACTAAAAACGACAACACCCTTGACCAGAACCCCTTCGCCATTCACGATACCGTAATGGTGGCCAAGCTTCCGGTCATCAATAAATTAGGCCCGAGATATGTCGGACCTTATACCGTCACCCAGATCCCAAATGCCTACCAAACCACCATTAATTATCACGGCGAGACACGCACCTACAGAAATAGATTTGTTAGAATCTTCAAACCCCTAACTAACGAAGATAGTATTCCCCCTACCACCCCCGACTCCGAGCTAACCACCCCCTGCACTCAACCACCTATTTTGTCCAGACCCGCAGCCCCACCTGACATTCCAACAAAACCAAAACCTCCTACCCCACCTCTCCCCGCTTTTCACCAACACCCCCCCCAAACTCCTTCCCCCTCCGCACTGTCCCCAGAAGTAACCACCCCCCCCCCCTACCGTACCTGTATCTTCCACCTTGGACAACAAATTCCAACAAACAAAAAACATACCTCCCAAACACTCACAAACCACCCACCATTACAAACTACGTCCACGTGTGTCCTCCAAAACTCACCCTACAAAACCACATCTAACCAAACGCTTGCGAAAACCAGCCCCCCTATCACCCCACTCCTCCTCACCCTCACCTTCTACCTCAAACCGAAAACCCCCACCTGGCCCTCGCCCATCTCAAAAGAAAGAGAACCCCAACCCTTCCCTCCAACAACCTCTGGTTTTCTCACAAACCCCATCCCCCCTAACTCCACCCCCAGTCTCCACCCGAACTCCTCCGGAATCACCTCCCCCCTGTCCTCTATACCCGACCCACCAAACCCCCCCAATATCTTAGATCATGATTACGCCCTCAGAAATCCAACAACCGGCATCAACAACAAAAAAACCCGCTCCTCCACAATGACCACCCACTTGACTCCATTTTCCCTACCAATTCGGCTTGCTCCCCCCGCAACTGGCCCCTTTCCTTCCACCATTCCCCCCTCCACGAGCAAACACCACAGCACACCTACCTCATCTACAACGAATACGGCAACCAACACCCCCCCCACCTCACCTCCTCTCAACCCCACCCCAATACCACCCCGATACAGAACATCATCCAGTGATTCAAGCCCCGAAATAAAAAAAATGCCCCCCCATACGGACAGCCTCAGGACGTTTAATCACTAAACCTGTCCGGCTTTCTCCTATCCGCGAGATTAAAACAGTAAAAACCACAACATCCCCCACAATCCACACAACACACACGCCCATATTAAGAATCGCCCCGATTTTTCCCCCACCACCCCCACAGACACAACACTCAGCCAAGACCTCCGCCACTATACCTGACCAAACAGCCACCAAGATGTCCACGACACCCTTCATAAAGCGAGTCAGAATGTACACGGACTCAGGACAAATGGTCCGCGTGCAAACAAACCACGAAGCCTTCACAGCAGCCCTAATCAACACCACGACAACTTTCCTTCAGGTCACCATCGACCCCCACAAGACCCCAGAGACCCGTTCCATCAATTGGTGGAGACTCCTCCATACACTACCCATGATCCACCACCAAGGAGCCTCTCTTTTCTTCACCCTTGAGGCTCGAGGACGAGCCTACGACGAAGGGGCGGGAAGTAAAATACCCCAAAAAGGGAATTCCCCCACCAACCTCCCAACCAACAACCCAGTGGTAATTCCGCAAGAACCAGAGCAAAAACCAACTGGGACGAAAGGACCCAACAGCAAGAAGGGAAAGTGGGACGCTCCCGCAGGATCAAAGGAAGCCGCCAACCCTGTCAGTCAACAGAGGAGCGCACGACTGGACCAGGGGAGCGACCCCAACACGGCCGGAAAGAAAAAGGCCCCAAAGGCATGTAGGCCAAAAATGGTGGATCCCCAACCTTTTTAACATTTCACAACACTCACATACCAAACCCATGCTCAGCTGTCCTTTTTCTGTTGTAGTAACTAAGTATAGATAAGTGCCCCCGTGCTCAGTTGCCCCCCCCCCCCCCCCCCCTTGCCTTGTTCTTTTAGAAACTAAGTGTATATATAATATTAACCAGAGTATGCCACCTGTATTGATGCGACATAGCGGCACTGTCCTTGTGTCGTATTGTGCCACGTGCATACCAACCCGGGTTCATCATCTTATTAGGACGACGTCTATAATGCCGTCGTTTATGCATGTATTCACTCCTTAGGGTAACTATCTGTTATCCACGATGTTTCTCTTTTCCACTTAACTCCGCATGTTACACGCCACCCAGTCTTCTAAAAATACAAACCACATGATTTTCCTCCTAGACATTCTTGATGTACCAACTAAGTATGTATTTCATGAGATAACCACCTTGTGGGTTATAGTACTTTCATTTGTGTAGGTGCGAAGGCGAGCTCAAAACACCTTCGATTTCCAGTCCACAACGAGCCCGATCATGATTATGTCACCCCTATAATTAATTATGTAACCCACATACCCCCCCTTGCTCAGCTGTTCCTTTCTTCTGTAGTAACTAGATATATATATAAATATGTGTCCCGTGCTCAGTTGCCCCCTTGCCTTGTTTTTTAGTAACTAAGTGTATATATAATATTAACCAGAGTATGCCACCTGTATTGATGCGACATAGCGGCACTGTCCTTGTGTCGAATCGTATTCCGTGCATTCCAACCAAGTCCCATTCACCTTAAGTTGACAACAACTAATACCGTCCTTCATGCATGTATTTCAGTCCTTAGGGTAATTATCTTCTATCCGCCATGTTATTCCTCTCTTCCATTTACTTTTCCACAATTGTTACACGTCTCCCAATCACCACCTCCTAATCCACAATCCACATTACTCTGTTTTTCTTCGTGACCCCATGCTCAGTGGTCACCTGTTTTGTGGGTCACCCTGTCTTTTGCTCCTTCGCGCCCCGCTGCACACGCCACCCTACCTGTTCGATCGTAGGGGAATGCCACCCCTATGTCCAGCACATTAAGAGTCAGGGAAAAAAAAAAATCAATTTAAAACACAATATTTGTTTATTTTTTATTTTTGTTTTGCCCCTGGGCCATGCAAAATATCACTCCTCTACCTCCCCTCCTTCCCCACTTTCCTTCCCTCCTTCAGTTATCACCTATTTTCCCTGTTATTCCCTTATTCTGTGGTATATTTTCGTGCTAACATTAGCGAGCTGCAAGCAGGGCATTGTCATCATTGTTAGCAAGCGAGTGCAAGAGAGAGAGAGAGAGTATCGATCGACAGTGTCTCTCCAGGCTTGGGGAAAAGTGGCGGGAAAGGAGGTTGCCTCAGCCATACATTATGTAACTCCCGGCCTGTATCGCCGATTTTGACCATCCAAACGCTGTTTCCACTTGTTTTATTGTTGTAACAGGTTAATACCTTTATAATCAACCTATAATAGGTGCATATGGAGAAGTATTAATGCTATTTATGGTAAAATAAATATTTTAGTGATGGAAACAGCTCAAATACGTGCGCACAGGCAGAGGTGTCTCATACCCCCCATGCGCACTTCAGCGGTTAAGTTCAGGAATAATCATAACTCATAACTGATCTAAGGCAGAAAGATCGTTATGTTGTTGTTGTTGTTGCTGTTCCTCAGGCTGTCTGGCCGAGCAGCCCCAAGGTCCCGAGCAAGGCCAAGGCCATAACCGAGCGCCCCCACAGAACCCTCCCAGCTTACCACTAATAATGCCCAGGTGACCGAAGCCACTCAAAGGCGGGGAGCTGAGGAGGGTGCAAAAACGCCCGGGAAACAAAAGACCCACCCAAGGCCCTGTGCCCCTCAGCAATTATAAAGGGAAAGTTGAGGGGCAAAGGAAAAATGTGACGCTTTGGCTCCCAATCTGCCAGGGTTGGCAGTAGGGAGGTCAATCCACGGAAAAGACGCCGTCACTTGAGATCTAGAAAATATATAAGTAAAAGGAACAGTCAGAGTAAGCTATGGGTATGGCAGAGAACGCTCAACTCTCATTCTGATAGACCAGCCCATCACCAAAGATCGTTATGTTAGAAGGGATTATGTGAGCAACCTAATAGAGGATTCTGCAAGCATAACTCCTTGGCAACAATTGACTGTAGGTGTTATGCCCTGTTTTTCTACAGGATTAACTTGGGTAATGTGAGTTCTAACTGACTGGGTATAGAAGGCTGCATGCACAAAACAAGGTATGAGGAATAGAGAACACAGAATAAACACACGGTAACACGACACACGATCACTTTTATTTAGGGACACACTTCTATATGTTGTTTGATGATGATTAATCTGACGCATAAGAAGATATGAATATTCGTACAAGACAATTGATAGAAGTTAAACAAACTAGCATTAAGTGGATCTGGATGGAGCCTAGTCTCCCTCTTCTAACGTTCAGGTATTAATCTTCTGATCACTGGCTTTATTCACAAGTTTATATATTGGAGACCATAAATATTACTTATAGATTCGATTCATATTAATGACTTAGATTTATCACTAGTAGCTCTGGTGCACAAGAAGTAATTCATAGACTAGATTAGACACGCGTATTTTAGAGCACGGGAATTCTAGTAACCTGAGGGGGTACTGATCTAAGTTTTATATTCTTGTATCAGAAACACATAGAACGCAAATCAGTGGGCGAACATCAGATATCACTAGGGTTTCACGGTTATGTATTAATATCTGGATATATGAGTAATTACGAGAGTTAATATCGCCTGTTAATTAATAAACACTGATACGCTTAGCACTTCCTAATGGAATGGTCATATATGAATTACACTGGGACAAAGATATAGCCACTTCGTAGAAATATTAATAAGTGAATCTCTACATAGCACTGTAACACTGTAGTACTGATAGAGTGAATCTTGGGTCGTATTTGATTGGTCTGGTCCTGGTTATCTTGCGTCCGTGAGGTTGGGGGCTAGCGACTGGTTCTGCGGCCGTCCAGATAGTCCATATGTAGAAGTTCTCAAGATGGATCTCTTGGCGATCGTTGCTGGCTACACTCTTATATACCCACTGGTTTATGTGAAGGTTATAAGGTGCACGTAGATGTTTTTTACGTGGACAGATGCTTCTATCTCAATCTGCCACGGAGTCTGCCAGCTCTGGAACTCAATTCTCAGGAACAACACAAGGGCAGAGCTAGAGGTCAACTTAAGGGGCCAGCCACTGGTTGGTGTCTATCTTTCAACTGATTTTACTGGGGGCTGGAGCTTGATTTATAGGGGCGGTTTTGGACCCTGTAGGCCATAGGGATCTCGAGTTTTGATGGACTTATTGAGCTCTCAATGGATACGGGAACTAGGTAAGGGGGTGATTACTGTTGTGGCACATGGTGGTATGGAGCCTTCATAATGTGATATAACTGAGCCTTAGTAAGAGGTACTATTTTGGCTATATTGGAAGTATTCAGGGGAGAGAGACTGGATCTACTTTGCGAGGAGGTTTGGGACAGCTGTGATAGGGGCGTCTCTCTTAGATTGCTCAGTCTTCATTCTATGGTATAGCTGAGGTGCTAATTTGGTTATTGGAGTGTGCAAGAAAGGTTAATGGGTTATTGTGGGTTAATAGAGGTTAGTCAGGGTGTTAGTTATACATGGTTAGTTCAGTGATAGGAAGAATTCCTGGGCTACCTGGCAATGACCCGGAAGTCAAAACAGGGGTCAGGTATACCTCCGCAGGGGTCGGGGTCTCCCTCCTCGGGTGGGTGAAAGGGGTAGGAGCGCGCCCCCTCTCTGTGATGGTTGTCGGGGCGGCTGTGGCTGGGGGCTTGCCATATTACAAGGGTTTGTAATAACCCTCTGTTTATGAGACAGATGTGGGTGTTCGTAATACCAAAACCGAAGGTGCCTTGATCAGCTGGTTTACTTGGTTGGGTTGTTAATTGCATGGGTGGTTGGATGTGGTGGAGACTGGTGCTAACTCTGCCACATTGATCTGGAGGTATGGCAATAGAAGTTAGTCACTGGTGAGGCGGCTTGCCTCGCACGGACGATCATTTGGTACAGGGTTGTGAATGGGTTGTGAGGGAATAGATGGCATGCAAAGGGTTAGTAAAGTTCTAATGGTGTTCCTTTCTACTGGGGGAAGGTAGGCTGGATAGGAGTATATATACAAAGGGTTTGAGAATGTTAGTAAGGGAAAAGTTAAGGATATTCAGGGGGTATGCTGGAGAGTCTAGGTCGGAAGGGAGTTGAGGAGCGTGGGGGGGTTAACGAGAGGGAGAGGGTTAAGGGGGGTTACGTGGGAGTTTGACCCTAAGGTCTCTGGGCGTAGGGGTGGCATTAGGCTACAGTGGGTATCGTAGCCTGGGGGGTAATGACAGGGAAGGTACGTTAGCCAAACGCTACCGGGGGATGAGCAATAAGTGGTGGTATATGAGTTTGGAAATGATAGAATCATGTGGACTGTGGGCTGTGGGGAAGAGGAGGTTAACTGTAGTGTGTGCTTGACTGTGGATAAAAGTAGAGAAAAACATGGTGTATTATTACTCGTCAATATGATGGTTATGCACACTGTTACTCTGACACTATTTCTTGCTGATTCTAGTTGTTCCCGGGAACTGCGTTTTCTATGACATATATACCAAAGAAAGCAGCAGTTCGTAGGGGTAGCTTCGGTATTGTTTCGTGGTGGAAAGGCGTCGAGACAATGGTAACAGAGGGTGGTGTATACAATCTCTGGTTGGGGTAAGAATTAGAGGTACTGCATGGTGGCTAACATCTGCAGTCATTTCTGTCTAGGTCTTACAGGAAATATGGTTATACATACACTGGTGTATCCGTGGGTATCATAGTTTCTTATCAATTATGACATGGGGTTTTAACAGATTACTTCTCGGATGGAAGAACATACATAGATTTATGGGGGCGGTTGGTCTTCAGAAACTTAGTCTGGCAAGACAAGGTATTTTAGGAGGTTAACATATTACTTCTCGGATGGAAGAACATACATAGATTTATGGGGGCGGTTGGTCTTCAGAAACTTAGTTTGGCAAGACAAGGTATTTTAGGGGGTTAACAGATTACTTCTTGGATGGAAAAACATACATAGATTTAGGCCTGTCTGAACTGGTTGGCATTGGCTCAACCTAGGGACAGGACATGGGTATATTAAATTAAGGTGTATTCATGTTCATCATCATGTAGGTAGAGGTGTAGGACACGAGGGGTAGTGTATACGCGAGGTGGGGGAAGGGTCAGTGGTTAGAAGGGATAGGCAGGTGTGGTTTGGAGCTGCTTAGCCCTGCATGCTTCGGCCTGTCTTAACTGGTTGGCTTGGTCACCTGGTCCTTTCGTTCTGTGGGCCTTTCCTTCGGGTGTTTCTGTTCCCGTTTCCTGGTGGTGTTCACTCGTGGCTTCCGTGGTGGGCTTCTCGTTCTGGGGCATTTTAGTAGGCCTTATCAGCATTGTTGACAAAAAGGCGAAAAGCCGCCTGCGTTCCTTGAACCTCTTCTACATATTGGGACGTCATCACGGCTACGCAAAAAGCCCATCTGTAACCCTTCTCTACACTCCCGGACAACTTGGACGGCCCCGGAGCTGCTGTTAACCCCCGACACCACCGAGACAAGATAACCAGGAAAACTCGGTCACAGTGTTAACTCGCAAAGTACCAAATTACGGTACCATTAACTCAACCAGCCGCAGTGTATGCGTTTATGTATCAATCTCTCTATGTTAGGAAGAAAGTGATTTATTATGCTAGTATGTATTAACATATATCAGTGAAATTTAGTTTAGGCGAACTGACTCCCGTAATTATTCTTGCCATCAGGTTTTACCTCGCCAAAGAAATAAGTCCACATTAGGACTACGGCTCGAGCAAAAGCAATTTTGAAAGAAGTGATTGTGACTCCACCAGAAACCTGATTCGCCCTCACTGATATTTTTCGGTCTAAAGTGTTACCTAAACAGCCAAATATACTAGACCAGTGCAACTAGCTACAGTTATCCCTTTACGTTAATTCTTGGGCTATAACCATATTACCTATACCTTCATCCTAGATTGAGAGTCATATTACCAGAGAGTTAATACAGCGAGATACCTAACCCGCGTGATTCGTGTACTCTAATATCTTACAAATAAGGTGATCAGAAGCATAATACCTGAACGTTGGAAGTGGGAAGTGAACCTCCATCCAAATCCGCGAGAAGTGCTAGAGATTGTAAAAATTCCAAAACTACGTATCTGACTTATTCAATTTACCATTGTTTCAAGTGCACATATAACCATTATTCTACCTAGTGTTTTTGGAGAATAAAGCTGCATTATAAACCATTACTGTGATGTTATTTATACCATCGGTTGATTCTATTGTGTACTGTGCGTGAAGTCCTATATACCCAATCTTGCAGAACTCACCTATACCAAGTTAATCCTGTATAAAAGCAGGGCATAACACCTATAATACTGCAAACTAACACATTTTTTCGATAGAGAATAAGGAAATATATATAATGAGTAAATTACATCTTGTCACAAGTTAATACCAAAAAAAATTGCGTAAAGGGGGATATTAACCAATCTCATAAGATATTTTGCTATCAAATAACCGCGAGACTTCGCAATTATTGGAAATAAAGACAAATGCTTCGGAGTTCGGAGCTTCGTAATACTAGCTGCTATGTACACTCGGTCAAAAAAGTATCTGCAACCCTATGCTGATCATCTGGTGTTTACATGTTGATAGGTTTAGCACCTCTAGGTTACCTTCAACTATATCCATGTGTCAGAGACGATCGTCTTTGATACATGAATATAATTGCAGGCAGAGGTGCCAACCTTACCGAGCTGTACACACCAGATGATCAGCATAGGGGTGCAGATACTTCTTTGACCGAGTGTATAGTCAAGGGCATAGGCTAACTGACGATGTACCCGTTTGAATCAGTATCGAACACAAACGAGACAATGCAATAGTATATTATAGCCCAGATGCTTCAGAACTTGGCTTTAAAGATTCAAAGATTCGAACTGGTGTAACCTAATATAATATGCTGAGAACTGTGCAGTCAAAATCCAAACAATCAAACTTGCTGTGTTTTCACTCTTATTCGCCATTTTACGACGTTTTCCATTTAATTTCGACATTATCAACACATTTTCACGTAAGGCATGGTGAATTTACGTGAACCATATTGAAATAATTATGAATTGACTAAAATTGCTGAAAAACGTGTATTCGAATTGAAAAATTATAGGCTATAGCCTACTGTTCTGATTACAAAAGCCCTAAGACGGTTGCTGGTATTTTTCTGGGCTGCCAAACACAACCCATGGTACCTCCAGTCCCACCATGGAAATATAGCCTACCCCTCCTAAAACTCACACAGATCTCATAACCTTAAAAACTAAGGACAACCCATTCTAAATTAGGGGAGACTCCACCTTTTATTTTATCTCAGCTTCTATAAGAGACTCATTGCTGGCCTTTTGCCACATGTACCATCATGGTGTAACACTTACTCGATGAGAAAATCAGCTCTCTATGTACGTGCGCGCGCGCGTGAGTGCAGAATTTATCAAAAAAGGGTTAACTCACTGAATTTTTTCCAAATTTCCCCCAATTTTGGCATGGCGTATCCTACAAGCATCCCCTACAGCAGTGGTTCTTAACCTCTGGGTCGCGACCCAGAATTGGGTCGCAAGCCATTTTGAAGGGGTCGCCAAGGGTCTCTGAGATTTATACTATTATTGTTCATATTTTATTATAATTAATACCATTATATTGAATAACTCGTTGTTAATCAATACTTAGGTTACTAAGTCATATTTATGTTGATTTCGCTAAATTCAGATGACTTTTTCAGCTTAGAAATACTCCTCAACACCTATGCTGCCATTACATTTGAACCCTCCTCTACCGGCGACGTATTATTAATTAACTTTATTCTGGCTACTATTACACGATTGTATAAGGTTTAAAAAGGGCCTGCAGCTATTAACAAGCTTCGAACTATCTCATTTAATAGTTTTTACTACTATGGATCCTTCTTAAACTGCATCAAATAGTCTAAATATAGGTAGAATATAATAAAAAAGACGTCGCCGATAAAGAAGGGGTTAAATTTAATCGTTGGTATCTAGGAGGTGGATGGAGGGAGGGAATTAATTATGGTGGAGGGCACATTTTGTCATTTAATGGTTCTCCTGCAAACATTTAGCAGTTAGCTGTAACTATGTTAACCATGGCAAGTGCATTATTAAGCAAATCTCACTCGTTGACATTCCATAAATGTCAAAGATGGTGATAGTAAATAAAGACGACATTAAAATATTATTAAATAACGATGGTAACGATAGTATGCAGTAAAAATGAGAATGTATGTACTTGTGGATCTCAAATGCACATTTAGGATGATTTACCACACTCTCATGAGATATTTCATCCAGGAAGAACTTTATGAATAGTTAAAAAATGCACAGACCATGGCAACCCTGGAGGCGGTGTTAAAGTGTGACGTATGTTTCAACTGCTCGAGTGGGAAGGTGGGATACGTGATCGATTCGTGAATTATTGTCGTCGATTTTTTATTTAGTTTGATATTTGTGTATTAGTGTTTTTCACTAGCTGCTGGACCTTGAGGATCATGCCGCATTTTTCACGATTTTCAGCACTCACGGTCACGAAGTCAAAGTACCGAAACCATTTGCAACCAAAGCATGACCCAAGATGCTGACTGTCATCACAATCCCCCCAATTTGAGAAGCTAGTTAAGTCAATGCAGTGTCAGGGCTCTCATATTTGATTAACCCGGGAGCTGCGGGGAGACTCTTAAGAGTTCCCCCGGCGCACTGCGGGGAGACTCTTAAGAGTCAGAGAAAAAAAAAATCAACTTTTGACATCGAAAAAAAAATATTTTGTTATTTTTTTTTTTTTTTTTTTTTGGCCCCTGGGCCATGCAAAATCTCAGTCCTCTACCTCCCCTCCTTCCCCACTTTCCTCCTCTCCTTCAGTTATCACCTATTTTCCCTGTTATTCCCTTATTCTGAGGTATATTTTCGTGCTAACATTAGAAATCCGATTGGAGGGTGTGGTCATCACTGATAGCAAGCGAGTGCAAGAGAGAGAGAGAGAGTATCGATCGATCGTGTCTCAGTGGCCTTGGGGGAAATTGGCGGGAAAGCAGATTGCCTCACCCATACATTATACAACTCGCGGGCTATATCTCCGATTTTGACCATCCAAACGCTGTTTTCACTCGTTTTATTGTTGTTTCAGGTTAATACCTTTATAATCAACCCATAATAGGCGCATATGGATAAGTATTAATGCTATTAATGGCACAATTAATATTTTAGTGACGGAAACACCTCAAATACGTCAGCACAGGGGGACGTTTCCAATTACCCCCATGCGCACTTCAGAGGTTAATGATTAATTGTTGATATGTTCACTCAGAGGACAGTCTCAAAACGTCTTCATTAATTCTGTGTCTCTGACAGTATTCAACCTAATTTGAGCTTTGGAGTGAAGAAGCTAAAAATATATATTGCATAATCCTATTTTGATTTTTGTTAAGTAATATTAAAACCTGGACATACATTTTCTTGTATGTCATATCGACAGAATTTCTTAAACATATATATATTTTTCAGGCAACAAAATGCCATTATGATATTTTTCGTTAATGTTATTATTATTTCCTTGTATTGAAAATTCAAATGTTATTACATTTACGCAATATTTTATTCACTTATTGCTTTTTTAACCAAAGACTGAGAAAGTATGCCAATTCTTGGGTTGGAGAGCTGGACAAATCCGAGGCGGCCCTATGTTATTCATATTTGTTTTCATTTTTTTTTTAGATTTTAGAAAAGGTAGTGTAGTATGTGATGTGTTTGTGGTATAGTGTAATGATAAAAAGAGATGATGTTTTGGAGGGCAGACTGGAGTTGCCCTCAATATTGGTGAGGCACTAAAAGGATCAGCAAGGGAGGCCAGGTGGTGAAACAGGAGATCTAGCTGTGTTAAACATAGCTGTCAGCAGCCTAAACGTAAGATTAGTCACTGCACTGAAATTAAAGCTAGAGCTGCTCTGTCACTGAATATATTATAACCACTTGGTGGTAGACAGACTTAAAAATGCAATCATATTGAAAGGGTTATATTAGCGTTTACAAAACAAAAAGTTAAGGTCTTACATGGAACTTAGGCAATGGGTCGGCATAGTACATTTTGGCCAGGATATTGGGTCGTTGCTAAGAAAGGTTAAGAACCACTGCCCTACAGAGTAGCGTCAGCTTTTTCCCCTATAAATAATAGAAGGTGCTGAAATTTTTTTTTTTATACCATTAGTTTGGGGTAGAGCTGAAATTTGACTTTCAAAAGGTCATATCTCCGAAAATTACGAGAAATCGCCGAAAAAACGACGAGAGAATGTTCTTTTATATGCCAATTTGCTGTGGTTAGATGGGGAATGCATTTGGGCAATACCAAATCCAGTTAATAGACTCGTTAGGGCCAAAAAGTAATTGCTAGCAATTTAATTTGTAACTTTCAGAGAAGTGTAAATTCGTTTTGGTGGTCTCACCATACATAAATGTTTTCTATGGGGAGCGCTACCTATAGAAAATGACCTTTGATGGCTAACTAATTTAAAAGTTAGTTTTCAACCATGGTTTAGAATATTATTCATTCGATTTTGACCGAATTCCTTGATATTGGGAACCCCAAAGCGGTACCTTAGGGATGTAATAAGGGTGTTTATGCCCTCATATGATCATTTCTATTGCTTACAGAAGCCCTTTAGACTACAGACACCATTTTTTTTTTTTTGTGACTGACTGATTTTTTTTTAGTTTTTTGGGGGTCGTGGGCGAACCCCCGCCCCTGGGGGTTATGGATGCAATATGTGTTTTTGTTCCTTCCTATGCTATTCTCATATGTTGAAAGAAGCAGTTTACAGAGAGAACAAAAAACTTGAAATTTTGACCAGAGCCAAAAAAAAACCTGGAGTCTCCCCTTTTAAAACAGGAATTCCTAGAAATCCTGAATACCCAGCATAAAAACTCCACTCACATATACACAGACTGATCACTCATCAAAAACGGAAACACCACATCCACGTCAGCAGCATTATGGATCCCAAAATTTCATCTAATCATGGGATGGAAGCTCCCCAAACAAACATCAGTGCTCACTGCAGAGCTGTACGGACTCAATCAAGCACTAGAAATCATCAGTACCCCGGTACCCTTCCACCAGGCCCATACACAATATGCTGCGACTCCAAGAGCGCTATCCAGGCCATTAACCCGGGAACTGCGGGGAGACTCTTAAGAGTTCCCCCGGCGGACTGCGGGGAGACTCTTAAGAGTGAGTGAAAAAAAAAATCAACTTTTGACATCGAAAAAAAAAAAAATATATATATTTTTTTATTTTTTTTTGGCCCCTGGGCCAATGCAAAATCTCAGTCCTCTACCTCCCCTCCTTCCCCACTTTCCTCCTCTCCTTCAGTTATCACCTATTTTCCCTGTTATTCCCTTATTCTGAGGTATATTTTCGTGCTAACATTAGCGAGTTGCAAGCAGGGTGTTGTCATCACTGATGGCAAGCGAGTGCAAGAGAGAGAGAGAGAGTATCGATCGACTGTGTCTCAGTGGCCTTGGGGGAAATTGGCGGGAAAGCAGCTTGCCTCACCCATACATTATACAACTCGCGGGCTATATCTCCGATTTTGACCATCCAAACGCTGTTTTCACTCGTTTTATTGTTGTTTCAGGTTAATACCTTTATAATCAACCCATAATAGGTGCATATGGATAAGTATTAATGCTATTAATGGCACAATGAATATTTTAGTGACGGAAACACCTCAAATACGTCAGCACAGGGGGACGTTTCCAATTACCCCCATGCGCACTTGTTAGGTTAAATACAACACAACACAAAGTAAAGAACTCCTATACCCCATGCTCCAACTACTCACTAACCTCCCCCCTACAAGGTTATACTATGAGCTTCCAGTGGGTAGCCTACCTGGCCATATAGACATACTCCACAATGAAATATTCGATGAACTCGCCAGGGGCATGCACTCCCTCAGACGAATTACACCCCTCCCCTACACTACAATAGACAGAGCCAACATCCTAAAAGAAGACATCCTCCAAGACTTCAAGGGTGAATGGAAAGTCACCATCACCGGCACAAGATACGGAAATATCAAACCCGAATAAATGGTCCATATGGAAACACACAAAATACAAGAACAAAGCTCTAACTACAGCTACACTCCGCCTACGGACAGGACACACAAGACTAGCGGAGCACATGCACAGAATGGGACTAGAAGAAGACGAGAACTGCCCCTACTGCCTCACCCCAGAAACAGTGGAACACTATCTACTTCAATGCCAATTTGCCATAGACATTACAGCGCTCGCACCCACCTGAGAAGAACAGTGGCACAACACGGAGGGACCTTCAATCTACAACATATCCTAGGAGGAGATATCGACCACCAAGGCAAACATGCAATTGCCTCAGCTCTAGGAACATACATAAGAGCCACAAATAAAACTTCAGACATCTAATAACATCAACGACAAAACCACTCCAACACACAGAAAACCCACCCCTAAAGGCCGCGTCTCACACAGTACGTTAGCCGCCGACCACAGCCGATATTTTAAAAATATTTGAATTTTTCCGGGATTGTCTGACATCGTCTGTGATCGTGAAAAAAGATCGCCTCGTATCGTGGTAGGCGAGGGGTGGTCGAGTGGCGCGGAAATGGTCGGCGGTGATCGGCCAAAAAATAGTGGCTGCACTAAATTCTGGCCGATAATCGGCAGAAAAAACGTTAAATTTGATCGTGTGACGCCCGTGTATATGTTGTGCAACGAGCGTATTTTATATATATATATTGTGTGTGTGTGTGTATTATTTTAGTCTATATACTGTATTGTATGTCTGCGAGTAGTTCTCTCTCACTCACTCACTCTCTCTCTCTGTGTGTGTGTGTGTGTGTGTAGCCTATGGTTAACATAAACATCTACAAGTTTATTAAAATACATCCACTTGTAAACTAATGATATACTGCATCAAAGTCAGTGTATACCAGATTGTGTAATGATATAGGTATACATTCACCTATCGACTACTTAACTGCAGGGTATAATTATTATAGTTTTATTCAAGTATATTGGGGTTTGTAATTGATGATTAATGTTAAGAACGGGGTGATATTTATAAATATATATATATATATACAGTATATATATACATAGGGTGGTTCCTTTGCCATGTCAATATCGTGTGTGGCCTACAACTGTCGTATTTATCATTCAACGTATGTGCGTCTGTTGTGCTGTAAACGTATGGTTGTCAACCAAAAGCGGCATTATCGTGCTCTTAACGTACTTTAAATGTATGACGAACGTGTGATAGCCGAGTTACTCGTCGCCGGTCAGCGATTTATTCTACAACGGCCGTGTTGCCGGCGTGTATGACGTGTGTGTGTTGAGTGACTGTCGAGGGTTTGTTGTACAGCAATCGTGTGCCTGCATCCTCGTGCAGTGATCCAGTGATTCGATTACAATCGGCGAAAAAGTGCAAGTCGTCCTCTGTCGGCAGCTGTCGAGCGGTGGCCGTACTGTGTGAGACACGGCCTTAACCAATACAGTGCAGTACCACCCATACCGGTACTGTACTGTACTCACTATGTACTGTACATCCTATCTGTAGATCCCTTTCAACGAATCAACTAACAAACTTCGCTTCCCCTCAGCAAGCAACTCTATGCCTGTGCAGTAATCTGGAGATCTGAAAAACTCCGAGCAAACTGCACAGTGCACATATAAGTATCAAGAAGAAGAAGTATGTTTACACTTTACACACTACACAGTGATCTCCGTTGACGTTGACACACTCTACGATGCAGATCACAGTTCCAGTCCTTAATGACCTTGACCTATAGTTAAAACTATGTAGGGTACAATACCTGTACTCACTATTTTAGACATCCTATCTGTAGATCCCTTTCAACTAACAAACTTCCCTTTCCCTCAGCAAGCAACTCTATGCCTGTGCAGTAATCTGGAGATCTGAAATACTCCGAGCAAACTGCACATATAAATATCAAGAAGAAGAAGACTTATTGTACACCTTGCCTGATCTTATTGCTAATTTATAGACACCTGCAGTGATTCAGTGAAATTTATGGAACAGCAATGGTTATTGTGCGAGATAGTGATGTAATAAGATTGTGAAGTGGCAATGAAGTGGCACTTAAATCAAGTGAACAAATAATGGTTAGGGCCTAGCCTAGTCACCCTAGTGTGTGAGTTGGTTTAATGAGATTGTGAAGTGGTAGTGATTTTCTAGAACTATCGGGTGTCCTGCATTATATTATGTATGCTGGGCTAGACAATAGTCACAATACAGTCAGTAGGCCTAGGCTAGGCTATATCTCGCCCAACAGTGGTATTTGTGAATAATAGATAGAAGACAATATCCAAGCCAGGACCAAGTGGGGATATAGGCTAGCCTAGCCTAGCCTACTAGAAACTTGGGTAGTGTTAAAGGACACTACAGCTGCAGCAGCCTTATAAGTTATTTGGCATGTTTTTTTTTCTTCAAGGAATAGGCTAGGCCTACACTGTTTTATTGTTGTTTAGGCCTATCATGGTTTGAGTGGAGGATTTGCATTAGTTTAGGCGTTTAGCCTACCCATTACTACAACTATCGATAAATCTACAGTTATACTACCCATATTTTGTCGCTATTCTGTTGGTACTAATGGGTTAATATTATTAGTAGTAGACTTAGTATGGTTTGATGATGCGCGGAAATGTATATTTGACTTGTAATAGATACATTGAAGTATTACAAACCTTCGCAAACCCATAAACAGGGAACGTGAGCTGGGTTTAGACCGTCGCGCACCCATACACAGGGAACGTGAGCTGGGTTTAGACCGGTCGCGAGACAGGTTAGTTTTCGGTTAAGTTAGGTTAGTTTAGGCTAATAATAAGAATACTAAAATGCGACGGTCCTCGGTATTTACCCTTAAAGAGCGGCGCTCGACTTAAGTCGTGCACCAATTTGCAGCAAGTTAGGAGCATTATTAAGGCTTTTAAAGGGTTAAAATCGAGCGCAAATGGCCGGGAGCGCAGCGGGCCAGACAGCCGAATGGCCCGATTCCCAGGGCTTACCGCCGCCCATTAACTCATGTTCCCTGTGTTCTCGAGAGGCCGGCAGTGTAGCCAGTAGTGAGCATAGCTGGGAAAAATATACCGATATATTATTATGTTCCTTCCAACAACCAACTATACTCCTAAAATCGATTAAAGAAATTTTACAAACACATGTGGCAGTTCATTGCTAAACTTCCATGTTCGTGGCACCACTGCAAGAGAACCACGAGTGCTACGTAGCTCGTTCTGGTCTCATTTTGAAGCTTTTAGTGCCTATTTTTTTGCTAAATATTGTTTTTGTCATGCAGATGCTTGATTTATCATGCAGGAGGGCCTGAATATGCCCAAATGAGCCCAAAACACCCCGCTAGACAAGGGTTAAACAACACTGTATATCAAATAAAAAATAAAAAACAACAACAAATTACCTGAAAAACTCGTAGCCTATCTGGTTGGTGATAATTTTTTATCCAGTTTCCGCGTCTGCTGATTGCTGATTCTGCTGAACCATCCAAAAACACGCTAAAAGGCGTGGTTTGAAGGGGGGAGGTGGTGGGGGGTAGTGGGGGAGGGGTAGTATAACTGTAGATTTACCCTAGGCCTATAGGCCTAATCTGCATGGAGGAATTTCGTTACCGACAACTTAAACAGCCCGAGTTCACTGTAAAATAACACCAAAATTAATCAAAGTCCGATTCTAAACAAAGCATTTCCAAGCATTGCCCACAATGAAAACTCTGGGTAATTATAGGGAATAGGCTCGCACCCTTATTTTTCATGTTTTTTCATCCAGATTTTGAGAAATTAGTGTTTTCACGGTCTTAGTTATAATTCCAATGTGGGTTAACCCTCCAGCCCCGGCTATGTATTCCATATATATTCCCCAAAATCCGGGGGTTTTGGCCGAAAAACGTCTACGCCTAGGCTACCGCATCTTTGTTATTTGGCTTGCTTCCGCATTCCCGCGCATCTCCAAGCGTAGATGTGTTTCGTACCTGTAGAATGGCGTTAAGTAGAGCTCTCTAAGTCAACTGGTTCAGTTGTGATGATGATTTCATTGGAGATAACTTTATGGCAAAAACAGCCACTTTACACTACTTTTCGATACTTAACAATAACATACAGGCACACACGAACAAGCGACGCACTCCTTCTTGTGGCCGGAGATGCGGGGCGTCGGTCCAGCCGGCTGTTGTTTACATGCGTCGGACGTACGCCTTGCACACCAAGCTTACAGGCTTTGAGCTCATGGGTGTTTAAGAGCCCTTCCGGGTAGCTCGGGTGTGTTTTTTATGGGTGTTTAACCCGGGAACTGCAGGAAGACTCTTATGAGTTCCCCCGGCGGACTGCGGGAAGACTCTTAAGAGTTCCCCCGGCGCACTGCGGGAAGACTCTTAAGAGTCAGAGAAAAAAAAAAAAAAATTAAACATCGAAAAAAACAATAGGCCTAGCCTATTTTTTATTTTTATTTTTTTATTTTATTTTATTTTTTTGCCCCTGGGCCATGCAAAATATCACTCCTCTACCTCCCCTCCTTCCCCACTTTCCTCCCCTCCTTCAGTTATCACCTATTTTCCCTGTTATTCCCTTATTCTGAGGTATATTTTCGTGCTAGTATTAGCGAGTTGCAAGCAGGGCATTGTCATCACTGTTAGCAATCGAGTGCAAGAGAGAGAGAGAGAGAGTATCGATCGACAGTGTCTCAGTGGCCTTGGGGGAAATTGGCGGGAAAGGAGATTGCCTCACCCATACATTATGTAACTCGCGGCCTGTATCGCCGATTTTGACCATCCAAACGCTGTTTTCACTCGTTTTATTGTTGTAACAGGTTAATACCTTTATAATCAACCTATAATAGGCGCATATGGATAAGTATTAATGCTATTTATGGTAAAATTAATATTTTAGTGATGGAAACGGCTCAAATACGTCAGCACAGGCAGACGTTTCTAATTACCCCCATGCGCACTTCAGAGGTTAAGAGCCCTTCCGGGTCTGAAGGGTTAATATACAGGAGACGCATCAACGTGTTTTCAGGTATTTTTGTTTGTGTATTTTTATTTTGTTTTTGGTGTTTTAGTCGAATCTACTGATGAAGTTGAATGGGAATTAAGCATTTACCCATTATCCATCAATCTAAAGACACGCCCGCGGCCCCCCCCCGATAGTGGGGAGGGCAATGAAGGTCAGGGAAATTGAGGGGTAAAAAGTGTATAGAACACGATAATACACATTTGTAACCAAAATTTGGCTCCGGTTTTGTCAATTTCCAGACCCATAAAACCCGACTTTTTGAAAACCCGAGCCAAGTTTTGACGAAACTTGGCTCGGATTTAACTATCCTAATTTAAAAATTAAAATAACACAGTAGGCCTAACCTTATTAAAATGTTGGCTCGGGTTTTGTACATTTCCAGACCCATATAGGCTAACCCAACTTTTTGAAAACCCGAGCCAAGTTTTGACGAAACTTGGCTCGGATTTTACTAATTTTCATGTTAAAATTACACAGTAACCCTAATAAAAAGTTTGTTTGGGTTTTCATCTATAGGGTTAACATTAGCCTAACCTAACATAGTAAGAATGGGGTTAACATTAGCCTAACCTAACAACCTTACCTAACCTAACCTAGTAAGAATGGGGTTAACATTAGCCTAACCTAACCACCGGTCAATATACAGGAGGCGCTACAATATAGGTAGCAAAATTCTAATGGTAGTTTTGGGTTCCTATCATCATATGCTTCATTTCTATATACTTTTTATCCCCGGGGGAAAAAAAAAAAATCTTGGGATTTTTCATTTATTTTCTTGGTATTTGTTGTTGTTGTTGTTGTTGTTGTTGTTGTTGTTCCCCAAGCTGCCTGGCCGAACAGCCCCAAGGCCCCGAGCAAGGCCAAGGCCATAACCGAGCGCCCCAACAGAACCCTCCCTGCCGACCACAATAAAGCCTGGGTGACTGAAGCCACTCCATGGCGGGGAGCTGAGGAGGGTGCGGAAATGCCCGGGAAACCAAAACCCCACCCAAGGCCCTGTGCCCCTCAGCAATTATGAGAAAGTTGAGGGGTAAAGGAAAAATGTGACGCTTTGGCTTCCAATCTTGGTAGATTGGGAGGTCAATCCACGCAAGAGACGCCGTCACTTGAGATCTAGAAAATATATAAGTAAAAGGAACAGTCAGAGTAAGCTATGGGTATGGCAGAGATCGCTCAGTTCTCACTCTGATAGACCAGCCCATCACCATTGGGATTTTTTGTTTTGGTCATTAACCTAACCAAAAAACCTAACCTAACCTAACCTAATAGCCCCCAAAATACATTTAGGTTAGGTTAGGTTAGGTTTTTTGGTTAGGTTAATAAAAAAAATAAAAACAAAATCCAAGAAAAAAATAAAAAACCCAAGATTTTTTGTTTTTTTCCCGGGGATAAAAAGTATATAGAAATGAAGCATATGATGATAGGAACCCAAAACTACCATTAGAATTTTGCTACCTATATTGTAGCGCCTCCTGTATAGTGACCTAACCACCTAACCTAACCTAGTAAGAATGGGGTTAACATTAGCCTAACCTAACAACCCAACCTAACCTAACCTAGACCTAGTACGTGGGATACAAAACTAGCCCTTGCATGCCAGCTACTGTGGGTTCAAAGTACCCAGTACGTGGGATACAAAACTAGCCCTTGCATGCCAGCTACTGTGGGTTCAAAGTACCCAGTACGTGGGATACAAAACTAGCCCTTGCATGCCAGCTACTGCGGTTGCCTATAGTACCCAGTACGTGGGATACAAAACTAGCCCTTGCATACCAGCTACTGCGGGTTCATAGTGCCCAGTACGTGGGATACAAAACTAGCCCTTGCATGCCAGCTACTGCGTGTGCATAGTACCCAGTACGTGGGATACAAAACTAGCCCTTGCATGCCAGCTACTGCGGGTTCATGCTACCCAGTACGTGTGGCGGCGGACGTAAGTTATAATCCATTATCGTATTTATTAGCCTACCCATTAATTTCCGGAAGTTTAAACCTATGCAAATTTTTTTTTTACTTTATGTTACTTTGCGATCACCCATTAAGATTCCCGAGCTAGCTGTGGTCCGGCTCCTTTATATTGTCCCAACCAACCAACTAACCTTAACCCTTTCACGCATTTATGACGCAGAGGTTGCCATATTAGCAATAAGAAATAGAGTTCTCTCACTCTTATAATATACCTCTCCAAAATTAGTTTTCTGCCCACAGCTAACTCAAAGACAACTGCAGAGGTTGAGGTAACTAAACTAAAGGTTTCTAAATACCCCTGATGGTAACAAAGGCTTTAAAGTATCCCCAATAGGCTCAAAATTGCGTCATATGTCGGAGAGGGTTAATGAACAGAGGAGGTACTGGATTGAGGGTCCTCGGCTTGAGTGGCTGCCTGGCTGGAGGCTCACCACTCATCCTGGTCAACAGCTGGTGGATTTTTGGGGATGGATGTAGATACCGGGTGTACTACTACCGACATACAACATAAATCATCTATAAATACTTAACCTAACTAAAAAGCCTAACCTTTAGGTTAGGTTAGGTTGTTTGGTTAGGGTAATGTATTTTTGGGTAAAAATTGAGGAGATCCCGGACAGCCTTTTCACCAGTTAATGTTTTTTTGTTTTTGTTTTTTCTTCGATAGCCTATACAGTGTTCTTTTATATCAAGGACCACTGGAAATGAGTATTTACCCATTATCCAACAATCTAAAATCACGGCCCCCGATAGTGGGGAGGGCTATGAAGATCAGGGAAAATGTGGGGATAAAGACGTAATAAGCCGCTAATAGAGGTTTTAAAATTAAACTTGGCTCAGGTTTCCTTGTTTTTCAACTTAACCGTCGGGGCCCGGGCTGTCTCTCCAAAGGCCGTACCTCGTATCCGGGCGATCTGGCCAAAAATCAATAAAAGTCAACTAAGGCTAATCTCGCTTAATATTTTACCTACATTAATCAAACGTATATAGAAATGGACGCCTTACCTTGCCGCGTAGAATGGCGTTGAGTAGAGCTCTAGCTCAACTGGTTCCGGAGTGATGGTGATGGAAGTGGAGGTAACTTTTGCCCGTATTTACCTCGGCGCGTCCGAACACTCAACCGCGGCCCCGGCTATGACGCCCAGTTGCACTCGTCGCTCCACCCGCAATTATGCCGGGAAGCGATTTGATAGTGTTTTATTGTTTATTATGTCATTTATTATAGTTATTATGTTATTTTCACTCAATAAAGTTATTTACATGAAGTTATTTGTGTCTCTGTCACTTATTACTTAGTTTTATTATTATTATTATTATTATGATTATAGTGTCACTTTCACTGGACTTTGATATTTGATAGTGTCATTTTCACTTTTAGGTATTGTTAGGTAAGCTAATAACATATATAGTGTCACTTTCACTTGTTCATATTGTTATGAAGGCACTTATTATTACTTGTGTGTCTGTGGTGATGGGCTGGTCTATCAGAGTGAGAACTGAGCGATCTCTGCCATACCCATAGCTTACTCTGACTGTTCCTTTTACTTATATATTTTCTAGATCTCAAGTGACGGCGTCTCTTGCGTGGATTGACCTCCTAATCTACCAAGATTGGAAGCCAAAGCGTCACATCTTTCCTTTGCCCCTCAACTTTCTCTTCATAATTGCTGAGGGGCACAGGGCCCTGGGTGGGGCTTTGGTTTCCCGGGCGTTTCCGCACCCTCCTCAGCTCCCCGCCATGGAGTGGCTTCGGTCACCCAGGCTTTATTGTGGTCGGCAGGGAGGGTTCTGTGGGGGCGCTCGGTTATGGCCTTGGCCTTGCTCGGGGCCTTGGGGCTGTTCGGCCAGGCAGCTTCCAGGGAAAAACAACAACAACTTGTGTGTCTCTTTCACTTATACTCAGTTTTATTATTATTATACTGTCACTTTCACCGAACTAGGCTTATTGATAGTGTCACTTTCACTTGTTCATATTGTTATTGAAGGCACTTATTATTACTTATATGTGTCCTTTTCACTTATACTTACTTATATATATATTCTTAGCCTACATATGAGTGTCACTTTCACTGTTGTCACTTCCACTTCAAAAGTTTGTTAGAGTGTGGAAGTCGTTGAAGCAGGTGCCAGCACACAGTCCAACTTGACACTCGAGGCATTCCCAAGTGGTTTTTGTGGGTTTGCGGGGTCTGCGAGGTCTGCGAGTTGTGTGGCTGCACACATGGCACCTCTTCTGCATTCGGCTCTTACTACCTGGTGCTTTGAAAGGAAGGGCGTTGAGCTGGTGCTTCCTGAAGAAATCAGCACACCCCGTTCTGTCCAGCTGGCCTGGTCCTTGTAGTGGCCTCCCTGGTGTACCCCCATGTTTAGCCAGGAGCTCAAGTAGCACCTGCTTGTGGAACTTCCGCAGGCACTTGTACTTCTTGGCTCCTGGAGTCCTCAGACGGTAGATGTTGTAGGCATTGAGGACCGACATATCTACCGTATGCAGGATAAACTTCTTGTACCACCTGCAAGATGTTCGCAGGCAGTCGATGTAGCCCATCTGCATGTCGGACTTGTCAATGAGGCGCATGTTGAGGTTGTAATCCAGGACAGCAGCTGGTTTCTGGATGGGGTTCTTGGTTCTTCGGTCCACCTTCCCTGTGGCGACCATCTCGGCCTTGTGGCATGTGCTGAAGAGGTTGACCTTCCGCTGGTCATGCCAGTGGATGGAGAGGATGGGGCCACTCGTCTTGTGGAAGATGTCCGTCTTCTTCGTCTTGGTTGGGTAGCCTTGCATGCCCTTCCTCTTGGCCTTGACTGTGCCGACAGTTGCGGTCATGGAGGTACTTGGTCAGGATAGGCGACATCTAGTAATTATCTGTGTAGAGGATGTGGTTTTGATTGAAGTGCCTCTCCATCATCTTCACTACAGCACCACCAAAACCAATGAGGGGGTCACTCACAATTTCTCCATCCTTGCCGCTGTAGACCACAAAGTCCAGCACATACCCCGTCAAACAGTCGCAGAGGACGAAGAGCTTGATGCCGAAGCGGTGTCTCTTGGACGGGATATACTGTCGGAAGTGCAGCCTACCACGGAACAGGACCAGAGACTCGTCGAGGCACATCTTCTGGAAAGGAATCAGGTAGGTGGTGAACCGATGACGTATCATGTCATACAGCTTCCTGATCTTCCACAATGTGTCGGGAAGGTGGACTGCCATGTTGTTTGTCAGGTGGAGATAGGAGAGGATGTCGAAGTACCTGTCCCTGGACATGTACTTGCCAAATGCTGGAGTCGTTATGATGTCGCTAGTGATCCAGTAGTCTGCCAGAGTGTGCTTCCTGATATGTGTCATCAGCATTGTGAGTGCCAAGAACACATATAGTTCTGCCACAGTGACAGCTATCCATGCCACCATCTTGGCACTGGTCTTCCTGCCAAGAAAGTTGGCACAGATCTCATGATGGTTGTTGGTCTCCTCGACGAGGTATTCCATGACTTCATTGTCATAGAAGCCACAGAAAAGTTCACTGGGGGTAGCATCTGGGCCACAGGGAAATGTTGGTGACACCCCGGAACCCATCTGTACCTCGTCAAAGGCAGGACAATCTGGCACAAAATTAGCCCCATCTGTCCACACAAACAGGTCGGATGATGATGCTGTTGCTCGAGGACGTGCAGGTGCAGCAGGCACACGCCCTGGATGCCCTGGCACACGCCCTTGGCCACGCGGACACCCTGCACGCCCACGCCCACGCCCAGGGGCAGCGGCGTCGGCAGACTGACCACGTCCACGACCTCGCCCTCTCCCTCGTCTTGTCGGGACTTCCTCTTCCTCCTCCTCTTCCTCTTCCTCCTCAGGCGACGTCAGGTCATCTGGGGCAATGTTGGAGTCATCAGCATCCTCTTCCGGAGACAATTCTGGTGAAGAAGTGACCGGGCGTGGGGCGCGGGAGGCTGCCGGAGGTTCAACAATGGGAGCCTCGGCCTCGGGAGTTGGGCTCCTTTTGCGGCGAGCCGAGGGCTTCTCCGCATAAAATAATGCTCTGCGGTGTGTTGAGGGCTGTGGCACACTAATAATACCACTTGAAGAGGCCCTTTGCTCATCCTGAAGGAGAGATGAAGCCGAGGGCTGTGGGTGACCCACTCGGCGTCCCGGGTCAAGGCGTCGGGACAAAGGAATGCGGGTGGTTGCTAGACCAGGGTCGGCGTCACTATCACTCTCTTCACCTTCCCTAGCCTTTTCTGCGGCTGCCCTGCGTGCTTTTTTAGCTGCACTTTTCACCAGCGACTGTTTATAAATATATTTGCCCACTTTCAAGGGCGTACGGGCAGGCAAAGGGGAAGGTCCTGGGGTAGGGCTATGGCTAGGCCTAGGCCTAGCCCTAGGCTGACCTACCAAAGATGGCGAGGGGGTAGGCCTAGGTTCTAGCACACTAGGAAATTCAATAGCACCTTCCTGAAACACTTCCACATCAGGATCATCACTACTGTCTCCCCCCTCAAATAAGTCCACATTATCATTGTCTCCAAAGCCAACAAATTCCTCATCTTCGCTTGCACTGATAAATTGTTCTTTGTTCACCAAGCTTTCGCCACTGCTCTCTTCAATATCAAACAATTGTCGCTGTATTGCACTATCACTCAAGAAACTCTTCACTTTCTTTCGTTGAGCTAGCTTCTCGGTTGCTGCAGGCGTCGATGTTGCGAGTGGGGTAGCACTGGGGCGCGCGGGAGGTTGCACCGAATCGGACGCGTCGGAATCCATTTTTGGTGTATAACTCGCTATGGCGGCCACGTAGGAACTGATAACGTTTGTAGTTGAGGCTTGGTGGCGCTGCGATCGCCCCTGCAATGTAAACATTGGCCGCGCGAATTTTAAAAGCACGCTTTCAAGCACATGCCTTTCAGCAAGACACCCGGACTGCTGCCCTTCTTTCGCGGTGTCATAGTAAAATGACACCCGGGCTGGAAGGGTTAAGAAAACCTCAAAATGGAAAAACCCGAGCCAAGTTTTGGCAAAACTTGGCTCTTAAAGTATTTTCAGAGTCCAAAAACCCTTAAAATTAATTTCGAAAGTTGGCTCGGATTTGTTTTGTTTTCAACTTAAGAAAACCCCAAAATGGAAAAAGCCGAGCCAAGTTTTGGCAAAATTTGGCTCGGATTACAAAACAAAAATCAGAGTCCAAAAACCCTTAAAATTAATTTCCAAACTTTGACCTAGTATATTAACACAACCAAACAACCCAACCTAACCTAACCTAGACCTAGTACATCGGATACAAAACTAGCCCTTGCATGCCAGCTACTTTGGGTGCATAGTATACCCAGTACGTTGGATATAAAACTAGCCCTTGCATGCCAGCTACTGGGGGTGCATAGTACCCAGTACGTGGAATACAAAACTAGCCCTTGCATGCCAGCTACTTAATTTGGGTGCATAGTATACCCAGTACATTGGATACAAAACTAGCCCATGCATGCCAGCTACTGGGGGTGCATAGTACCCAGTACGTGGAATACAAAACTAGCCCTTGCATGACACGTCTAGATTTAATTTTCCAGGTTATCAACTGCTCATGAATGGAGGATGCCTTTAGGCACATGGACCTTTTTGTTTTATCTGTGTTTTTCCTTCCTCCGTTCATTGTCTCTTAAAAAAAAAAAAAAGGTACTGCGTGTGCTGCGTGCATAGTACTCAGTATGTGGGCTACAAAACTAGCCGTTGCTCTCTGCCACACTCGTCCGACGGCAGCGAGAGGTTGACAACAATCATTAACCTAACGTAACATAACCTAGCAACACCAAGTATATGTCCCTAGTACAGTACTAACCTTATTGAGGTTACACACCCATTTTCTCCTTTTTTGTCTATATGAGCACACAGTCCCGCACGTCGCACAATTCACAGATGTAGGTAGTACTCCGTGGTCCACTAACAGCTTTAATGAAGGCTCATTTTCTTCGAAGGTTTTCTTAATAATCAAATTTGGAACCAGAGCACAACCTCTACACACGGAACCCATCCTCCAACTGTAGACAAAAAAGCCGGCGCATTCAGGTTCGTCGGACGTGACGTGACGTGGCGTATTGATGGACTGTGATTGGTTACTATGATGATGTAAGGATGTGGTTGGTTCCGTGAGTGGCGAGATGTGACGTAAGCCATTGTAATTGGTTCACACATGCATAAAAAGATCGCCAGATGTAGTGGCGTTCGACTGACAGGTTGATGTTAACATGGGGGTGCCTCCTGGACCGCCATTTGTATTATCGGCGCGCCGGCATCTAGAGGGACGGTTTTGCATACAGAGGAAGTTTTTTTACAGTGTTTTGTATTTTACTTATAATAAATTTGCGACGGTAATTACATATACACCAACAAACTATCGTCCATGAAACTTCTAAAACAATGATAATTATCGATGGGGCTCGTATGCGGGTTGTCTTCAATTTAAACCTATTTTTGTATTCAAAGGCAGTCAAAATAGACGGGAACATGATGGTGAGCGTCCGCGTAGTGTAAACAAGACAGCCGGTACGCCCGGTAACTACATTCTTGCCGATTTTTGTTTCGATTTCTTCCATGGCAAAAAACTATGTGCATTTCAAAACCAGCTCTCCTCGTCGGCTGTATTTGGAACACTGGTTATTGCACTTTGGACAGTTTACACTTATTGGAAGGCGAAAATGTCTTAAGCAGCCTCATTGTTTTTAAAGACGGTGGAAAAAGCTTTGATCGGCTACCCACACCCTCTACACAAGCTGGCCATAGTCAAACTAATGGTAGTAATGGGTTATATCCCAGACCACCTGTCTTCCAAATCATGGCATCACCTGATTGGTCGATAGACATCACGTGTCAGTGAACTGGATTACTCTTGCCAAGAAGTAGGTAGGGTGAATACTCTCGCCACCAGTAGTTCATTGCATTCGCCACCAGATGTCTCAGTTGTTGACCGACAGGCACGGAAAAGAGCTCTCCCAGTGTAAACAAACCAATAAAACGTAAATATCCATATAATATGTATTATGTTAGTTTCCTGGGACTGGCACCTACATCAATAATTTGGAAAAAAATAGCTTAATCACATGCTATTGAGATTAATTTTTTATCAATATTGTAGCGCATCCTGTATATCGACCCCAATGTGGGATACACGATGGGTTGGGGGGGGGGGGCCCTCACCCCCCCATGAATTATTGAAATCGGCATCTATGTTGCCAGCAGGGGGTAAATATCGATTATACTGTACAAAGAAGGCGTTTGTAAACAGTGAGGATGTCCGAAAGAGCTCTGAGATTGATTAAAATGGAAGTTTTTTCTATTAACCTGGCAACTGCCGGGAGACTCTTAAGAGGTTTTACTGGGCGACTGCGGGGAGACTCTTAAGATCCTAGGCCTAAAAAAAACTTAAAAGGCCCCAGTAGCACTTGAAACATTTACCCCCCTCCCCCCTCCCTACTTGTCCACATCTGTCAAAGTCCCCTCCTTCCCCCCCCCCCCCCCCCGTCCCCCTTCAATTATCACCTATTTTCCCTGTTATTCCCTTATTCATTGGCATATTTTCGTGCTAACATCTGCAAGCCGGTTGCAGGGTGTGGTTATGTGAGTAGCAAGTGTATTAGGTAAGGTACAGGGTGGGGTGAGAGACTCAATCATGCTCTATACCTCGCGAGAGGTGGGGTTGCCTCGCTCTGCTCCACATTTCATGAATGGGCCGCTCCGTGTTTATTCGCGATTTTGACCATCTAAACACTATTCCCACTTGTTTTATTGTTGTTACATGTTACTATCTTCATATTAAACGTAAAATAGGCGCACATGGATAAGTATTAATTATATTTATGGTAAATTAACGATTTTAGTGAGGAATGCATCGAAATACCTACGCACAGGGGTATGGTGTATACTACAGGGGCTGCGCAGCTGAGAGGTTACTATAGGGTTTTATAAATGTGATCAAAATTATTCTCCCACAGTGGATTATACATGAGTAGTCTACAGTATAAGGATTCCATAGACCTACATTGTCCCTAATAAATTATGTAGGCCTATAATAAGGCTGCGAGCCTATTCCCTATAATTATCAAACTCTGTCTGCTTCTCCTTCTTGTGGTGATTTAGATACGGTGAGTGATTCACCCAATAAATGGCGTGAGTGTGACTGGGGCGCTCGTTACTTACCAAAACAAAACCGACAACCTATTTTTGCCCCCTTACGGATCAATTTATATGATGATGACAATAAGTCGAGGGGGGGGGAGGGGGGCAACGTCCCCCCTCAACCCATCATGTATCCATGTTACCCAACACATTCGGAATTATTCTATAATTGCACCTAGCCTATACGAGCTAAACAAATTATTATTGTATTTAACAGGAAGGTATGACGAGGTAAGTGATGTGGTATAGGTGGCAATATGCGGAAATGGATTATTAGGGCTATCCGCCCCCTCTGACCCCCTTACGAAAATCTACGGTTACTCACTCCACCCCAACTGGATTTCTACCGTTTTACCCAACCAGCGGGGGTGTGGGGGCGAGAGCCCCCACCCATAATACTAGGATAGGTTAGTTAAGGTTGCTAGCTTAGGCTAATGTCTCTCTGAAACATTGTAAAATCTGTGTCACATCTAGATTGATGGACTTTCGTCAGAGGGGGCGGAATGCCCTTATAATCCATTTCCGCATATTGCCACCTATACCACATCACTTACCTCGTCGTACCTTACTGTTAAATACAATAATAATTTGTTTAGCTCGTATAGGTGCAATTATAGAAATTTACCACAAATTCTGGTCAATATAAAGGAGCCGGACCACAGCAATTTTCAAGGGTTTATTTTGTTGGATTTGTTATTTATATGGTTTATAAGCTTTCTATAATAAAATTTGGGTACCGTACGGTACTTATTACAGAAACTACCACTAATTATTTCTCAATATTTAAAGGCTAGTATAGAATAAGAATGTTGCAAAGATCATATTAAAATGTGTTTCAATCTCCGGAGATACATTTTATGTGCACTATATGAAGTACACTGTAATGTAAAAAAATAAAATTCTCCCTATAATCTCCCTATTGATGGCAGTGAAACTCTTATTAAGCCCCTTACTGTTAAAGTAGATGCTGATTTCAATAAGTCATGTGGGGGTGAGGGGGGGCAAAGGCCCCCCTTAACCCATCCTGTATCCAAAGGCAAAACAAATTGTATATTTACTCTGAAAATGACTTACATCTGAGTGTTTTAAGATCGTTGGATAATGGGAGAAATAAAATGTTCATGGGATTGTAACTAATTTCAACTACTGTATAATGATGCAAACTACCTAAAACCAAAAAGAAAAACCATGGGAAAATTAGTGGTAGTTTCGGTAATATTTTCCGTGAGGGGGGTGGGGGGGCCTCAACCCATTCTGTATCCAAAGGCAAAACATATTGTATATTTACTCTGAAAATGACTTATATCTGAGTGTTTTAAGATTGTTGGATATTGGGAGAAATAAAATTTTCCGGGGATTGTAACTAATTTCAACTACCGGTACTGTATAATGAAAACTACCTAAAACCAAAAAGAAAAACCTTGGGAAAATAAGTGGTAGTTTTGGTTATATTTTCCACCTTACCTAACCTATCCAGTTGGGGTAGGCTATTACTCACTCCACCCCAACTGGATTTCTGTTGATAGGCTCAGTTTTACCCAACCAGCGGGGGTGTGGGGGCAGCAGCCCCCACTCATAATACTTCTTCTTCTTCTTCTGAGCTTGCCCGTAGACAGTGTAGATCCACAGGGCTGACCTTTGTATTGGTACTGGTTCAGAAACGTTAGTAAGAGGGAAAGTTTAGAGTAGAAGGATAGTACTAGGGGCAGTGTTTTGGACCTACCTACCACGTCCTCCCCCCTCCCACCGTTATTAGAGACGTGATTTTCCGGTCCCGTCGCAAGACCACCATCTCAACCGAGCCGTCGCAAGATCATCACAAGACGGGAAAAACAACACAGGCTTGCTCCAAGCCAGCGCACCATTTTACAAATACAGTAAACCCTCGCTAACTCGGACTAATTGGGGGGAGACCACTTCCGAGAAGGCCGATTTTCCGAGATGTCCGAAGTCCGACTTTTGTCCGACTTAAGAGAGGGAAAATTCCGAATTAGAAGAGGAAAGTCCACGTCAGAGAAAATTGAGATATATATATTTTTTTTCTTTTTTTTTAAACGTGAAATTCATCAAATTAATGACAAATACGAACCTTATTATGTTTTCAGGGACAGTACAGTACATAGTAATTAATATTAACACAATAATTAAAAGGAACAGGCTTCAATTCATCCTAAAATCAATTAAAACCGAGTGAGAGAACATTGTAAACCGGACACAAAACCCGTCCAACTCGGAAATTTCCGAGATATACAGGGACATTTCCGAGAGGGCGATGCCATTCCGAGAAGTGCGGGTTTCTGACTAAAAAGAGTCCGAGTTAGCAGGGGTTTACTGTATATAGGCTAGGCTATACAACTTCCATTTCAACTGAATAACATTCACCGCCAATTTAATTATCATAAGGATTATATAAATGCAATTCTGATGTGAAAAAACAGTCGGTAAATAGCATAGTCACAGCTGGGGTTTGTTGTTGTTTCGTGGACAAAATCTAACCAAGCGTACTGTCCGACATTAATTTATTATCAACAATTGGATATTCGTTACTGTGGGCTCTTATTACTCTACTTCCTAATAATAGGCAAGTAAATTATAAGATCATGTTTGGATAAACAAATATACCGAAATAAATTAGAATGAAGAAACAGTAAGTTGAGTGAGATGTTTCAGCTTACCGTCAACCCAGCTCCGGAGCTCTCTTGCCGTCGCAAGAGAATATTGGTGTCTCGCTTGCTGAAGGTGGGCTTGCGACGGGACCGGAAAAACAGTTTTCGGGGTAGATCTTGCGACGATGGTCTTGCGCCGGGACCGGAAAATCACGTCTTAGGTTATTAGGTTAGGCTAGTGTCTTCTCAAAGTTAACTATTTTGATAACATAGGCTATTACCCACTCCACCCCGTGAAATTTCGTCAAAAGTTGGTTCGGGTTTTCTAAAAATCTGGTTTTATTGGTTTCGAAAATGCACAAACCCGAGCCAACTTTTATTTACAAAAGCAATATATTCACTTTATACGCTTTTTACCCCTCATTTTCCATATTCTTCAAAGCCATTAGCCCTTCCCACTATCTGGGGCCGTGTTTTTAGATTCTTGGATAATGGGTAAATACTAATTTCCATGAAATCATTTTATTATAGAAAGCTTATAAACCATATACGGTACATAACAAATCCAAAAAAATATATCCTTGAAAATTGCTGTGGTCTATCTATCTATCTATCTATTGCCTGACGCCGTGATCCCCGAAGGGGTGGCCACGAACGAACTGCCCCCATGCACCTCTGTCCCCAGTCAGTCGACGCCCCTCCCCCCAACCAGCACCGCCTTCGTTCATGTAGTTCCTCACTCCATCCTTCCACCTCATATTCGGTCTACCTCTCCCCCTCTGTCCCTCCACCTCGCTCTCGTACACCCTCTTAGTCATTCTCTCGCTTTCCATACGTTCCATATGGCCGAACCATCTCAAGTTGTTCCTTTTCACACTTTCCAGCACATCTACCTCCACACCACACCTCCTTCTTACTTCCTCATTAGTCTGTCTATCCCTCCATGTAACTCCGCACGCACTCCTTAAGTAATTCATTTCCACTGCTCTCACTCTTGGTCTGAGTCTCTCAACCAACGTCCATGCTTCGCTTCTGTAAGTCAGTGTCGGGATTACCACACTGTCATGCAAGGACTTCTTCACTTCCATACTGACCACCCTATTTCTTGTTACTGCTTTTAGCGTTCCTACAACCCTCTTCCCCTGTTGTACCCTCTCCCGCACCTCTTCATCCATAGTCCCATCTTTACTCAACACACTGCCCAGATACTTAAAAGAGTTGACGATCTCCATAGCCTGACCGTTCAGCTTCACCTCACACTCTGTGACTTCACCCCTTTCGAAGACCATAACCTTGCTCTTCCCCGTATTTACCTTCAAATTCCGTTTTTTCGCACACTGTTCCAAACTCATTTACCAGACCCTGCAACTCCCATTCATTATCACTCATCAGAACTGTATCATCCGCAAACAGCAGTATAGGTAGCTTCCACTCAATTCCCTCCCTTTTCAGCGATACACCAACATTCACTGCTCTTGATAGTATTTCTTTCATGACTCCATCCATATATACAGTAAACAACCACGGGGACATCACACACCCCTGTTTCAAACCAACATTCAGGTCAAAGAACTCGCTCTGCTCACTCTCCACACGTACTGCCGCCTTTGCACCCTCATACATGCTCTTCACTGCTTTCAGCAACTTGCCCTCTACTCCGTATATTCTAAGTACTTTCCACAAACCTTCTCTATCCACTCTGTCATAGGCCTTCTCCAAGTCCATAAAGGCAACATACACCTTTTGTTTCTTCTCCAGATACTTCTCCACAACACAATTCAGGGTAAAAATCTGATCTACACATCCTCTTCCCTTCCTAAAACCTCCCTGCTCGTCGCCTATCCATTTCTCCGTTCTCACTCTCACTCTCTCAATCACTACCCTACTGTATACCTTCCCTACTACGCTTAGAAGACATATTCCTCGGTGGTTACCACACACTCCTCTTTCCCCTTTGCCCTTATATAGGGGACTATTATGCCAGTCTTCCAGTCATCGGGTGCACTCTCCTTCTCCCATGCTAGTTTGCACATTTTCCATACCCATTCTATCACTATCTCACCACCATACCTCAACATTTCCCCACACACTCCATCTGTTCCTGGTGCTTTCCCCAACTTCACTCTTTTCATGGCTTCCCACACTTCTGACCTCCTGATCCCCACCTCCTCCTCCACTACTTCTCTTCTTCTCCCTCCCATACCATATCCAGCTATGTTTGCTGGCTCTTCATTCCTTTCATTTAGCAACTCACTGAAGTACTCTCCCTCCATCTTTCGACTCTCTCTTGCTTCTCGGCTAGCATTCTCCCATTCTTATCTTTCACACCCTTACTGTTTCCCTTGCTACCTTCCCTAACTTTCTTGACTTCTTTCCAGAACAGTTTCTTACTCTCCCTCCATTTTACACTCAGATTCCTTCCAAATTCCTCATCTACTCTTCTCTTACTTTCCTTCACTACTCTCTTCACCACCCTCTTACTCTCCACGTACCTCGCTCGTTTCTGTCTCTCGGAATCTTCATTCCCTCTACTACCCAACCACACTCTATATGCTTTCTTCTTTTCTTCCACAGCTATTCTTACCTCTTCTGTCCACCATGCTGTACCTTTCACTCCCCTCCCTCTTCTCCTCACTCCACACACCTCCTCACATGCTGCACAGATCTCATCCTTAAACACCTGTGCTGTGGTCCGGCTCCTTTATATTGACCCAAATTCTCTCTCCTACCGTACTGTAAAAGCGCGATTCACCCAATAAATGGCGCCATTTGACGCCGTATCTTTAAATTGATGAATAATGGGTAAGCTAATGCAAATCCTCCACTCAAACCATGAAAAACAACTATAGAACATTATATTCCTTGAAGAAAAAAACTAAAATCATGGTAAATAAGGCCGATGTAGTCTTGTTGAATGCTACCGGTTAAATTATGTTTTTATGTTACCGTACTCTAAAGCTAAAAGCTAACAATATAGAGATTACATTTAGGCTGTGCTACTAGTGTAGGCTAAACCGGGTTACAAAAAGAAAACGCTGCAATACCCTGACATCTACAGTTCACCTTTGTCTGCCATAAGAAAGCTCACATTGAAAGCTCCAGATGTCAGCTTCCGTCAGTTTCACTAACCACTACACCACCATGGAGGTTCGGTTGAGGCTGTATCATCTATATCAGGTGAGGTCAATATATATACAGTAGGCCTACGGTACCGTATATACTGTTTATATATACAGTATATATGTATATATATGTATATATATACCGGTATATATATATATATATATATATATATATATATATATATATATATATGTATTTATATATATATATATTTATATATGTACGGTATGTACTGGTATATATATTGTGTGTGTGTGTATTATAAACTACAATATGGACCATGCATCAGTATTACGGTATATAGAGTAGGTGGTGGTGGTAGTGGTAGTCTAAATATATATGTCGCGGATATGGTGATTACGATCTGAATTGTTTTGATATAATATATGCTGTATGTATATACTGTATATATAAGGACAGAGTTATACACAGGGGATATGGTTTCAGTCTCAGGCGTTAATAGTGGCACTCCAGGAAGCCCTGTTCTAGGCTACCTCACTTGTCAGTTTTTATATTTTGAGGGTAAGGATGTAGTATTCGGGCGTATCGCCGGCTTTGATTACCGTATTTTACTAGTATGCTCGTGATCACGTTCCCGTCTTTTTGACTGCCGTCTACTCACCTGGTTGACCCTCTCAATCAAGTATTGCAAGGCTCGAAGGCCGGAGCTGCGGGCATGCCAGTCCAGAAAGGGTTGAAATTTCTTGGTGTGTAAACTAGATTTATGGACTGGAAAGTGGGATACAATAATAGGGTGAGGGCCCTCACTCCCCAATGACTTATTTTCATCATTATATATAATGCCTGCAGGGGGGCAAATAGCAGATAAAACAGGTAAAATAGATGGGGACGTAACCACTAGCGTACGAGTAATGTACCGGTAAACAAAGCTGTCGATCCGCCCGGATACTACATCCTTCCTATTTAGAGATTGGATTGTAGAACCCAATCCCACATTTTTCTAGGTCCACTCGTCTGTGCATATCATAGTAGGTTTATAAATATTCATCTCTCCGCCCAATTTTGATCATACATTCTCTTCACTTGCTCAAACGAACCAAACCTGCTTATACGCATCTCTTTACTGATACCAGTACCGGTACTCTTAATGCCTAAGTGCCTCCTCAATTCTATATTTAATATTTATATTTCCACCACACATCCATCACAACATAATAATTGTGTTATATTCCATTCTGTTAAAATGATCCTCTTCATCTGGTCATGATTCTGAGGCATAAGTCATTACATTAGTCATTGCGGCAGCAGGTATCTAAACCTTTCCCAACAGTGTCTGACTGACGATAGTGCCAGCTGTCTCCTTCATGGCAGAACAAATATTTTAGGTAGTTAGGTTTTCAGTGTTGTCGAGATTCTCTTTCATGACCATTCTATTGTGGTTTTGTATTGTTCCTGAGTGTGATTTGAGTCACGGTATTATTAATTAGGGAATTATTCTATAATTGCACCTATACGAGCTAAACAAATTATTATTGTATGTAACAGGAAGGTACGACGAGGTAAGTGATGTGGTACTGGTAAAGGTGGCAATATGCGGAAATGGATTATAAGGGCATTCCACCCCCTCTGACCCCCTTACAAAAATCTACGGTTACTCACTCCACCTTAACCCTTTCACGCTCATATGATGCAGAGGTTGCCAGATTAGCAATAAGAAATAGAGTTCTCTCACTCTTGTAATTACCTCTCCAAAATTAGTTTAGTACCCACAGCTAACTCAAAGACAACTGCAGAGGTTGAAGTAACTAAACTAAAGGTTTCTAAATACCCCTGATGGTAACAAAGGCCTTAAAGTATCCCTAATAGGCTCAAAATTGCGTCATATGTCGGAGAGGGTTAACTGGATTTCTACCGTTTTACCCAACCAGCAGAGGTGTGGGGGCGGCAGCCCCCACCCATAATACTAGGATAGGTTAGGTAAGGTTGTTAGGTTAGGCTACTAATGTCTCTCTGAAACATTGTAAAATCCGTGTCACATCTAGATTGATAGACTTCGTCAGAGGGGGCGGAATGCCCTTATAATCCACATCCGCATATTATTGGCACCTATACCACATCACGTACCTCGTCGTACCTTCTTGTTAAATACAATAATAATTTTGTCAGCTCGTATAGGTGCGATTATAGAAATTTATCTTAATTACTTTTGGTTGAATTTAAAAAAATTGAATTTTGCACCTCGTTTTGCATTTTTCATTATTAGTTCTCCCAGTGAGGAACATTTTGGGTTAAAAAGTCACTAGGTTAAGTAGTAAAGTATGTTATGTTAGGTTATCAACCTAACCTAACTCAACCAAGCCTACTGTATGATAGTTACGTTAGGTTAGGTGAGGTATGATATATTAGTTGGAGTTTGGTTTGGTTGAGTGACGTAGAGGCAATGATAGTAACTCATTGTTGGTGTTTAGGTTGGCATAGAGTAATAAAAGCTACACAGTTGATATCAGCTGCCTGGTGGAGGAATTATTTTCAGGAAATACGTTTGAACAAAAGTTTTTGCAATGCTTGAAAATTCATGAAACTGTTTCGCAGTCTAGTAAAAATACAAACTTACGTGTGAAACCAAAATTTTATTTGTGAAACTTTCTGTGAATATATTTTATAGGTGGCCAGGGTCTCCTTCATGATTACCATACTATTTCTCACAGGTCAACGTCATACTGCCAAAGTAAATCATTTCGGGGTAAGGATGTAGTATTCGGGCGTACCGCCCGCCTTGTTTACACTACTCGCACGCTCGCGATCACGTTTCCGTCAATTTAATTTTGACTGCCGTATCTCGGTAGGCGTCTATCACCATATTCTTGTTGCTTTTGGTGAAAGGAGTGTTGTGAACAGGAAATAAAACAATTTTGACCGAGACATGTGAAAGTGTAAGTGCAGGAGGATAAATGATTTGGAGTTAACTAATCACCGCCTGCGTAAGTGGTGATCAAGTTTGACTGTGCCGGCTCGTATAACTTCTCTCCCCCTGGAACAAATGCTGGCCACTGATTATTTGTCGGGAATGCAACTTTCTGTCCGGTTGATATATTCCCAGATACCAGATTCACAAAAATCTTCCCACTGTTCTTTGCTGTGCTGATCCTCGCAGGTGATGGGTCAATACATTGCTTACCACAATTATTATTATCTTTATTATTAGGGGTTCAAGCCCTGTGGGGAACCCCTATTGTAATCATTAAATCTTCTTATTCTTCCAAATTATTTTTCCACGCTGGTTTATACGCAATAACTCCAGAACCGCTTTTTGGATCGGGACCAAACTTTCACACAAGGTGCGTTTTTGTATTGGTCAACTTTTGATATGCTAAACATCCAAAATGACAGCCAAACAGGTCCATGGAAGCCGTTTTCCCGAATTTTTTAAAAACTTAAATACCGTCTCTCCCACTTTACCCTTTCACGCACATATGACGCAGAGGTTGCCAGATTAGCAATAAGAAATAGAGTTCTCTCACTTTCATAATTACCTTTCCAAAATTAGTTTTCTGCCCACAGCTAACTCAAAGACAACTGCAGAGGTTGAAGTAACTAAACTAAAGGTTTCTAAATACCCCTGATGGTAACAAAGGCTTTATAGTATCCCTAATAGGCTCAAAATCGCGTCATATGTCGGAGAGGGTTAAAGAAAATGATTGGGCTTTGGTATATGGACTCCACTACTAATGCTCCGCAAATGTATGGAAAAGGTTTCGCTTATTCACGTGGGTTTTTTTCCGGCAATCTTGAAAAAAACTTGAATTCCACGTAAAATTCCACATCTTTAAAACTACGCCGATGATCAAAGCCATTTTTGCGTAGTTGGGTGAGGCTCGCAATTCCGAACGTTTTGATACCAAAACAATATAAATGGGTGGAATAGTTTGGCCGCAGCATTGAAAACGGTCTATTCTTAAATGACTTTAAAACCGTATTCGGTACCCACACAACGTTTACAGTCTTCAGTCTATAGGCTTCCACGCATCCCCTAGTTTTGCTTAATAACATAGTTGATTAATCATTCAGATCCATTATTTTTTTTAAATTTAACTCTCAAAATAGTTCGAGTCCCTACGAATTCCACCAAGTCGATTAATCATTCAGATCCATTATTTTTTTTAAATTTAACTCTCTCAAAATAGTTCGAGTCCCTACGAATTCCACCAATTATTTAGCCAACCTACCTATACATACCTACCCTACCAAATAATAATGATAATTCAAATTTATTTTTGGTGAATAGCAGAGTATTGGTGCATTCTTCCATAAAAATATATATAATCCGATTTTTACGTAATAACTCCGGAACTGCTCGTCTGATCAGGACCAAACTTTGACACAAGGTGCATTTTTGTATTGGGCAACTTTTGATGATATCCAAAATGGTGGCCAGACACGCCCGTGGCAGCCTTTCACACCCAACCCATATCGTCCTATCTAATTTTATGCTGAACTCTATTGTTCTTGATCCCACTATAGGACTCGGTAGCCTATTCCACATATCCACAACACTAAACGAATAGAGGCAGATCCCTTACATAACCAGTCTCTCTGTCGCTCGTTTGTTTGCACACCGGTGCAAATGAGGCAGATCCCTTACACATGCAACTAAGATGAACATGGGAATCTGCAGAGAGACAAGTGGCCCACAAAAGGCAGATCCCTTTCACATCCAATCCATTTCGTCCATATGACTATCAGATTTTATCTTTAAATTCTCTATTGTTCTTGATCCCACTACAGCACTAGGTAGCCTATTTCACATATCTACGACTCTGTTACGAGAGAGGCAGATCCCTTGCACAGCCAATCTCTCTCTCTCTCTTATTTTCACACTGGTACAAATGAGGCAGATCCCTTACACATGCTACCAAGATGAAAATGGGAGTCTGCAGAGAGCCGATTGGCCCACACAAGGCAGATCCCTTTCACACCCAATCCATCTCGTCCTATCAAATTTTATGTTGAAGCTCTATTGTTATTGATCGCACTATAGCACTCAGTAGCCTATTCCACATAGGCCTATCTACAACTCTTTTACCAAGCAAATAGAGGCAGATCCCTTACACAGCCAATCTCTCTCTCTCGCTCTTGTTTGTTTGCACACCGGTACACATGCAACCAAGATGAAAATGGGAGTCTGCAGAGAGCCAAGTGGCCCACATAAGGCAGATCCCTTTCACACTCAACCCATCTCATAAACGTTACCTGTTATTTACACTACTTACTATATACCCATGTTATCATATACCTGCAACCAAAACACAATTGTAAGAAATAGGAACATAAGAAAATGGGGGTCTGTAGAGAGCCAATTGGCCCACACAAGACAAATAATTTTCACACCCAACTCATCTCATAAAAACTCTCATTTATCTCTGTCTTCCTTACATTTATGACATCCTAGTCTCTCTCTCTCTCACAAATGAGAAGAGTCTGCAGAGAGCCGATTGGCCCACACATGCAAGATCCCTTTCACACCCAACCCATCCCGCGTTCTCTCTCTCTCCTATTTATCGCTATCTTCTTTACGTTTACGACATTCTATTCTCTCTTGCCATACTCTCTCTCCCTCACAAATGACACAGGCAAAATATTGAGTGAAGTGAAGAGAATTGATATACAATAAAGAAGAGATGGCCGAATTCTCCCCATAGACATCAAACTCAAACAGAGAGAGGAGCTGCTGTCATGTGATAAGCAGTGGCGTGGTAATGTCGGCCTTATGGAATCTTGTATTACGGAAAGGGATATGGTGTTTACATAAGAGTAGGAGTCTGTCTCTCTCTCTCTCTCTCTCTCTCTCTCTCTCTCTCTCTCTCTCTCTCTCTCTCTCTCTCTCTCTCTCTCTCTCTCTCTCTCTCCTCTCTCTCTCTCTCTCTCTCCTCGTCTCTCTCTCTCTCTTCTCTCACTTCTCTCTCGGGGCAATCTCTCTCTCTCCTCTCTCTCTCTCTCCTCTCTTCTCTCTCTCTCTCTCTCGCTTCTCCTCTCTCTCTCTCTCTCCAGTATGCTTAGGTAAAGCATAACAATCATTGTGATTGATAATAGTTCAATTTACACATTCATGATAATATAACGTATGATATGAATGAATTAGAACAACACTTTCTCTCTCTCTCTCCTCTCCTCCTCTCTCTCTCTCTCTCTCTCCTCTCTCTCGCTCTCTCTCTTGTCTATTGTATGACACCGTATCTCACGTTTTCGCCTTTTATTGCAGCAACAACAGCCAATGGTATGTTTGGGCTGTATTATAATCACGTCGGTAAACAATTATAGTTCAGCAACAACATAATTAAATACTGTACTAGTGGTGGGGGTGTAGGCTACACATAGGCAATTATGCCTTCAAAAACAACATCCAAGTAGTGTTGGGGCTTGTAGTACAAGGTTGAAATCAAATGGAAACACCCGTTTCATGATGACGGTCCACAACCAAAAATAGAGATCGCCGCACTCATAAACGTCCCACTACCAAAAAAAAAACACCACTGCCTCTCTCCTTAACCCTCTTTAAGTTAAGTGCGCAGGGCGCCAGGGGGGGGGGTGGTTATTGGCCACGGCCACCCACGGGCCACCCCTCCCCTGTGGCGGAGGTATTTAGAGTGTTTCCTACACTCAAATCGTCCATCGTAACCATAAATAGCATTAATACCCGGGTACTTTATCCATATGCGCCTATTTTACGTTTGATTATAAAGGTAATAACCTTTACAGTGACAAGCAATAAAACAAGTGGAAACACAGCGTTTTTGGACTTTAGATGGTCCAAAATCGGCGATAGAGGCCGTGTAGTTACATAACGTATGGCTCAGCCAGCCAACCAGCCGTGAAGACGGCTGGAGAGACACTGGTTGCGTGGTAGAACTCTCTCTCGCGTCTTGATTTTCTTTCACACCGCTTGGTAACACATGACCACAACACCTGACCCATGCTATCCACTCAACTCGTCTAATGTTAGCACGAAGATTAACCTAAGACTAAGTTAAATAACGGGAGATAAAAGGTTATACATTGAAGGGGGGGAGGGGATGGTGGAGGAGTGATTATTTGGCAATGGCCAATGGGCAATAAAAAACCTTGTCTAATTTAAGAGCGGGTTGTTTTGGGCTATTTTGGGGCAGATTCAGATATTCCAGAACAGAAAGGAGGCCCCTCCTGAATGCTTCAATCAAGTATCTGCATGCAAAGAAATTTATGCTAGCAAAAAACTAGTGCGCTAAAAGCTTCAAAATGATACTAGAACGAACGAGCTACGTAGGCACTCGTGGGTTCTCATGCAGCGTGGTGTCCAGCCCAACATGGGAGTTTAGCGTATAGCGGCACTATTTTTTTTTTCCCCCCACTACACTCACTACTGGTAACATGCCCTGTGCCTGGCCCTCCTCGAGAACAAGGGAGCGTGAGTCAGATGGTGGCGGTAACGACCCTGGGTGTCGTACGTGTTGTGCCTGCGCTCCCCGCCATTTGATTTGCACTCGATTTTAACCCTTTAAAAAGCCTTAATAATGGCTCCTAACCTTGCTGCAAATTGGTGTACGTCTTAAGTCGTGCACCAATTTGCAGCAAGTTAGGAGCATTATTAAGGCTTTTTACAGGGTTAAAATCGAGTGCAAATATCCCTGGAGCGCAGCGGGCCAGACAGCCGACTCCCAGGGCTTACCGCCGACAGCCATTAACATCATGTTCCCTGTGGTTCTCGAGAGTCCGGCAGTGTAGCCAGTAGTGAAGCATAGCTGGGAAAAATATAACAGATAGATGCCTAAACTTCCATTGTTTTTTTTTTGTTTCGGGGCACCACTGCAAGAGAACCACGAGTGCTACGTAGCTCGTTCTGGTTCTCATTTTGAAGCGGGGTTTTAGTGCCTAGTTTTTTTGCTAAATCTATTTTTTTTTCATGGCAGGCCTGAATATGCCCAAATGTTCCCCAAAACACACCCGCTAGACAAGGGTTAAGGGAGATACTTAGGGTCTGATTTAAAAAAAATTGTTGTTTTTTTAGTTTTTTTTAGGCCTTGGATTATATAAATGCTTCCCACAGCCCACCAGTAAAAAAAACTTATATAAGTCTTCGGCCGCACTTGCTGGGTTAGGAAGCCAGTCCAAATCAACAACTCTAACCCCAAATCAACCAATCAAAACCCAAGTTCCAAACACTCCCCCCAATCAACCAATCAACAAAAATTAAAACTTCGCATCCTAATTCAACAAACTCAACCTCCAATCAAATCAATCAACCTCTCAGTCCAAAATCAACCACACAACCCAAATCAACCAATCAACCCAAATCAAATTTTTCAACACAAATCTAAAACCTACCACTCTTAAGTCACTCACCCCAAATCAACAGATCAACCACTCTCTCAACCACCCCAAATAAACCAATTCAACCAAAGTAAAATCAAAACCATTCAATAAAAGTCAACCACCTTCAATCAAAATCAAAATCATGGTTTTCCACAACCAGTACAAATGAGGCAGATTAGAATCCCTTACCACATGCAACCAAGAGGAACATGGGAGTCTGCAGAGAGGCCAATTGTCCGCACATAAGGCAGATGATCCTTTCACACTCAATCAACCATCTCATAAAACGTTACCTAATTATTTATACACAACACTATTGACTATACACCCCATGTTATCATACACCTGCAAACAACCAAAACACAATTGTAAGAAATAGGAACAGAAGAAAACTGGTAGTCTGTAGTGAGCCCAATTGGCCCACACACAGACAAGATCCTTTTCACACCCAACCCAGCTCATAACAACTCTCTCATTTATTCTCTGTCTCCCTTACATTTTATGACATCCTAGCTCTCCTCTCTACTCTCTCACCACAAATGAGAACATAAGAAAACCAAAAGAACCGGTAGTCTGCAGATAGCCGATTGGCCCTGTCTTGTCCCAGATCCCTTCCACAACCTAACCCATCCCGCGCATCATCCGTCGTCTCCCCGTCTCTCTCCTCCTCATATTTAAATCAATCGCTATCTTCCCTTACGTTTTAACGACATCCTATTCTCTCACCATACTCTCTCTCAAACTCTCTCTCTCTCCCTCACAAATGAAAACATAAACAAAATAGGAAAACGGGAGTCTGCAGAGAGCCGATTGACCGACAACAATGGCAGAGCCCGGGCACAACCAACCCGCTCGGTCTAATCTAAGTTCAAGTTGAAGCTCTAATTGTTCTTGATCCCATTATAGCACGCAGTAGCCTAGTCCACCTATCTACAACTATGGTACTAAACGAAGAGAGGCAGTATCCCGTATACAGCCAATCTCTCCCTCCTGCTCGCTCTGTTTTGTTTGCAACAATCTGTTCCTCCTTCTGTAGTTTCTTCTCCATGCCCTCTCAGTTAAATGATCTTTTGATATCTGTGACCACAGCTTTTTGTATATCCCAAACACAATACCCTGCTTGCAAAAACCAAAACACCGCGGTCAAAACCCCCCCCGGACAACGTTTCTTGCAACT
>CM064580.1:41605723-41670294 GCA_032716605.1 Paralithodes platypus
GTTCTCATGCAGTGGTGCCACCAACATGGGAGTTTAGCGTATAGCGGCATATTTTTTCCCACTACACTCACTACTGGTAACACTGCCGGCCTCTCGAGAACAGAGGGAGCGTGAGTCAGTGTGTGGCGGTAAGCCCTGGGTGTCGGACGTGTGGCCTGCGCTCCCGGCCATTTGCACTCGATTTTAACCCTTTAAAAGCCTTAATAATGCTCCTAACTTGCTGCAAATTGGTGTACGTCTTAAGTCGTGCACCAATTTGCAGCAAGTTAGGAGCATTATTAAGGCTTTTAAAGGGTTAAAATCGAGTGCAAATATCCTGGAGCGCAGCGGGCCAGACAGCCGACTCCCAGGGCTTACCGCCGCCCATTAACTCATGTTCCCTGTGTTCTCGAGAGGCCGGCAGTGTAGCCAGTAGTGAGCATAGCTGGGAAAAATATACAGATATATGCCAAACTTCCATGTTCGTGGCACCACTGCAAGAGAACCACGAGTGCTACGTAGCTCGTTCTGGTCTCATTTTGAAGCTTTTAGTGCCTAGTTTTTTGCTAAATATATTTTTTTTCATGCAGGCCTGAATATGCCCAAATGTTCCCAAAACACCCCGCTAGACAAGGGTTAAGGGAGATACTGGGCTGATTTAAATGTTTTTTTTTAGGCCTTGGATTATATAAGGCTTCCCACAGCCCACCAGTAAAACTTATATAAGTCTTGCCGCACTTGCTGGGTTAAGGCCAGTCCAAATCAACAACTCTACCCAAATCAACCAATCAACCCAAGTCAACAACTCAACTCCAATCAACTAATCAACAAAAATTAACTTCGCAGCCTAATTCAACAACTCAACTCAAATCAATCAATCAACCTCTCAGTCAAAATCAACCACACAACCCAAATCAACCAATCAACCCAAATCAAATTTTCAACACAAATCTACCACTCAACCCAAATCAACAGATCAACCACTCAACCCAAATAAACCAATCAACCAAAGTAAAATCAACCATTCAATAAAAGTCAACCACTCAATCAAAATCAATTGTTTCCACACCAGTACAAATGAGGCAGATCCCTTACACATGCAACCAAGATGAAAATGGGAGTCTGCAAAGAGCCAAGTGGCCCACATAAGGCAGATCCCTTTCACACTCAACTCATCTCATAAACGTTACCTGTTATTTTACACTATTTACTATACACCCATGTTATCATACACCTGCAACCAAAACACAATTGTAAGAAATAGGGACATAAGAAAATGGGAGTCTGTAGAGAGCCAATTGGCCCACACAAGACAGATCCTTTTCACACCCAACCCATCTCATAAAAACTCATTTATCTCTGTCTTCCCTACATTTATGACATCCTAGTCTCTCTCTCTCACACAAATGAGAACATAAGAAAACCGGAGTCTGCAGAGAGCCGATTGGCCCTTGTCAGATCCCTTCCACACCTAACCCATCCCGCGCTCTCTCTCTCTCTCTCATATTTATCGCTATCTTCCTTACGTTTACGACATCCTATTCTCTCACCATACTCTCTCTCCCTCACAAATGAGAACATAAACAAAATAAGAAAACGGGAGTCTGCAGAGAGCCGATTGACCTACACATGGCAGATCCCTTTCACACCCAACCCATCTCGTTCTATCTAATTTCAAGTTGAAGCTCTATTGTTCTTGATCCCATTATAGCACTCAGTAGCCTATTCCACATATCTACAACTATGTTACTAAACGAAGAGAGGCAGATCCCTTATACAGCCAATCTCTCCCTCTCTCGCTCTGTTTGTTTGCACAATCTGTTCCTTCTGTAGTTTCTCCATGCCCGATAAGTTAAATGATCTTTTGATATCTGTGACACAGCTTTTGTATCCAACACAATACCCTGCTTGCAAAACCGCTCAAACCCCGGACAACGTTGCTTGCAACTGTAAATTATTATTATTATTATTATTAGTATCATTATTATTTCAGTGAGTGGTGCGGAAGTTGTTGTTTTCGTCGTTGTTGTTTGTTTATATGACATCTGACAGACACCAGCTGGGAGAGTTAATTGACACAAGAGATACACACAGGAGTGGGTACACCAGAGAGAGAGAGAGAGAGAGAGAGAGAGAGAGATACGGGAGAAGGAGTGCGAGAGATGAGAGGGAGAAGAGGTGATGAGGAGAGAGGAGGAGAGAGAGAGAAGCTGAGAAGAGGAGAGGGAGGAGGAGGGAGAAGAGGAGAGAGGAGAGAGAATGAGAGAGAGAGAGAGAGAGAGAGAGGGGAGAGGGGAGAAGAGAGAGAGGGAGAGAGAGGAGAGAGAGAGATGAGAGAGAGAGAGAGAGAGAGGAGAGGAGATGAGAGAGAGAGGAGAGAGAGAGAGGGGGGGGAGAGAGAGAGAGAGGAGAGAGTGAGTAGAGAGAGAGGGGAGAGGGGAGAGAGTGAGAGGAGCGAGAGAGGAGAGAGAGGATGAGAGAGAGAGAGGGAGAGGAGAGGAGGACGAGAAAGAGAGAGGAGGAGGATGAGAGGAGAGGAGGATGAGAGAGAGAGGAGAGGAGAGCGAGAGAGGGAGGAGGAGGAGAGAGAGGAGAGAGAGAGAGAGAGAGAGAGAGAGAGAGAGAGAGAGAGAGAGAGAGAGAGAGAGAGAGAGAGATTATAGGAATTATAGGAAAATATTGAAACGAAGATCTTATATTTCGTAACAACTGTACAATATCAGTGTTATTTTGAGTACTATTGCACTTTGGTAAATTTAACCAATCGCAGACGGCAAGTGGGATAACACTACGTGCCCCCCACCACCACACACACACACACACACACACACACACACACACACACACACACACACACACACACTAAGCACACTAAGCACACAATGGGCGGTTGGCCATCCGCAACAAAGTATGTAGGCCTATTTAAAATTTGATCAACAACCCTCCCCCGAAACAAGCTGGGGAACACGAAATAATTGTCTCGATGGAGGAGACTCGTTAGATAGATAGACAGAAAGATAGATAGATAGATAGTGGCATATTTTGTTTTTTTCTTTAAAGGAACATTTCAATTGCTATTATCTTGGGAAAGTAATGGATGAAACGAGAGGTGGCCGTCAACTTAGAGAAATACGTTTGTTAATTATCGTCCAAGCAAGATTACGTTACGTTATGTACTATGAGTTAGGTCAGGTTGTTGTCGTTCCCTAGTCTGCCTGGCCGAACAGCCCCAAGTTAGTTATGTAAGTTAGGTTTGGTATGCTAGGTCCGATAAGCTATACTGTAGTCTATTCCCTGTAAGTAGGCGATAAATCATGACCTCTATCCTCTGTAACTCGAAAAGGGCTTGAGCAAATTGGCTGTATATTTCCACATCTATTCCTTGACTGACTCTTCCCAAATGGTAGAACTATTAGCTCGATTACTCTAGTCGTTTTGGAGTCACAGAGGTTAGAGATCATGATTTCTCGCCTACTTACAGCAAATAGACTATAGTTTGGTTAGCTTAGGTAAGTTACATAATAAACAATTAATGGTATACAGAAGGGATAAAATAGATACCGTATGTCAAGTGTCGTATTCTCTCTTTTAAGGAATATTGGTGGGGATAATACCCATCTATAATAATTGAAAGGGGTATTTAATAATATACCCATCTTGATTTGATATACCTTTCTTTATTCCCAAGTTGATTTTTTGCATTATAAACTAGGATAGGGTAAGTTAGGGAAAAAGTGGTTTCCGATGGAAATTAATATATAAAATGAACGAATCGCATCAAACTCGTACACGCTTATATTCTCGTTGGCGAGAATACACGGAGTACCCGGCGTTGCCCGGGTTTAAATTCTACTACCATAATCACCATCATCAATCACTACTACTACTACCATAATCACCGGCCTCGACCTCCCTGTGCCTCATTAAACGGCGACCTCGATTTCGGCCGCTAAATTACCTCCGATTTTGGATCTGACCTCATCCGTATCCCATTTTGGGGGGCTGCGAACAACTTTCGTTCCATACACCTTTTCGATCGGAGGCCTCCTGCCCCAAACGGCCAATTTTGTTTTTTGTTTTTTTTGTTTTTTTTTCTTTTCAATTTCGGCCTCGAAACGACCTCCGATCGTAGCCTCGCCCCCTCTATGACCTGACCCAGGTCAAATGACACCCACATGCAAAGTTTCAGCTCCCCAGGTCCAAAACTGCGGCCGCCTATTAAGAATACACACACACACACAGACAACCGAAAATATTATATAGATGGTCTATAATTATAATACCTTATGTAGGCCAAAAATGTTGACCACTACCGTAACCTCTCTGACTTATAAACGACCAGACTAATCGAACTAAATTTTCTACCATCTTGGAATGGTCAGCAGGGAATAGGTGTGGAAGTTTACAGCCCATTTGCTCTAGCCCTTTTGGAGTTACAGAGGTTAGGGGGTCATGATTTCTGGCTTACCTATAATGAATAGACTATACTAATTTATAATTGTTTTGATAGTTCATAAACAAATAAAGTAGAGGTTTTTGTCGCTGAATTTGCCATGAACAATCCCAATAAACAACATTTGGAAATCTCGAATACATTTTGCAGGATAAAGCTTGAAAATATTTAACTGAGAATATTGCCTACCATCCCATGACTAGAATGATCGTAGTACCTCCACAAACCAAGCTGCCCGAGAGCAGCACTTTGCGAGTTCTTTGAGTTTGAATTGGGCTTTATTTGGACTATTTTGTGATTGTAATTCACATTTGAGACATTTATCCGTGGAACAATCGATGTCAGTCTCTATGAAATACCGGTATCCCTACATTCTCAAGGTATGTTAATTTTATTCATACTATTGATTATATTAGAATGTTCATATTTCTATATTTTTTAAAAATCGAGCTACAGCATTTTTGTTATGGTATTCGATAGTTGTCCGAAAGTCCCTGGCAGTACTCAATAGATCCTAACTTACAATTAGCTTAAGTTACCCCCAAAAAGGTTAGGTTAGGGTTAAGCAAAAATAGTTATAGCTGCTCTAATGGCCACCTGAGTCACAAATATAGCGAAGTATGATGATAATCGAAGCTCTGAGATTGCGAATTTTGAGGTAAAACCTTCGAAATAGTCCCCTCTGAAGGTTTGAAGATTATGCTTTCATAAAGGCCTCGTTTATTTTTGCTTTTATGTTTAAAGCTAATTTTTGAGCTAATAATTAACGTAGCTAATTTATTAGTCAAGCCTACTTGTATTTAGGTTAGGGTAGAGTATAATTTTGTAGGCTAAGAGTTACGTTATATAATGAATAATAGCTTTTATCTGAAAATGTCGAACTCAAAAATACCCACATACTTTTATGAACATTGTTAGTAAAGGCTATTAAATGTAGTAACTCAACCGTTTTGCTTACATGTAATAGGTGCATGAAGTTTTCCATGAATATTATGCAAAGTGAATTAACAATAGGAACAAACATAAAATATAATGTATATGTTACGTTGAGAAACGAAGCTTAGCGTGCTTTCAACAAATATTTTAGTCCCCCATTTAAACTTTCGATTAAAATAATGACAGCGCGTATGCTGGTATGACAGAAAATGTGAGCTATTTAGGGGTGTCTTAGATTTTATGTGAACACTTGCATAATAGCAATTCTATGTACAGTATATTTGATCAAGGTTCTGTTCTATGTCTTGATGGTGTAATGGTTAAAGCGTGTAAGTTCTATATGTGGTATCCTGGGTTCGAATCCTCGGAGAATCGCATTCTTTCATTAATTTCATTTGAGGGGTTATTGGTGTTAAGAACGATGATAAAAATAATATATATAATAATGTCCAATATAGTCTTCACAATTTGTACTATTATTTGATTACTTTTAACCCTTTCAATAGCCTATACAGTAGCGGGTTTCTTCCTTCAAGTTTGGCTAATAGTAGACGGTATTATTCAGATGGGAAGGGTTTGAGAGAGCTGGAAGGTTATAATGGAAAGAGTAATAACCATCTCTTTTCACAGGTCCTTCGTAATCTGAAGATCAACAGGTACCGGTAGTAACAATACGGTTTCTAAATGACAGTAATGACAGTAGGGAGCAATATATAGATGGTAAAACCGTAAATTGCAATTAAGGGATGGTTTTTGTTTTTGTTTTCTGGACCCCCTTCTCCATCATGTTTAGTCCCATTAGTTTTGAGTTTTAAAGACGTTCGGCCCATTAGTTTGGCGGTTGTAAGACATTTCGCCCCATTTCGGTGCCAATATTAAGACCTTTCGTGTCACTTATAGGCCTATGTCGATGTTTTCCTGGCTAGCGAAAGCGAGCCTGTACTTCAAGAGGAACCGGCCTTTGGCCAGGACAGGACAGTTTCTACCGAACAATATACAAATTTATCTAGAAGGTGGGTCTTGTAGGTAGTTTTCTAAGCTTGATAGAGGTCTAGAAAGCAACCCCCCCCCCTCCTCCTCCTTTATTTGATTGGTCTCATAAACACTGTATTATTATGTTCCTTCCAACAACCAACTCTACTCCTAAAATCGATTAATGAAATTTACAAACACATGTGGCAGTCCGTGGATTCGAACCCAGGACGCTCACACCGAAAATCAACACCTTATGCATCGCACCACGAAGACAGTTTAACGGAGTACGGTATGGAGAAGTGTTTATGTGATAAACATGTGCCTAGCCAACACCACCACCCACACAACATACCCACCCCCACATAAACACAATTCCTCCCCCCCCCCCTTTTCCCTCGCCCCAACACACATAGCCTACATAGCCACACACATTCAAACACACATTTATAGCCACATCCCATATCCCCTTATTGGAACTCATTATCGTTAAGGACAATCAATTTACTTAAGATCATAGGTTTCCTCGTTAAAATATGTTGCAGTTGGGCATCTAATTAAGGAACAATGCAATTCATTAGTAATTTCGCTTTATCGTTTCTATTCTTACATTTTGTTCTCAATTTCTGTTTAGCCTGAACAGTTAAGGGGAGACTGGCCGTTGGTCTATTAATTCATTTATTTTTTTAGTTTCCTCCCTAGACCTCCATCAAGCTTAGAAAAACACACCCTAGATCCCACTTCAAGATAAATTTGTACATTTTTCGGTAGAAAAATTTCCCGGCCGAAGGCCAGTTCCTCTTAAAATTGCAGGCTCGCTTTCGCTCGCCAGAAAAAACCAACACCTAAATGGCACGAAAGGTCTTAAAATTAACTACGAAATGGGGCGAAAGATGTTAAAATCGCCAAACTAATGGGCCGAACGTCTTATAATCTCAATACTAGTGGGGCTAAACATAAGGGAGAAGGGGGTCCAGAAAAAAGGTCTGCCTCCCCTTAACCCCTTGGGGAATATGACGTGTTTTGACTGTTTATTCCGGCCACTCTTGTTTAGCCCCATTAGTTTTCAGATGTTATGATTTTTGCCCCATTAGTTAGTCGATTTTAAGACCTTTCTCCCCATTTCTTCGTCAATATTTAGACCTTTTGTGCTATTTAGGTGTCGATTTTTTCCCTGGCGATCGATAGTGAGCCTGTAATGTTGGAAGAACCGGTTTTAGTTGTAAAGATTGTGTTCAATTGGTATACCGCGTACTATTAGGATCACTGCTTCCTTTTAGGTTAATATATATTAGGAGAGAGAGTCGAAAGATGAAGGGAGTACTTCAATGAGTTGCTAAATGTAAGGAATGAAGAGCTAGCAAACATAGTTGGATATGGTATGGGAGGGAAAAGAGGAGAAGTACGGTAGTGGAGGAGGAGGTGGGGATCAGGAGGTCAGAAGTGTGGGAAGCTATGAAGAAAGTGAAGTTGGGGAAAGCACCAGGAACAGATGGAGTGTGTGGGGAAATGTTGAGGTATGGTGGTAAGATAGTGATCGAATGGGTATGGAAAATGTGCAAACTAGCATGGGTGAAGGGGAATGCACCGATGACTGGAAGACTGGCATAATAGTCCCCCTATATAAGGGCAATGGGGAAAGAGGAGTGCGTGGTAACCACCGAGGAATATGTCTTTTAAGCGTAGTAGGGAAGGTGTACCGGTACAGTAGGGTAGTGATAGAGAGAGTGAGAGTGAGAACGGAGAAATGGATAGGCGACTAGCAGGGAGGTCTTAGGAAGGGAAGAGGATGTGTAGATCAGATTTTTACCCTGAATTGTGTTGTGGAGAAATATCTGGAGAAGCAACAAAAGGTGTATGTTGCCTTTATGGACTTGGAGAAGGCCTATGACAGAGTGGATAGAGAAGGCTTGTGGAAAGTACTTAGAATATACGGAGTAGATGGCAAGTTGCTGAAAGCAGTGAAGAGCATGTATGAGGGTGCAAAGGCGGCAGTAGGTGTGGAGAATGAGCAGAGCGAGTTCTTTGACCTGAGTGTTGGGTTGAAACAGGGGTGTGTGATGTCCCTGTGGTTGTTTACTGTATATATGGATGGAGTCATGAAAGAAATACTAGGAAGAGCAGTTGATGTTGGTGTATCGCTGAAAAGGGAGGGAAATGAGTGGAAGCTGCCTATACTGCTGTTTGCGGATGATACAGTTATGATGAGCGATAATGAATGGGAGTTGCAGGGTCTGGTAAATGAGTTTGGAACAGTGTGCGAAAAACGGAATTTGAAGGTAAATGCGGGGAAGAGCAAGGTTATGGTCTTCGAAAGGGGTGAAGTCACAGAGTGTGAGGTGAAGTTGAACGGTCAGACTATGGAGATTGTCAGCTCTTTTAAGTATCTGGGCAGTGTGTTGAGTAAAGATGGGACTATGGATGAAGAAGTGCGGGAGAGGGGGCAACAGGGAAAGAGGGTTGTAGGAACGTTGAAAGCAGTAACAAGAAATAGAGTGGTCAGTATGGAAGTGAAGAAGTCCTTGCATGACAGTGTGGTAATCCCGACACTGACTTACGGAAGCGAAGCATGGACGTTCGGGAAGAGACTCAGACCATGAGTGAGAGCGGTGGATATGAGTTACTTGAGAAGTGCGTGCGAAGTTACATGGAGGGATAGACAGACGAATAAGGAAGTAAAGAAGGAGGTGTGGTGTGGAGGTAGATGTGCTGGAAAGTGTGAAAAGGAACAACTTGAGATGGTTCGGCCATATGGAACGTATGGGAAGCGAGAGAATGACTAAGAGGGTGTACGAGAGCGAGGTGGAAGGACAGAGAGGGAGAGGTAGACCAAAGGAGAGGTGGAAGGATGGAGTGAGGAAGTATACGAATGAAGGCGGTGCTGGTTGGGAGGAGGGGCGTCGACTGACTGGGGACAGAGGTGCATGGGGGCGGTTCGTTCGTGGCCACCCTTCGGAGATCACGGCGTCAGGCAATAGATAGATAGATAGAGACATATGACAAGGATCCGAAAAGTAGGACTACTTTTCGGATCCTTGCCTCATGTCTCTGTAGGCCTAATCAATTATATTTTATTCATCATATACAGTATACCTTGTACCTTGTATATTGGACAATGTACTGAATATAATTTGAGAGTAATATGTCTGAAACATTGATGAATATAGAAAGGAGTGATTTTTTGATGACTTCGGTTTAAATATTTTGACTCGCTGGATGGAAACTGATTACTATTGGGTGTATTGGAAAGAGTAGCAGACGACGTTTTCCGGTCCCCCATTGATATCGCATACTATAGTCTATTCGCTGTAAGTAGGCGATAAATCATGACCTCTATCCTCTGTAACTCAAAAAGGGCTAGAGCAAATGGGCTGTAAATTTCCACATCTCTTCCTTGAGTGAGTCTTCCCAAATGGTACACGTATTAGCTCGATTGCTATAGTCGTTTTTGAGTTACAGAGGTTAGAAGTCATGATTTCTCGCCTACTTACAGCGAATAGACTATAGGATCTCTGCGTCCGAATAGGAGTTCCCTTATAGTTGTATTTATTGATATCGCGTACTATTAAGATCACTGCGTCCGAATAGGCTGAATTACCCTATATTGTTTTTTGTTAAATTTTCTCACATTGTTGATCTATTCATCTCTCTCTCTCTCTCTCTCTCTCTCTCTCTCTCTCTCTCTCTCTCTCTCTCTCTCTCTCTCTCTCTCTCTCTCTCTCTCTCTCTCTCTCTCTCTCTCTCTCTCTCTCTCTCTCATTATAATCTCGGCTACATAAGACAATTAGAAAGTGTGTGTGTGTGTGTGTGTGTGTGTATATGTATATGTTTGTGTGTGTGTGTGTTTGAATATGTAGGCCTACTGTATACTTATAAGAAATTATATGTAAACAATAGTGTCAACATGCGTGGGTGATAATTTACAGAAAAGACCACCGGCAGTGACCGAAGGAGGTGGAAAGCAGGTATAGGGGGGGGGGGGAGGGGAGAGAGAGAGAGAGAGAGAGAGAGAGAGAGAGAGAGAGAGAGAGAGAGAGAGAGAGAGAGAGAGAGAGAGAGAGAGAGAGAGAGAGACTGAAACTGAGACTAAGACTGACTGACTGACTGACTACAGTCAGTCTATTGTAGCTATATTTAGACGTTTTTGTGCAGTTTAAGAAGGATCTGTGGTAGTTCAAATGGCTAAGTGATATAGTTCAAAGCTTGTTTATTGCTGGAGGCCCTTTTTAAACAGGATAAAATTGCTTAATAGTAGCCAGAGTAAAGTTAAATATTCGTCGCCGGTACAGAAGGGGTTAAGGGGGAACGGGCCGTTTGTTTGGTAATTCATTCTTTTATTTCTTAGTTTCCTCACTAGACCTCCATTATGCTTGAAAAAAAAACCCTAGACCCCCCTCTAAGATAAATTTGTACATTTTTCGATAACACATGTCCTGCCGGTTCCTCTTAAAATTTCAGGCTCGCTCTCGCTCGACAGGAAAAAATCGACACCTAAATGGCACGAAAGGTCATCAAATTGACAAAGAAATGGGGCGAAAGATGTTAAAATCGCCAAAGTAATGGGGCGAACGTCTTTTAACCTCAAAATAAATGGGGCTTAACACGAGGGAGATAGGGGACCAGAGAAACGACCCGTCTCCCCTTAAACCAAGTCCAAAGACCAATAGACCATGGCACCAAGACCAATAGACCAACAGCAGCAGTATAACAAGGTCTCTCAAGTTACGACTCCAGGGAACAACTTTTAAGACTGTAAAATTTCTGGCGTTGCAGTTGTGTGTGTGTGTGTGTGTGTGTGTGTGTGTGTGTGTGTGTGTGTGTGTGTGTGTGTGTGTGTGTGTGTGTGTGTGTGTGTGTGTGTGTGTGTGTGTGTGTGTGTGTGTGTGTGTGTGTGTGTGTGTGTGTGTTGGCCTTTCAGGTATATGATGAGTTTTGTATTGTTGTTTTGTTATGTTATTATGTTAGTTAATATTATTATTATGTTCATCAGTATCCATTTACGTGTGTGTTTGTGTGTGCACCCTTCTCCCTCATGTTTAGCATATTATTTTTGAGATTATAAGAAATTCGTTCCATTAATTTGGCAATATTGGAACCTTTCTCCCCATTATTTTGTCAATATTAAGAACTTTCGTGTCATTTAGGTATCGATTTCTTCCTGGCGAGCAATAGTAAGCCTGTAATTTTAGAAGGTACCGGTACCGGCCTTAGGCCGGGACACTTTACTACCAACACATTTACAAATTTATCTTGAGAGGGGACTCTAGGGGTGTTTTTTAAAAGCTTGAACGAGGTATATCGAGGAAACTCTCTCTCCTCTCCCTCTCTCTCATATATATATATATATATATATATATATATATATATATATATATATATATATTGTACATAGACACTCCCAATCCTTCACAATTCCCAGCACTATTTATTTGGAAAATGAACCAATGACTATAAAGTTCCTAAGGGATTTTTTTTAACCAACTTGTGTGGATGCCATTTTTCCACAATGTTGTCTTTTAATTCGATAGCAAAACTTGTGATTTCTTTCTCCAATAAACCAATTTATTTCTTTGGGCTTTGTGTTTCAGCCATCCAATTCGAATTTGAATTGCCTAGGGTATTTAGTTTGGTTTATCAATATTCATGAAACTCTACGGTATGCGAATGCCATAAAATAAATAATGTTATCTGCGTAATAATATCAGAGGTTATTCTTAATCTATTTAGCTATAAACCAAAATATATTTTATTATGGTACGGTACTTTTAGTGAATGGCGATATGCCTTTATTCCATTAATCAATAGATTAATTGTTCACCCCTTCTGTACCGGCGACGTCCTTTTCATTATAATCTAGCAACCATTAGACGATTTTGTTCAGCTTAGGAAGGACGTCTACCTATTCGAAGGCTTCAAACTATCTCAATTAATCCATTTAGCTACCATATATCCTTCCTAAGCCTCATGAAACCGTCTAAATATATGTAACTGCAGGCCAACAAAAAAGACGTCGCCGGTACAGAAGGGGTTAAGTGAAATAACTGGAGCTCAGGATTAATAGGCAAGCTCACACACGCGGATTTTGTGTATTCGAGTCACGTGATCAGTGGCTTAACCCCTTCACCACCATTACGTAATTGTCATCCTAATCTGGTTACCATTAGACTATATCCTGTTCCAAATGCGGTTTAAGCAGGATCTGTGGCAGTGAAAAGGGTTAAGTGAGAGTTGGAAGCTTGTTAATTGCGGGAGGCCCTTTTAAAACTTAATAAAATCGTCTAATAGTAGCCAGAATATAATTAAAAGGACGTCGGCGGTACAGATGGGGTTAACCTCTATAACTCACAAACGACTACACTAATACAACACATATTTACACCATTTGGGAAGAGTCAGCCTGGGAATAGGTGTGGAAATGTACAGCCCATTTGCTCTAGCCCTTATTTGAGTGATAGAGGTTATGGGTTTACGATATAGGTGTGGAAATGTACAGCCCATTTGCTCTAGCCCTCTTTGAGTGATAGAGATTATGGGTTCACGATATAGGTGTGGATATGTTCAGCCCATTTGCTCTAGCCCTCTTTGAGTGATAGAGATTATGGGTTCACGATATAGGTGTGGATATGTTCAGCCCATTTGCTCTAGCCCTCTTTGAGTGATAGAGATTATGGGTTCACGATATAGGTGTGGATATGTTCAGCCCATTTGCCCTAGCCCTTATTTGAGTGATAGAGGTTATGGGTTCACGATATAGGTGTGGACATGTACAGCCCATTTGCTCTAGCCCTCTTTGAGTGATAGAGATTATGGGTTCACGATATAGGTGTGGATATGTGCAGCCCATTTGCTCTAGTCCTATTTGAGTGATAGAGATTATGGGTTCACGATATAGGTGTGGAAATGTACAGCCCATTTGCCCTAGCCCTCTTTGAGTGATAGAGGTTAGGGTTTACGAATTTTGGCCTACCTATTTGGAACAGGGTATAGGAATCAAACGAATGGGACCACCCTTTTTGGCACGTGGGATCTGTGGGTTCGCCTATTAACCCTTTCAGTAACGGGGATGCATTTTTATTTGATTTTAGCTATATTTACACGATTTTAGGCAGCTTAGAAAACATCTGTGATAGCTAAAAGAGTCAAATAAGCTTGTTGGAAGCCCTATAATTGCTAGAGGTCCTTCCCAAGCTTAACCCTTCTTTGGCGGCGCCCGCCTTAACCCTCTCACGTTCTTGACGCAATTTTGAGCCTATTAGGGATACTTTAAAGCCTTTGTTACCATCAGGGGTATTTAGAAACCTTTAGTTTAGTTACTTCAACCTCTGCAGTTGTCTTTGAGTTAGCTGTGGCCAGAAAACTAATTTTGGAGAGGTAATTATAAGAGTGAGAGAACTCTATTTATTATTGCTAATCTGGCAACCTCTGTATCATAAAAACGTGAAAGGGTTAACTTCCTTAAGTCGGTTAGAGAACCAAGGCCTAAAAAGCGGGGCCCGCCTTAAGTCGTACCGGTATGCGATTTTTAGCACATAATCAGCTCTGAGAGAGAGTCCGAGCGGTGGGAGGAGCGCGGGTGGGCTCTGACCGTTCGGCATGGACCCAGTCCCGCCACTGACGGTTACATCACATCCCACCACATCCCTGGTCCCGCAATACAGGGTAAAAACTGACGAAATTACTGTATTTTAGGGATTTTCCCTGTGTTGCACGATCGTTGCAAGAGAACCCTTGGTCGTACAAGGATGGTTCAGGTGTCATTGGAAAGCTCAATTATCGCCCTTTCACGGATACATAATTGTATTACGCTCTGGCTCTTCTTTATGCATGAAAAAGAGCATGGAATGAAGCTCGTTTAGGGTAAATCTACCCGCTGGGCAGGTAGTAGCGTTACAAAACTACCCGCTCGTTGAGTGTTAATAAACTCGCAGAATAGTACTGTAGCCAAAATATAATGAAGATGTCACTGGTTTTGAAAAGGTTAAATTATATATAATTATTTATTTATCACTCAGTTTGCTCCCTAGACCTCAATCAAGCTTAAAAAGACCCCCTTTCGAGATCAATTTGTACAATTTTCCGTAGAAAAATGTCCTCCCAAATTTCAGGCTCGCTATCGCTCGCCAGGTAAAAATCGACAACTAAATGGCATGAAAGGTCTTAATATTGGTGAAGAAATGGGGCGAATTTTTTTGATTTTGCCAAACTAATGGGTCGAATGTCTTAAAATGTAAAGACTAATGGGTCTAAACATGAGATAGAAGGGGGTCCTGAAACCCCCTCCCCCCCCCCCCCCCTTCCCCTTCCTAAGAAATTTTTGCACCGTAGTTTTAAATAGCAATATATACCTTTCTACAAATCAAGCTTCTTTGTTGTTTTATCTAGACCCCCTTCTCCCTCATGCTTAGCCCCATTAGTTCTGAGATTTTAGGACATTTGCCCCATTAGTTTGGTAATTTTAAGACCTTTCGCCCCATTTTCTTGTCAATATTAAGACCTTTCATGCAATTTAGGTGTCGATTTTGTCCTGGCGAGCGATAGCGAGCCTGTGATTTAAGAGGAACAAGCCTTAGTCCGGAACATTCTTCTGTCGAAAAATGTACACATTTATCTTGAAGGGGGGGGGGGGGGGGGTTGAAGCTTGGTAGAGGTCTAGGGAGGAAAAAAAAAAATATATATATATATATAAAACTGTGAATAAAAACGCCCATCCCCTCTTAATCCTTTCACCACCATGACGTAATTTGCATCATATTCTGGTTATCATTAGACGCATTTCTTTTAGTTTGTAATCTATACCTATACGACTCCAATGGGTAAATACGATACTAGTACACCCTCTTAGTCACATATAGGTACTTTTTGAAACGCGTAACATCATCTAATTTATAGCCAGAATTAAAGTTAAAAAGGCGTCATGGTGCTGAAGGGGTTAACCCTCTTAGTACGAGACATCTTTCCTGCGCTCATGTTCCCAGTAAGAAAACTTAGTCAAATCCCCCCAAAAATCCCGAAACTTAATACCTAGGCTGAAAAGCACACGATGAAGTTAAGGTAACAAGCACAGATAAAAAGGGTTTGATTTCGGAACATGTCTTAAGGGGGAGATCTCCACTTGAGGGATTTTTTTCTTGACCCCTTTCTCCCTCATGTTTAAAAGCCCCATTGCTTTTGATATTATAAAACGTTTGCCCCATTAGTTTAGCGATTTTAAGAACTTTCACCCCATATTAAGATCTTTCGTGCAATTCAGGTGTCGATTTTATCCTGGCGAGCGATAGCGAGCCTGTAATTTAAGAGGAACCGGCTTTCAGCCGGGATATTTTTCTACCGAAAAATGTACAAATTTATCTTGAAAGGGGGTCTAGGGGGTGTAATTTTAAGATTGATGGAATTCTAGGGAACGAACTAAAAACCTCTTAAGTCTCTTCTTTTCTCTCTCTCTCTCTCTCTCTCTCTCTCTCTCTCTCTCTCTCTCTCTCTCTCTCTCTTTCTCTCATTCCACCACATGCACTCTCTCTGCCCTCCCTCCTTCTTATTTTTCTCTCTCTTTTTACCTTCCCCTTGAGAGCAGTCCCAAGCACCGAGATTATCCTTTTAGCACAGTACTGTGCTAAACTGGTGGGATCATCTCGCCCTCCGTGTGGTTTTCTCACTCTTATTTTTAGTGTTTTGTATTTTATTGTAGTTTATGTAGCATTTGAGATCGACCTAATGCACTGGATGGACTTATGTATTTTGTGTTTTGTATTTGAGTTTCTCTGTATTTGAGATATACCTAATGTACTGTATCGACTTATATATTGTGTGTTATATATTTGAGTTTATCTGAATTTGAGCTCGACCTAATGCACTGTATCGACTTTTGTTTTGTGTGTGGTTATAATATTCTTGCACATCCATTAAACCTCCATTAAGCATAAAAAATACCCCCAAGAGATAAATTTGTGCATTTCTCGGTAGAAAAATTCTTACCCGAAGACTGGTTCCTCCAAATTGCAGGCTTGCTATCCCTCGCCATGAAAAAAATCGACATCTAAATGCCCCGAAATTTCTCAGAATCGCCAAACTAGTTGGGCGAATGTCTTAAAAAATCTCAAAGCTAATGGGGATTAAACACGAGGGAGAAGGGGGTCCAGAAAACCTCTCTTAAGGGGAGATATCCACTTGAGGGATTTTTTTCTGGACTCCTTTCTCCCTCATGTTTAGCCCCATTGTTTTCCTAATGTTAAGACGTTCGCCCCATTATTTTGACGATTTTAAAAACTTTCAACCCATTTCTGTAAATTTTAAGACCTTTCGTGCCATTTAGGTGTCGATTTTATCCTGGCGAGCGATAGCGAGCCTGTAATTTAAGAGGAACCGGCTTTCAGTCGGGACATTTTTCTACCGAAAAATGTAAAAATTTATCTTGAAAGGGGCTCAAGGGGGTGTAATCTTAAGCTTGAAGGATATCTAGGGACCAAACTAAAAACCTCCCCTTAACAGCATCGTATATATATAATATACAGGAGTTACATGGAAAAACATTACTTATCGGTATATTATGCGAGTGTCATCCAGTCATCTAAAAGAACATATTTTAATAAATATACGCTTCATTTGTCTTCTTCTATATCTTCATCTGTTTCTTCTTCTTCTATATCTTCATCTGTTTCTTCTTCTTCTATATCTTCCATTTCTTCTTCTATATCTTCCATTTCTTCTTCTATATCTTCCATTTCTTCTTCTATATCTTCCACTCTTCTTCTTCTTCTTCTATATCTTCCATTTCTTCTTCTATATCTTCCATTTCCTTTTCTAGATCTTCATCTGTTTCTTCTTCTTCTATATCTTCATCTGTTTCTTCTTCTTCTATATCTTCATCTTTTTCTTCTTCTTCTATATCTTCATCTGTTTCTTCTTCTTCTATATCTTCATCTTTTTCTTCTTCTTCTAATTATTATTATTCAACAGAATCCCCCTATCCACAGATGGAAAGGAGGGTTTGTTTTCTGGTTACATTCTATCCCCCTTTCGTCTCTCACATCATATTCTAGTTAACCCTCTCCGACACATGACGCGATTTTGAGCCTATTGGGGATACTTTAAAGCCTTTGTTACCATCAGGGGTATTTAGAAACCTTTAGTTTAGTTACTTCAACCTCTGCAGTTGTCTTTGAGTTAGCTGTGGGCAGAAAACTAATTTTGGAGAGGTAATTATAAGAGTGAGAGAACTCTATTTCTTTTTGCTAATCTGGCAACCTCTGCGTCATAAATGCGTGAAAGGGTTAATTGGTTAATTAAGTTCTATATATTGGTTCAGGGGTAATTTATCGAGAGGACTTCCCTAGTGGTTAAGGCCCCATTAATTGCTCTTTCCATTCACATATGCATAGCCTACGTGAGTTGCAGTTGGGATGTGTGTACATGCTTAGATTGATATGCAGGATTCGAAGTTGCATAATAAATCGTAGGCAGTGTCCACCATCCTTTAACTGTCTTCGTGGTGCGATGCATAAGGTGTTGATTTTCGGTGTGAGCGTCCTGGGTTCGAATCCACGGACTGCCACATGTGTTTGTAAATTTCATTAATCGATTTTAGGAGTATAGTTGGTTGTTGGAAGGGACATAATAATCACATTCTAGTTAATTTAAGGGGACAGTGGCTATGTTTTTGGGTCTATTTATTTATATATTTGTTATTATTATTTTTTTTAGCTTCCTCCCTAGACCTTCATCAAACTTAAAAACAAAAAAACATCCATTAGATCTATCCCCTCCCGAAGGCTGGTTCCTCCACAATTACAGGCTCACTCTCGTTCGCCAGGAAAAAAAAGATGACACCTACATGGCACGAAAGGTGTTAATATGGACAAAAAAATGGGGCGAAAGATCTTAAAATCGACAAACTAATGGGCCGAACGTCAACAAATCTAAAAACCAATGGGGCTAAACATGAGGAAGAAAGGGGACCAGAAAAACGGCCCATCTCCCCTTAATCTTGATTCATATATTGTGAAGGTTAAACACACTCTCCTCTTCCCGGTTCATTAATATATTGTGCTGTGAAGGTTAAACACACTCTCCTCTTCCCGGTTCATTCGATACTCATTAACCCTTTCAGTACCAGGGACGTCCTATTCATCATATTTTTGGGCAACTATTAGACGATTTTTTTCAGCTTAGTAAGGACCTCTAGCAATAATATGGCTTCAAACTATCTCAACCAACCCTTTTAACTACCACAGATCCTTCCTAAGTTGCATAATATCGTCTAATTATAGCTTGAATGCAATATAGCACACGTCGCTGGTACTCAAAGGGTTAAGGGGAGGTTTTTAGTGTGTTTCTTAGACTTCCATCAAGCTTGAAATTACACCCCCTTGACTCCCTTTCAAGATAAATTTGTACATTTTTCGGTAGAAAAACCCCTTCAAGATAAATTTGTACATTTTTCGGTAGAAAAATGTCCCGGCTGAAAGCCGGTTCCTCTTAAATTACAGGCTCGCTATCGCTCGCCAGGATAAAATCGACACCTAAATGGCACGAAAGGTCTTAAAATTGACAGAAATGGGTTGAAAGTCCTTAAAATCGTCAACATAATGGGGCAAACGTCTTAAAATTAGAAAAACAATGGGGCTAAGCATGAGGGAGAAAGGGGTCAAGAAAAAAATCCCTCAAGTGGAAACCTCCCCTTAACGCCTTCTTTACCGGCGACGTATTTTCATCTAATTTCAGCTGCATTTAGGCGATTTTCCGAGGCTTAGGAAGGTTATATGGCAGCTAAAAGGATTAATTGAGATAGTCTGTAGCCTTTCAATGGGCAGACGTGCTTCCTAATCTGAACAAAAACCTCTTGTGGTTACCAGAGTATAATGCAAAGTACATCACCGGTACAGAAAGGGTTAATGACATAGATACTCATTCGTTCCTGTTCCTATATTTGCGATATTGGGTGGGAGGAGGGACACCGGCTGACAGATGACAGACGCGCATAGAGGCGATTTATTCGTGGCCATTGTTATGTCATGTAGCATCAATGTGAAAACAATCATTATTTGTTTGTATATATTCTTTGATTACAAGCCCCGACATTTACGGGAACGTTGTGTCTGAAGGCTATGCAATAATGTACAGTGGCGCTAATAAGTCATGTCTAAGTTGTCCTTACGTTTGGCTCGCTCTGTGCTGTATTAATGTCTGTCAGATGTTCAATAGGGTGGGTAGGCTAAGTGTAGGAACATGGTTGTATATCGCACTCAAAAAGAAGAAATGTGTAAATATTACTGATACCAATTATTGATCAAAATATTATTGGTACCGAGACATCACTTAAGGGAAGGCAGACCGTTTTTCTGGTCCCCTTTCTCCCTCGTATTTAGTCCCATTATTGTTTTGATTTGTATACGTTTGGTCCATTTGTTTGGCGCTTTTAATACCTTTCGTCCCATTTCGTTATACATTTTAAGACTTATCGTACCATTTAGGTGTCGATTGTTTTCCTGGCGAGCGATAGCGAGCCTGTAATTGTAAGAGGAACCGGCCTTCGGCCGGGACATTGTTCTACCGAAAAATTTACAAATTTATCTTGAAGGGGGGTCTAGGGGATGTTTTTCTAAGTTTAAGGGATGTCAAGCGTGGAATCTAAGAATTTATGAATGAATGAATATATAGGCCAAAAAAGCAGTCAGTTTCCCCTTATTAGGGCGACTGTACGTACTTCCCTCACGTCTTGTACTTCTGCTTCCCTCCTTCTCTTTCATCACTCCTCCTCCTCCTCCATCTTCTCTTCCTACTCCTCGTCGTCTTCTTCTTCATCGTTTATCTTTTTCATTTTCTATTTTGTTACCTCTTTCTTCTTCTCCTCCTCCTACTTCATCGTTTGTCTTTTTTCTCATTTTCTATTTTCTTACTTCCTTCTTCTTCTTTTTCTCCTCCTCCTCCTACTTCATCGTTTGTTTTCTTTATAGTTTTCTATTTTTTTACCTCCTTCTTCTCCTCCTCCTCCTCCTCCTTCATCGTTTAGCTTCTTTCTAACTTTCTGCTTTCTTATCTTCTCTTCCTCCTCCTCCTCCTCCTCCTCCTCTTCCTCCTTCTCCTCCTTCTCCTCCAATAATTCTCTCTACTTATCTCCTTCTCTTCCTCCCTCCAATCTTCATTATCCTCTCCTCTTCCACTGGTGTGTGTGTGTGTGTGTGTGTGTGTGTGTGTGTGTGTGTGTGTGTGTGTGTGTGTGTGTGTGTGTGTGTGTGTGTGTGTCAACAAAGTTGACTGGTCCAGTATTAAATGTGAGCTGGGTGAAGTTGACTGGCAGACTGAAATTGAAAGTGCTTCAGTTGATGAAAAGTACAACACAATCATCTCAACTACCCTCAAGATTGTAAAAAAGTATACTCCTCTCTGGAAGGCCTGCTACAAAGCAACCATCCCACGTGAGAGGAAAACAATCATGAGGAAAAGGAGCAAACTAAACTCCAGAATAAAAACTTGTAACAATGACCATGACAGAAGAAGCATGCAGGACAAGGTGAAACAACTGGAGGAACAGCTGAGGGAGTCCCACAGGAACGAAAGAGCCAAAGATGAGAAATCTGCGGTTGAAGCCATTCGGACAAACTATAAGTATTTCTTCAAGTATGTTAAGAAACGAGCCACAGTGAAAGCAAGTATTGGTCCTCTCGTCGCCACAGATGGAGAAGTCATCAGCAATCCACAACAGATCTGTGAGACACTGAGAGGTCAATACGAAAAAGTATTTAGTCAGCCAAAAGAGATGCACAGAATCAATGACCCAGATGTTTTCTTCAATTCTATTGGGCAGCCACCTCAACTGGAGGACATCTACTTCCAACCAAGTGATATTGCTGAAGCAATAGGTGAGCTTAAAGCAAACTCTGCGGCTGGACCCGATCAATTTCCAGCAATCCTCCTGAAAGAGTGCGCTTCAGAGATTTCAGTCCCACTATACATGCTGTGGAAGGCATCAATGAGAGAGGGTACTATACCAATGTTATTGAGGCCTGCAAAGATTACTCCAATCTACAAAGGAGGACCAAGATCCCTACCCAAGAACTACTGACCGATTGCACTGACTTCTCACATTATTAAGATATTTGAGAAAGTTATCAGTAAGCAAATAGTGTTTTTCTTAGAAAACAACAATAAGATGAACAGTGGACAACATGGCTTCAGAGGAGGGAGGTCCTGTTTGTCTCAATTGCTGGAGCACCATGACTATATTCTGCAAACACTGGAGGATGGAGCCAACCTGGATGTGGTGTACCTTGACTTCGAGAAGGCCTTTGATAAAGTCGACCATGACGTCCTCCTCCATAAGATTCGGAAACTCGGGATCAGTGGACGCGTAGGACGTTGGATAAGTGCCTTCCTCAGAGATAGAGTCCAGTCTGTAGCAGTTGGTGGATGTGTGTCTACAGATTCAAACGTGACCAGTGGAGTTCCCCAAGGTTCTGTTCTTGGACCAATATTGTTCCTAATACTCTTGTCAGACATAGATGCTGAGGTTCAGATGGCTCGAGTTTCCTCTTTTGCCGACGATACACGGGTGTCTGGAAGAGTGAAGAATGAGAACAATGCAGCATCACTCCAGCAGGATCTGAATGTGCTGTACCACTGGGCAGAAAATAATAACATGTCTTTTAATAGCTGCAAATTTGACTTCATTAGATATGGACCTGATATCAAACTAAAAGAAAATACTGTGTACTCAACCTATGACGGAAACAGTATCAATTCAGTGGCCAATATTAAAGATCTAGGGGTAACAATAAGCAGTGATGCAACATTTACCAAACACATCCAAGACATAGTCCGTTCTGCTCGCAATCAAATGGGTTGGATTCTACGGACGTTTGCCACAAGGGAAGAAAAATTAATGATGATATTATACAAATCTCTAATAATGCCAATCCTCGAGTACTGCTGCCAACTCTGGGACCCGTGGAAGGTTGGAGAACGACAATCACTTGAAGGCGTCCAACGTACATTTACAAACAAGATCTCCTCCGTGCAACATCTCGACTACTGGGGAAGACTTAAAGCACTTGAATTGTACTCGTTGGAGCGACGGCGTGAGCGGTACACATAATCTACGTTTGGAAAATGCTAAATGGCCATGTCCCAAACTTAAACAAGGAGTCGAAAATAAGTGAGAAAATCAGCAAGAGGCGAGGCAAGCTCTGTGAATTGGGAAACATCAATAATAGAGCCTTGGCCAGACTCGTGACTCAGAGAATGACCTCAATATCATACCGGGGCCCAACACTCTTTAACGCGCTGCCAAGATATGTGCGTGATGCAGAGTGCTCCTCGGCTGACCAGTTCAAAAGGGTGCTGGACAGGTTCCTCAAAAGTGTCCCTGACCAGCCAAAAATGCTCCACTACGACATCAGGGCACTGAGTAACAGCATTCCTGATCAGCTTGCCCTGATGAGGGCAGACGGTAATTTTATTACCGATCTGTCTACCATGGACAGTCCACCTACTGGTCCCCTTGCCCCCGTGTCTTTCACTGGGGACGGGGACGAGCGGTGGATGACTACTACTGGCGGTGGTGCATCAGCATGACCGAGGGACGACCAGACGTCCTCAACTTATCACCAGGATCACCAGGACCAGGGTGTGTGTGTGTGTGTGTGTGTGTGTGTGTGTGTGTGTGTGTGTGTGTGTGTGTGTGTGTGTGTGTGTGTGTGTGTGTGTGTGTGTGTGTGTGTGTGTGTGTGTGTGTGTGTGTGTGTGTGTGTGTGTGTGTGCAGCATATGTTGGGTTGGGATGATGGGTTCTTAGGATTACGGAATAGATGGAGCGCTCTGTGTGTGAGTGTGTGTGCGTGTGTGTGTATGTGTGTGTGTGTAATAATAATAATAATAATAATAAACGGTTTATTAAAGAATGGCAGCCTCATGAGCTGAAAATACACAAAATGTGTGTGTGTGTGTGTGTGTGTGTGTGTGTGTGTGTGTGTGTGTGTGTATATGCAGCATGTGTTGGGTTGGGATGATGGGTTCTTAGGATTACGGAATGGATGGAGCGCTCTGTGTGTGAGTGTGTGTGTGTATGTATATATGTGTGTGTGGTGTGCGTGTGTGTATGCAGCATGTGTTGGGTTAGGATGATGGGTTCTTAGGATTACGGTATGGATGGAGCGCTCTGTGTGTGTGTGTATGTACTGTATGTGTGTGTGTGTGTGTATTCTAGTGTTCATATGTATACAGGTATGTGTTCGTGTGCTCGGTATCACATATAACACCATATATTACATTACACATATTACAAAACCAATGAAGTATAGGCCTATGCATGAAGGTTACGTTTAATGACTACTGAACATACCGGTAACTACCATAAATGTTTACGTTTAATGACTACTGAACATACCGGTAACTACCATAAATGTTTACGTTTAATGACTACTGAACATACCGGTAACTACCATAAATGTCATTACCCTGTGACAGTCAAGGTAGGGCCTGCCGTGACACTCGTTTGCATTTAAGGGGAGGCTGGCCGTTTGTTTGGTCTATTCTTGATTTATTCACATATTTTGTTAGTTTCCTCCCTAGACCTCCATCAAGCTTAGAAAAACACCCCCTAGACCCCCCTTCAAGATAAATTTTTAAATTTTTCGGTAGAAAAATTTCCCGGCCGAAGGCCGGTTCCTCTTAAAATTGCAGGCTCGCTATCGCTCGCCAGGAAAAACTCAACACCTAAATGGCACGAAAGGTCTTAAAATTGACAACGAAATGGGGCAAAAGGTGTTAAAATCGCCAAACTAATGGGCCGAACGTCTTATAATCTCAAAACTAGTGGGGCTAAGCATTAGGGAGAAGGGGGTCCAGAAAAAACGGTCTCCCTCCCCTTAAATCATAGTTCTGGCTTAACCCTATTTGGGCCGTGGTGGGGTATTTTTGGACTTCCCTGGTAGAAAAATGCACCAGCCGAAGCCCGGTTCCTCCTAAAATTGCCGGCTCGCCATTGCTCGCCAGGCCAAGATCCACACCTATAAAAGACACGAATGATCTGCACATCGCCAAACTAATTGGGCGAACGTCTTAAAATCTCAAAAAAACCCAAACAATGGGACTCAACATGAGGGAGAAGGGGGTCCAGAAACAAAACAAACCTCCCCTTAAAGAGACTAGGACTTAAGGGGAGATGGGCTGTTTTTTTGGTCTATATATTAATTTATTCATATATGTTCTAGTTTCTTCGCTATTCCTCTATCAAGGTTAATAAAACACACCCTAGACCCACGTTCAAGATAAATTTGTACATTTATCGATAGAAAAATTTCCCGGCCGAAGGCCGATTCCTATTAAGATTACAGGCTCGCTATCGCTCGCCAGGAAAAAATCGACAGGTAAATGGTACGAAAGGTCTTAAAATTGACAACGAAATGGGGTGAAAGGTGTTAAAATCACCAAACTAATGTGCAGAATGTCTTAAAATGTCAGAACTAATGGGGTTAAACACGAGGGAGAAAATGGTCCACCTCCCCTTAAAGGGCCGATTGAACTACTTTTTTGTTTTGTATTTAAGGTGTGCGATAAACCCGGCAACAGAGCTATGAAGCATTTAGTACTTTTAATAGGTCACCCACTGCCGGAGGAAGAAGAAGGTCAAGGTAATACACGCACACATACACACACACACACATACATACATACATACATACATACATGCATACACTCACTCACTCACTCACTCACTCACACATACATACATTCACACATACATACACTCACTCACTCACTCACACACATACTCACTCACTCACTCACTCACACACACACACACACACACACACACACACACACACACACACACACACACACACACACACACACACACACACACACACACTTACTTTCAACATACGTACGCTCAACACGCTTTTCAACACGTACACACATAAACACACTCTTACTTTTAACATAGGGAGTAAAGAAACACACACACACACACACACACACACACACTAAAAACAGAATAAAAATAGCCTTTAACTATATAAACGAGGAGATGCTGGAGAAAATAATAAAAACATTGGTGAGACCAAGACTGGAGTATGCGGCAGTGGTGTGGGCACCACATCTAAAAAAGCATATAAAGAAGTTGGAGAAGGTTCAGAGAGCTGCAACTAGGATGATACCAGAACTGAGAGAATTACCATATGAGGAGAGATTAAAGAAATTAGATTTACCATCTCTAATGGATAGGAGGGAGAGAGGCGATATGATTATGATGTACAAATGTGTGAGAGGCCTCGAAAAGGTGGACAAGAAGGGTTATATTGTGAAAGATAATGGTAGAACTAGGGGGCATAGATATAAACTAATGAAAGGAAGATGTAAAGGAGATGTGAGAAAGTATAGTTTCCCTTACAGAAGTATAAGTAAGTGGAATCAGTTGGAAGAGGAAGTGGTGTGTGCCAAAAACATTCATATTTTTAAGGCAAAGTTAGATAATTGTAACTCAGGAAGCGGGACAATACGAGCCTAAAAAGCTCAACTCCTGTATACTACAAATAGGTAAATACAAATAGGTAAATACACACACACACACACACACACTTGCACACACACACACACACACACACACACACACACCCACCCACATACACACACACACACACACACACACACACTATCATAATTTACATACAGACACTCATAAAACTTGGCATATAGTGATAAACAGAACACTAAGTCCTTGACCTATTTCTATATTATGCAAACGTAACTGTAAAGGCGGATATAAGAATTTAGTATATTATTTGTTCACACACATATATATATATATATATATATATATATATATATATATATATATATATATACGTAATATATTTATTGGATAATATATCACATACAAAATAAATATTTATTAGTCACTGCTGGACCAATTTCCAAATTCCTTTCTCGGTTTGTTCTCATGATTAGGCCTATAGCGAAAATAACAACTCAAACAATAATGAAAACACCACACACACACACACACACACACACACACACACACACACACACACACACACACACACACACAGCCCGTAGCCTATTAGGTAGAGCTCTCGTCTCACACACGAGGGGTCGGGGGTTCAATCCCCGGCCGGGCGGAGACAAATTGGGCTTGTCTCCTTTCATGTGTTAGTCTCAGTTCACCTAGCTGTAAATAGGTACCTGGAATAAGTGGACGACGTTGTGACGTCCCATCTGGGGTTGGCAAAAATGGTACAAGGCGAGATGGGTATCATATGGTTCACCTAAGCTGATGGCTACCTAAGCCTTCGGGCGAGACGGTACCGTCTATAGTGAGAATGGTACCATACAGATCCACCCTAAGCCTTCGTTTCCAATGTCGCCAATTGGCTAAAATACAGACTACACACATCCACAGCCATTCCAACAGTACATAAAACACTTAACATGCATTTCACGCAATACATTCCCAGTTAAGGAGGCGCGATAATAATGAGCTTAGCTCGCATTGCGTGGATTCCCCTTGACGAACAAGTAACTGAGTAACTGAGTAACACACACACACCAGTACCAAGGTCTTTTTAGGGCTGTTTTGAAGGGAGATATTTTTTCATTATTTATTAATTTATAATTATATATTTTTTTTAGTTTCCTCTCTATCAAGCTGAGAAAATTACCACCGACATCCCCCTTCGAGATATATTACCACCTAGATCCCCCTTCGAGATATATTACCACCTAGATCCCCCTTCGAGATATCTTTGTGCATTTTTCGGTATAACAAAAATATCAGTTTTAAGGGTAGGCCTACTACATTATCGACATTGATAAAGGCCCACTGAAATTAAAAGGTGTCTTTATGTTTCGTTCATCCACCAAAATGAACAACAAAATATGAAATACTTATACAACGTTACCGTAGTCCCTAGATATAATCAATAGCTATCGTTAACCCTTTATGTACCGGTGACGTCTTTTGCAATTGATTTCAGCAACATTTAGACGAATTTATGAAGCTTAGGAAAGATATATGGTTGCTGAAAGGATTGATTGAGATACTCTGTAGGCTTCTAAGGGGGGTCACCGTTTTGTTTTTATATTTCTCTCCTTTTCTCTCTTTCTCTGGCTTGTATCCATTCGGCCCCATTGAGCCAACTGTTTTAAGACGTTTATCCCCATCCAGGTGTCGATTTCTTCCTGGCGAGCGGATAGCGAGCCAGCATTGTATGGAGAAATCCGGCTTCGCCGGAGAAATTTTTCTATCGACAAATTTACAAATTTAGCTTGCTGTCAAAACAAATATATATATATATATGCTGGCTCGCTACCGCTCGCCAGGAAAATATTGACACCTAGATGGGGGTAAACGTCAAGTATGCTGAATGGGGCCGAATAGACACAAGCCAAAGAGAGAGGGAGAGAAAGAGAGAAAAAATAAAAGAGAGGTGGGCTCCCTTAAGAAAAATCCTACCCAAGCACAGTTCATGCATTTGATCGAGCCTGGGCGGAAGTGACGTCACGGGCGGGCGGGCGGGCGGGCGGGCGGGCGGGCGGGCGAGCTAGTGATGGAAGGCGTGATATGGAGGCTAGTGAGGGCAATTATGGGAATATTAGACCGGCTATTGACACTTCATTCTCAACTGGCTAGACTGTTTGATATGTGGGGGAGGAGGGGTAAGGGGAGATGGAAGGAAATTGGGGGTGGGGGTGGGGGTGGAAGGGAAATGGGGGGAGGGAGTGAAGGAGAAGAGGGGTGGGGTGGAGGTAGGAAGGAAGAGGAAGGGAGATAAAGGAAAGGAGGGCGGATGGGTAAGGAGAAGGAGGGGTGGGGGGGAGAGGAGTAAGGGAGAGGAAGGGAAAGGGGGTAGAGTAAGGGGGAAGGAGGGGTGGGGTGGAGGTAGGAAGGGAAAGCGGGGAGAGTAAGGCGGAAGTAGGGGTGGGGTGGAGCTAGGAAGGGAGAGGAAGGGAAAGGGGGGAGAGTAAGGGGAAAGGAGGGGTGGGGTGGAGGTAGGAAGGGAGAGGAAGGTGGAAGGGTGAGGGAGAAGGATGGGGTGAGGGGAGAGGGGGTATGCCAAAGTAAGGAAAAGGGGAAGGGGATTAGGGAGAGGAAAGGAAAGGGGGAGGGGAGTAAGGGGGGAGGATGGGATGGAGAGAGATAGGAAGGGATGATGGAGGAAGAAAGAAGGGGATGGCAATGGAAAAGGGAAGTGGGAGAGAGGAGGAGGGAAGGGAAGAGGTAGGGAGAAAGGGAGGAATGAGAGAGGAGATAGGGAGGGGATGGAAGAGACGAGGAGGGCGAAGGGAAGGAGGGAGGGGGGAGGGGATGGAAGAGATGAGGGCGAAGGGAAGGAGGAAGGGAGGGAGGGGGAGTAGAGAGGAGGTGTGGGGAAGGGAGTAGGTAGGGAGGGAATTGGAAGGAGGCGAAGGAAAGGAAGGAGGGAGTGGAAGAATGGAAGAGTGAGAAGGGAAGGAAACAAAGGAGAGAGAGTGAGGAACAATTGAAGATGAGAAAGAGAGAGAGAGAGAGTATTGGTATTTTTCTATCTTTCTATCTATCTATATACTCAGGCCCAATCCCCACTTTTCATTTTTTTTGGGGGGGCAGGGGGGTGTTATTCATAAACTCATATAAATATAATTAGGAGCGAAAGGTATATCACTACCAACATACCCAATGATTGCATATACCCTTTGTATACCCATACTTGTTTAACCCCATGAAGCTCTGATGCGTTTTAGCAGTATATTTTGGCTATCGTTAGACGATTTTATGGAGCTTAGGAAGGATCTGTGGGTATTAAAATGGTAAAGACACTCTCAATCAACCTTCTGACTTCCATATACCCTTCCTAATCTGAGTACAATCGTCTAATAATTACCAGAAAACAAAACAGAAATGCGTATTGGAGCTTGAAAGGGTTAACAGTGTATACAGGATATAGACATTATCTAGGTCATCCAATTTTGGGGTGATAAAAAGCCCACACTCTATTTAATGAAGCCCCTGTGTATGCCAGCAAGGGAATTAAGGGAGCCCACCTCGCTTTTTTTTTATCTTTCTCCCCATTCAGCCAACTGTTTTAAGACTTTTATCCCCATCCAGATGTCTATTTATTCCTGGCGAGCGAAAGCGAGCCACCATTGTATGGAGAAATCCGGCTCCGCCGGAGACATTTTTCTATCGAAAAATGTACAAATTTAGCTTGCTGTAAAACAAAAATATATACCGTATATATATTTTTTTTTTTTTTTTTTATGTGATTGAGGGAGGCAAAAGGCATAACTGCCTATAGCGAGTGCCTCCCCCATAGTTGAAAGAGTGACAGGGCCAAAATCAAGGGACGTTCGAGCCAAAATGCCTGGACACACGGAGTTTGAAGCAATTTAAGTCATAGGAAGAGGGAAAGACTGATTCTGGGAGAGAGTTCCAGAGCTCAGCTGTTGAGTAGAAGAAAGTTTGAGAGTAACGTTTCACTCTTGGGTTGGAGAGTTGCACAGAGTAGGGGTGGGATTGAGTTGCAAGACGGGTACCACGTGCCCTACGTAAAGGAGGTGGTATGCATTGGGATAGCTCTGAGGAACACTGATTATTATAGTAGCGATAGAATAGCGAGAGAGATGCAACATTGCGGCGGAGAGAGGAGAGATTGCAGAGAGTTGGTGAGTGGACGGGAGTTAATGATACGAAAGGCCTTCCTTTCAACCTTGTCCAGGAGAGCGGTGTGAGAGGAACCTCCCCACACATGTGAACAATACTCAATACAAGGGCGCACTATGCCCCTGTACAGAGCAAGAAGCTGTGCAGGGGAAAAGAACCCCCTAAGGCGGTTGAGCACACCCAGCTTCTGGGAGGCTGCCTTAGCAAGACTGGTAATATGGTCCTTCCAAATGAGAGCAGTAGAAAAAGAGACACCAAGAATATTGAGAGAAGATGAAGGGTTGATTTTTGTATTGTTGATTTTTGTATATGCTGGCTCGCTACCGCTTGCTAGGAAAATATTAACACCTGGATGTGGGTAAACGTCTTAAAACAGTAGGCTGAATGGGGCCGAATGGATACAAGCCAAAGAGAGAAGGAGAGAAAGAGAAAAAAAAAGCGAGTTGGGCCCCCTTAATGAAGCCCCTGTGTATGCCAGCAAGTGGATTAAATAATAACCCGAATTTCACCAGGTTAATATCTATCTATCTATCTATCTATCCATTTATATATCTTTGTCTATCTGTCTGTCTATCTATCTTTTTATCTCTCTGTATCTCTATCTATCTATCTATCTATCTATCTAAATACTGTATATGTATATCTGTCTGTTATACCTATCTATATAATCTGCCTATATATATATATATACCGGTACCTATGTACTGTATGTCTATCTATATATCTGTTTTACCTATCTATCTATCCGTCTGTCTATCTATTGCGTTCCCGATGGGGTACCCATGAACAAAGCACCTCCAAGCGGGTCTATCCTCGTGTCCTACGGCAGCCTTCTCTGTATTTCATCAAAAGAGAACCCGTTTGACTCTGAGCTGCCTATTCGATTTTACAGAAGTGTTTTCACTATGGTACAGTAGATACACTGTCCACACAATGATGATGAACAGTACTTAGTTTATATACGGTATAGTCCAGAGGAATGGGGGTTAGATTAGGACACATTTGGTCAGGTCAGGTGAAGCTATTGAGGGATAAACCTGTACAACGGCACCTCGTATCTACATTCTACCTATTTTCCTTGAGAGTGTAGAGAGGGGAGAAGGGGTGTTGGGGAGAGAGGAAGCTGTTGGAGTGGCTTTGTTATGTGTGTTATTAGTCAGTATACGTCGTGCACAGAGTTTTATTGTGGAATCCTTACCGTTGAAGGGTGTTTCTGGATAGTGTAGAGAGGGGAGAAGGGATGTTGGAGAGAGAGGAAGCTGTTGGAGTGGCTTTGTTATGTGTGTTATTAGTCAGTATACGTCGTGCACAGAGTTTTATTGTGGAATCCTTACCGTTGAAGGGTGTTTCTGGAGAGTGTAGAGAGGGGAGAAGGGGTGTTGGAGAGAGAGGAAGCTGTTGGAGTGGCTTTGTTATGCGTGTTATTAGTCTGTATACGTCGTGCACAGAGTTTTATTGTGAAATCCTTACCTTTGAAGGGTGTAGACAAAGGATTTGCTCTCTGCAGCATAACACCCTTGAGCTTTTTAAGAAATCATTAATAATATTGGATTATTCTTTATTCTTTATTGACCTTTTAGTAAAAGGTTCAACTTTATGGGGATGGGTTTGTTCGGCCAGGCAGCTTAGGGGGGTCACCGGCTTTTTTTAATCTTTCTCTCCTTTTCTCTCTTTCCCTGGCTTGTATCCATTCGGCCCCATTCAGCCAACTGACGTTTATCCCCATCCAGGTGTTAATTTCTTCCTGGCGAGCCAGCATTGTATGGAGAAATCCGGCTTCGCGGCTTCGCCGGAGAAAATTTTCTATCAAAAAATGTACAAATTTAGCTTGCTGTCAAAACAAAAATATATATATGCTGGCTCGCTACCGCTTGCCAGGAAAATATTGACACCTGGATGGGCTAAGCGTCTTAAAACAGTAGGCTGAATGGGGCTGAATGCATATGGATACATGCCAAAGAGAGAGGGAGAGAAAGAGAAAACAAAACGAGGTGGACTCCCTTAAGTGAGTCCTTTTGGTGAGTTATCTGCTCAACAGGTGGCGTTGTGTGTGTGTAAGTGTGAGAGTCCGAGTGTAGGGGGTGAGACAGTGAAGCACGGGAACGAGGTGGCTTCAGAGATGGGGTCGTTTCGGGCCATGAGTGAGCACCGTGCCTCATGTGAAGGCAAGATGGCAGGTGCTCGTTGTGCTCTACGTGCTTCACATGTCTCACTCCCTAGACTGGAACAAGACCTCACGGGCTTCACTGTTCATTGTAAAGCGGTGAATGTTAAGGCTTCTCAGCCTATGCCCGAGAGGAAGCAAGTTGGAATATTAAAAAAAAAAAAAAAAAAAAAAGGAACGACTACAAAGGAGTACACAGGAAATACTACCGGGTACTACATTATGAGGAATGTTATTGCTAAATGGGTGATTTTCTATACATGTTTGTATATTATTTTATTTATTTTAAATTCCGTGTTCATCCTACAATACAAGCACTAGCTCGCTGAGGAGTGTAATAATTATATATATTTTGTGCCTTAATATAATATAAAAGTTACCCCGTTAATTTAGAGTTTCATCTAGCAATACTGTAGTCATTGAAGAAAACTAAACTATTTAATGGGTAACTTTAATATTATAGCAAGTATGTTTATATAATAATAATAATAATAATAATAATAATAATAATAATAAACTCTTCAAAAACGTAGTGATTCTACTGAAGGGTAAATACATAATTTAAATCAAGTATCATTGTATAAACTTTAATTTACACACCCTTTAACAACAACATTCCCAAAAATTTGGAAAATTTCACTAAAGGGTGAATACAGTATGGAGAAGATTCCCATAATATCACATTATTTCTTATAATTATCTGCACCTGGGCGATTTAGAAATGATTGACCTTCAAAGGTGACATGTGTAAAATAACCTGTACAGTGGCGCTATTAAGTCATGTATCAGCTGTCATTACATTTGGCTCGCTCTGTGCTGTATTAATGTTTGTCAGATGTTGAATAGGGTGGGTAAGTGTAGGAACATGTTTGTATGTTTCACTCAATATGCAGAAATGCAGCTTAGATATTGCAGATACCAATTATTGATCAAAATATACTTGGTGCCGAGACATCACTTATTAGACCGACTTTACACCAAAGTTTCTGGGCTCAGTGAAAAATAGGTTTTGGCGACTGAACTGGTACCCTTGGTGACCGCAATATTATGTTGTGGACACATTATGCGCCCTTAAGGGGAGATGGGTAGTTTTTCTGGTCCCCTTTCTCTCTCGTGCTGAGCCCCATTAGGTTTGAGATTTTAAGAAGTTCGGCCCATTAGTGTGGTAATTTTAACACCTTTCGCCCCATTTCGTTGTCAATTTTAAGACCTTTCATGCCATTTAGATGTCGATTTTTCCTGGCGAGCGATAGTGAGCCTATAATTTTAAGAGAAACCGGCCTTCGGCCGAGATATTTTTATACCGAAAAATGTACACTTTTATCTTGAAGGGGGGGGGGGGGGGTCTAGTTTTTTTTTCTTCTAAACTTGATGGAGGTCTAGCGAGGAAACTAAAAAATAAATTAATAAATTAAGTAATAGGAAAAAAAAAAAAAAAAAAAACCCAGCCAGTGTCCCCATAAACAGATATTGTTTTTGGACCTGTTGTGACCTAGCCTCCCTCCTCACATTAGTCACCCAAGGGCGGCCATAATGAGGTTGTCAGTATAGTCAGGGTGGCCTGACAAGTTACCATGATAGAGGCGATACACCCCAAGAAGGTTAAGGAGGCCCACCTCGCTTTTTTTCTCTCTCTCTCCCTCTCTCTTTGGCTTGTATCCAATTGGCCCTATTCAGCCTACTGTTTTAAGATGTTTTAAAACCTTTTAAAGCCTTTTAAAATCTGTAAAATCGGGCGCGAGGGAGCGGGAGCGCGACAGGCCACACGTCCTTCTCCCACCTAGACGGCCGAGGCACTGAGGGCCCTGAGTCAGTCTCTCACTAGATATACAGTGCTGCCAAAGGCAAATGTAGCGAGACATTAGCTAGCATTGCTCATTTTAGCGCTGCAGGTGAACCCCGCGGGCTACGAAGCTCGTTTTGGTGTAGTTGTGAAGTTATTTTCTTTTAGTTTTTGGCTGAATACATTTAATTTCATTCAGAAACTTGCCTAATCAATCAAGAGTGCCTGAATGAGCCCTAATATGGCGGAAATAGGTGGATATATGCCCACAGAGAAAGTGTTAATAATATAAAATAACATATACTACTACTACTACTACCGGTACCCGGTACTACATATTATTATTTGTGTTAGTTTCTTGTAGGCTACTATTATTATGATTACCATTTTGCATAGATATCATTTCATAAGCGTATATACATATGTGTATATACAGTATATATATATATACTGTATATATATATATATATATATATATATATATATATATATATATATATATATATACACTATATATATATATATACTATATATATAATATATACCGGTATATATATATACTGTATATAATATATATTATTTGTGTCCGTCACCATCCCCTTGCCTGTTAGAGTTGTCACATGAAAAAAGAATACTGGTGAATATTTCATCGGGAGGAACTCCGGGAGGGGACGAGGGCACGGATAGACTCATGATAAATAGATGTATAAATAGATAGGTGGCCAGATAGACAGTCGGGAAGGTGGGAGGAATTATAGATAGATAGATAAATAAACAGGTAGATCGTATGGAAGATTATTAAGGGGGGGGGGGGGGGGTGGAGGTGTTAGTTTACTCCCTATACCTCTATCAATCTGTAAATCACCGTTTAAAAAAAAACCACTCCCATTCTTAGGGGAGGCTACACTTTGGGGGGGGGGGGGGCTGAAACTTTCAAATCATGTATATTGTGTTTTTGAGCTAAAATCCTTCCTATGGTATACGAAAATGTAAGGGAAGAGGAAAAAACACCATCCACCATCTCTCCCCCCCCCCCCCCCTCAGCCCCTATTTACTGAACCACTGAATCTTTATATATTTATTTCGTTTTTAGGCTAAAAATCCTTCTCAGAGAACACTAAAACAAAGCTAAACAACAAATATACTCATCTGACAATCATAACCCCCACTCACCCCCCCAAAAAAAAAATATGTCCTGCTCTCAGAATACACAGAACCAACTTTAACCACACACTAAATAGATATTAGTTCTATAGACATTCTCGGGATCCCGTTTTCTTTTAGTGCTGTAATGAGAGAGAATGCCATTTTCGAAATTTTGTATGGCTAACTAAAGCATATTCGGTTATGTTTCACTGGTTAAACCAACTAAATTTGTTATTTTTGTATACTCGCAATACACATATTTTCAACTTGTAAAATATATAACTCAATTGAATATAACTGTTTTAATGTCACAATTTTGTTTGACATATTTGATGACAGATAGGCCTATAGAATCTACAGTATATACTCTACATATCATATTAAAATTAGTTTCAACCCTCGGCAAAACCTATTAAAAACCGGTAACAACATGTCTACCAATAATGTCTGCCTACCTTAACACGGTTATCAATACTCTCTTATAGACGGCACGGCTTTCAGCGACGCCATTTTTTCGTTTACCGTTAGCACACCCAACCAGCGGGGGTGTGGGGGCGCACGCGCGTCTATAGGTCTACCTGATGGACCTGCCCCTCCCTGTATTTTCAGTGCCATTATCCATATGAGGTCTCCAGTTATATTATCATATATCACAGGGTCTTGAGGAACATATTCTCCCTATAGTTTGGCCTCATCACTTGCTGGTTTTGCTTCTAGGTGTTTCTCCTTGAGCTGGTCCAAGAAGACTTGATCCACTTCCAGCACCCCACTTGAAGCTTCCCCAGAGAGACTATTCTGACTGCCTGTGCCACTTTACCAATCCTCATGCTATTTCTCACTGATCGTGCTATATCATCTGGTTTATATTTGTTGACAGACTATATACCTCTCTCGCAGTGCCCCTCTCCAGTGCTGTGTCCCATTGTGCAAACATGGCAACTTTAATCTTTTACTCCTTGCCCTACTTTCTGTGTGTTCTATCTTTCTTTATGTTCTCTCTCTGTCTCTGTCTCTCTCTATCTATCTCTGTCTGTATGTCTGTCTCTCTCTCTCTCTCTCTCTCTCTCTCTCTCTCTCTCTCTCTCTCTCTCTCTCTCTCTCTCTCTCTCTCTCTCTCTCTCTCTCTCTCTCTCTTTCACACACACATACACACTCACACTCTCTCCGCTAATGGGCGAAGAAATGAGAGATCAGAGCCTCGTCTGTGTGTGTGTGTGTGTGTGTGTGTGTGTGGTGAGGGGAGGAGGCGAGTAATGAGAGAGAGAGAGAGAGAGAGAGAGAGAGAGAGAGATGATGCCCAAGTGCTATAAGAAATATTTCACATACGGCAAATACATTTAATATGCAATTTACCTCTTTTGCCGTTTATGTATGCATATATTATAATTATGACCACTACCTTACTGTGAGGAGGATAAAGATTCATTATAACAGTTAATCTTGGCTATCATTAGAAGATTTTATTCAGTCTAAGACAGAATTTTGGAAGTCAGAAGGTTAATTACGACATTTTTTACCCCTTTGGTTCCTAGAGATCTTTCCCATACTGCACAACATAATGATAGCCAGAATAAACTTTCAAAGTGCGACATAATCTTCAGGGTCTTAAATATAAACAAATGCATACGATTTTAATTAGTCTGAGATAGCCTCGAATATTTAAGATTATCTTTGATTGGGTGGATTGGACTCATTAGCCTTGGTTGGCAACCCATCTAGGGGAGACAACCTTATAAACATCCGGGTGAGTGGGACTCGTCAGCCTTGGTCGACAACCCGTTAGCTAGTTAAAATAGGACTTCAGAGGCTATTAAGTTCAACCCTATTGGATTATTAAGCCAGCACACTTGAAGTCAAGAATAACATCAAGACTGGAGCCCCTTTTCGAGAATTCCAGTCCCTTGGCAACCCGTCTAGGGAGTAAGCCTAATACAAATCCTTACTGCTCAACTAAAGGTGAAGCGTTTGGTGGATTAACAAACCATCCACCACTATTGATAAATAGTGCTAACAAGATACATAGAGGGCCTCAGAGTCAGACGGACACTAAGTTAAGTGGTCAATCCTGTTTGTCCTTGACGAAACTGGCACGGGTTGTCCTTCTCATGGTGGACAGGTCCGCCTGAGGGTGTCTTGTGTATGGCTACCCTCATAAATGAGAGTAAAGTGTCGGGTAACAGAGATATATTTAGATTTAAGTCTCTGAGTGTAGGCAGACAGACTAACAAATATAGGTTTCTAAAAATATAGTATTGTATGTATGTATGTATGTATGTACTCAGGCACATACCCCATTGCTGGAGGTGGCCGACACAGAGCCCGAACAGAAAAAACATTTAAAGTTCCTATTCTCTGGGCCCGGTACCACTTTCGTGTTCCCTCGCCTGTTTCTCTGTCTCGTCGAGTAAGAGAATTATACAAGGGGAGGAGGATTCCTAGCCCCCTTCCCCCAATAATGTAGTATTATATATTACAATTATTCATAAATATAAAAACATTTAATAAGTTCACTGTGTGAGTAACTAGGGAAAATACTGCACCATACCTCCGTTGCCCCCCAAAACAAATACCATTTTCTTTAAGGCTGTGAGAATGATTACTGGGGCTTCATTATCGAGTTTCTTCATTTCTTTTGTTATGGCTCTCTCTCTCTCTCTCTCTCTCTCTCTCTCTCTCTCTCTCTCTCTCTCTCTCTCTCTCTCTCTCTCTCTCTCTCTCTCTCTCTCTCTCTCTCTCTCTCTCTCTCTCTCTCTCTCTCTCTCTCTCTCGTAAACCCATATACATAGAGAGGCAGAGAGGCTCAGACCCACACCCAAATGGACAAACCGAGGCACTCTCAGATATACAGAGACTTGCAAGTAGCCTACCGGTTAATACTCAGAAATACATACATACACTATCACAACTACTTCACACTCACACACACACACACACACATACACACACACACACCGAAGACCTCAGTGATATCCCTACACCATCGCCGATTCAGATTGATAATTCAGATGTTCTAAGCAATATCACCGTTACAGAGAGAGAAGTATTGAATTGTTTAGATAAACTCAAGGTAAATAAAACGCCTGGACCTGATACAATCTCGCCTACAGTAGAGTTCTAAAGGAAGCTAAGGATGAGCTCTCCAAACCACTGACATTGCTAATCAATGAATCCTTGCAGTCTGGGACTATGCCTGATCAGTGGAAGCTAGCCAACGTAACACCGATATTAAAAAAAGGCAGCAAATCCCTACCCAGTAACTATCGTCAGATTAGCTTAACCTCAATTGTATGTAAAATGCTAGAAACGGTCATAAGAGACAGACTCGTAAATCACTTAGAGGCAAATAACTTAATTAAAGATACTTAACACGGCTTTCATAAAAAAACGTTCCTGTTTAACAAACCTCTTAGACTTCTTCCACGATATCCTCAACCTCTATGATGAGAGTAACGCTGTAGATATTATATACCTTGATTTTCAAAAGGCCTTTGACAAAGTTCCCCACAAACGTTTACTGCTAAAACTAAAAACGCATGGAATACAAGACGGTGTGTTGAAATGGATAGAAAATTGGCTCAGCGACAGAAAGCAAAGAGTAGTCATAAACGGTAAGGCATCTAAATGGACCAATGTAAGTAGCGGGGTACCCCAGGGATCGGTACTAGGACCAATTCTCTTTCTAATTTACATCAACGACATAGATGAGGGTCTCACCTGTACAATCTCAAAATTTGCTGACGATACAAAAATTGCAAATAGCGTACTTTCAAAAGAACAAGTTGACGATATGCAACACAATCTAGATAAATTGTCATGTTGGGCCCAAATTTGGCAAATGAGGTTCAATGCGGATAAATGTAAAGTACTACATATCGGATACCTAAATGAGAAAGCAAACTATTCGATGAATGGCACTCCGCTTAAGTATGTAAACAGAGAAACCGATCTGGGAGTAACAATATCGAGTAACCTAAAACCGAGTCAACAATGTTCAGAAGTTGTTAAGAAGGCAAACAAAATAATTGGCTTTATAGGCAGGTCATTTGAGCATAAATCCAAAGAAGTTATCCTAACCCTTTACAATTCCTTAGTCCGCCCTCTTCTGGAATACTGCGTTCAATCCTGGTGCCCTTATTACCAAAAAGATATAAACAAGCTAGAACGAGTTCAACGTAGAGTTACCAAAATGATACCTAGCCTAAAGAACAAACCATACGAAGAGCGTCTTAGAGAATTAAATCTATTTCCTTTAACCCAGCGCAGATTAAGAGGTGACTTAATTCAAGTGTTCAAAAATCATCAAAGGCATCGACAATATGAACTGTAGTAAGTACTTCACTATCGACCAATCTAATTACATGCGGGGAAACGGTTGCAAAATTATTGGTAAATCTTTTAACTTACACGAATCTAAGAATTTCTTCTTTAATCGAGTTGTCAACTTGTGGAATGGGCTTCCCCGAGACGTTATAGACTGCAGCACCGTTGATTCATTTAAACTCCGCCTAGACAAATATCTAGCATCAAACCCGCGACTGACTGCGTTTGTAAATTAATAACTTTATTTTATCCCCCCCTCAGTTACTAACCCATCTGTCCCCTACTAACTTCCTAATCCTGCCACGGACATTAGTTCCAGGGCAGTAGTTCCCTCTCCAATGTTCCCTTACCCACTCTAAACCACTGTTTGGACACTTGATCCTCAGTGTTTTGGAGGACAAGCAGCCTAGAAGGGTCACTAGATCTGTTGTTGCTTGATTTCCTTTGTACTCCTTTGTACACACACACACACACTCTCTCTCTCTAGAGGTGAAGTTTGTAAGATATTCGATAAGCCATATGAGTCATATACTGCAAGACATTTATCATCCAAATGAATAACAATCTTGTGAGATATGTTAATTAACCAAGTCATATTTTAACACTTACGGTGCGGGCATATTTCCACTATATTAGGGCTCATTCAGGCACCCCTGAATGATTGAGCAAGTGTCTGAATGAAATGACATGTATTTAGACAAATCCTAGAAGAAAATAGCTTCAAAATGACACCAGAACGAGATTCGTAGCGCGCAGGGTTAATCCGCAGCGTTACCATAGACATCGGCAAATATTCGCTAATACTGAGCGAATATCGCTAATGTCTTGCTACATTTGCCTTTGACATGCGCTGCATATGTCTAGCGAGACATGGCTGATATCCCTCAGTGCCGCGGCCGCCTGGCGGGACAGCGGACGGGGGCCTGGAACGCTCCGACTCACTCAGGCTAGTCACCACATGCTTTAAATACCTGTAAATTGCTATAAATTGCCATGGCGTTCCAAAACGGTCCCCGCAGCCAATAGGTTAAAGGTATATATTTGGTTCTCAATCTCCTAATGAATGTGCTTCCCTAGGAATAGCATAGATTGTTTCAAAAGATCACAAATTAAACACTCGCGAGTTGCAGGCTATAAGGTTACACCAATTCGAATTTTTAAATCTTTAAAGTCAAATTTCTGAAGCATCTGGGTTATAGTAAAGTAATGTATTTGTTTTGTTTGCGTTCGATACTGATTCAAATGGGTGCGTCGTCATTTATGCTCTTGATTGTACAGTACGGTACAAGATTTCATTTGGGGAGCTAATGATGTTGCAAATGATTGCGTATTTACATCATGGAGTTGCTGCTGGTCCGTTGTTGCGTGCAGAAGTCCCCGGTGTTCGGCGCAATCTATGGATTTATTTAACTTTAGTCGGCCCTGGTAATCGTCTGCTGCAGTGGTGGTTCTGCAGCCTCTCCCCCCGGCTTCATCCCCTTCTTCCATGCAGTCCTGCTTCGCCTTCGTTGTCCTCTGCTCATCCATCTGTACCGGCTTCTCCATCCTGCGCCATCTTTGGTTCTCTCTGGTTGGTGGGGTCCGGCACCTCCCTGGACCTGTGACCCGTGGCTTGCCTGCTGTAGGGACATGGCCCCCATGGTGGTCAGCACTGGGCCGGCACAATCTTCGGATTTCTTCAAGTTTACTTCATGGGCCCTACCTTCCCCGTCGGTGCCCTGGGCTGCCTTCAGCCTCTTCTCTTCGCCACTCATCTTCTTCATGCCGGGTGTCTTCGTTCATCGCCTCACCTTCTAATTCTGTATTGCCTGCCCACACAATGTTTCAATCATGAATCAAGATCAAATATTTACATAATTAATTTTTTAGGGTAACCTGTGCTGCAATGGTAACAAGTTTGACTCAGTCGAAAGGTCACGAAATTGATTTCTGGACAGGATGAAATGGAAGGGAAGACTCCTTACACCGAATGCCGCTGTTCACTTAACAGTGAATAGGAATCTGGAATTGATGGACATTTGTGACGTTCCTCGCAGTGCAGTAAACTAAGGTAAACTAGATATTTTGCAGTACCCTGGTGTATCGGTTAGGTACCTCGCATGAGTTACCCACTACAGGTTCCAAAGGAAAATGATTCAGAGATCAACGCCGGGGCCATGTTTAGCCTTGCTAAAGCCCTCCTATTTGGGATTTTTATATAATATATGTATATTATATGTAGTTTTATTGTCCAACTTTCCGATTGTTGAGTATATATTCTTATTATTGTTAGTACATACACACACGCACATACATACTCACCTACACAGAACGAGTTCAACGTAGAGTTACCAAAATGATACCGTGTGTGAGGAGCAAACCATACAGTATGAGGAGCGTCTTGAGAAATTTAATCTTTTTCCCCTACCATAGCGGAGATTAAAAGGCGACTTTATTCAAATTTTCAAGATCATCAAAGGCATCGACAATTTGAACTGCAGTAAGTACGTTACAATCGACCTGTCAAATTACTCAAGGGGAAATGGTTACAAAATCATTGGTAAATCATTTAACTCACATGAATATAAGAACTTTTTTAATCAAGTTGTCAATCTGTGGAATGGGCTTCCCCGAGATGTTATAGACTGCAACACCGTTGATTAAAATAACAGTATCTTAGAGAGCAAGTAACCTCGAGGGGTCGCAAGTTGTTGCTTGATTTCCTTTGCACTCCTTTGTACTCCTTTGTACAGTCACACACACAATCTTTAAGAAACCCTCACAAACAAACCCATTAATAAGAAAATCTTTAAGGGGAGATTATTAACATTTTGGTCGATTTTTGCATGTATTCGTTATTTTTCTAGTTTCCTCCCTAGACCTCCACCGAATTAAAAAAAAAAAAAAATCCATTAGATCCCCCTTCTAGATTAATTTGTAAATTTTTCGGTAGAAAAAGGCCCGGCCAAAGGCCGGTTCTTCCAACATTACAGGGAAAAAATCGACACCTAAATAGCACGAAAGGTCTAAATATTGACGAAGAAATGGGGCGAAAGGTCTTAAAATCGACTAACTAATGGGGCAAACATCTTAACATCTGGACACTAATGGGGCTAAACATGAGGGATTAAATGGTCCAGAAAACCGGCCCATCCCCCCTTAAAGAAAATACTAAGCTGTAAAGCGAGCAAGTAATTAAAGTGGGAACGGTGAGAGAGATGAGCCGAGATGCCCATTATTTTCTCTAAACACATTCGCTCCCCCCCCCCCCCACCTGTCCCCCCCCCCCTCTCTCTTTTGTTTCCTCTCTCTCTCTCGCTCTCTTTCACTCTCTCACTCACTCACACTAATGAACTCTCTCGCTCGCTTTCGCGAGCCAGCATCTATATATTTTTGTTTTGACAGCAAACTAAATTTTTACATTTTTCGATAGAAAAATTTCTCCGGCGAAGCCGGATTTCTCCATACAATGCTGGCTCGCTATCGCTCGCCAGGATGAAATCGACACATGGATGGGGATAAAAACCTTAAAACAGTTGGCTGAATGGGGCCGAATGGATACAAGCCAGAGAAAGAGAAAAAAGGAGAGAACGATCCAAAAAAGCCGGTGACCCCCTTAAGGTTTGTGTTAGTCAATGGGCTACATGGACATATTATACTATTGCCCCGTTTACAGTGAGGTGCCGATATTCACCAGAACCCGTTTACAGTGAGGTGCCGATATTCACCAGAACCCGTTTACAGTGAGGTGCCGATATTCACCAGAACCCCTTTACAGTGAGGTGCCGATATTCACCAGAACCCGTTTACAGTGAGGTGCCGATATTCACCAGAACCCGTTTACAGTGAGGTGCCGATATTCACCAGAACCCGTTTACAGTGAGGTGCCGATATTCACCAGAACCCGTTTACAGTGAGGTGCCGATATTCACCAGAACCCGTTTACAGTGAGGTGCCGATATTCACCAGAACCCGTTTACAGTGAGGTGCCGATATTCACCAGAACCCGTTTACAGTGAGGTGCCGATATTCACCAGAACCCGTTTACAGTGAGGTGCCGATATTCACCAGAACCCGTTTACAGTGAGGTGCCGATATTCACCAGAACCCGTTTACAGTGAGGTGCTGATATTCACCAGAACCCGTTTACAGTGAGGTGCCGATATTCACCAGAACCCGTTTACAGTGAGGTGCCGATATTCACCAGAACCCGTTTACAGTGAGGTGCCGATATTCACCAGAACCCGTTTACAGTGAGGTGCCGATATTCACCAGAACTCGTTTACAGTGAGGTGCCGATATTCACCAGAACCCGTTTACAGTGAGGTGCCGATATTCACCAGAACCCGTTTACAGTGAGTGCCGATATTCACCAGAACCCGTTTACAGTGAGGTGCCGATATTCACCAGAACCCGTTTACAGTGAGGTGCCGATATTCACCAGAACCCATTTACAGTGAGGTGCCGATATTCACCAGAACCCGTTTACAGTGAGGTGCCGATATTCACCAGAACCCGTTTACAGTGAGGTGCCGATATTCACTAGAACCCGTGTGTTTTTTTTTTTTTTTTAGCTCATTATCGAAATTTGTTCTCTCGGAAACATGTATAATTTAGAACCGAGTTTAAGGGGGGGACCTGCTTTTTTTTCTCTCCTTTTTCTCTATTTCTCTGGCTTGTATCCATTCGGCCCCATTCAGCCTACTGTTTTAAGACTTATCCCCATTCAGGTGTCGTTTTTTTCCTGGCGAGCGATAGCGAGCCAGCATTGTATCGAGAATTCCGGCTTCGCCGGAGAAAGTTTTCTATCGAAAAATTTACAAATTTAGCCTGCTGTCAAAAATATGTTTAAAAATATGCTGGGCGCTACCGCTCGCCTGGAAAAAATCGACACCTGAATGAGGAAAGTCTTAAACAGTAGGCTGAATAGGGTCGAATGGATACAACCCAGAGAGAGAGGGAGAATGTGAGAAAACAAAAACGAGTTGGGCCCCCTTAAAGGAACTTACGCTCAACATGTGCCCCCTCGGTTGGTGACGATTCTTAAGTTTTCGGAACCAAGGAATATATACAGTAGCCTACAGCTATAGTAAATGTCGGTTATGGGATGTGTGTACATGCTTAGATTGATATGCAGGATTCGAAGTTGCATAATAAATCGTAGGCAGTGTCCACCATTCTTTAACTGTCTTCGTGGTGCGATGCATAAGGTGTTGATTTTCGGTGTGAGCATCCTGGATTCGAATCCACGGACTGCCACATGTGTTTGTAAATTTCATTAATCGATTTTAGGAGTATAGTTGGTTGTTGGAAGGAACATAATAATTTATCTATTATTTTTATTAATGTTATTATATTTGTTTATATTTGTATCTTATTCTTTAAAAGTCTCACTTCCCCTGTTAACCCTACCCTCCCTCTCCTCCTCCTCCTCTCTCTTTCCCTCCCTCTCTCTCTCTCTCTCTCTCTCTCTCTCTCTCTCTCTCTCTCTCTCTCTCTCTCTCTCTCTCTCTCTCTCTCTCTCTCTCTCTCTCTCTCTCTCTCTCTCTCTCTCTCTCTCTCTCTCAGGAACACGCCTTTTAATTGCTTCCACCTGGTTGCGTCACCCTCCTCACTTTGAGAGTACCGTATGTGTTAGTTTGTTTAGTTGTCTTGATTGGGGAGCATTTGTTGTGTGTGTGTGTGTGTTTTTTTTTTTTTTTTTTCTATGTGTACGAAGGAGACAAATGGCAGAATGCCTGTAACGAGTGTCTCCCCCAAAGCTAAAAGAGTGACAGAGCCAAATTCAAGATTGATTGAGGGAGAGAGTTCCAGAGTTCATTTGATGAGTAGAAGAAAGACTGAGAACATTTCCCAATTCTTGGGTTGGAGAGCTGGACAGAATAGGAGTGGGACTGTGTTGAAAGGTGTGTGCCATGCACTCGCTGCAAGAGGGGGGTATGCACTGAGAGAGCTCTGAATAACGTTGATTATTGTTCTAGCGATAGTAGAGTGAAAGAGATGCAAGATTGCGGCGTGTAGAGAGAGATTGGAACTAGTAAGAAGAAGTGAGTTGATAAGGTGGAATGCTTTTGATTCTATTCGTTTCGAGAAGTGTGGTATGGGTGGAACCTCCCCACACATACGAACAATACTAAATACAGGGGCGTACTGTGCCCCGATACAGAGCAAGAAGCTGAGCGGGGGTGAAGAACCCACTGAGAGGGTTGAGCACACTAACTTTCGGAAGCGGTTTTAGCAAGAGTGTTAATAAGGTCATGCCAAGAAAGGTCGGTTGAAAAAGACAACACCTAGAATTATTGAGAGAAGATGAAGGGTTGAGTTGTGTATTATTGGAGAGTAGTTGATAGTAACAAACTGTGTGTGTGTGTGTGTGTGTGTGTGTGTGTGTGTGTGTCTTTCTATCTCTATATGTGTGTGTGTGTGTGGTGTGTGTGTGTGTGTGTGTGTGTGTGTGTATCTTTCTATCTCTATATATGTGTGTGTGTGTGTGTGTGTGTGTGTGTGTGTGTGTGTGTGTGTGTCTTTCTGTTTGTATGTCTCTGTCTGTGTGTGTGTATGTGTGTGTGTGTCTGTCTGTTTGTATGGTCCTCTGTCTGTGTGTGTGTATGTGTGTGTGTGTCTGTCTGTTTGTATGTCTCTGTCTCTCTGTGTGTGGTGTGGGTGGTGTGTATGGGTGTGTGTGTGTCTTTCTGTTTGTATGTCTCTGTCTGTGTGTGTATGTGTGTGTGTGTCTGTCTGTTTGTATGTCTCTGTCTCTCTGTGTGTGGGTGTGGGTGTGTGTAGTGTGTGTGTGTGTGTGGGTGTGTGTGTGTGTGAAAGGCGTGTCGGAGCATAAGTTTGTGTGTACGTGTGTGTCCATAAGAGTGTGTGCGTTTAGTTTGTGTAATAACTGCTGTTTCGTGACCGCACATGTGATTGTTTTGTACGTGGCTCTGTGTGTGTGTGTGTACCTGTGTGTGAGCTTACGTGTGATGTTTTTTGTGTGTGTGTGTGAGTGTGCGCGTGTGTGTGTGTGTGTGTGTGTGTGTGTGTGTGTGTGTGTGTGTGTGTGTGTGTGTGTGTGTGTGTGTGTGTGTGTGTGTGTGTGTGTGTGTGTGTGTTTATAATATATTCCATTACAAATATACTAGTATAAAAACATAAACTTTGGTGTATGGTCAAAACAATTACAAACCGTCTATAAATTGCCCCAATCAAGAACATGGTAAGTTTGTTATAAATTTTTATAATTAATAAATTACAAATATATTTCATAATATTACCCTGTAAGTGTGTGAGTGTGTGTGTGTGGGGGGGGGGGGGGGGGATGGGTATTGTGATTGCATTTGCATCTGTCAGTGTGTGTGTCTGTTTATGCGTGTGTGTGTGTCTGCTTGTGTGCGTGGCCATGTGAGTTCTTGCGTGTATGTGCGTATCTCTGTATGTGTTTGCGTGTGCGTGGCCATTTACGTGTGCGTATTCCCCGAGTGTGTGTGCGAGCACTTGGCAAGATAAATGCATTCATCTGCTTGACTAATGGAGCTTGTCTCCTTCCCTTCCTTCCTCCGTCTCCACCACTCGCCTCTCTTTCTTTCTTTTTGTCTTTCTTTCATTCTCACTCACACATCCACCCACATCCACCTACCCACCCACATATACAAGCGTTTTTTTCTCATTCTCTTTGTCTTTTTTGTTAAGCAATATATATAAGGTAATATAATTTATAAGATTTAGAAGGTCGATTATTCTTGTGGCACCATTCTAAAAATCTACATTTACATACAATACAATTTTAAGTTGCAGCTAAAATTAGGTAAATTGATATATGCAATTTTGTAGGGACATTTCTATTGTGAGTAGCAGCTGCAGGTAGGAAGGATCCCATGGCACTTGTGAACTTCCAATTTCACCTGTTGTGTGGACAGTTCTCACACAGATCTAGCCACCATAAACTCAGTCGGAAGATCCTGTCCATGTATATTCGCTGGAGCTGGCTGGCGTGGGACCCTCGGACCTTTGTGAGTTCATCACTGGAGAACGCTGTTATGGTGATTCTCTCAAAAAATTGCAAGAAGAGCTTCAGTTCGGCCAGGTGTGGCATTCCTTGGACCTGGGACTTTTGAAAACTTTAGTGTTCAAACGTCCTGCTGGTGCTCCAGAGAGTCCAGTCCTTCGGGAGGTTAATACCCTCAGCCAACTGAAGGGCTCGTCACTTGACTTTTGTCCAGTCTCCGCAGGTGTGTGATAGCACTGGACATCTATGTTAGGGCTGCATACATTAAGTAAGGATTCATCAAGGTCTTAAAGAGCAGTAGTAGTCCTGCTCTGTTGAGGAATCTTGCTTGACGGGCAATGTTCATAAGGTGCTGGTCAAAACGTGGCTCATGGTTCACACCCACTCCAAAGATTTAGATATGGTATTTAAGTGGTTGGGTACCTCTCCCTCCACTGCATGTAAAGCAGCAGGGGAATTGAGAGGCTACCACGGCCTAGGGCTTCTCTGGAACAAAGTTAACCTGTCCGAGCACTCCTCACTCCTCAATCAGGCATAGTTGATGGTTCATCTTAGCAACTACATGCTTAATATCCTGATGATGGTTAGATCAGGGAAGTGCGCAGTCATAAGCAAAAGAAGACATTGTTGGTAGGTGGAGAGCAGGACTTATACATAGAGATTCCACAGGATTGGGCCCAGCATAGATCCTTTTGGAACTGAGGCCTCAATAGGAGGTCTCAGGTGGATCATTCAGACCTGAAGCCGAACTGTTAGTCTGAGAGGGGATGGTAGTCATTCACATGGCTCATTAACCTCTTGATGACCTTTGCCCACCATATAGAGCAGAGAAATGGGCCTGTAGTTCTTGGTATCAGACCTGGAGTTCGCTTGGTAGACGGGAACTCCTTAAGCCTCCTTCCATAATGTAGGCCAAGTATCTATTTCCAAGTAGGCTGTAAACACCTCTGAGAGAGGTTCAGATAGCTCATAGATGCAGTGCCACAGAAACTATGGGTAGATATCTTCAGGAAAAGTAAAATTTCTGTCGCTCTCGGCAAGTGCTCGACGTTCTCCTAGGTCACCATTATGTTCACAGTTTGGCTACATTTTTGGTCAAGCAGCGGTGGAGGCTTCCTTGATTCGTCAACAACCATCTTTGTGGAGAACAGGTCATCCATCTCCTTCGCTTTCCCTCTGCTACAGGTGGCCATTGAGCAATGAGATTTAGTGAAGGGACAATGCCTTCTGCTCATGGGGGCTGTTTCCACCTGTAGTTTCTGAGCATGTACTCTCTCTCTGATACAACAACTCCATCAAATAGCCAAACTAATGTAGCGAATGTATATAAATCTCAAATCTTATGGGGCTAAGCATGAGAGAGAAGGTTGTCCAGAAACCCCCCTCCCCCATTTCCCCCACTTAAGTACAGAGGCTCACCTGATACTTGAGTGTCTACGAATCGAATCGCAGGAATAATATCACATTTGAGTTTGGAGTGTAGCGTCTTATGCAGTACCGGTAATTAAGGGGAGGCAGACTGTTTTTCTGGACCCCCTTCTCCCTAATGTTTAGCCCCACTAGTTTTGAGATTATAAGACGTTTGGCCCATTAGTTTGTCGATTTCAACACCTTTCGCCCCATTTCGTTGTTAATTTTAAGACCTTTAGGTGTCGATGTTTTCCTGGCGAGCGATAGCGAGCCTGCAATTTTAAGAGGAACCGGCCTTCAGCCGGGACACTTTTATTTACCGAAAAATGTACAAATTTATCTTGAAAGGGGGTCTATAGAGTGTTTTTCTAAGCTTGATGGAGGTCTAGGGAGGAAACTAAAAATATATGAATAACTAAATTAATAGATCAATCAAACGGCCAGTCTCCCTTTAACTCTTTTGATTAATTCATCACGATTGTCTAATACATTATTCAGTCTCTCTATTTTCCCTTCCCTATGAATTTATGTTGGCAACCGTGCATCACATTAAGGGGGTGGTACTCGCTTTTTATGGACCCCCTTCTCCCTCATGTTTAGCGTATTAGCTTTGAGGTTTTAAGATGTTCGTTCCGTTAGTTTGGCGATTTTGATACCTTTCGCCTCATTTTCTAGACCCTCGTGCTATTTAGATGTCGATTTTTTTTTCCTGGCGAACGATAGTGAGCCAGTAATTTTGGAAGAACCAGAATCCGGCCGGGACATTTTTCTGCCGAAAAATGTACAATTAAATCTAGAAGGGAAATCTAATAGATTTTTTTTTTTTTTTTTTTTTTTTTTTTATGTTCAGAGGTAGCAATTAGGGTGTCCAGAAAACCGGCCCATCTCCTTCCCTCAAGCACCATAAAATCGTCTACCGGAATCAAAGGTAGCCATACGTCGTCATCGTGCTGAAGGGGTTATACAGAGGAGGATAGCAAGACATTGGGACCCCTTGTATTAATATCAGTAAGTGTTTTGAGCTTAGGTAATGGTTTCTTTGTTATCTGTTCTATTTAAGGGGCTAGTGGCTGGGGTTTTGGTCATATATTTTATACTTTATTTTATGTATTTATACTTTCCTCGCTGGACCTCCATCAAGCTTAGAAAAACACCTCCTAGACCCCCTTTCAAGATAAATTTGTAAAGTTTTCGGTAGAAAAATGTCCCGGCTGAAGGCCGGTTCCTCTTAAAATGTCAGGCTCGCTGTCGCTCGCCAGGAAAAATAGGCACCTAAATGGCACGAAAGGTCTTAAAATTGACAACGAAATGGGACAAAAACTTATTAAATCACCAAACTAAAGGTCCGAACGTCTTGAAATTTGAAAACTAATGGGGTTAAACACGAGGGAGAAGTCTCTAAAAAGCGACTACCTGCCCTCCTTTAAGGTAATTATAATAGATGGCCCCTAAGGTCTTTGTTGCTCTAATTCTCTCTCTCTCCCCTCTCTCTCCTCTCTCTCTCTCTCGTCTCCTCTCAACCACGCTCTCATCTCTCTTCTCCTCTCTCTCTCCTCTCCTCGTCTCTCTCTCTCTCTCTCTCTGACTCTCTCTCTCTCTCTGACTCTCTCAATCTCTAAAGGGAGTTGATGTAGATTCCCTTTTAACTGCGTTCAATCCTGGTGCCCTTATTACCAAAAAGATATCAACGAGCTCGAACCCGTTCCACGTAGCGTTACCAAATGATACCGAGCCTACAGAACAAACCATAAATAGCACGAGCGTCTTAGAGAATTAAAATCTATTTCCTTTTAACCCCGCGCAGATTAAGAGGTGACTTAAATTCAAGTGTTTCAAAATCATCAAAGGCATCGACAATATGAACTGTAGTAAGTAACTTCACTATCAACCAATCTAATTACACGCGGGGAAACGGAAATTGCAAAATTTAATTTTAAATCTTTTAAATTAACCACACGAATCTAAGAATGTTCTTCTTCAATCGAATTGTCAACTTGCGGAATGGGCTTCCCCCCGAAACGTTATAGACTGCATCACCGTTGATGTCATTTAAACTCCGCCTAGACAAATATCTCGGCATCTAACCCGCGACTGACCTTCGTTTGTCAATGAAATACTTTATTTTATCCCCCCCTCATCTTTACTAACCCATCTGTCCCCTCCTAACTTCCTAATCCTGCCACGGACATTAGTTCCAGGGCAGTAATTCCCTTTCCAATGTTCCCTTACCCACTCTAAACCACTGTTTGGAACCTTGATCCTCAGTGTTTTGGAGGACAAGCATCCTAGACTGGTCCCTAGATCTGTTGTTGCTTGATTTCCTTTGTACTCCTTGTCCTCTCTCGTCTCTCGGCTCTCGCCCTTCTCTCTCTCTCTCTCTCGTCCTCGCCTCTCCCCTCTCTCTCTCTCTCTCAAGATACTAAAGGATTTGATGTAGATTCCGCCCTTTTACATACTAATAGTTCATTAACCCGGGAAAACGGAATTAAATTATAACCAGGAGGGGCGAATCTCGATTCTCGAAGCACTCTCAAATCCGTTCACCTAAAGTGTGGCATCGAGTGGAACCATTGCCCGCGAAGTGGTACAAACAATGTAAGACAATTGACACAATTCAAGAAGAGTCTGACATTCGTTTTGAGGAGGTGGGCATAAAATTGGTTGAAAAAAAAAAATAGGTTAAGCATTAGTAGTATATAATAACGGTCGGAGGGAGAGGTGGGTGGGGAGAGAGCCTTCTTCTTTGCTATCCTTAGCCTTGCCACCTGATAGTACACACAGCAATGACTATTTTAGCGTTAAGTCCGGACTACCTAGTAGGGACCGCAATGTCTGTGTAGTCTGTGTATCTATGTAACTCTATGTAACTCATAAATTTACATAATATACTCACTAATAATACCCGCTGTTCGTCTCCCTCCATTTATCACTCTCTAATCCTTCTACTCTTCCTCTCTCCCTTCTAACTCATCCTCGTCTTCCTTCTTCTCCTTCTAACTCATCCTCGTCTTCCTTCTTCTCCTACTCCCTTTCCTCCTCCTCCTTCCTACTTCTTCTCATCTTTCTTCTTCTCCTCTTCCTTCTCATCTTTTTTCCCTTCTTCTCTCCGTTCCTATGTCTACCCATCATCTGCCTTGTTTTCCTCCTATTCCTTGTTTTTCTCCTTCCTTCCTCATCTTCCCTACTTTCTACTCTCTCCTCTCGCTCCTCTTCTTTCCTTCTTCGCCTCCCTTCCTCTTCCTCCCCCTTCCTCTCCATCCTCGTTGGCTCGTTCCCTCCTCCTCATCTTCCTTCTTTTTTCCCTCCTCTTCCTTCTTCTCTACTCCTCTTCCTCCTCCTCTCTCCCCCCATCCACCTTCTTTGGCTCTTCCTTCTCTCCTCCTCATCTTCGTTCTTTTTCTCCTCCTTCCTCCTCCTCCTCCCCCTAATCTCGTCCATCCTCTTTGCTCTTCCTCCTCCTCATCTTCTTCTTTTTTCGCCTCTTCCCTTCTTCCCCTCCTCTCCTCTCCACCCTCCCCCCTTCTCTCCATCCCTCTGTTGGCTCTTCCTCCTCCTCCTCATCTTCCTTCTTTTTCTCTTTTGCCCCTCCTCTTACCTCTTCTTCCCTCCTACCGCTTCCTCCCCCTTCTCTTCTTCCATCCTCTTTGCTCTTCCTCGCTCCTCATCTTCTTCCTTCTTTTTCGCCCTCTTCCTTCTTCTCCTCCTTCTCTCCATCTTCTTTGGGGCCCATTCTTTCCTCCTCCTCCTACTTCTATATTGCTATCCCCTTGCTCTACCTAATAGTTAGCAAAGTTACCTGTAGATCTCCTGAACTGCTGTCGTATTGCATCAGCAGGTCTGTACGCAATGTGAAAATCCTTTGTATTCCTCTATATTCCTTTTTTTCTTTTTGTATTCGCTTTTTATTACGCTTTATTTTCCCCATTTTCCTCTTCCTTCCTCTCCTTCCTTCATCCTTCCTCTTCTTCCTGGTCCTCCTCGCTTCTCTTCTTCCTTCATCCACCTTTCCATTCAACGCCCTTCCTCTTCTTCCTGGTCCTCCTCCTTCTCTTCCCTTCTCCCTTCCTTCACCCCTTCCTCTTCTTTCCTTGTTCCTCCTCCTTCGCTTCTTCCTTCCTCTCCTTCCTCCTTCCCCCTTCCTCTCTTCCCTGGTCCGTCCCTCCTTCTCTTTCTTTTCCTTCTTTCCTTCCTTCAACCCCTTCCTCTTCTTCACGCGATTTCACCTCGCTCCCCTCCACCCCTTTCCTGTTCCTTCCTCCCTCTCGCCTCTTCCTTCTCGTCCCTGCCTCCATTTATTAGTCTCGCCCCACTAATCCTTCCACTACTCCCCCTCTTCCTACCTCCTCGCCTGCCTGGTTTATCTTCCTCTTTTTAAATCCACCCACACCTCCCTTGTCCTTCTCGTCCATCTTCCTTCTTCTTCTTCTTCGTCTCGCTCCCTCTCTCCTCTTGAATTGAATCCCACCTTCTGCTGCTCCTTCCTCCTTCCTTGCTTTTCCCTCGACCGACCTCTTCATCTCCTTCCTCGACCTCCTCATTAAATAAGCATCATCAACCACAACGCACAACAACAAACCAAAACCCGCCAACCTCACCACTACAGCACCAACAATAACATAAAAAAAACAAAAAAACCCATCAAGCCAAAACAAGGGAGGGTGTGTCATAGTGGTCCCTTTGCCAACTGGACTGGTAATCCAATCGGGTTTGGATTCCCAATATGTCAATGGGAAGATATATTGGGATGGAATTTGTGCTGTACCCTAGTTTTCAGTGCATTACCACAGCACAACCGAAATGCCAAAAAACAAATAACCCCTCATTGTTCCCTGATCAAATAGGCATTGTTATGAGTATTCCCATATTCAAAATATGCTACAAGGTGGGGTGGGGGGGGGGGGTGGTGGTGGTGGGGGGGGGGGGGGGTTGGGTGGGGGGGGGGGGGGCGGGGGGGTGGGGGGGGGGGGGGGGGGGGGGGGGGGGGGGGGGGGGGGGGGGTGGGGGGGGGGGGGGGGGTGGGGGGGGGTTGGGGGGAGTGGGGGAGGGGTGCAATGCCTAGTGAGTTTAATTGTCTCAATAAGGTGGCGTTCTGAGAGTGATGGGTCCGAGTCTGGGAATGAGACAGTGAAGCGCGGAGGTTGGAGGCAGCTTCAGAGATGGAGTTTTGCCTCGAGCCGGGGTGCTTCGGCATGTCTCACTCCCTATACTGGAACAAGACCTCATGGGCCTCAACGTGTTCCAGAGCGGTTGAGTGTTCAGGCTCTCAGGCCTATGCCCGAGAGGGAGTAGTTGGGAATATAGAAAAAATAAAAACAACACAACAACAAACAACAACAACAACAGCAACAACACCAACAACATCTTCATTATCATCATTAATTTCTTCATCCTTCCCCCCACGGCGTCATTTTAATTAGAATAATATTGTCTGTTCTACATTTGAAGTGAGTAATAACTTCTAATTTATTACTTTTACTCCTCTCTCTCCCTCTCCCATCCCTCCCTCCCTTCCCCTTCACTCTCACCCTCTTCTCCTCCTCCACACACCACACACACCACACACACACACACACACACCACACACACACACACCACACACACACACACACCACAGTCTCGTCTCTCTCACCTCACCCCTTTCACGTTCAAATTTCCCCTCTCTCTCCACACAACACACACTTCCTCTCTCATCCCATCCACACACACACACACACACACCACACAACGCACGCCAAAAAAAACCGACGCATATACACACACTCCTATCCCCCCCCCCCCCCCGTCACTATCAGTCTATCCTAATTCCACGATAATCCGCCCCCCCCCCACCAAAACAAACACCCCAAAAAATAATCCGGCCATAAATTTCCGTGTAATGGCGCTGCTCAGTCCACGATAAATGCTATATACAAACAATAGATCGGGAGGTCATGCCCAGAACGAGCTATTAACAGATTGGATGTTTTGTCTTTAAATATAATTTAAGGATTGGAGGGGTGGGGGGTTAGGGGCCTATGGACCCTTCTACTTTCCTCATGTTTAGCCCCATTGGGTTTGAGATTTTGACATTCGTCCTTCATTATGTACAGCGATTTTTAAGACCTTTAGTGCCGTTTTATGTGTCGATTTTCTTCATGGCGGGGGAGCGATAACGAGCCTGCAATCTGGCAAGAAATTGGCCTTCGCGGGGCCTTTTTTCTAACTAAAAATGCACATATGCATCTCGAAAGGGGGGTATTTTGTGGGTATTTTCTTTGAAACTTGATGGAGATATAAGGAGGAATTAAAATCAAATATGTAATTGATAAGTAAATAGATTAAATACATAAATAAATAACTCTTCCCTTAACGGGAGGTTTTTATGTGGGGTCCCTAGCTAAATTCCTTCAAGCTTAAGATTACACCCCCTTGAGCCCCTTTCCAGATAAATTTGTACATTTTTTCGGGTAGAAAAATGATTCCGACTGAAAGACCGGTTTCCTCTTCACTTACAGGCTCCGCTATCGCTCGCCAGAAAATAAAATCGACACCTAATGGCACGAAAGGTCTTAAAATTGACAGAAATGGTTTGCAAGAGGTTCTTAAAATCGTCAAAATAAAGGGGCAACACGTTGCTTAACATATCAAAAGCAATGGGGCTAGACATGAGGGAGAAAGGGGTCAAGAAAAAAGTCCCCTCAAGTGGATTCTCTCCCCTTAATGGTCTGATTGCAAAGTATAATATAGGCGAATGTCTTAAATCTCAAGACTAATGGGGCTAAGTCATGAGGGAGAAAGGTCCATTCAAATAGCAAAAACTTCCCATACCAATGCGCGAGAGGAGGTGTTATAGGTATTATTTAGCAACTTTCGGACGATTGTTCAGAAGGGTAGTTTAAAAACCCTTTCCAGATACTATAACTCATTTCCTTTCTGCAGTCTTCTGGCAATTATTAGGAGATTATATTCACGCATAGGAGGGGTAGGCCTAGTGTGGAAGTCAGACGGGTTGATTGATGAACGAGTCCCCTTTAAGCTTTTAAATTCCCACAGTTCGCGTCCTAAGCTGTACAAAATCATCTAAATGATAGCCAGAACATACTGTTAAAATGCGTCTGTAATCCTCAAGTGGTTGAATAATTAATTTTATATTGTACTGGTGAGTTGACTCAGCTATCGGGTTATGTCGAACTTGCTCCTACACACACAAAGGACCGGGGTGTAAGGGCAGGAAGGGGTACAGTTTGTCGAGGAGATGAAAGTTTTTATTTATATCCTTTAATTTTTCCTCTCTTGCGGTAAAGGTGGTAGAACATTTTTTGTCCCCCCCCCCCCCTTTAACTGTACCTTCCCATAAACCCCTGGCTGGGCAACGTTTCTGGGATACTCTGCACTGGAATCTGAAACTACACTGAAAATAAAATAACCTAAAAACGCCCCCCCCCCCCCCCATTAAGCAAAATGTCATACATTTTGTTTCTATAAAGAATCATATCCCGGCCGAAGACCAGTTTCTCCAAGATTGTAGCTTCGGCTATCTCATCGCTCAGAACAATATCGACACCAGAATTGGGTAAGGCGTTTCTATACATTTCGCCAACCTAATGGGTTTAAAACATCTTAAAATCACCAATTTAAGATGGGATAAAGGTGTGGTCCAAAGAATACTAATCCCCATGCACTAGATAGGGTTAACTAAGGTGATTACGTAGCCCTTGGAGCAACAACAACGTGGGGCTGACTTTGAGTATGAGGAGGAGGAAGGAGGAGGCCCGTGGCCATCCTTCAACAATTAACTGAAAGGGGAGCTGGGGGGGTGTGGAATTTGGCTGTGTAGGTGTGGGGCTAGGGGAGGCAGGGAGGGGGATTGGATCGGAAGAGGAGAGAGAGAGAGAGAATGATAGAGGAGGTTAGAGGTGTGTGTGTATGTAGAGAGAGAGACGAGAGAGAGTAGCAAGAGAGAGAGAGAGAGCGAGGAGAGAGAGAGAACGGGGAGGGAGATAGAGAGAGAGAGAGAGTAGGAGAGAGGAGAGAGAGAGAGAGAGCGAATAGAGAGAGAGAGAGAGAGAACGGGAGGGAGAGCGAGAGAGAGAGAGAGAGAGAGAGAGAGAGAGAACGGGAGGGAGAGAGAGAGAGAGAGAGAGAGAGAGAGAGAGAGAGAGAGAGAGCGGGGGGGGGGGGGGAAAGGGGGGGTTTGGGTTGTGGGAGAGATAGAGAGAGAGAGATAACGAGAGAGATAACTGGAGACAGAGCAGCGGGAGAGAGAGTATATACACACAATACAAAGGGGTACCCAGACAGTAAGATAGATTAGGATAGATGGCCAGTTGGTTTTTCGAGTCCTACTCCTCCCTCATGTTTAGCCCTATTAGTTATGAGATTTCAAGACATTCGCCCCATTAGTTTTGGGTTAATTTCAGAAGACCCTTTGCTTCATTTCTTTGCAAATATTAAGACATTTCGTGCCATTTAGGTGTCGATTTTTTTCTGGCGAGCGATAGCGAGCTTGTAATTATAGAAGTAACCGGCCTTCGGCCGGGACAGTTTTCTAACCGGGGGGGGGGGAAAATGTACAAATGTATATAGATGTATTGCGTGGTCGTTCTTTTACGTTTGATAGAGGTCTTAGAGAGCAAACTAAACCCCGTCGATAAACCATTGCGGCGAACCAGTACATTATGCTGCACAATACCGTCCTAAGGATAGATGGCCTTTCAATACTAATAAGTTACCAATTACTCCATGGGTTAGGAGTACGCTGTTATGTGCTGTTAGGAGGTGCTGTTTAGGACGCTGTGAGGTGCTGTTAGGACGCTGTTAGGTTGCACGTATTCTTCTGTGTTCATTTATACCTTTGTTTAACAGCCACTAACTGCCTCTTTTCTTGTATGGTCGCTGTTAGACGTTTTTATTCAGCTTATCAATGGCCTCCGAGAAGCGATACACAGGCTCCGAACGATCTCACTTAACAATAAACTCCCCTGAGAAAAAACAAACCCCTTTTTTTTTTTTCACCTACCCGACGCAGGAATAAGCCTTCTTAACGGGCACAAACCCGTCCTAAATAATATAGTGTAGCTAGAAGACAATGACAGTAAAGACGGTCGCCGGTACAGAGGGAGCCCACTTACATTGAGGGGAGACGGTCGTTTTTTTTTTTATTTTTTTTTTTTTGTTTTTTTTTTTTTTTTTATTTTTTTTTTTTTTTTAGTTTTTTTTTTTTTTTTTTTTTTTTTTTTTTTTTTTTCTTTTTTTTCTGGTCCCACCACTCCGTTCCCTTTTCTTTCTCCCTCCCCCCTTTCTCCTCTTCTCTCCCTTTCTCCCTCTTGTTTTAGTCCGCATTAGTTTCTGAGGAATTTTTAGACGTTTTTTTCGGACCCAATTTGTTTGAAGACATTTAAAAAAAAAATCTTCCCATTTCGTTATAATACATTTTGAGACCTATCGTGCCATTTTTATGTATCGATTTGTTTCCTCTGGCGATCGATAGCGCCCTGTAAGATTGTACAGAGGAATCGGCCTATCGTGCCGGGAAATTTGTCTATCGGAAAAATTACAAATATATCTTGAGGGGGGGGGGGGGGGCCCTAGGGTATGTTAAAATTTTTAAGTTTTGAGGGATTTCTAAGAAACGACGGAAACCTAAGAATTTATGAATGAATGAATTTTATAGTTAAGGGGTCCCACCTCGGCTTTTTTTCTCTTTATCTCTCTCTTTTCTTTCCTTTCTGTGGCTTGTTAGCTATTTGGCCCCAGTCATCCTACTGTTTTAAGACTTGTACCCCTACCCCCCCCCACCCAGGGGTGTCAATATCTTCCTGGCGTGCGTTAGCAAGCCAGCATATATATATTTTTATTTTGACAGCAAACTAAATTTGTACATTTTTCGATATAAAAAATGTCTTCCCGGCGAAGCCGACTTCCTCCATATAATGCTGGGTCGCTGTCGCTCGCCAGGAAGAAATCGACACCTGGATGGGGATGAACGTCTTAAAACAGTTGGCTGAATGGGGCCGAATGGATACAAGCCAAAGAAAGAGAGAAAAAGAGAGGAAGAGGAAAACAAAAACAGGTGGCCCCTGTGTTTATTCTTTCCTTAAGGCCCCCCCTGTAAAACCCTGGAGAAATCCGGCTTCGCCGGAGACATTTTTATATCGAAAAATGTACAAATTTAGTTACTGCTATATATAGGGGGGGGCCCCCCTTAAGGAAAGAATAAACACCGAAATAAACAGACAGTGAAAATGATGATATGGAAAACAAATCTGGAAGGGTGGATAATCAATATATAATAAGTGTTTTGGAAAAATATATATACAGTACAGTACATAGCGGTAATATATATACAGTACAGTACATAGCGGTAATATATATACAGTACAGTACATAGCGGTAATATATATACAGTACAGTATACCGGTAATATATATACAGTACAGTATACCGGTAATATATATACAGTACAGTATACCGGTAATATATATACAGTACAGTATACCGGTAATATATATACAGTACAGTACATAGCGGTAATCTATATACAGTACAGTACATAGCGGTAATATATTCCATACAGTACATAGGCGGTAATATATATACAGTACATTACATAGCGGTAATTATATATACAGTACAGTAACATAGCGGTAAATATATTACAGTAGAGTACCATAGCGGGTAATATATATACAGTACATTACATAGTGCGGTAATATATATACAGTACAGTAACATAGCGTGTAATATAGATACAGTAACAGTACATAGCGGTAATATATATACAGTACAGTATAAAAGCATCGCGGTAATATATATACCGTACGCGTACATAGCGGTAATATATATCCAGTACCGTACATAGCGGTAATATATTACAGTACAGTACATAGCGGTAATATATATACAGTAAGCAGGACATAACGTAATATATATACATTACAGTACATAGCGGTAATATATATACACATACCGTACAATAGCGGTAATATATATACAGTACAGTACATAACACATACAATATATACCGTACAGTACATAGCGGTAATAGTCTACAGTACAGTACATAGCGGTAATTATATATACAGTACAGTACATAACGTAATATATATACAGTACAGTCCATAGCTGTAATATATATACAGTACAGTACATAACGTAATATATATACAGGTACAGTACATAGCGGTAATATATAGAACATTACAGTACTCAACGGTAATATATATACAGTACAGTACATAGCGGTAATATTATATACAGTACAGTAGCGATAAACGTAAATATATATACAGTAACAGTACCTAAGCGGGTAATATATATCCAGTACAGTACATAGCGGTAATATATATACAGTACCGGTACATAGCGGTAATATATATACAGTACCTTACCTAGCGGTAATATATATCCAGTACAGTACAGAGCGGTAATATATATACATTACAGTACATAACGTAATATATATAAAGTACAGTACATAGCGGTAATATAGATAACAGTACCGTACATAACGTACTATATATACAGATCAGTACATATGCGGTAATATATATACAGTACAGTACATAGCGGTAATATCTAGTAGGCTGGTACAGTACATAACGTACTATATTCACAGTACCGTACATACAGGTAATATATATACAGTACAGTACAATAACGTAATATATCTACAGTACAGTACATAGCGGTACATATATATACAGTACAGTACATAGCCGGTTAAATTATATACAGTACAGTACATAGCGGTAATATATATACAGTACAGTACATAGCGGTAATATTTGTTTTGAAAAAGCGTTACCGGTATATAATTTAGTAAGTTATGTATTATTACCACTGTTAGCACACATTGAGAGAGAGAGAGAGAGAGAGGGAGAAGGAGAGATAGGGAGAGAGAGAGAGAGAGAGAGAGCGATGCGGAGAGAGAGCACTATAAGCTTATAATCATATCACCGTGTGGAATCTGATGATGGAGAATATTCGCTCCATCTCCCTCTTAGCCATTCCCGCGTTGGCTTACGCCCTCCCTTGCCTCTCCCTCTATCTGTCTTGATGGCGTAATCATAAGTGCACGGAATTTCGATGTTGGGTATCCTAGTTTCGAGTCGCGTGGAGTGCCACATGGGATTTGTTGATTTCATTAATTGAGTTTAAAGGTGAAGTTGGTTGGTGGAAAAAAACATAATATATACTGTATATATATATATATATACCGGTATATATATATATATATATCTAGCTATATATATTATATATATTATAATACATGGTGTTTTAAAAGGGCAACATTGCCAGACCTAATCTGCGAATTAGTAAATAAAATAACGAGAAGATTATCTAAGGACAAAATGCACAATACTATACCATTAATGATTTAAACTGCATAGAGTAAAATCTTAGTGACCACCCAGGTATGAGCTATACTCCGAACACGGTCTAGTGTTCCCGCCCTCCCCTCCCCCCCCCCCCCACCCCCCCCAATATCCTACCTCTTGCCGTCCCATCCCAGGTCGAGTTTTTCTTCGAAGCTTTTGGAGTCATAAACGAATCTTCTCGTGTTAATCCATCTGCTCGGCCATGGTGCTATCTTCTTCTGTCATAGTGATTTTATTCACCTTATAATATCACATACATAGGTATTTTCGTTATTTAGGTGTGTCTCTGCCTTTGTTATTTTATACTCGTTAAGTCCAAGTGACGTAAATTGTTTGTTTTGGGTACCATTAGATGATTTTAAATATTCATTAGTGAACACCGTATACTTGTATGTCTACAGCTACGTAAAATCGTCAAACTTCAACCATAAAACTGATAGACATATTTCGTTAGTACTCTGTGATAATAGTAACGTAATGAGGTATTTGTATTGAAACAGTAAATTGCGCAGGAAATTTTTTTTCCCATTCAAACAGTTTCACGAACGATTAAATTACCTATAGCAGTGTTCGGATACCTGACCCAGACTTGAGATTCATTATTTTACCTCTTGGTCATCATTACAAATGGTGCATATCTTTTTTACGCTACTTGGATTATAATACTTAGCAGTTTTCTTCTAATTGCAAAATATCATTACCAATTTTATGTTACTTTGATTTTGTAATTATTCATATGTGATTAGGTCATTAGATATCTCCTCTTTACCTTTTTTACTTGGTAATCATTCATATTATGTATCATATGTTTTGTGCTGAGCTCAGAACCCTGTTTTGCTACATTTCTAAATAACCATTTATCTCCGTTACAATATATTTTTGGTAAAAATAGAATAGAAATATGTGTATTATATATTTTTATCAATGTGGTAGTCATACTCTGGCAGTGTTGTTTTAAAACACCCTGTATATATATACGCAATATGTGTAGGTAAGACACAAACAGAATGTCAGGGGAACCAGACAAATGAAATAGGAGTTCCAGCAACTCTTTATCACATACCTATGAGGACTCCCCTGGGTATTGCCCTGCTTGAATGGAGTCTACAGTCTCCCTATATATATATATATATATATATATATATATATATATATATATATATACTTGAAGAAATTTATGTAAGAATTCTACCACTAGCGTTTCAAGCGTCTCCTCCTCTACATTATATATAATCTGATCTCAGGGCCCTGGATGTCTTTTCCCAGAATAGCCACTCACAGTTACTTGACACCACTCGTTTCTTATAAGTGTCTCCTATTTAGTCTCATTATCATATTATTCACTTCCTTTTTTATGTCATTCAACCCTTTGTTTATATATTTTTTAAAGTTATGTATTCTTTCACATATTCTTTCCTAAAATTACCTCAGGAAACAGTCTTATCTTATCATATCTTACACCTCATTGGTATATAATCGTCGTTATTTCATTGTATTGTATCACTACTGTATATTCTTACTTATTGTTGTTTTTCAGTTAGCCTTATTCCAACACGCGAAATATGACGAAAGAAGAACAGGCTGATTTCCAAGATTTTGGCAGTCGTTATATTTCTTATTTGAAGCTCCAGAAAAATGTAATTTCAATTTTGTTTATAATTATATGTTACATATATAAATACAGTATAACAACCATTATTATAAATACACGTAAATGAGAGTATACATGAGCCGAGAATGTGTTCACGCGATCGAAAACTCATCATCGAGTCAGAGTATTTCACAAATGAATTGTTATGTGATTGTGGATATAATGCAGTAAGTAATCATATGCGTAAGTAACCTACTGATAATTGTTATGTGATTGTGGATATAATGCAGTTAGTAATCATATGCGTAAGTAACCTACTGATAATTGTTATATGATTGTGGATATAATGCAGTTAGTAATCATATATGCGTAAGTAACCTACTGATAATTGTTATATGATTGTGGATATAATGCAGTTAGTAATCATATGCGTAAGTAACCTACTGATAATTGTTATATGATTGTGGATATAATGCAGTTAGTAATCATATGCGTAAGTAACCTACTGATAATTGTTATATGATTGTGGATATAATGCAGTTAGTAATCATATGCGTAAGTAACCTACTGATAATTGTTATATGATTGTGGATATATGCAGTTAGTAATCATATGCGTAAGTAACCTACTGATAATTGTTATATGATTGTGGATATAATGCAGTTAGTAATCATATGCGTAAGTAACCTACTGATAATTGTTATATGATTGTGGATATAATGCAGTAAGTAATCATATGCGTAAGGAACCTACTGATAATTGTTATGTGATTGTGGATATAATACAGTTAGTAATCATATGCGTAAGTAACCTACTGATAATTGTTATGTGATTGTGGATATAATGCAGTTAGTAATCATATGCGTAAGGAACCTACTGATAATTGTTATGTGATTGTGGATATAATACAGTTAGTAATCATATGCGTAAGTAACCTACTGATAATTGTTATGTGATTGTGGATATAATGCAGTTAGTAATCATATGCGTAAGGAACCTACTGATAATTGTTATGTGATTGTGGATAATACAGTTAGTAATCATATGCGTAAGTAACCTACTGATAATTGTTATGTGATTGTGGATATAATGCAGTTAGTAATCATATGCGTAAGGAACCTACTGATAATTGTTATGTGATTGTGGGATATAATACAGTTAGTAATCATATGCGTAAGTAACCTACTGATAATTGTTATGTGATTGTGGATATAATGCAGTTAGTAATCATATGCGTAAGGAACCTACTGATAATTGTTATGTGATTGTGGATATATGCAGTTAGTAATCATATGCGTAAGTAACCTACTGATAATTGTTATATGATTGTGGATATAATGCAGTTAGTAAATCATATGCGTAAGTACCTACTGATAATTGTTATATGATTGTGGATATAATGCAGTTAGTAATCATATGCGTAAGTAACCTACTGATAATTGTTATATGATTGTGGATATAATGCAGTTAGTAATCATATGCGTAAGGAACCTACTGATAATTGTTATGTGATTGTGGATATAATGCAGTTAGTAATCAATGCGTAAGTAAAACCTACTGATAATTGTTATGTGATTGTGGATATAATGCAGTTAGTCATCATAAGCGTAAGGACCCTACTCTCAGATAATTGTTATGTGATTGTGGATAACAAATGCATTAGTAATCATATGCGTAAGGAACCTACTCAGATAACCGTAGATCCCTGTACAACCACGATGACACACTGATATGTTTTATTAAGACTGCTTGTTAAGCAATTAAAACCATTTTTCTATTCATCGTTCATGTCGGCGTTGCCACTTCGTTTGTTACAACACGTAGGGGTTTTGGACCTCTGTATACATAT
>CM064580.1:41670394-41685394 GCA_032716605.1 Paralithodes platypus
GGTGAAGGATTTTCGGAGAAGAAATCGACTCAGCACAGGACAACCAGGAAGGAGGACCGAAGACAGCGGGGACGGCAATCTACAAAGGAATTAAATACTAATCCGTCAAGAACCGCGAATTTGGATAAAGCTCCACCAACACGACCCAAATTCAAAACCGTCAGGGATAACGACCGAGGACCGAGGACAGCCATGAATGTAAATGTAGATCCGACCAGAACCAATAATTTGAATAAAGACCGTTCCTTGAATCCCAAATCCAAAACTTTGAATGTTTTCTATGCAAACGCTCGTAGCATACGCAATAAATTTTCAGATTTAGAGGAACTAGTGTTTACAGAAAATTATGATGTGATTGGCATAACAGAATCTTGGCTCAATACACAAGATAGAGACTTTTTAGCAGAGTATTCACTTCCCGGTTATGTAATGTTTGAGAACAGCCGAATAAATAAAAATGGAGGTGGCGTTTTATTTTATATCAAAGAAAGTCTTAACCCGACCCTTGTGTCAAAACCTCAAATTGTGAACGTCGACACATCTTTTGTGCTAATAAAGAATAATAAAGGTACAAAAATAATACTTGCGTTAATATACAGACCTCCAGCTCAATCAGTGCAAACTGACCGAGAAATTTACGAACAAATTGCAGATGTAAGTAACTCACAAGATACCGTAATTTTTGGCGACTTTAATTTACCTGTGACCAAGTGGGGCGATACTCTTACTTCACACTCCGGACATGACTTGTATACGAACTTGCAAGAGAGTTCGCTTTATCAATTTGTTCGAATGCCGACCCGTGGTAATAACGTTCTTGACATTGTACTTGCAACAAAAGAAGAATTGATAGAGAATTTGAATGTTGGTGATGAATTCAGTAACAGCGACCATCGTACGATAACTTTCACTTTAAAGTTTACTAGTAACGAACCCAAATAGTAGCATCGAAAAAGTCCCTAATTTCAAGAAAGCAAACTTCCATAAACTTAGAGCTATGTTTAAAGAAACTGACTGGAGCTTTTTAATTAACAATAACGACATAAATACATCTTGGAAGTTATTCGAAACCACTTACCTAAAAGCAGTGCAAGACTGCATACCATCGAAAATACGGCGTCCAGGCCATAATAATAGCCCAAATGGTGGAATAAAGATATTTCAAACTGCCTGCTTGCTAAAAAATGTGCTAATGATAGATTAAAATCCTCACAAAATGACGAAGAACGGTGTGAAATTTGTAGAGCTACGACGCAAAGCCAAAAAGTTAATTAAGCAAAGTAAAAAGACCTTAGAGTTACATATTGCGAATCAAAGTAAAACAAACCCGAAAGGAATTCTATAGTTATATCAGAAAGAAAAAAGTAGTTACTTCAACTGTTGGACCGTTAGTCGATGAAAATGGAGAATACACCAAAGACGAAGTACAAATGAGTAATGCCCTCAATACCTTCTTTGCATCAGTTTTTACAACAGAAGACCTCAGTGATATCCCTACACCATCGCCGATTCAGATTGATAATTCAGATGTTCTAAGCAATATCACCGTTACAGAGAGAGAAGTATTGAATTGTTTAGATAAACTCAAGGTAAATAAAACGCCAGGACCTGATACAATCTCGCCTAGAGTTCTAAAAGGAAGCTAAGAATGAGCTCTCCAAACCACTGACATTACTATTCAATAAATCCTTGCAGTCTGGAACTATGCCTGATCAGTGGAAGCTAGCCAACGTAACACCGATATTCAAAAAAGGCAGCAAATCCCTACCCAGTAACTATCGTCCAATTAGCTTAACCTCAGTTGTATGTAAAATGCTAGAAACGGTCATACGAGACAGACTCGTAATCACTTAGAGGAAAATAACATACTTAAAGATACTCAACACGGCTTTCGTAAAAAACGTTCCTGTTTAACAAACCTCTTAGACTTCTTCCACGATATCCTCAACCTCTACGATGAGAGTAAAGCTGTAGATATTATATACCTTGATTTTCAAAAGGCCTTTGACAAAGTTCCCCACAAACGTTTACTGCTAAAACTAAAAGCGCATGGAAATACAAGACGGTGTGTTGAAATGGATAGAAAATTGGCTCAGCAACAGAAAGCAAAGGGTAGTCATAAACGGTTAAGGCATCTAAATGGACCAATGTAAGTAGCGGGGTACCCCAGGGATCGGTACTAGGACCAATTCTCTTTCTAATTTACATCAACGACATAGATGAGGGTCCTACCTGCACAATCTCAAAATTTGCTGACGATACAAAAATTGCAAATAGCGTACTCTCAAAAGAACAAGTTGACGATATGCAACACAATCTAGATAAATTGTCATGTTGGGCCCAAATTTGGCAAATGAGTTTCAATGCGGATAAATGTAAAGTACTACATGTCGGATACCTAAATGAGAAAGCATACTATTCGATGAATGGCACTCAGCTTAAGAATGTAAACAGAGAAACTGATCTGGGAGTAACAATATCGAGTAACCTAAAACCGAGTCAACAATGTTCAGAAGTTGTTAAGAAGGCAAACAAAATAATTGGCTTTAAAGGCAGGTCATTTGAGCATAAATCCAAAGAAGTTATCCTAACCCTTTACAATTCATTAGTCCGCCCTCTTCTGGAATACTGCGTTCAATCCTGGTGCCCTTATTACCAAAAAGATATAAACAAGCTAGAACGAGTTCAACGTAGAGTTACCAAAATGATACCTAGCCTAAAGAACAAACCATACGAAGAGCGTCTTAGAGAATTAAATCTATTTCCTTTAACCCAGCGCAGATTAAGAGGCGACTTAATTCAAGTGTTCAAAATCATCAAAGGCATCGACAATATGAACTGTAGTAAGTACTTCACTATCGACCAATCTAATTACACGCGGGGAAACGGTTGCAAAATTATTGGTAAATCTTTTAACTCGCACGAATCTAAGAATTTCTTCTTCAATCGAGTTGTCAACTTGTGGAATGGGCTTCCCCGAGACGTTATAGACTGCAGCACCGTTGATTCATTTAAATTCCGCCTAGACAAATATCTCGCATCAAACCCGCGACTGACTGCGTTTGTAAATGAATAACTTTATCCTCCCCTCAGTTACTAACCCATATGTCCCCTACTAACTTCCTAGTCCTGCCACGTTAGTGGCAGGGCAGTAGTTCCCTTTCCAATGTTCCCTTACCCACTCTAAACCACTGTTTGGACACTTGATCCTCAGTGTTTTGGAGGACAAGCAACCTAGAAGGGTCACTAGACTGTTGTTGCTTGATTTCCTTTGTACTCCTTTGTACTCTCTCTCTCTCTCTCTCTCTCTCTCTCTCTCTCTCTCTCTCTCTCTCTCTCTCTCTCCCAAAACCCGTCCCAAATTTCTTTTTAAAGTGCCGACGTAACAGAAACTACCCCCACCCCCCACCAACACCTTGCAACCTGCATCCATCAAACATCGGAACAACTTTTAAGGGAAGTGACCACTCCAACATTTTGTACCTTTCGTTTCTGCAAATTCTCCCTCACTAACCCCAAATCATGGCACCGATCAGAATTAAATGCCCCTCCTGTAACAAGAACTACTACAAGGAATGGTATCCGCGTCATGGGTATCCAAATGCCAAGTGTTTTATGTGTTTAACTGGTTGAAAACTTTTTGCTCTTGGAGTGCACATTAGAAGCACACAAGGCACAGGCTGACGAACTGAAGCGAGATAATCTCACACTAAAGGAGACTGTAGGTGTACTTTCGCATCAAATTTTCTTACTAAAAGAGCGAGTAAAGGACATAGAGAGTAAGCAAGTCGACGTTGTTAAAAATCTTCAAAAAGAAAACCCATCCAATGATCTATATCAGACAGTAGTCAACAGGCGTAACAAGATCAAATCCCAAGGGAATGGGAAAGCGACACCAGGTATCCCTATCATAATCAGATTTGCTGTTCTCGCCGAAAACAATGAACACGAGGGTAACTGACCACGTGAATGGGAATGGGAATGGAAAAGCGACACCAGGTAACCCTATCAAAAACAGATTTGCACACGAGGTAACTGACCACGTGAAAGCAAGCTCGAAAGGCAAGAAAATTCCTGACAGGAAAACAACGAAACCATCAAATCACGGAGTCAGCGGGAAGGAGAAACTCACCCTAGTCTATGGTGACAGTCTCATGCGAGGTCAAGGAGCTGCCTTTGCCACCAAGAACAGAGGAAAAAGGTCAGTAAAGGTCATTCCAGGCGGTAAAGTCGAACATATCTTGAAAGACATAACTAACTCCGCCATACCAGAGGGCACCTGTGTAGTCGTCAATGTTGGCTCAAATGACTGCTTTGACGGAGGTAAGGCCCCAATCAAGACCATAGAAAAAGATATCGAGAACCTAATTAAAGTCATGAAAAGGAAGACCACGAAATGTGTGGTAAGCGGCGTCATACCCCGGATTAAAACAAGCTCATACGGACAAAAAAGAGCCATAGAAATTAACAACGCAGTCAAGGTCATGTGCGAACAAGAGAAGGTACTGTATGTGGACAATTGGACCACCTTTGTAGGGAACTCGTCCCTGTACAGCGGAGATGGCATTCATTTATCAGAAAAAGGCGTTCAGCACATGAGTGACACCCTAAATCAAGCAACCTACATTGCCCATGAAAACAACGCCAGTCAGGACCGAGAGATAACTATGCTAATAGACTCCTCTGAGTATTGACATCGCTACCCCCGGAAAAGCCCTCCCACAACCCACCCAATCAAACTCCACCCGTACAGTTAAGAAAAATAAATAACTCGCCCAACCCTTCCAAGTCCATCACAACCATTTAAACGAAACCGTCAACCCCAATGGCCCACAAGTTGCGAAAATTTACCTACCTGAACCACAAAACAAACTAAACAACCCCACCCAACCCCATCCAAGCCAACCCAACCAACTGAATGAATTTGACAACCCGCCGCGGCTTCAAATCACAACCCCAAACCCATCCCCACCAATAAGAAAAACAAATCCAGCGCATGCTGAGAGAAATGATATAAAAATAATATCCATAAATGCCTGCTCAATAAGAAACAAAATAGACGAACTCAAATGTCTGTTATTAAATGAGAAAGTTGACGTTATTTGTATAACGGAAACACATCTGAACCTTAAAAATAAAGATCTACTTCATGAATATCACATAGAGCCATATAATTTTTTCATAAAGACCGTAACAATGGAAAACAAAGAGGGGGGGTTGCAATATACGTTGCAACCTACTTAAACCCAGTTGAGGTGACTCTCCCCGAAAGTAATGCAGAAATAGTGTGCGTCAAAATAAATACAAAAAACATGAACTTAAATATCACTACAGCGTACCGACCACCGAGACTAACTGTTGCCGTTGATACAATTTGTTATGAAATACTAGAGAAAACCCTTAATTCCGACGAAACAGTTTTACTAGGTGACTATAACCTCCCCCTAATTGACTGGAATACCCTGACCGGAAAAAATGCTGAGTCACGCCTAATGACAAGCTTCATCCAGGACAATTTTTTGACTCAACACGTAAAACAGCCGACGCGAGACAGGAATATATTAGACCTCGTAATCACTACCCAAGAAAATCTATTATCAAACCTGGATGTAGGTGAACATCTGGCAACGTCCGATCATAAAATCTTAAGAATCAACGTTATAAGCAAATATTCCTCAGTAAAAACAACAGGAATGGTTTCGGACTTCAAAAACGCAAATTATGACGGACTTAAGGAATCGCTATCAAACATACACTCAAACCTCATAAATATAAACGAAGTAAATGAACTATGGGGAAATTTTAAGTCTACAATTACAGAGGCGCATAAACAATTTGTACCCATGAAACCAAAACGTAATACGAAATCAAGTATGCCCCCTTGGTACAGTAGAGGACATTGGCAAGGCAATAAGGAAAAGGAATCAACTCCACAAAACTTGTAAAAAATAACACAAACACTGAAGTAATTAAAAACTTGTACAAAAATAGTAGAAGGGAAGTGAAAAAATAATTAGGGCGAACAAACAAAATTACGAAATGACTATTGCCAGAGAAAGTGCCACAAACCCCAAAAAATTCTACTGTTACGTAAATAAAAATAAACAGATCAAAAGCGGAATCGGACCGATAATAGAAGATGGCCAGACAATAACAGGTGACACAAACACGGCAAATCTGCTCAACAAATATTTTGGCTCAGTTTTCACAGAAGAAATTATCGATCATACCCTTGAAAATAACACCTCAACTCATGTGATAGGAGATTTCACCATCAGTGTTAGCGAAGTACAAAGCAAATTGAGTAATTTAAATGTAAATAAGACCCCGGGACCCGACATGCTCCACCCGAAAATAATTAAGAATGTTAAGGACGAAATAGCAAAACCCCTGACACAACTATTTAACTTATCATTACTACAGGGGATTGTACCGAGTGATTGGAAAGATGCGAACATTACGCCGATATACAAGAAGGGTAGCAAGGCCAAAGCGAGTAATTACAGACCAATTAGTCTAACTTCAATTGTAGGAAAAATCATGGAAAAAATCCTTAGAGATAAGATAGTAGATTACCTCGAATCAAACTACCTAATCAAAAATAGTCAACACGGCTTTAGATCAAATAAGTCATGCCTAACAAATTTGATTGAATTTTATAACAAACTATTCACATATAACGACATGACGAAATCACTAGATATAATCTTCTTGGACTTTCAAAAAGCTTTCGACAAGGTGCCTCACCGAAAACTATTGGCTAAACTGGAGAGGATAGGTATCAAAGGTGAAATTCATTCTTGGATAAAAATTGGCTTACAGGCAGAAGGACAGAGAGTGGTGATAAATGGAGTGGAATCGGAGTGGGAGCCTGTCACTAGTGGAGTTCCACAGGGTTCAGTCCTTGGACCGGTCCTGTTTCTCATTTACATTAACGATATTGATGTAGGGGTAAACAACACCATTTCCAAATTCGCCGACGATACAAAAATAGGAAATACAGTCCTGAACGAAGATGATAGAAATGCGTTGCAATCTGATTTAAACAAAATATCAGAGTGGTCGAAAAAAAATGGCAGATGCCCTTCAATGTCGATAAATGTCAGGTGCTGCAGGTTGGTAGCAGAAATATGAAATACAAATACGAAATGAATGGCAAACAAATAAAAACCGCAACGGTAGTAAAAGACCTAGGGGTACTAATATCTGAAAACCTAAAAACTTCCGACCAATGTATAGCAGCTGCAAATAAGGCAAACATAGCATTGGGCTTTATTAAACGAAAATTTACATATAAACATGAAAACGTAATAGTGCCACTGTTCAAAGTATGGTGAGGCCCCACCTTGAATATGGTGTGCAGTTCTGGTCACCTTATCTGATCAAGGACATTGTAAGACTCGAGTCAGTACAGCGTAGAGCGACGAAGATGATACCCTCATTAAGAAATAAACCATATGAAGAAAGACTTAAACGATTGAACCTGTTCTCATTAAAAAAGAGGAGGTTGAGGGGTCAGCTTATTGAGTGCTTTAAGATACTAAAAGGTTTCGACAAAGTCGATGTAAATGCACTATTCACATTAAACAATACTAATCAAACTCGCGGAAATGGAATGAAATTAAAAACCAAAAAGGCAAACCTAGATGTCACAAAGAGTTTCTTCACCTACAGTGTGGCGACAGAGTGGAATAAACTACCATCGAGAGTGGTGGAGAGCGACACAATAAACGCTTTCAAGGGAAGGCTTGACCTCTATCTGCAGAGGGCTGGGGTGATATGAAAAAAAAAAAAAAAAAAAAAAAAAAAAAAAAAAAAATGTATGTAAGTGTATGTGTGTGCACTGTACAGTATGTGTATATATACTGTATATATATGTATGTATGTATGTATATGTGTGTACCGGTGTATATATGTATATATATGTATATATATATATATATATGCATATATAGTTTGTAAGGCCAGACTGCCTAGTAAGGACCTTGAGGTCTGTGTGGTCTGTGTATCTATGTGGCTCTATGTGACTCTCTGTCTCTCTCTCGTAAACCCATATACATAGAGAGGCAGAGAGGCTCAGACCCACACCCAAATGGACAAACCGAGGCACTCTCAGATATACAGAGACTTGCAAGTAGCCTACCGGTTAATACTCAGAAATACATACATACACTATCACAACTACTTCACACTCACACACACACACACATACACACACCTCAGACCTCAGTGATATCCCTACACCATCGCCGATTCAGATTGATAATTCAGATGTTCTAAGCAATATCACCGTTACAGAGAGAGAAGTATTGAATTGTTTAGATAAACTCAAGGTAAATAAAACGCCTGGACCTGATACAATCGCGCCAAGAGTTCTAAAGGAAGCTAAGGATGAGCTCTCCAAACCACTGACATTGCTATTCAATGAATCCTTGCAGTCTGGGACTATGCCTGATCAGTGGAAGCTAGCCAACGTAACACCGATATTAAAAAAAGGCAGCAAATCCCTACCCAGTAACTATCGTCAGATTAGCTTAACCTCAATTGTATGTAAAATGCTAGAAACGGTCATAAGAGACAGACTCGTAAATCACTTAGAGGCAAATAACTTAATTAAAGATACTTAACACGGCTTTCGTAAAAAAACGTTCCTGTTTAACAAACCTCTTAGACTTCTTCCACGATATCCTCAACCTCTACGATGAGAGTAAAGCTGTAGATATTATATACCTTGATTTTCAAAAGGCCTTTGACAAAGTTCCCCACAAACGTTTACTGCTAAAACTAAAACGCATGGAATACAAGACGGTGTGTTGAAATGGATAGAAAATTGGCTCAGCGACAGAAAGCAAAGAGTAGTCATAAACGGTAAGGCATCTAAATGGACCAATGTAAGTAGCGGGTACCCCAGGGATCGGTACTAGGACCAATTCTCTTTCTAATTTACATCAACGACATAGATGAGGGTCTCACCTGTACAATCTCAAAATTTGCTGACGATACAAAAATTGCAAATAGCGTACTTTCAAAAGAACAAGTTGACAATATGCAACACAATCTAGATAAATTGTCATGTTGGGCCCAAATTTGGCAAATGAGTTTCAATGCGGATAAATGTAAAGTACTACATATCGGATACCTAAATGAGAAAGCAAACTATTCGATGAATGGCACTCCGCTTAAGAATGTAAACAGAGAAACCGATCTGGGAGTAACAATATCGAGTAACCTAAAACCGAGTCAACAATGTTCAGAAGTTGTTAAGAAGGCAAACAAAATAATTGGCTTTATAGGCAGGTCATTTGAGCATAAATCCAAAGAAGTTATCCTAACCCTTTACAATTCCTTAGTCCGCCCTCTTCTGGAATACTGCGTTCAATCCTGGTGCCCTTATTACCAAAAAGATATAAACAAGCTAGAACGAGTTCAACGTAGAGTTACCAAAATGATACCTAGCCTAAAGAACAAACCATACGAAGAGCGTCTTAGAGAATTAAATCTATTTCCTTTAACCCAGCGCAGATTAAGAGGTGACTTAATTCAAGTGTTCAAAATCATCAAAGGCATCGACAATATGAACTGTAGTAAGTACTTCACTATCGACCAATCTAATTACACGCGGGGAAATGGTTGCAAAATTATTGGTAAATCTTTTAACTTACACGAATCTAAGAATTTCTTCTTTAATCGAGTTGTCAACTTGTGGAATGGGCTTCCCCGAGACGTTATAGACTGCAGCACCGTTGATTCATTTAAACTCCGCCTAGACAAATATCTAGCATCAAACCCGCGACTGACTGCGTTTGTAAATGAATAACTTTATTTTATCCCCCCTCAGTTACTAACCCATCTGTCCCCTACTAACTTCCTAATCCTGCCACGGACATTAGTTCCAGGGCAGTAGTTCCCTTTCCAATGTTCCCTTACCCACTCTAAACCACTGTTTGGACACTTGATCCTCAGTGTTTTGGAGGACAAGCAGCCTAGAAGGGTCACTAAACCTGTTGTTGCTTGATTTCCTTTGTACTCCTTTGTACACACACACACACACTCTCTCTCTCTCTAGAGGTGAAGTTTGTAAGATATTCGATAAGCCATATGAGTCATATACTGCAAGACATTTATCATCCAAATGAATAACAATCTTGTGAGATATGTTAATTAACCAAGTCATATTTTAACACTTACGGTGCGGGCATATTTCCACTATATTAGGGCTCATTCAGGCACCCCTGAATGATTGAGCAAGTGTCTGAATGAAATGACATGTATTTAGACAAAACCTAGAAGAAAATAGCTTCAAAATTACACCAGAACGAGCTTCGTAGCGCGCGGGATTCATCCGCAGCGTTACCATAGACATCGGCAAATATTTGCTAATACTGAGCGAATATCACTAATGTCTCACTACATTTTCCTTTGACACGCGCTGCATATGTCTAGCGAGACATGGCTGATATCCCTCAGTGCCGCGGCCGCCTGGCGGGACAGCGGACGGGGGCCTGGAACGCTCCGACTCACTCAGGCTAGTCTCCACATGCTTTAAATACCTGTAAATTGCTATAAATTGCCATGGCGTTCCAAAACGGTCCCCGCAGCCAATAGGTTAAAGGTATATATTTGGTTCTCAATCTCCTAATGAATGTGCTTCCCTAGGAATAGCATAGATTGTTTCAAAAGATCACCAATTAAACACTCGCGACTTGCAGGCTATAATGCTACACCAATTCGAATTTTTAAATCTTTAAAGTCAAATTTCTGAAGCATCTGGGTTATAGTAAAGTAATGTATTTGTTTTGTTTGCGTTCGATACTGATTCAAATGGGTGCGTCGTCATTTATGCTCTTGATTGTACAGTACGGTACAAGATTTCATTTGGGGAGCTAATGATGTTGCAAATGATTGCGTATTTACATCATGGAGTTGCTGCTGGTCCGTTGTTGCGTGCAGAAGTCCCCGGTGTTCGGCGCAATCTATGGATTTATTTAACTTTAGTCGGCCCTGGTAATCGTCTGCTGCAGTGGTGGTTCTGCAGCCTCTCCCCCCGGCTTCATCCCCTTCTTCCATGCAGTCCTGCTTCGCCTTCGTTGTCCTCTGCTCATCCATCTGTACCGGCTTCTCCATCCTGCGCCATCTTTGGTTCTCCTCTGGTTGGTGGGGTCCTGCTCCTCCCTAGACCTGTCACCCGTGGCTTGCCTGCTGTAGGGACATGGCCCCCATGGTGGTCAGCACTGGGCCGGCACAATCTTCGGATTTCTTCAAGTTTACTTCATGGGCCCTACCTTCCCCGTCGGTGCCCTGGGCTGCCTTCAGCCTCTTCTCTTCGCCACTCATCTTCTTCATGCCGGGTGTCTTCGTTCATCGCCTCACCTTCTAATTATGTATTGCTGCCCACACAATGTTTCAATCATGAATCAAGATCAAATATTTACATAATTAATTTTTTAGGGTAACCTGTGCTGCAATGGTAACAAGTTTGACTCAGTCGAAAGGTCACGAAATTGATTTCTGGACAGGATGAAATGGAAGGGAAGACTCCTTACACCGAATGCCGCTGTTCACTTAACAGTGAATAGGAATCTGGAATTGATGGACATTTGTGACGTTCCTCGCAGTGCAGTAAACTAAGGTAAACTAGATATTTTGCAGTACCCTGGTGTATCGGTTAGGTACCTCGCATGAGTTACCCACTACAGGTTCCAAAGGAAAATGATTCAGAGATCAATGCCGGGGCCATGTTTAGCCTTGCTAAAGCCCTCCTATTTGGGATTTTTATATAATATATGTATATTATATGTAGTTTTATTGTCCAACTTTCCGATTGTTGAGTATATATTCTTATTATTGTTAGTACATACACACACGCACATACATACTCACCTACACAGAACGAGTTCAACGTAGAGTTACAAAAATGATACCGTGTGTGAGGAGCAAACCATACAGTATGAAGAGCGTCTTGAGAAATTTAATCTTTTTCCCATACCATAGCGGAGATTAAAAGGCGACTTTATTCAAATTTTCAAGATCATCAAAGGCATCGACAATTTGAACTGCAGTAAGTACGTTACAATCGACCTGTCAAATTACTCAAGGGGAAATGGTTACAAAATCATTGGTAAATCATTTAACTCACATGAATATAAGAACTTTTTTAATCAAGTTGTCAATCTGTGGAATGGGCTTCCCCGAGATGTTATAGACTGCAACACCGTTGATTAAAATAACAGTATCTTAGAGAGCAAGTAACCTCGAGGGCTCGCAAGTTGTTGCTTGATTTCCTTTGCACTCCTTTGTACTACTTTGTACAGTCACACACACAATCTTTAAGAAACCCTCACAAACAAACCCATTAATAAGAAAATCTTTAAGGGGAGATTATTAACATTTTGGGCGATTTTTGCATGTATTCGTTATTTTTCTAGTTTCCTCCCTAGACCTCCACCGAATTAAAAAAAAAAAAAAATCCATTAGATCCCCCTTCTAGATTAATTTGTAAATTTTTCGGTAGAAAAAGGCCCGGCCAAAGGCCGGTTCTTCCAACATTACAGGGAAAAAATCGACACCTAAATAGCACGAAAGGTCTAAATATTGACGAAGAAATGGGGCAAAAGGTCTTAAAATCGACTAACTAATGGGGCAAACATCTTAACATCTGGACACTAATGGGGCTAAACATGAGGGATTAAATGGTCCAGAAAACCGGCCCATCCCCCCTTAAAGAAAATACTAAGCTGTAAAGCGAGCAAGTAATTAAAGTGGGAACGGTGAGAGAGATGAGCCGAGATGCCCATTATTTTCTCTAAACACATTCGCTCCCCCCCCCCACCTGTCCCCCCCCCCCCCCCTCTCTCTTTTGTTTCCTCTCTCTCTCTCGCTCTCTTTCACTCTCTCACTCACTCACACTAATGAACTCTCTCGCTCGCTTTCGCGAGCCAGCATCTATATATTTTTGTTTTGACAGCAAACTAAATTTTTACATTTTTCGATAGAAAAATTTCTCCGGCGAAGCCGGATTTCTCCATACAATGCTGGCTCGCTATCGCTCGCCAGGATGAAATCGACACATGGATGGGGATAAAAGCCTTAAAACAGTTGGCTGAATGGGGCCGAATGGATACAAGCCAGAGAAAGAGAAAAAAGGAGAGAACGATCCAAAAAAGCCGGTGACCCCCTTAAGGTTTGTGTTAGTCAATGGGCTACATGGACATATTATACTATTGCCCCGTTTACAGTGAGGTGCCGATATTCACCAGAACCCGTTTACAGTGAGGTGCCGATATTCACCAGAACCCGTTTACAGTGAGGTGCCGATATTCACCAGAACCCGTTTACAGTGAGGTGCCGATATTCACCAGAACCCGTTTACAGTGAGGTGCCGATATTCACCAGAACCCGTTTACAGTGAGGTGCCGATATTCACCAGAACCCGTTTACAGTGAGGTGCCGATATTCACCAGAACCCGTTTACAGTGAGGTGCCGATATTCACCAGAACCCGTTTACAGTGAGGTGCCGATATTCACCAGAACCCGTTTACAGTGAGGTGCCGATATTCACCAGAACCCGTTTACAGTGAGGTGCCGATATTCACCAGAACCCGTTTACAGTGAGGTGCCGATATTCACCAGAACCCGTTTACAGTGAGGTGCCGATATTCACCAGAACCCGTTTACAGTGAGGTGCCGATATTCACCAGAACCCGTTTACAGTGAGGTGCCGATATTCACCAGAACCCGTTTACAGTGAGGTGCCGTTATTCACCAGAACCCGTTTACAGTGAGGTGCCGATATTCACCAGAACCCGTTTACAGTGAGGTGCCGATATTCACCAGAACTCGTTTACAGTGAGGTGCCGATATTCACCAGAACCCGTTTACAGTGAGGTGCCGATATTCACCAGAACCCGTTTACAGTGAGGTGCCGATATTCACCAGAACCCGTTTACAGTGAGGTGCCGATATTCACCAGAACCCGTTTACAGTGAGGTGCCGATATTCACCAGAACCCATTTACAGTGAGGTGCCGATATTCACCAGAACCCGTTTACAGTGAGGTGCCGATATTCACCAGAACCCGTTTACAGTGAGGTGCCGATATTCACTAGAACCCGTGTGTTTTTTTTTTTTTTAGCTCATTATCGAAATTTGTTCTCTCGGAAACATGTATAATTTAGAACCGAGTTTAAGGGGGGTCACCTGCTTTTTTTCTCTCCTTTTCTCTACTTCTCTGGCTTGTATCCATTCGGCCCCATTCAGCCTACTGTTTTAAGACTTATCCCCATTCAGGTGTCGTTTTTTTCCTGGCGAGCGATAGCGAGCCAGCATTGTATCGAGAATTCCGGCTATGCCGGAGAAATTTTTCTATCGAAAAATTTACAAATTTAGCCTGCTGTCAAAAATATGTTTAAATACATGCTGGCTCGCTACCGCTCGCCAGGAAAAAATCGACACATGGATGAGGATAAAAGTCTTAAAACAGTAGGCTGAATAGGGTCGAATGGATACAACCCAGAGAGAGAGGGAGAATGTGAGAAAACAAAAACGAGTTGGGCCCCCTTAAAGGAACTTACGCTCAACATGTGCCCCCTCGGTTGGTGACGATTCTTAAGTTTTCGGAACCAAGGAATATATACAGTAGCCTACAGCTATACTAAATGTCGGTTATGGGATGTGTGTACATGCTTAGATTGATATGCAGGATTCGAAGTTGCATAATAAATCGTAGGCAGTGTCCACCATTCTTTAACTGTCTTCGTGGTGCGATGCATAAGGTGTTGATTTTCGGTGTGAGCATCCTGGATTCGAATCCACGGACTGCCACATGTGTTTGTAAATTTCATTAATCGATTTTAGGAGTATAGTTGGTTGTTGGAAGGAACATAATAATTTATCTATTATTTTTATTAATGTTATTATATTTGTTTATATTTGTATTTTATTCTTTAAAAGTCTCACTTCCCCTGTTAACCCTACCCTCCCTCTCCTCCTCTCTCTTTCTC
>CM064580.1:41687894-41717894 GCA_032716605.1 Paralithodes platypus
GAAGATCCTGTCCATGTATATTCGCTGGAGCTGGCTGGCGTGGGACCCTCGGACCTTTGTGAGTTCATCACTGGAGAACGCTGTTATGGTGATTCTCTCAAAAAATTGCAAGAAGAGCTTCAGTTCGGCCAGGTGTGGCATTCCTTGGACCTGGGACTTTTGAAAACTTTAGTGTTCAAACGTCCTGCTGGTGCTCCAGAGAGTCCAGTCCTTCGGGAGGTTAATACCCTCAGCCAACTGAAGGGCTCGTCACTTGACTTTTGTCCAGTCTCCGCAGGTGTGTGATAGCACTGGACATCTATGTTAGGGCTGCATACATTAAGTAAGGATTCATCAAGGTCTTAAAGAGCAGTAGTAGTCCTGCTCTGTTGAGGAATCTTGCTTGACGGGCAATGTTCATAAGGTGCTGGTCAAAACGTGGCTCATGGTTCACACCCACTCCAAAGATTTAGATATGGTGTTTAAGTGGTTGGGTACCTCTCCCTCCACTGCATGTAAAGCAGCAGGGAATTGAGAGGCTACCACGGCCTAGGGCTTCTCTGGAACAAAGTTAACCTGTCCGAGCACTCCACTCCTCAATCAGGCATAGTTGATGGTTCATCTTAGCAACTACATGCTTAATATCCTGATGATGGTTAGATCAGGGAAGTGCGCAGTCATAAGCAAAAGAAGACATTGTTGGTAGGTGGAGAGCAGGACTTATACATAGAGATTCCACAGGATTGGGCCCAGCATAGATCCTTTTGGAACTGAGGCCTCAATAGGAGGTCTCAGGTGGATCATTCAGACCTGAAGCCGAACTGTTAGTCTGAGAGGGGATGGTAGTCATTCACGTGGCTCATTAACCTCTTGATGACCTTTGCCCACCATATAGAGCAGAGAAATGGGCCTGTAGTTCTTGGTATCAGACCTGGAGTTCGCTTGGTAGACGGGAACTCCTTAAGCCTCCTTCCATAATGTAGGCCAAGTATCTATTTCCAAGTAGGCTGTAAACACCTCTGAGAGAGGTTCAGATAGCTCATAGATGCAGTGCCACAGAAACTATGGGTAAATATCTTCAGGAAAAGTAAATTTTTTGTCGCTCTCGGCAAGTGCTCGACGTTCTCCTAGGTCACCATTATGTTCACAGTTTGGCTACATTTTTGGTCAAGCAGCGGTGGAGGCTTCCTTGATTCGTCAACAACCATCTTTGTGGAGAACAGGTCATCCATCTCCTTCGCTTTCCCTCTGCTACAGGTGGCCATTGAGCAATGAGATTTAGTGAAGGGACAATGCCTTCTGCTCATGGGGGCTGTTTCCACCTGTAGTTTCTGAGCATGTACTCTCTCTCTGATACAACAACTCCATCAAATAGCCAAACTAATGTAGCGAATGTATATAAATCTCAAATCTTATGGGGCTAAGCATGAGAGAGAAGGTTGTCCAGAACCCCCCCCCCCCATTTCCCCCACTTAAGTACAGAGGCTCACCTGATACTTGAGTGTCTACGAATCGAATCGCAGGAATAATATCACATTTGAGTTTGGAGTGTAACGTCTTATGCAGTATCGGTAATTAAGGGGAGGCAGACTGTTTTTCTGGACCCCCTTCTCCCTAATGTTTAGCCCCACTAGTTTTGAGATTATAAGACGTTTGGCCCATTAGTTTGTCGATTTCAACACCTTTCGCCCCATTTCGTTGTTAATTTTAAGACCTTTAGGTGTCGATGTTTTCCTGGCGAGCGATAGCGAGCCTGCAATTTTAAGAGGAACCGGCCTTCAGCCGGGACACTTTTATTTACCGAAAAATGTACAAATTTATCTTGAAAGGGGGTCTATAGAGTGTTTTTCTAAGCTTGATGGAGGTCTAGGGAGGAAACTAAAAAAATATATGAATAACTAAATTAATAGATCAATCAAACGGCCAGTCTCCCTTTAACTCTTTTGATTAATTCATCACGATTGTCTAATACATTATTCAGTCTCTCTATTTTCCCTTCCCTATGAATTTATGTTGGCAACCGTGCATCACATTAAGGGGGTGGTACTCGCTTTTTATGGACCCCCTTCTCCCTCATGTTTAGCGTATTAGCTTTGAGGTTTTAAGATGTTCGTTCCGTTAGTTTGGCGATTTAGATACCTTTCGCCTCATTTTCTAGACCTCGTGCTATTTAGATGTCGATTTTTTTTCCTGGCGAACGATAGTGAGCCTGTAATTTTGGAAGAACCAGAATCCGGCCGGGACATTTTTCTGCCGAAAAATGTACAATTAAATCTAGAAGGGAAATCTAATAGATTTTTTTTTTTTTTTTTTTTTTTTTTTTTATGTTCAGAGGTAGCAATTAGGGTGTCCAGAAAACCGGCCCATCTCCTTCCCTCAAGCACCATAACATCGTCTACCGGAATCAAAGGTAGCCATACGTCGTCATCGTGCTGAAGGGGTTATACAGAGGAGGATAGCAAGACATTGGGACCCCTTGTATTAATATCAGTAAGTGTTTTGAGCTTAGGTAATGGTTTCTTTGTTATCTGTTCTATTTAAGGGGCTAGTGGCTGGGGTTTTGGTCATATATTTTATACTTTATTTTATGTATTTATACTTTCCTCGCTGGACCTCCATCAAGCTTAGAAAAACACCTCCTAGACCCCATTTCAAGATAAATTTGTAAAGTTTTCGGTAGAAAAATGTCCCGGCTGAAGGCCGGTTCCTCTTAAAATGTCAGGCTCGCTATCGCTCGCCAGGAAAAATAAGCACCTAAATGGCACGAAAGGTCTTAAAATTGACAACGAAATGGGACAAAAACTTATTAAATCACCAAACTAAAGGTCCGAACGTCTTGAAATTTGAAAACTAATGGGGTTAAACACGAGGGAGAAGTCTCTAAAAAGCGACTACCTGCCCCTTAAGTAATTATATAGATGGCCCCTAAGGTCTTTGTTGCTCTAATTCTCTCTCTCTCTCTCTCTCTCTCTCTCTCTCTCTCTCTCTCTCTCTCTCTCTCTCTCTCTCTCTCTCTCTCTCTCTCTCTCTCTCTCTCTCTCTGACTCTCTCTCTCTCTGACTCTCTCTCTCTCTCTCGCTCTCTCTCTCTCTTTAACTGCGTTCAATCCTGGTGCCCTGCAAGAGCGTCTTAGAGAATTAAATCTATTTCCTTTAACCCAGCGCAGATCTTCAATCGAGTTGTCAACTTGCGGAATGGGCTTCCCCGAAACGTTATAGACTCCATCACCGGTGATTCATTTAAACTCCGCATAGCGAAATATCTCGCATCAAACCCGCGACTGATTGCGTTGTAAATGAATAACTTTATTTTATCCCCCCCTCAGTTACTAACCCATCTGTCCCCTACTAACGTCCTAATCCTGCCACGGACATTAGTTCCAGGGCAGTAATTCCCTTTCCAATGTTCCCTTACCCACTCTAAACCACTGTTTGGACACTTGATCCTCAGTGTCCTAGAAGGGTCACTAGATCTGTTGTTGCTTGATTTCCTTTGTACTCCCTTGTTCTCCTTTGTTCTCTCTCTCTCTCTCTCTCTCTCTCTCTCTCTCTCTCTCTCTCTCTCTCTCTCTCAAGATACTAAAGGGATTTGATGTAGATTCCCTTTTACAAATAAATAATAGTTCATTAACCCGGGGAAACGGAATTAAATTATAAACCAGGAGGGCGAATCTCGATGTCACGAAGCACTTCTTCACCTACAGTGTGGTCATCGAGTGGAACAAATTGCCCGAGAAAGTGGTACAATGTAAGACAATTGACACATTCAAAAGAAGTCTAGACATTCGTTTTGAGGAGGTGGGCATAAAATTGGTTGAAAAAAAAAAATAGGTTAAGCATTAGTAGTATATAATAACGGTCGGAGGGAGAGGTGGGTGGGGAGAGAGCCTTCTGCTTTGCTATCCTTGCCTTCCACCTTGTAGCAATGACTATTTTAGCGTTAAGTCCGGACTACCTAGTAGGGACCGCAAGGTCTGTGTAGTCTGTGTATCTATGTAACTCTATGTAACTCATAAATTTACATAATATACTCACTAATAATACCCGCTGTTCGTCTCCCTCCATTTATCACTCTCTAATCCTTCTACTCTTCCTTCTTCTCCTTCTAACTCATCCTCGTCTTCCTTCTTCTCCTTCTAACTCATCCTCGTCTTCCTTCTTCTCCTACTCCCTTTCCTCCTCCTCCTTCCTACTTCTTCTCATCTTTCTTCTTCTCCTCTTCCTTCTCATCTTTTTTCTTCTTCTCCTTCCTATTCTACCTCATCTTCCTTGTTTTCTCCTATTCCTTGTTTTTCTCCTTCCTTCCTACCCCTCCTCATCTTCCTACCTTTACTCCTCTTCCTTCTTCTCCTCTTCTTCCTTCTTCTCCTCCTCCTCTTCCTCCCCTTCTCTCCATCCTCTTTGGCTCTTCCTCCTCCTCATCTTCCTTCTTTTTCTCCTCTTCCTTCTTCTCCTCCTCCTCTTCCTCCTCCTTCTCTCCACCTTCTTTGGCTCTTCCTTCTCCTCCTCATCTTCCTTCTTTTTCTCCTCCTTCTCCTCCTCCTCTTCCTCCCCCTTCTCTCCATCCTCTTTGGCTCTTCCTCCTCCTCATCTTCCTTCTTTTTCTCCTCTTCCTTCTTCTCCTCCTTCTCTCCATCTTCTTTGGCCATTCTTCCTCCTCCTCCTACTTCTATATTGCTATCCCTTGCTCTACCTAATAGTTAGCAAAGTTACCTGTAGATCTCCTGAACTGCTTCGTATGCATCAGCAGGTCTGTCGCAATGTGAAAATCCTTTGTATTCCTCTATATTCCTTTTTTCTTTTGTATTCCTTTTTATTACGCTTTATTTTCCTCTTCCTTCTCTCCTTCCTTCCTTCTCTCCTTCCTTCATCCCTTCCTCTTCTTCCTGGTCCTCCTCCTTCTCTTCTTCCTTCTCTCCTTCCTTCACCCCTTCCTCTTCTTCCTGGTCCTCCTCCTTCTCTTCTTCCTTCTTTCCTTCCTTCACCCCTTCCTCTTCTTCACGCTTCACCTCGCTCCCCTCCACCCCTTCCTGTTCCTCCTCCTCCTCCTCTTCCTTCTCGTCCCCCTCCATTTATTAGTCTCGCCCCACTAATCCTTCCACTACTCCCCCTCTTCCTCCTCCTCGCCTGCCTGGTTATCTTCCTCTTTCTCCTTCCTTCTCTCTCTTCCTTCTTCTTCTTCTTCTCTTCCTCCTTCTCCTCTTGATTGAATCCCACCTTTCTGCTCCTTCCTCCTTCCTTCTTTTCCCTCGACGACTCTTCATCTCCTTCCTCGACCTCCTCATTATAATCATCATCAACCACAACCACAACAACAACCAAAACCCCCAACCTCAACCACTACAGCAACAACAATAACATAAACATCAACAAAGGAGGTGTGGCATAGTGGTCTTGCCACTGGACTGGTAATCCAATCGGGTTGGATTCCCAATATGTCAATGGGAAGATATTATTGGGATGGAATTTGTGCTGTACCTAGTTTCAGTGCATTACCACAGCACACCGAAATGCCAAAAACAAATACCCTCATTGTTCCCTGATCAAATAGCATTGTATGAGTATTCCCATATTCAAAATATGCTACAGGTGGGGGTGGGGGGGGGGGGGGGGAGGGGCAATGCCTAGTGAGTTAATTGCTCAATAGGTGGCGTTCTGAGAGTGAGGGTCCGAGTCTGGGAATGAGACAGTGAAGCGCGGAGGTGGAGCAGCTTCAGAGATGGAGTTGCCTCGAGCCGGGGTGCTTCGCATGTCTCACTCCCTAGACTGGAACAAGACCTCATGGGCCTCAACGTGTTCAGCGGTTGAGTGTTCAGGCTCTCAGCCTATGCCCGAGAGGGAGTAGTTGGAATATAGAAAAAAATAAAAAACACACAACAACAACAACAACAACAACAGCAACAACACCAACAACATCTTCATTATCATCATTAATTTCTTCATCCTTCCCCACGGCTTCATTTTAATTAGAATAATATTGTCTGTCTACATTTGAAGTGAGTAATAACTTCTATTTATTACTTTACTCTCTCTCTCCCTCTCCCTCCCTCCCTCCTTCCCCTTCACTCTCACCCTCTCTCTCTCTCCACACACACACACACACACACACACACACACACACACACACACACACACACACACACACACACACACTCTCTCTCTCTCTCTCCCCTTCACTTTCACCCTCTCTCTCCACACACACACACTTTCTCTCTCTCCCTCCACACACACACACACACACACACACGCACGCACCGACGCATATACACACACTCTATCCCCCCCCCCCCGTCACGATCAGTCTATCCTAATTCCACGATAATCCGCCATAATTTCCGTGTAATGCGCTGCTTCCACGATAATGCTATATACAAACAATAGATCGGGAGGTCATGCCCAGAACGAGCTATTAACAGATTGGATGTTTGTCTTTAATATAATTTAAGGATTGGAGGGGGTGGGGGGTTAGGGGCTATGGACCCTTCTTCCTCATGTTTAGCCCCATTGGGTTTGAGATTTTGACATTCGTCTCATTATGTAAGCGATTTTAAGACCTTTAGTGCCGTTTATGTGTCGATTTCTTCATGGCGAGCGATAACGAGCCTGCAATATTGCAAGAATTGGCCTTCGGCGGGGCCTTTTTCTAACTAAAAATGCACATATGCATCTCGAAGGGGGGTATTTGGGGTATTTCTTTGAAACTTGATGGAGATATAAGGAGGAATTAAAACAAATATGTAATTGATAAGTAAATAGATAAATACATAAATAAATAACTCTCCTTAACGGGAGGTTTTTAGTTTGGTCCCTAGATATCCTTCAAGCTTAAGATTACACCCCCTTGAGCCCCTTTCAAGATAAATTTGTACATTTTTCGGTAGAAAAATGTTCCGACTGAAAGCCGGTTCCTCTTAAATTACAGGCTCGCTATCGCTCGCCAGGATAAAATCGACACCTAAATGGCACGAAAGGTCTTAAAATTGACAGAAATGGTTTGAAAGTTCTTAAAATCGTCAAAATAAAGGGGCAAACGTCTTAACATATCAAAAGCAATGGGGCTAGACATGAGGGAGAAAGGGGTCAAGAAAAAAGTCCCTCAAGTGGATATCTCCCCTTAATGGTTTGATTGCAAAGTATAATATAGCGAATGTCTTAAAATCTCAAGACTAATGGGGCTAAGCATGAGGGAGAAAGGTCCATCAAATAGCAAAAACTTCCCATACCAATGCCGAGAGGAGGTGTTATAGTATTATTTAGCAACTTTCGGACGATTGTTCAGAAGGGTATTTTAACCCTTTCAAGATACGATAACTCATTTCCTTTCTGCATTCTGGCAATTATTAGGAGATTATATTCAGCATAGGAGGGGTAGGCCTATGTGGAAGTCAGAGGGTTGATTGAACGAGTCTTTATCTTTTAAATTCCCACAGTTCCGTCCTAAGCTGTACAAAATCATCTAATGATAGCCAGAACATACTGTTAAAATGCGTCGTAATCCTCAAGTGGTTAATAATTAATTTTATATTGTACTGGTGATTTGATCAGTCGGGTTATGTCGAACTTGCTCCTACAACACAAAGACGGGTGTAAGGGCAGGAGGGGTACAGTTGTCGAGGAGATGAAAGTTTTATTTATATCCTTTAATTTTTCCTCTCTTGCGGTAAAGGTGGTAGAACATTTTTGTCTTTAACTGTACCTTCCCATACTGCTGGCAACGTTTCTGGGATACTCTGCACTGGAATCTGAAACTACACTGAAAATAAAATAAGCTAAAAACGCCCCCCCCCCCCCCCATTAAGCAAAATGTATACATTTTTCGATAAAGAAATATCCCGGCCGAAGACCAGTTTCCCCAAGATTGTAGCTTCGCTATCTCTCGCTCAGAAAATATCGACACCAGAATTGGGTAAGGCGTTCTATTATCGCCAAACTAATGGGTTAAAACATCTTAAAATCACCAAATTAAAGATGGGATAAAGGTGTGGTCCAAAGAAGACTATCCCTGCACTAGATAGGGTTAACTAAGGTGATTACGTAGCCCTTGGAGCAACAACAACGTGGGCTGACTTTGAGGAGGAGGAGGAGGAGGAGGAGGCCGTGGAACTCCTTCAACAAGTAACTGAAAGGGGAGCTGGGTGGTGTGGAAGTTGGCTTTGTAGGGGGGGCTAGGGGAGGCAGGGAGGGGGATTGTATAGGAAAGAGAGAGAGAGAGAGAGAGAGAGAGAGAGAGTTAGAGTGTGTGTGTATGTGAGAGAGAGAGAGAGAGAGAGAGAGAGAGAGAGAGAGAGAGAGAGAGAGAGAGAAAACGGGAGGGAGAGAGAGAGAGAGAGAGAGAGAGAGAGAGAGAGAGAGAATATGAGAGAGAGGAGGGTAGAGAGAAACGGTAGATCATAATAGAGATAGAGAAGAGAGGGGAGAGAATATATACATAAGAAGTAGATAGAGAGAATATAGAGATAGAAGATATATATCTGAGAGATAACTTGAGACAGAGCATACGAGATCTTATCCACACAATACAAGGGGTACCCCAACAGTAAATATATTATTATAGATTTCCAGTTTTTTCGAGTCCTACTCCTCCCTCATGTTTAGCCCTATTAGTTATGAGATTTCAAGACATTCGCCCCATTAGTTTGGGGATATTCAGACCCTTTGCTTCATTTCTTTGCCAATATTAAGACATTTCGTGCCATTTAGGTGTCGATTTTTTTCTGGCGAGCGATAGCGAGCCTGTAATTATAGAAGTAACCGGCCTTCGGCCGGGACAGTTTTCTACCGAAAAATGTACAAATGTATATAGATGTATTGCGGGTGTTCTTTTAAGTTTGATAGAGGCTTAGAGAGCAAACTAAACCCCTTCCTTAAACCATTGAGGCGAACCAGTAAATTATGCTGCACAATACCGTCTAAGATAGATGGCCAGTTCAATACTAATAGTTACAAATTACTCCATGGTTAGAGAGGACGCTGTTAGGTGCTGTTAGGTGCTGTTAGGACGCTGTTAGGTGCTGTTAGGACGCTGTTAGGTGCACGTATTCTTCTGTTCATTACCTTTGTTTAAGCCCTGCCTCTTTTCTTGTATGGCTGCTGTGAGACGATTTTATTCAGCTTATCAAGGGCCTCCAGCGATAAACAGGCTCCGAACGATCTCACTTAACCCTTTTTCACTACCGCAGAGCCTTCTTAAAGGGCACAAACCCGTCTAAATAATATAGTGTAGCTAGAAGACAATGACAAAGACGTCGCCGGTACAGAGGGAGCACATACATTGAGGGGAGACGGTCGTTTTTTCTGGTCCCCTTTCTCCCTCGTGTTTAGTCCCATTAGTTCTGAGATTTTTAGACGTTCGGCCCATTTGTTTGACGATTTAAAAAAAAATCTTCCCATTTCGTTATACATTTTGAGACCTATCGTGCCATTTAGGTATCGATTTGTTCCTGGCGAGCGATAGCGAGCCTGTAATTGTAAGAGGAATCGGCCTTCGGCCGGGAAATTTTTCTATCGAAAAAATTAAAAATATATCTTGAGGGGGGGGGGGGGGCCCCCCTAGGGGATGTTTTTTTAAGTTTGAGGGATGTCTAGCGACGAAACTAAGAATTTATGAATGAATGAATTTATAGTTAAGGGGGCCCACCTCGCTTTTTTTCTCTTTATCTCTCTCTTTCTGTGGCTTGTATCTATTTGGCCCCATTCAGCCTACTGTTTTAAGACGTTTACCCCCACCCAGGTGTCAATATCTTCCTGGCGTGCGTTAGCAAGCCAGCATATATATATTTTTATTTTGACAGCAAACTAAATTTGTACATTTTTCGATATAAAAATGTCTCCGGCGAAGCCGGATTTCTCCATATAATGCTGGCTCGCTGTCGCTCGCCAGGAAGAAATCGACACCTGGATGGGGATGAACGTCTTAAAACAGTTGGCTGAATGGGGCCGAATGGATACAAGCCAAAGAAAGAGAGAAAAAGAGAGGAAGAGGAAAAAAAACAGGTTGTGATTCTTTCCTTAGGGGAAAGGGAAATCCGGCTTAAGACATTTTTATATCGAAAAACGGGGGGGGCCTTAAGGAAAGAATAAACACCGAAATAAACAGACAGTGAAAATGATGATATGGAAAACAAATCTGGAAGGGTGGATAATCAATATATAATAAGTGTTTTGGAAAAATATATATACAGTACAGTACATAGCGGTAATATATATACAGTACAGTACATAGCGGTAATATATATACAGTACAGTACATAGCGGTAATATATATACAGTACAGTACATAGCGGTAATATATATACAGTACAGTACATAGCGGTAATATATATACAGTACAGTACATGGCGGTAATATATATACAGTACAGTACATAGCGTGAATATATATCCAGTACAGTACATAGCGGTAATATATATACATTACAGTACATAGCGGTAATATATACAGTACAGTACATAGCGGTAATATATATACAGTACAGTACATAGCGGTAATATATATACAGTACAGTACATAGCGGTAATATATATACAGTAACATTACATAGCGGTAATATAAATACAGTACAGAACATAGCGTAATATATATACAGTACAGTATACCGGTAATATATATATACAGTACAGTATACCGGTAATATATATATACAGTACAGTATACCGGTAATATATATATACAGTACATAGCGGTAATATATATACAGTACAGTACATAGCGGTAATATATATACAGTACAGTACATAGCGGTAATATATATACAGTACAGTACATAACGTAATATATATACAGTACAGTACATAGCGGTAATATATATACAGTACAGTACATAGCGGTAATATATATACAGTACAGTACATAACGTAATATATATACAGTACAGTACATAGCGGTAATATATATAAGTACAGTACATAGCGGTAATATATACAGTACAGTACATAGCGGTAATATATATACAGTACAGTACATAGCGGTAATATATATACAGTACAGTACATAGCGGTAATATATATACAGTACAGTACATAGCGGTAATATTTGTTTTGAAAAAGCGTTACCGGTATATAATTTAGTAAGTTATGTATTATGACAACTGATAGCACACATTGAGAGAGAGAGAGAGAGAGAGAGAGAGAGAGAGAGAGAGAGAGAGAGAGAGAGCGAGCTAGCTATAGCTATAACGTGTGGAAGCTGATGATGGAGATATTCGCTCCATCTCCCTCTTAGCAATCCCCGTGGCTTAAGCCCTCCCTGCCTCTCCCTCTATCTGTCTTGATGGCGTAATCATAAGTGCACGGAATTTCGATGTGGGTATCCTAGGTTCGAGTCCGTGGAGTGCCACATGTATTTGTTGATTTCATTAATTGAGTTTAAAGGTGAAGTTGGTTGGTGGAAAAAACATAATAATATATATATATATATATATATATATATATATATATATATATATATATATATATATATATATATATACAGGGTGTTTTAAAACAACATTGCCAGACCTAATCTGCTAATTAGTAAATAAAATAACGAAGAAGATTATCTAAGGACAAAATGCACAATAATATACCATTAATGATTTAAACTGCATAGAGTAAAATAATTAGTGACACCCAGGTATGAGCTATAATCCGAACACGGGCTAGTGTCCCCCCCTCCCCCCCCCCCCCCGCCCCCCAATAGCCCTACCCCTGGCCCCCCATCCCAGTTCGAGTTTTTCTTCGAAGCTTTGGAGTCATAACGAATCTTCTCGTGTTTAATCATCTGCTCGGCCATGGTGCTATCTTCTTCTGTCATAGTGATTTTATTTACCTTATAATATTACATAAATATGGATTGTCGTTATTTAGGTGTGTCTCTGCCTTTGTTATTTTATACTCGTTAAGTCCAAGTGACGTAAATTGTTTGTTTTGGGTACCATTAGATGATTTTAAATATTCATTAGTGAACACCGTATACTTGTATGTCTACAGCTACGTAAAATCGTCAAACTTCAACCATAAAACTGATAGACATATTTCGTTAGTACTTTGTGATAATAGTAACGTATTTGTATTGAAACAGTAAATTGCGCAGGAACAATTTTTTCCCCATTCAAACAGTTTCACGAACGATTAAATTACCTATAGCAGTGTTCGGATACCTGACCCAGACTTGAGATTCATTATTTTACCTCTTGGTCATCATTACAAATGGTGCATATCTTTTTACGCTACTTGGATTATAATACTTAGCAGTTTTCTTCTAATTGCAAAATATCATTACCAATTTTATGTTACTTTGATTTTGTAATTATTCATATGTGATTAGGTCATTAGATATCTCCTCTTTACCTTTTTTACTTGGTAATCATTCATATTATGTATCATATGTTTTGTGCTGAGCTCAGAACCCTGTTTTGCTACATTTCTAAATAACCATTTATCTCCGTTACAATATATTTTTGGTAAAAATAGAATAGAAATATGTGTATTATATATTTTTATCAATGTGGTAGTCATACTCTGGCAGTGTTGTTTTAAAACACCCTGTATATATATACGCAATATGTGTAGGTAAGACACAAACAGAATGTCAGGGGAACCAGACAAATGAAATAGGAGTTCCAGCAACTCTTTATCACATACCTATGAGGCCTCCCCTGGGTATTGCCCTGCTTGAATGGAGTCTACAGTCTCCCTATATATATATATATATATATATATATATATATATATACTTGAAGAAATTTATGTAAGAATTCTACCACTAGCGTTTCAAGCGTCTCCTCTACATTATATATAATCTGATCTCAGGGCCCTGGATGTCTTTTCCCAGAATAGCCACTCACAGTTACTTGACACCACTCGTTTCTTATAAGTGTCTCCTATTTAGTCTCATTATCATTATTCACTTCCTTTTTTATGTCATTCAACCCTTTGTTTATATATTTTTTAAAGTTATGTATTCTTTCACATATTCTTTCCTAAAATTACCTCAGGAAACAGTCTTATCTTATCATATCTTACACCCTCATTGGTATATAATCGTCGTTATTTCATTGTATTGTATCACTACTGTATATTCTTACTTATTGTTGTTTTTCAGTTAGCCTTATTCCAACACGCGAAATATGACGAAAGAAGAACAGGCTGATTTCAAGATTTGGCAGTCGTTATATTTCTTATTTGAAGCTCCAGAAAAATGTAATTTCAATTTTTGTTTATAATTATATGTTACATATATAAATACAGTATAACAACCATTATTATAAATACACGTAAATGAGAGTATACATGAGCCGAGTAATGTGTTCACGCGATCGAAAACTCATCATCGAGTCAGAGTATTTCACAAATGAATTGTTATGTGATTGTGGATATAATGCAGTAAGTAATCATATGCGTAAGTAACCTACTGATAATTGTTATGTGATTGTGGATATAAGGCAGTTAGTAATCATATGCGTAAGTAACCTACTGGATAATTGTTATATGATTGTGGATATAATGCAGTTAGTAATCATATGCGTAAGTAACCTACTGATAATTGTTATAATGATTGTGGATATAATGCAGTTAGTAATCATCTGCGTAAGTAACCTACTGATAATTTGTTATATGATTGTGGATATAATGCAGTTAGTAATCATATGCGTAAGTAACCTACTGATAATTGTTATATGATTGTGGATATAATGCAGTTAGTAATCATATGCGTAAGTAACCTACTGATAATTGTTATATGATTGTGGATATAATGCAGTTAGTAATCATATGCGTAAGTAACCTACTGATAATTGTTATATGATTGTGGATATAATGCAGTTAGTAATCATATGCGTAAGTAACCTACTGAGATTGTTATATGATTGTGGATATAATGCAGTAAGTAATCATATGCGTAAGGAACCTACTGATAATTGTTATGTGATTGTGGATATAATACAGTTAGTAATCATATGCGTAAGTAACCTACTGATAATTGTTATGTGATTGTGGATATAATGCAGTTAGTAATCATATGCGTAAGGAACCTACTGATAATTGTTATGTGATTGTGGATATAATACAGTTAGTAATCATATGCGTAAGTACCTACTGATAATTGTTATGTGATTGTGGATATAATGCAGTTAGTAATCATATGCGTAAGGAACCTACTGATAATTGTTATGTGATTGTGGATATAATACAGTTAGTAATCATATGCGTAAGTAACCTACTGATAATTGTTATGGATTGTGGATATAATGCAGTTATTAATCATATGCGTAAGGAACCTACTGATAATTGTTATGTGATTGTGGATATAATACAGTTAGTAATCATATGCGTAAGTAACCTACTGATAATTGTTATGTGATTGTGGATATAATGCAGTTAGTAATCATATGCGTAAGGAACCTACTGATAATTGTTATGTGATTGTGGATATAATGCAGTTAGTAATCATATGCGTAAGTAACCTACTGATAATTGTTATATGATTGTGGATATAATGCAGTTAGTAATCATATGCGTAAGTAACCTACTGATAATTGTTATATGATTGTGGATATAATGCAGTTAGTAATCATATGCGTAAGTAACCTACTGATAATTGTTATATGATTGTGGATATAATGCAGTTAGTAATCATATGCGTAAGGAACCTACTGATAATTGTTATGTGATTGTGGATATAATGCAGTTAGTAATCATATGCGTAAGTAACCTACTGATAATTGTTATGTGATTGTGGATATAATGCAGTTAGTAATCATATGCGTAAGGAACCTACTCAGATAATTGTTATGTGATTGTGGATATAATGCAGTTAGTAATCATATGCGTAAGGAACCTACTCAGATAACCGTAGATCCCTGTACAACCACGATGACACTGATAATTGTTTTATTAAGACTGCTTGGTTAAGCAATTAAAACCATTTTTCTATTCATCGTTCATGTCGGCGTTGCCACATTCGTTTGTTAACAACACGTAGGGGTTTTGGACCTCTGTATACATATAAACACATAATTAGTTATTCGTTTACTTTAGTAAAACATTGATTGTGAGAATTGTCATAGGATTAGATACTAATGGCAAATGAATGATCACATTTCAGATTAAAATAGCTTACAACTAGAATTGTCAAAAAAACTAACAAAATTGTCTTTAGAGCGTAATCTCCAAATTGTCTTTAGAGCGTAATCTCCAAATTGTCTTTAGAGCGTAATCTCCAAATTGTCTTTAGAGCGTAATCTCCAAATTGTCTTTAGAGCGTAATCTCCAAATTGTCTTTGTTTATACCTCTATATTTAGTACCGCCGTGGCATCCAGAGGTGTAATTGAAATGTGGTCAATTTCTTCGTTTCCTATTTTAATAATTTTAACACTGGATGCATATACTGTATTTAAAGGTGTGTGTGTGTGTGTGTGTGTGTGTGTGTGTGTGTGTGTTACGTAGAGTTTTATATACACACCACACAGTCCTAACTCCTAATTGAGTAGCTCAATAAAGTGGAAGAGAAAAACGAAGGAGAGAGAGAGTACAAAGGAGTACAAAGGAGTACAAAGGAAATCAAGCAACAACAGGTCTAGTGACCCTTCTAGGCTGCTTGTCCTCCAAAACACTGAGGATCAAGTGTCCAAACAGTGGTTTAGAGTGGGTAAGGGAACATTGGAAAGGGAACTACTGCCCTAGAACTAATGTCCGTGGCAGGATTAGGAAGTTAGTAGGGGACAGATGGGTTAGTAACTGAGGGGGGGATAAAATAAAGTTATTCATTTACAAACGCAGTCAGTCGCGGGTTTGATGCGAGATATTTTGTCCTAAGCGGAGTTTAAATGAATCAACGGTGCTGCAGTCTAATAACGTCTCGGGGAAGCCCATTCCACAAGTTGACAACTCGATTGAAGAAGAAATTCTTAGATTCGTGTGAGTTAAAAGATTTACCAATAATTTTGCAACCGTTTCCCCGCGTGTAATTAGATTGGTCGATAGTGAAGTACTTAACTACAGTTCATATTGTCGATGCCTTTGATGATTTTGAACACTTGAATTAAGTCACCTCTTAATCTGCGCTGGGTTAAAGGAAATAGATTTAATTCTCTAAGACGCTCTTCGTATGGTTTGTTCTTTAGGCTAGGTATCATTTTGGTAACTCTACGTTGAACTCGTTCTAGCTTGTTTATATCTTTTTGAAAAAAGGGACACGAGTATAGAACGGAGTACTCCAGAAGGGGGCGGACAAAGGAATTGTAAAGGGTGAGGATAAATTCTTTGGATTTATGCTCAAATGACCTGCCTATAAAGCCAATTATTTTGTTTGCCTTCTTAACAACTTCTGAACATTGTTGACTCGGTTTTAGGTTACTCGATATTGTTACTCCCAGATCAGTTTCTCTGTTTACATTCTTAAGCTGAGTGCCATTCATCGAATAGTTTGCTTTCTCATTTAGGTATCCGATATGTAGTACTTTACATTTATCCGCATTGAAACTCATTTGCCAAATTTGGGCCCAACATGACAATTTATCTAGATTGTGTTGCATATCGTCAAATTGTTCTTTTGAGAGTACGCTATTTGCAATTTTTGTATCGTCAGCAAATTTTGAGATTGTACAGGTGAGACCCTCATCTATGTCGTTGATGTAAATTAGAAAGAGAATTGGTCCTAGTACCGATCCCTGGGGTACCCCGCTACTTACATTGGTCCATTTAGATGCCTTACCGTTTATGACTACTCTTTGCTTTCTGTCGCTGAGCCAATTTTCTATCCATTTCAACACACCGTCTTGTATTGAGAGAGAGAGAGAGAGAGTGAGAGTGAGTGTGAGTGTGTGGAGAGGGACTGGAGAGTATATGAGTGGGAGAAGAGAGGAAGGGTAGTGGAGAGAGTGTGGAGAGAACGAGATAGAGAGATGAATGCCTCGAGAGTTAAAGAAAGAAAAGGAGAGAGAGAGAGAGAGAGAGAGAGAGAGAGAGAGAGAGAGAGAGAGAGAGAGAGAGAGAGAGAGAGAGAGAGAGAGAGAGAGAGAGAGAGAGAGAGAGAGAGAGAGAGAGAGAGAGAGAGAGAATAAGTGGTGGAGATGAGGAGTAAAAAGTGAAGAAAGGTGAATATTCCCTGGTCACCTGAATATTCCCAATCCATCCACACTTGGGAGAGACTGCACAACTTGGTGGGAATGGGGCGCACTGTTTTTTTTTTTTTTTTTTTTTTTTTCTATTTATCTCTATCTATCTATATTCTCAGGCTCAATCCCCACTTTTCCTTTTTTTTTTTTTTTTTTTTTTTTTTTTTTTCTCTCTCTATATTCCCTTAATTTTCTTGCAATCTCGTCTTGGTTGGGTTTTGTTCCCATCATCACGAAGAGAGGAATAATTGTTTGCGTGGTGGGGATATAAGATTAAGGGGGTAGTACTCGCTTTTTCTGGACCCGGCCCTTCTCCCTCATGTTTAGCATAATAGTTTTGAGATTTTAAGATGTTCGTTTCGTTAGTTTGGCGATGTGGAGAGCTTTCGCCGCATTTCTTTGTCAATGTTAAGACCTTTCGTGCCATTTAGGTGTCGATTTGTAATTTTAGAAGGAATCGGCCTTTGGCCGGCACATTTTTCTACCGAAAAATGTAAAAATGTATCCTGAAAGGGGGTCTAGGGGGTATTTGTATAAGCTTGATAGAGGTCTAGCGAGGAAACTAAAATAAAAATAAATAAAAAAATAAATAAATAAATACATAAATAATTACAATAAATACATAGACCAAAACACAAGCACTATCCCTTTAATATGGTAACCTTTTCGAAATCCGATGACGCATTTCTTCTCTGCGTTCTGGCTAGTATTAGACGATTTTATTCAGATCAGGAAGGGTATATGGAAGTCAGAGGTTTCATGAAGATAGTTTTTACCTTATAATCCCCCGCAGATCCTTCCTAAGCTGTATAAAATCGTCTTATGATGGCCGGAATAAACTGTCAAAATTCGTCATGGTCTTCAAAGGGTTAAGGGGGGGGGTGACTGGATTTTTTTTATCTCTTTGGCTTGTATCCATTCGGCCCCATTCAGCCGAAAGACATTTATCCCCATCCAGGTGTCAATTTCTTCCTGGGGAGCGATAGCGAACCAGCATTGCATGGAGAAATCCGGCTTCGCCGGAGACATGTTTCTATCGACAAATGTACAAATTTAGCCTGCTGTCAAAAACTTAAAAAAAACATTCCTGGCTTGCTACCGCTCGCCAGGAAAAAATCGACACCTGGATGGGAATAAACGTCTTAAAACAGTAGGCTGAATGGGGCCGAATAGATACAAGCCAGAGAAAGAGAGAAAAGGAGAGAAACAAGCCTGTGACCCCCCTAAAGAGTGTTCAGGGTCACCGTAAATAAAGGGTGGTATAGCCTGTTCATTATAATTGGACCCACCACCTTGACCTCTAGCCTCTACAAATAAAAAACTACTACAGTCATCAAGCTATTATGTATACCATTTGGGAAGAGTCAGCCAGGGAATAGGTGTGCATACTGACAACCCATTTATTCGATCACAAGACCTTTCGCCCCATTTATCTGCCAATATCAAGACCTTTCGTGTTATTTAGGTGTCAATGTGTTCCTGGCGAACGACAGTGAGCCTGTAATTTATGAGGAATCGGCCTTCGGCCGGCATATTTTCTACCGAAAAATTTACAATTTTGTCTTGAAGTAGGGTCTTGGGGATGTTTTTAAAAAGCCTGATAATGGTCTACGAAGCTTGATCTTTAAATCAAGTAATGCCACGTTATGGAACATACTAACCCCCCTCCCCCTTTAATAAATAGCTCCTCCCCCTCACTAGAGACCTATTTGACCTTCGACCTCTTCTTCAGTTCACCTGTCCTAAATATGGCCTCTATCGTTTTTACCTGGGGCCCTGTTCTTTCTGTCCTGTCCTCTCGGGTCTTCTCATTTTTACCTCCATCCCTCTTGTTCCCCGGCAGTCACAGCTCTTTCCATCCAACCTAAAGCCTCTCTCTCTCTCTCACTCTCACTCTCGTTCTCTCTCTCATATTTTACATTGTTATCCTTGTCTTATACCCTAGCATATGTTTTATTTATAAGGCCGGACTGCCTAGTAGGGACTGTAAAGGCGGAGTGGTCTGTGTATTTATGTAACTCTCTCTCTCTCGCTCTCGCTCTCGCTCTCGCTCTCGCTCTCGCTCTCGCTCTCGCTCTCGCTCTCGCTCTCTCTCTCTCTCTCTCTCTCTCTCTCTCTCTCTCTCTCCATTTTAAAACCCTCTAGCTCTCCCACAACCGCCCCTTTCGCCACTCTCCCCTCACCCTCTTCATAGCCCTATTTTCCCCCCCACCCTCCCCCTCTCGGTTCCCCCACACCTGCGAAATCCTCACCCATGATCCCACCCAACTTCTTCCTATCATCCTCCTCGACTTACCCTTTCACCACGAACCCCTCTCTTCCGACACACTCATCTCCCCCCCCCCTCTCTTCAAAACTCCCCACTACTCTTCTACCCCCCCCCCCACCCCCCTCACTGTCTCTCCCACTACCAATACACCTATCTTCCCCTATCCCCTCAGCCCTGACAACTCTCTCCCTACGCCCGCTACTCCCCAAGCCCCCATGCTCTACACACCCCTCTCCTTTCTTTCATATTTCTCCCCTCTCTCACCCTCTTTTCCCCCACAACCCCCCTCACCTCTCCCCCTCAGTCAATTCAATAAAAAAAAAAAAAAAAAAAAAACACACACAAGTCCTAACCATTTTCTCCTTGCACCCATCTATTCCCCAAACGTCTCTTCCCCTTATACCTCATTCGTCCCCTCTATCTTCCTACTCGGCCCTTTCTCAAATTTCGTGTCCCCTTCTCCTCATCCCAAATACCTATCTTCCGCTCTCCTTCCCTTACAGATCTTTATAAAATGTCCTCCCCTCTTCTCTTCCTTCCCCTTCTCTTTCCCCTCACAGATTCCTCACCCTCCTCTATCCTCCCTTCCTCAGCCTTCCCCACCTCATCCTCACGTCTCCCTTCCCTCCCTCTCCTCTCCTCACCCTCCCAACCTTATGTCTCTCTTCCTCACCTCTCCCTTCCTCTCCTCTCTTCACTATCTTCATCTCACCTTTCCCTTTTTCAACCCCCCTCTTCTCCCCTCTCCACTCCTCACCTGTCCTTTTCTCAAACCTCCTCTCCTCGCCTCCTCACCTCTCCCTTCCCCAACCTTCCTCTCCTCCCCTCTCCATTTCTCAACTCTCCTCTCCTCACCCTCCCCTCTTCACCTCTCTCCTCCTCCCCACCTCTCCTTTTCCCAATCCTCCCCTCCTCAACCATCCCCTCCCCTACTCTCCTCACCTCTCAACCCTCCTCTCCTCCCGAACACGGCAATCATGTGGTGAACACGGGCACTATTTGGCTGGACCAGGCCCCTCTGTCACCGCCACTCCACCAAAACATCTCACTTTTTATATATACCAGATACGTCTGTCTTTATCTCTCTCTATATATACTCTACCTATATACAGTACAGTACAGTGCAATTGTCTACCTATACATATTTAGCTTTTACAGTATATTTCGCATACGTATTATACTGTAAACACCGCACTCGATTATCTGTCTATTGCTAATGCACACACACACACACACACACACACACACACACACACACACACACACACACACACACACACACACACACACACACACACACACACACACACACACACACACACACACACACACACACACACACACACACACACACACACACACACACACACACACACACACACACCTGCAAACACACACACACACACACACACACACACACACACACACAATATTATCTATCTATCTATTTACAGTATCTATCTATCAATTATGCACAATAGAACATCAGGGTTTCAATCCATCACCGCTACAAAATAGTGATGGGGTTTCAATTCATTAATATTACTGCCAAACATAAATTACATCATAGGCCATAAAATAAATGAAATTATATTCATACATTTGCGCTCTCTCTCTCTATCTATCTATCTATCTCTCTATCTATCTATCTATATCTGTCTATCTATCTATCTATCTATCTCTATCCTATCTATCTATCTATCTATCTCTATCCTATCTATCTATCTATCTCTTAGGTGTAGTAGATCATCGTCCTTCTTACAATGCTCGCCAGGAAGAAATCGACACCTGGATGGGGATAAACGTCTTAAAACAGTTGGCTGAATGGGGCCGAATGAATACAAGCCGGGGAAAGAGTGAAAAGGAGAGAAAGATAACAAAAACAGGTAAGAGAGAGAGAGAGAGAGAGAGAGAGAGAGAGAGAGAGAGAGAGAGAGAGAGAGAGCGAGCTATCTTTAAAGTTATCCTTGGTGATGAAAGTAATGTGAGCTACGAGTTCAGCTTTATCAGCATATTAAGTGACAGTGGAGATCAAGCCTTGAGGGAATCACAAGTCTGTTATAATTTCAAGAATGCCTATACAACATCTAATATCAGACGACCCGCCTGATTGTTTTATCTTTCTTGGTTGTATCCATTGGGCCCCATGCAACCTAATATTTTAAGACATTTATCCCCATCCAGGTGGTGATTTTTCCCCCAGCAGTTTTCTGGAGAAATTCGGCTACCAAAAAATTTACAATTTTATCTCGAAACGGGGCCTCGGAGTTGTTGTTTAAAATTTTAGTTTTATATTTGTTACCCATTGTATTTTATTTTATTTATATATTTATTCATGTTATTTTATTTATATATTTATTCATGTTATTTTATTTATATATTTATTCATGTTATTTTATTTATATATTTATTCATGTTATTTTATTTATATATTTATTCATGTTATTTTATTTATATATTTATTCATGTTATTTTATTTATATATTTATTCATGTTATTTTTCTTCTATAGCTTGATAGAGGTTTAGGGAGAAAACTACCCCCTCCCCCCCTAAGGGAGCCCACCTCGCTTTTTTTGTTTATCTTTCTCTCCCTCTCTCTTTGGCTTGTATCCATTCTGCCCCATTCTGCCTACTGTTTTAAGACGTTTACCCCCATCCATGTGTCAATATTTTCCTGGCGAGCGGTAGTGAGCCAGCATATATACTTTTTTGTTTTTGACAGCAAGCTAAATTTGTAAATTTTTCGATAGAAAAATGTCTCCGGCGAAGCCGGATTTCTCCATACAATGCTGGCTCGCTTTCGCTCGCCAGGAAGAAATCGACACCTGGATGGGGATAAACGTCTTAAAACAGTTGGCTGAATGGGGCCGAATGGATACAAGCCAGGGAAAGAGAGAAAAGGAGAAAAGGATAACAAGAGCCAGTGACCTCCCTTCAGTCAAATTTCTCCCTCCCACACATACTCCAGACAACAATAGAGAGATCATTATTACCAACAACCAGACCACCTGTGACTGCCTCCACCTGCCTGTATATATATTAAGGGGGTAGTGCTTGATGCTTGCTCTATTTATTTATCTATCTATTTATTTATTTACTCAGGCCCAATACCCACTTTTCCTTTATACTGTATATATTATATATATACAGTATATATATATATATATATATATATATATATATATATATATGTATATATATATATATTATATATATAATATATATATATATATACCGGTATATATATATATATATATATATATATAATATATATATATATATATATATATATATATATATATATATATATATATATATATATATATATATATATATATATATATATATATATATAAATATATTTACTTATATATTTTTGAGTTTGCTCCCTAGACCTCCATCAAGCTTAAATAAATACATAAATAGATGAAAATAAAATGCACCCCTGGACCCCCTTTCAAGATAAATTTGTAAATTTTTTGATAGAAAAAATTCTCTGTCGAAGGCCGATCCCTCCTAAAATTACAGGCTCGCTATCGTTCGCTATGAACATTTTTTTACACCTAAATGGCACGAAAGGTCTTAATAGGTGTTAAAGAAATAGGGTGAACGGTCTAAAACTCGCCAACTAATGGAACGAACGCCTTAAAATATAAAAACTAATGGGGATAAAGATGAGGGAGAAGGGGGCCAGAAAAAGCGACTGCCTATAACACCCCCACTATTATTAGCCTTTACAATAGCTTCATAATTTTTTGTTTTTTGTTTTTTTTATAAACCTTGTTATTTAGAGCATTCATGATAGGATAATATATATAGCTTTTCAAAGTCATAATTAAGGTTTTACTGCTAATTATGTATGCGCATGAATATTATTTAAATTTGGGGAATCGGGCACATTAATAAAGTTTCATTCAAGGGACAGTGGTTATATTTTGGAGGGGTCGTCTATTCATTTATATATTATCATTTATTTTTTATTTTTTTTATTTTCCTCCCTAGCCCTCCATCAAACTTAAGAAAACATCCATCAGATCCCCTTTCTAGATTCATTTGTATTTTTTTTTGATAGAAATATGTCACGGCTGTAGGCCGGTTCTTCCACAATTACTGGCTCGCTATCGCTCGCCAGGAAAAAATCGACACCTAAAGGGCACGAAAGGTCTTAATATTAACAAAGAAATGGGGCGAAGGGTCTTAAAATCGACAAATTAATGGGGCAAGCGTCTTAAAATCTCAAAACTAATGGGGATAAACATGAGAAAGAAAGGGGACCAGAAAACAGGCCGATCTCTCCTTAATTTCAACTAATTCCATGCAGTATGAAGACAAACTCTACGATAGACTTATATATAGATAAATGAAATACGTTGGTATTATGTAGATAGCTTAAGGGGGGTCACCGGATTTTTTTTTTTTATCTCTCTCCCCTTTTCTCTCTTTCCCTGGCTTGTATCCAATCGGCCCCATTCAGCCAACTGTTTTAAGACGTTTACCCCCATCCAGGTGTCTATTTCTTCCTGGCGAGCAATAGCGAGTCAGCATTGTATGGAGAAATCCGGCTTCGCCGGAGAAATTTTTCTATCGAAAAATGTACAAAAATTCAGGATGCGTTCAAAACAAATATATATACGGTATATATATATATATGCTGGCTCGCTATAGTTGGCTGAATGGGGCCGAATGAATACAAGCCAGGGAAAGAGAGAAAAGGGGAGAGAGATAAAAAAAAAATCCGGTGACCCCCCTTAAGCTACAGCATCTACATAGGATATACCAACGTATTTCATTTATCTATGTATAAGTCTATCGTAGAGTTTGTCTTCATACTGCATGGAATTAGATGAAGTTAAGGAAAGATGGCCCGTTATAGATGGCCATAGCCAGCCGAACAAACAGACACATAGACTATGAGGGTAGATAAATAGATAAGTTATATTAAACAGATAGCTACATGGAGAAACACATATATTAATAGCCATATGTTATGTAATCAATCAGTCGATAAATATATAACATAGATACACAAATAAATAAATACATATAAATAAGTAAATATATAAAATACAAATAATATACTGTATATATATATATATATATATATATATATATATACCGGTATATATATATATATATATATATATATATATATATATATATATATATATATATATAGATATATATATATATATATATATATATATATATATATATATATATATATATACCGGTATATATATATAGGTAAATTTAGATATATGTGGTTCTGACTATAAAGTAAGGGCCCAGGTAATCCAGTTATAGGTAGGAACTCATTAGGCGCCTCTTGAAGCTCACTTTTGATCATAGGGAAGGGGCTGGCAGGGAGACAGCTGAGGGAGATAGATATATAGTATATATAGATAGCAATATTGTAGATAGATACAGAGAGGTCTATTCTCTCTCTCTATCTCTCTCTCTCTCTATATATATATATATATATATATATATATATATATATATATATACAGGGTGTCCAGAAATAGACGAGCCAAACTTCTGGATATGATTATATACATGAATTTAAGAACAACAATTCTTAAACCACAACCTTTCAAGAGGTATTGAAGGTTTTATATAGTGTCCTCCCCCGCATCGCTGTAATAGACTTTTCCATATCAAAGAGTTCCCAATAGGCTCAAAGGTAGCTAATACACCTATATTAATTTCGCAGTTTACAGAAATATAACATATTGATAATAACGTGTTAAAATAATTGCCGTTAGATGAGGGTGTGGTAGGCTCTAGGACAGCTAGGCCAACCTTATGGGGAAATACTTAAGGGAGCTCACCTCGCTTTTTTCTCTTTCTCTCCCTCTCTCATTGGCTTGTATCCATTCGGCCCCATTCAGTCTACTAATTTAAGACGTTTACCCCCATCCAGGTCTCAATATTTTCCTGGCGAGCAGTAGCGAGCCTGCATATACAGTATATATTTTTGTTTTGACAGCAAGCTAAATTTTTAAATTTTTCGATAGAAAAATGTCTCCGGCGAAGCCGGATTTGTCCATACAATGCTGGCTCGCTATCGCTCGCCAGGAATGAATCACACCTAAATGGGGATAAACGTCTTAAAACAGTTGGCTGAATGGGGCCGAATGGATACAAGCTAGGAAAAGAGAGAAAAGGAAAACAAAAAAAACGGTGACCCCCCCCCCCTTTAAGAAAAGGCCATTTTCAACAGGCAATTTGGAAATTTGGTTATAACATTATTTGTGCTTAAAATACTTTTCTTAACCTAATCCTGTAATTTGGCATGTCTATGTTTTGGACACCCTTCATACACTCACACACATAAGAATGGGGAGGGAGAGAGAGAGAGAGAGAGAGAGAGAGAGAGAGAGAGAGAGAGAGAGAGAGAGAGAGAGAGAGGGAGAGGGGCGGGGAGTAAACAGAGAGAAACGTAGGTAGTCATGCAGTCAGTCATAGTTGTGTTTCGTCAGATGCAATCTATTGTTCATACTCTGAATGATATACCACTAGTATATAATACAATAGAAATGTGTGTATAGACGAGTAGTCTTTAGCATATTTTACACATGACTAATTATTGTTTTCATGGCATTAATATTATCAAATGTTAAGTTCTCATTTCCATACTTAACTCGAACAATGCTGTATGAAATAAACATATAGGGCAGAACAAATCAATAAAATAAACATGAATAAAGCAAGACACCACAATACAACAGGGACATAGGCCTTTAAAATGTATCACAAGGGAAGGATCGAGGAAGTAAGGGAAGGAAGGATGGACAGAAGGGGACTAGACTAACCAAAACAAACAAAGTTAAACATGTTAGCGTGGACCAGGACATGTGCAGGATGGTAGTGAAGCAATGGAGTCATGGTAGGGATTTATTCTGACTCATTATATAAGATCGTAAACAACAATACTGTATATATATTATATTATACAGTAGGCTATGTATATATACTGTATATATAAAGGACATGTTAGGTGAGAAGGAAACAAAGGAAAGCACTTCTATTTATTGTCAGACGACTTGATCCCTGATGGAGTGGCCGCTAATAAATCGTTTATGCATCTCTATCAGCTGTCATCCAGCTACCCTTCTCCCACCCAACACCACTTGCACTCATATGCCTCTCAGATATAGCCCTCCACTGCACTCTCGGTCTGCCTCTCACCTCACTGTCATACACTATTTTCGTCATTCTTTCATTCTTCCTCATTCGTCTATATCTCCATGTGACTTCCCTCATGTTCTGCCCCATTAGTGTGGTGATTTTAAGACCTTTCGCCCCATATATATGTCGATTTTAAGACCTTTAGTGCCATTTAGGTGTCGATTTTTTCCTGGCGAGCGATAGCGATCCTGAAATTTAGGAACCGGCCTTAGGCTGAGATATATTTCTACCGAAAAATGTAAAAAATTATCTGGAAGGAGGCTATTGGTGGTATATTTTTAAAGCTTGATATAGAGATCTAGGAAGCAAACTAAAATTGTCCCTTTAACACAAAAATAACACTATATCGCACTGAAATGATCAACGCAATCGGTATTTTGAGTGGATATATTTTGAATATTTTTGTTTGTACACTGTAAATAAATAAAGAATATAGAAAAGGTAAATTTAATCATGTATGTATATTGATTGTGATTTTCCGTTGAGTATTTGATATATCCTTCTCTCCTTACATTATATGGGTGTATCACTGCCAATATACATTTAAATCAATACCTAATCAATAATTTGATAATGTGATATTTTCGCGGTTTCGAGGTTCGAACTTGGGGGTTCATTCTCCGATTTTGGGTCCCTTACTGCAAAGTTCCTTTTTCGTGTCCAGTCCAGATCTACTGTAGTCTATGGCTAAACATAAGGGAGAAGGGGGTCCAGAAAAAGCGAGTAGTACCCCCTTAACCCCTTCTGTACCGGCGACGTCCTTTTAGTTATATTTTTGCTATACAGTATTTAGACGATTTTGTGCAGTTTAAGAAGGATCTGAGGTCGTACAAAGGATTAAGTGAGATAGTTTGAAGTCTGTTTATGGCTGGAGGCCCTTTATAAACTGAATACAATCGTCTAATAGTAGCCAGATTAAAGTTATAAGGACGTCGCCGGTACAGAAGGGGTTAAGGGGGTAGTACTAGGTTTTTCTGGACCCCCTTCTCCCTCATGTTTAGCATATTAGTTTTGAGGTTTTAAGAAATTTGTTTCGTTAGTTTGGCGATTTTGAGACCTTTCGCCTCATTTTTTTTTGTCAATATTAAAACCTTTCGTGCCCTTTAGGTGTTAATTTTTTCCTGGCGAGCGATAGCGAGCCTCTAATTTTAGAAAAATGTACAAATGTACAAATTTATCTTGAAAGGGGGTCTAGGGGGCGTTTTTCTAAGTTTGATGGAGGTTTAGCGAGGAAACTCAAAAATTAATTAATAGATCATTATATAGACCAAAGCACCACTCCCTTAAGGGGAGGTTTTTAGTTGATTCCCTAGACTTCCATCAACCTTAAAATTACTCCCCCTAGACCCCCTTTCAAGATAAATTTGTACATTTTTCGGTAGAAAAATTTCTCGGCTGAAAGCCGGTTTCTCTTTAATACAGGCTCGCTATCGCTCGCCAGGATAAAATCGACACCTACATGGCAAGAAAGGTCTTAAAATTGACAGAAATGGGTCGAAAGTTCTTAAAATCGTCATAATAATGGGGCGAACGTCTTAAAATTAGAAAAGCAATGGGGCTAAACATGAGGGAGAAAGGGGTCCAGAAAAAAAATCCCTCAAGTGGAAATCTCCCCTTAAGTCGAGTTAGAGCAAATTAATATCTGAACTCTATATGGTGAGAGGTGGGTCTTTTTGGACCCTCATGTTTCATTCCATTAGTTTGGAGATTTTTAAGACGTTTAACCTCATTAGTTTGGCGATTATAAGACTCTTCACCCTTATCAAATGTCGATTTTGTCTGGGGCTATGGGATAGTGATATCGAGCCTGAAATTTATCAGGATTTTATTAGATTATTTAGCTTGAAGGGAGCCCGGGTGACATTTTTTTTTTTTTTTTTTTTTTTTTTTTAAAGAAGCATTGCTGGGACGAAACTTCTCAATTATTCGAGAGGGCAAAATAAAATAATTAGCTCGAAAATTTCTGGATCGACCATAACATTCAATAATAATTATTGATCAAAATATGATATCCCAAAACATGTCGCACTAGATAATATTAACACTTTCCATATACAATACAAACACACACACACACACACACACACACACACACACACACACACACACACACACTCACTATATATATATACTGTGTGTGTGTGACTGTGTGTGTGTAATGTACAGGTATATACTGTCTTTCCCTTTCTTTATCCATGTAAATATAAAGTCTGTTTTTTCAAAATAGCTTCTCTTGTCTTGGTTGAGCTTCCCCATGATCACATTATCTCTCTCTCTCTCTCTCTCTCTCTCTCTCTCTCTCTCTCTCTCTCTCTCTCTCTCTCTCTCTCTCTCTCTCCACACCGGGACCCACCCAGTTCTATCGACCTCTGAAGCCACACCCTCCTCCATCCTCCTCCCTCTCTCTCTCTCTCTCTCTCTCTCTCTCTCTCTCTCTCTCTCTCTCTCTCTCTCTCTCTCTCTCTCTCTCTCTCTCTCTCTCTCTCTCTCTCTCTCTCTCTCTCTCTCTTTCTTTGCATGTGTATTTCAACTATATTTATGTTTTAATATGCCAGGGCAATTATAATATGTATATAGCATATGGCGTGGCTTACTTGCATAATTATATGAAAAGCATTCTATTAGAACCATATATCTTTATTTTTAAAGTGAAAACAAAATTATACCACTCTAAATATTCTTTTAATGTAGTATCATATTACTTAGTAACGCAAATCGTTCCTTGTCTCTCGTAGCAGATCAGCATTCAAGTTGGGAAGAATTGTCGAACTGAACTTCGGCGACAAAATGTAAACAAACCGAGCGATGTTTACAACGATTCACCAACAGAGATTTCCCCTCGGCTAGGTAGGCAAAGTGTCTCAAGGGAACCCGTACAGACAAAATATTTACCCTTTAATCGGGGTCACCGTTTTTTTTTTATCTTTCTCTCCTTTTCTCTCTTTCTCTGGCTTGTATCTATTCGGCCCCATTCAGCCAACTGTTTTAAGACGTTTATCCCCATCCAGGTGTCGATTTCTTCCTGGTGAGCTATAGCGAACCAGCATTGTATGGAGAAATACGGCTTTGCCGGAGAAATGTTTCTATCGAAAAATGTACAAATTTAGCTTGTCATAACAAAAATATATATTTGCTGGCTCGCTACCGCTCGCCAGGAAAATATTGACAGCTGAATGGGGTAAACGTCTTAAAACAGTAGGCTGAATGGGGCCGAATGGATACAAGCCAAAGAGAGAGGGAGAGAAAGAGAAAAAAATCGAGGTGGGCTCCCTTGAGTGGTCAATTGCAAAGGGCGAGATAGTGAAATGTGGCTTGGTGTGTCCGTAGACTTTATCAGCATCACAATTTACCTAAGGCGCCCACCTCGCTTTTGTTCTCTTTTTCTCCCTCTCTCTTCGGCTTGTATCCATTCGGACCCATTCAGCCTACTGTTTTAAGACGTTTACCCTCATCCAGGTGTCAATATTT
>CM064580.1:41722894-41741391 GCA_032716605.1 Paralithodes platypus
TATATATATATATATATATATATATATATATATATATATACATACATACATACATACAGTATATAGGCTATATATATCGGGAATAGGACGATTATACAGTGGACCAATAATAGACAATGATAATGTTGATAAATAATAGTTTGTTTTATCATGTTCATTTTCTCCCTCCAGATATAGCCTCTTTATAGCCTGCAGATTCGATCGCTCAACAATGAAGTCTGAAAGATTTATTCCAGATAGCAATCGACTCTGCTTATTAGTTTGGCGATTATAAGACCTTTCGCCCCATTTCTCTGTCACTATTAGGATGCTTCGTGTCATTTTAGGTGTCGATTTTTTCCTGGTGACAGCGCTTATTTGTACTGACTCTTCGACTCCACTCTCAGTGATGTCCCTGAGCAAGGTTTCTGGAGGTGAGTCTATCCAACATAATAAGCTCTCCACCTGATTGATCGGCCTTCCTTTGCCATGAGAAACGTGGGTTTACCAGACACCTCCTCCATTCAAATCTGTTCCCACTAAAACCACTGGACGAAAAGGGTCAACTGCAGGGAGACAACCACTCGACACCAGGCCCGGACTCATGGAATTGGATCCTAATGAAGAAATGTAAGGAAAACCTCTCAAAACCCCTGGCTATAATGTGGAGAAGGAGTCTAGACACTGGTGACATACCAGATAGCTTGAAAAACGCAATAATTGCCCCACTGCATAAAGGAGGGAGTAAAGCACTACCAAAAAACTACCGCCCGGTAGCTCTAACCTCTCACATCATTAAAGTTTTCGAGCGAGTCCTGCGAAGCAAAATTTCAACATTCATGGAGACAAATGAACTACACAACACCGGTCAACATGGGTTCAGAGCGGGAAGATCATGTCTCTCACAACTTTTGGAACACTATGACAAAATTCTTAAAGCGCTAGAAGAAAAGAAAAACGTGGATGTCATTTACACCGATTTTGCTAAGGCATTTGATAAATGTGACCATGGTATAATAGCTCACAAACTGAAAGCAAAAGGTATAACTGGGAAAATCGGACGGTGGATATACAATTTCCTCGTAAACCGAAAACAATCGGTAGCAGTAAACCAAGTCACTTCTGAGCCTTCGGATGTCAAAGGTCAGTGCCCCAAGGAACAGTGCTAGCGCCCCTTCTGTTCCTCATACTAATTTGCGACATAGATACCAACACCAGACACAGTACGGTGTCGTCTTTTGCTGATGACACAAAATTAAGCAAGATAGTAAACACACAAGAGGACACGGGCCGACTGAAGGAAGACATGAATGTAGTGTTCCAGTGGACCAGGGAAAACAACATGCAATTCAATGAGGAAAAATTCCAATTAATACGGTACGGAGATAATAATGGTGTTAAAGAAATTACAAATTACTTAACAGAATCTAACCACATAATAGAACGGAAAGACAGTGTGAAAGACCTTGGGGTATTAATGTCTGAAAATATGGGTTTCAAAGTAGGCGGTTTCAAAAGTGGCGGCTGCGAAACGTCTAACGGGTTGGATTCTGCGTACTTTTAAAACACGCGGTGAATTGCCTATGATAACGCTCTTCAAATCTCTAGTGCTACCGCGGCTTGAATACTGTAGCGTATTAACATCCCCATACAAAGCAGGTGAAATAAATGACGTAGAGAGTGTACAAAAAAAATTCACTTCGCATATAAGTTCGATAAAACATCTACACTATTGGGAGCGTTTAAGAGCACTGAATCTGTACTCACTGGAACGTAAAAGAGAACGTTACCTAATAATATACACGTGGAAAATCGCAGAGGGTTTAGTACCAAACCTACATACTCCGATAGTCATGACATTCAGTGATAGGAGAGGCTGGGAATGCGAAATCCCCCGGATGAATAACAGGGGTGCTATGGGCTCTCTGCGAGAGGGCTGGTTATCACACAGAAGCCCACGTCTCTTCAACAAACTCCCACGGCGAGTAAGAGACAAGAGGGACATCTCGTTAGACAACTTCAAGAGAGCCCTAGATGTCGAACTGCAAAAAGTGCCAGACTAGCCCATCCTCGCAAGGGAGCGAGCTGTCGCTTCAAACAGTCTACTGCACCAAATCACCACCCATAACAAAGTACAAAGGAGTACAAAGTACAAAGGAAATCAAGCAACAACAGATCTAGTGACCCTTCTAGGCTGCTTGTCCTCCAAAACACTGAGGATCAAGTGTCCAAACAGTGGTTTAGAGTGGGTAAGGGAACATTGGAAAGGGAACTACTGCCCTGCCACTAACGTGGCAGGACTAGGAAGTTAGTAGGGGACATATGGGTTAGTAACTGAGGGGAGGATAAAGTTATTCATTTACAAACGCAGTCAGTCGCGGGTTTGATGCGAGATATTTGTCTAGGCAGAATTTAAATGAATCAACGGTGCTGCAGTCTATAACGTCTCGGGGGAAGCCCATTCCACAAGTTGACAACTCGATTGAAGAAGAAATTCTTAGATTCGTGCGAGTTAAAAGATTTACCAATAATTTTGCAACCGTTTCCCCGCGTGTGTAATTAGATTGGTCGATAGTGAAGTACTTACTACAGTTCATATTGTCGATGCCTTTGATGATTTTGAACACTTGAATTAAGTCGCCTCTTAATCTGCGCTGGGTTAAAGGAAATAGATTTAATTCTCTAAGACGCTCTTCGTATGGTTTGTTCTTTAGGCTAGGTATCATTTTGGTAACTCTACGTTGAACTCGTTCTAGCTTGTTTATATCTTTTTGGTAATAAGGGCACCAGGATTGAACGCAGTATTCCAGAAGAGGGCGGACTAAGGAATTGTAAAGGGTTAGGATAACTTCTTTGGATTTATGCTCAAATGACCTGCCTATAAAGCGCGACGAGGGGCGTCGCGCTCCTTGGTGCCGCTAGAAGAGTGGCGAACACATCAAAAGGTATCAAAAGGTAAATCAAGTTTAGATGCTTATGTTCTGGGTGTGGTGTCCCGAGTTCGAATCCCGGGAGGACCATATGCTTTCATTAGTCTATTTAATTACATTGGGTTTTGTAATGGATGAATAATGTTAATAACGGGCTGTTACGTATTTCATATTAATCATAGTTGACGTTCAGGAGCAGTTGACCCAATATGCCTCGAGTCAGTTCCCTAGCCTATGTGAAGAAAACAAAGAAACTATAGGACAGTAAAGAGTGATGCTGTTGGTTTGTAAACGCAATTACATAAGGGGGTCACCGTTTTTTTTATCTCTCTCTCCTTTTCTCTCTTTCCCTGGCTTGTATCCATTCGGCCCCATTCAGCCAATTGTTTTAAGCCGTTTATCCCCATCCAAGTGTCGATTTCTTCTTGGCGAGCGATAACGAGCCAGCATTGTATGGAGAAATCCGGCTTCGCCGGAGATTTTTCTTATCGAAAACTGTACAAATTTAGCTTGCTGTCAAAAAAAAAATATATATACTGTACGGTATATGCTGGTTCGCTATTGCTCGCCAGGAAAATAATGACACCTGTATGGGGGTAAACGTCTTAAAACAGTAGGCTGAATGGGGCCGAGTGGATTCAAACCAAAGAGAGAGGGAGAGAAAGAGAAAAAAAGCAAGGTGGGCCCCCTTAAGCTTAAGGTTAATTAAGAGTGAGATATTTGTCTAGTTGATTTTTAAAAGTTTGATCAGTACCGGTACTCCATTCAATGGCATTACTAGGTAGTCCATTCCGTAAGCTTACCACTCGATTGAAAAGTAATGTGTTTGCCTCATGTCACTACACAATCCCTTTCCACTATAGAATAGCTCCCTGGAATGGACCGCGAAGTCTTTGAGAAACTCACTATTCCTTGTAAACGCGCTCTCTCTCCCTCCCTTCAATCTAGGTCAAGTTTAATTTAGCAAGAATCTAATTCAATCCTACAAAAAAAGTACAGAAAGGTCGTGACATTTCAGGGAGCCCACCTCGCTTTTTTTTTCTCTTTCTCTCCCTCTCTCTTTGGCTTTTATCTATTCGGCCCCATTCAGCCTACTATTTTAAGACGTTTACCCCCATCCAGGTGTCAATATTTTCCTGGCGAGCGGTAGCCAGCCATCATATATATATATATATTTGTTTTGACAGCAAGCTAACTTTGTACATTTTTCGATAGAAAAATGCCTCCGGCAAAGCTGGATTTCTCCATACAATTGCTATCGCTTGCCAGGAAGAAATCGACACGTGGATGGGGATAAACGTCTTAAAACAGTTGGCTGATGGAAATGGATAAAACCAGGGAAAGAGAGAAAAGGAAAGAAAGATAAAAAAGCCGGTGACCCCCCTTATAGCGCGCACCAAACACTTCCTGATCGCCGAACCACCCAGTGTTACCAAAGCAAGTTCGCTAGATAGTAAATACATGCTCATAATAGCAAGAATAACGGCCCAATCTCTACAGTATCTCTCTTAAATAATGGCACAATCTCTACAATATATCTCTTAAATAGCTAGAATAACGGCACAATCTCTACAATATATCTCTTAAATAGCTAGAATAACGGCCCAATCTCTACAGTATCTCTCTTAAATATCGGCCCAATCTCTACAATATATCTCTTAAATAATGGCACAATCTCTACAATATCTCTCTTAAATAACGGCACAATCTCTACAATATCTCTCTTAAATAACGGCACAATCTCTACAATATCTCTCTTAAATAACGGCACAATCTCTACAATATCTCTTAAATAACTGCCCAATCTCTACAATATCTCTCTTAAATAGCAAGAATAATGGCACAATCTCTACAATATCTCTCTTAAATAGCAAGAATAATGGCACAATCTCTACAATATCTCTCTAAATAGCTAGAATAATGGCACAATCTCTACAATATCTCTTAAATAGCAAGAATAATGGCACAATCTCTACAATATCTCTCTTAAATAGCAAGAATAATGGCACAATCTCTACAATATCTCTCTTAAATAGCAAGAATAATGGCACAATCTCTACAATATATCTCTAAAATAGCAAGAATAACGGCCCAATCTCTACAATATCTCTCTAAAATAGCAAGAATAACGGCACAATCTCTACAATATCTCTCTTAAATAATGGCACAATCTCTACAACATCTCTCTTAAATAGCAAGAATAACGGCACAATCTCTACAACATCTCTCTTAAATAGCAAGAATAACGGCACAATCTCTACAATATCTCTCTTAAATAACGGCACAATCTCTACAATATCCCTCTTAAATAGCTAGAATAACGGCCCAATCTCTACAATATCTCTCTAAATAGCTAGAATAACGGCACAATCTCTACAATATCTCTCTAAATAGCTAGAATAACGGCACAATCTCTACAATATCTCTCTAAATAGCTAGAATAACGGCTCAATCTCTACAATATATCTCTTAAATAGCAAGAATAATGGCCCAATCTCTACAGTATCTCTCTTAAATAACGGCCCAATCTCTACAATATCTCTGTAAATTAACGGCCCAATCTCTACAATATCTCTGTAAATTAACGGCCCAATCTCTACAATATCTCTCTTAAATAATGGCACAATCTCTACAATATCTCTCTTAAATAATGGCACAATCTCTACAATATCTCTTAAATAATGGCACAATCTCTACAATATCTCTCTTAAATAGCTAGAGTAACGGCCCAATCTCTACAATAGCTCTCTAAAATAGCTAGAATAACGGCCCAATCTCTACAATATCTCTAAGATGGCTCAAATCTACAGAATATCACAAGAATTCATGTCGCTAAATGTCAAAAAATGCCTCTAGATCGAAGAAAATACCTCCAGATCTAGCGGGAATGTAGATAATTGGCAACATTATCTCTCTCACCCCCCCCCCCCCCCTCACCCACCACCACCACCACCACCACCTCCACCACCAGCATCAGTCCGCTTGTGGTTTGTTGGGGGCGACAGACATAGCAGTAGTAGCGACAACAGTAGCCTCCCATTTTTTTTTTTTTTTTTTTTTTTTTGGCGTGGCGAATTTGCCCTTGGTTTTTTGTTTCGTTAAAATCACTAAGCAATACCTTTCACACATTTGTTTGTGATAGCTTATTTCGAAACATCATAATTGCAAATGTTACAATGAGTCGTTTTAGTAGTTTATAATAATTATATACTATATTCATATAAGTATATCGCTTTTTCTGGGCCCCCTTCTCCCTCATGTTTAACATATTATTTTTGAGATTGAAAGACGTACTGTCCATTAGTTTGGCGATTTTGAAACCTTTTGCCCCATTTCTTTGTCAATATTAAGACCTTTCATGCCATTTAGGTTTCGCCTGTAATTTTAGAAGGAACCGGCGTTCGGCTGGGACATTTTTAATACCGCAAAATGTACAAATTAATCTTAAAAGGGGGTCTACGTTTTTTTTTTTTTTTTTTTAAAGCTTGATGGAGGTCTAGCGAGGAAACTCAAAAATATAATAACTAAATAATTAGACCAAAAAACAAGTACTACCCCCTTAAAAATGCAAGTAGCTCCTACTATCTATATTGCATTTAATGAGGTACCAGTCATATAAAAGGCTATCGCTCGCTAGGAAAACCTCCCACCTAAATGACAAAAAGGTTTAACAAATCGCCAAACTAATGAAGGAACGTCCTAAAATCTCAACTCTAATGGGGCTAAACATGAAGGAGAATGAGGGCCAAGAAAACAGCAAATCTCCCCTTAAACTTCAGTTCTATGTCCTATGTATCTGCACAACAAAGCATTCCATGGACACTATGCAGGCGAGAGATCATGAACTCTTTCCTCTGTAGCTCACAAAAGGCTAGAGCAAATTGGCTGTAAATTCCCACACCTATTCCTTGACTGACTCTCCCCAAACGGTAGAAATATTAGTTCGATTACTCTAGTCGTTATTTAGTTACAGAGGTTAGAGGTTATGATTTCTCGCCTAGTCTATTTGCTGTAGTTAGGCGAGCAATCTTGACCTCTAACCTCTGTAACTCAAAAACGACTAGAGTAATCAAGCAAATATTTCTACCAGTTGGGAAGAGTCCGTCAAGGAATAGATGTGGAAAGTTACAGCCAATTTTCTCTAGCCCTTTTTGAGTTACAGAGGATAAAGGTCATGATTTTTCGCCTACTTACAGCGAATAGACTATATCTACGCTGATGTCTGTTGGTCCCTCCCAGCACCACCACTGTTAAGGGAACCCACCTCGCTTTGTTTCTCTTTCTCTCCTTTTCCCTCTTTCTCTGGTTTGTATCCATTCGGCCCCATTCAGCCGACTGTTTTAAGAAATTTATCCCCATGCAGGTGTTGATTTCTTCCTGGCGAGCGATACCGAGCCAGCATTGTATGGAGACATCCGGCTTTGGCGGAGACATTTTTCTATCGAAAAATGTACAAATTTAGCTTGCTGTAAAACATATATATATATATGGTATATATATACTGTATATGCTGGCTCGCTACCGCTCGCCAGGAAAATATTGACACCTGGATGGGGGCAAACATCTTAAAACAGTAGGCTGAATGGGGCCCAAATGGATACAAGCCAAAGAGAGAGGGAGAGAAAGATAAAAAAAGCGAGGTGGGCTCTTTTAAACTACTCATGACATTTAGTGGTATCGATCATAAATGAAGAATGAATAATACAGACGGTGGCGCTGAACAGAAACGATACTATGTACAGTATATATATATATATATATATATACATATATATACTGTATATATATATATATATATATATATATATATATATATATAATATACAGTATATATATATTATATAGATATATATATATATATATATTATATATATATATCCACTTTTCCTATTTTTTATTTTTTATTTTTTTTGGGGGGGGGGGGGGGGGGCGACTCAAGACAGAGCCAGAATAGGGACAACACAATACACACATAAAACAATGAACACACAAAACAAAATACAAATTCACACACATCTACAGTAGGTCATATATATATATATTTATATATATACAGTATATAGTACTGTATATAATTATATACAAGCCATTTATATATATATATATATATATATATATATATATATATATATATATTTTGTTCTCTCTCTCTCTCTATCTCTCTCTCTCTCTCTCTCTCTCTCTCTCTCTCTCTCTCTCTCTCTCTCTCTCTCTCTCTCTCTCTCTCTCTCTCTCTCTCTCTCCAATTACCTCCCCCGTCCCCCCCCATCCCTCTAGGCCAGCGCTAATTGGTTCAACGCCTGGCCAATCACGAGGCAGAATTAATCGCTCCTGCTTTTTTGTCCGGCATTTCGACCAATCAATCTGTTTATTTGATTGTTTGCTTTTTTGTTTGACCTTGGTTTGATTAGGGGACAGTGGCTGTTTGATTGGTGTAATAATTCATTTATTCACATATTTGTTTAGTTTCCTCCCTAGACCTCCATCAAGCTTTGAAAAACACCCCATAGACACCCCTTCAAGATTGATTTGTAAATTTGTCGGTAGAAAAATGTCTTGGCCAAAGGCCGATTCCTCCTAGAATTACAGGCTCGCTTACGCTCGCCAGGAAAAATCGACACTTGAATAGCACGAAGGGTCCTAATATTGACAAAGAAATGGGGTGAAAGATCATAAAATCCCCAAACTAATGGAACCAACGTCTTAAAATCTCAAAACTATTGGGGCTAAACATGAGGGAGAAAGGGGTCCAGAAAAACGGTCTGTCTCCCCTTAATCTCCTTTTGGGCTCATTCATTCATTGGTCTATGTGGTGATTTTATAGCCTTTTCATCTGTCATGGAACTGTTTGTGTGCTATTATTAAAGGATATATTTAGCTTGGCGTGTGTGTGCCCCATCTGTGACTGTGTGTGTGTGTGTGTGTGTGTGTGTGTGTGTGTGTGTGTGTGTGTGTGTGTAGGCTATGTGTTATTATTTTATAGCCTTTTCATCTGTCATGGAACTGTTTGTGTGCTATTATTAAAGGATATATTTAGCTTGGCGTGTGTGTGCCCCATCTGTGACTGTGTGTGTGTGTGTGTGTGTGTGTATGTGTGTAGGCTATGTGTTATTATTTTATAGCCTTTTCATCTGTCATGGAACTGTTTGTGTGCTATTATTAAAGGATATATTTAGCTTGGCGTGTGTTTGCCTCGTCTGTGACTGTGTGTGTGTGTGTGTGTGTTTGCGCGCGCGTGTGGATGTGTGTGTGTGTGTGTAGGCTATGTGTGTGTGTTTGCGCGCGCGTGTGTGTTACTCAGTTACTTGTTCGTCAAGGGGAATCCACGCAATGCGAGCTAAGCTCATTATTATCGCGCCTCCTTAACTGGGAATGTATTGCGTGAAATGTTAAGTGTTTTATGTACTGTTGGAATGGCTGTGGATGTGTGTGTAGTCTGTATTTTAGCCAATTGGCGACATCGGAAACGAAGGCTTAGGGTGGATCTGTATGGTACCATTCTCACTATAGACGGTACCGTCTCGCCCGAAGGCTTAGGTAGCCATCAGCTTAGGTGAACCATATGATACCCATCTCGCCTTGTACCATTTTTGTGTGTGGGTGTGTGTGTGTAGGCTATGTGTGTGTGTTTGCGCGTGTGTATGTGTGTATTCTCAATTGCTCATATGTCTTAAGCGACTGTCACACGAGGACTTTTTCCGTCAATTTTCCACGAGCAATTTTGTTATCGTATTATTTCGGGACTTTTTCGCACTGGTATCGGTAACTAGGCTGACGGTAGATTATGTTAGGCGGCTGAATTCTGATATAAAGTGTAATATTTTAAGCTGCTAGACCGTAACTGCCCGTAAAAAATGCTCGAAAAAGAGCTTGTGTGACACCGGCTTCAGTTTAGGAAGATTTTTTAGAAACCAAAGGGGTAATACATATCATAAGTTTCTGAATTCTCACAGGTTTCTCCTAAGCTGAATATAAACGACATATTTATATATTGAAAGTTACCTATAGGAACGCCCTAGACTAGAATTGACAAACACAAAACAAATATGCTTCCTCTTTTCTGATATTGGTGGTGTAATGGTTTAGATGCTTATGTTCTGGGTGTGGTGTCCCGAGTTCGAATCCCGGGAGGACCATATGCTGTCTTTAGTTTTTCGAGTGCATTGGGGTTTGTAGTTGATGATTAATGTTAAGAACGGGTTGTTACTTAATTCCTTCGATATGGGATCAGATAAACCCTTTCTAAATTGCTTTCATAAGACGCCCATTGCATTCACCCACCACTTTAGGTCTTAATATTGACAATGGAATGGAGTGAAAGGTCTCAAAATCGCCAAACTAATGGAACGAGCGTCATAAAATGTCAAAACTAGTATGCTAAACATGAGGGAGAAGGGGATCCAGAAAATGCGAGTACTTCTCCCTTAAGGGAGCCCACCTCGCTTTTTTTCTCTGTCTCTCCCTCTCCCTTTGGCTTGTATTCATTCGGCCCCATTCAGCCTACTGTTTTAAGACGTTTACCCCCATCCAGGTGTCAATATTTTCCTGGCAAGCGGTAGCGAGCCAGCATATATATATAATTTTTTGACAGCAAGCTAAATTTGTACACTTTTCGATAGAAAAATTTCTCCGGCGAAGCCGGATTTCTCCATACAATGCTGGCTCGCTATCGCTCGCCAGGAAGGTATCGACACCTGGATGGGGATAAACGTCTTAAAACAGTTGGCTGAAAGGGGCCGAATGGATATAAGCCAGGGAAAGAGAGAAAAGGAGAGAGAGATAAAAAAGCCGGTGACCCCCTTTAAGCAGACATTTTATGGCGTATACGCTCTCTGCTTGATTGCTTTTATATTGTCAAGGCTTCATTGGGGTGCGTGTGTGTCTGTACTGCTAAAGAGAGAGAGAGTGAGTGAGCGAGTGAGTGAGTGAGTGTTGTGTGGTATGGGCCTGAACTTGGCTTCGTAGGAATGCTTGGTAGTTTGTTTTGTGTGTGTCCATATATATATATATATATATATATACTGTATATTCATATATATATATATAATATATATATATATATAATATATATAATAATATATATAATATATATATATATATACTATATTATATATATATATTATCTATATATTATATATATATATATATATAACGGTATATATATATAGAGACAGACAGACAGACAGACAGACACGCACACACACATACGCACTCGTACTCGCCGCAATGGAGGGGGTATGAACTGAGAGAGCTCTGAAGAACACTGATTGTTTTAAGCTGATTGTTGTTAGCTGAATAAAAGAGATGCAACTAAGCGCACCCTCATACTGCATATGTATATAGATAGTTAGTTAGTTTATTCATTTATTTCATAAAAGGTTACATGGTACCTTTTTACATATATACAGATACATACAGACATAGACTACATTAGATCTGGACTGGACACGAAGATGGAACTTTGCAGTAAGGTCGAACTTAGGGGTTCGTTCACCGATTTTGGGTCCCTTACCGCAAAGTTCCATTTTCGTGTCCAGTCCAGATCTACTGTAGTCTATGATTCAGATATAACCAGATAGATAGATAGATATATGGATAGATAGATAGATATAAATTTATAATGATAATACTAATACTAATACAAAAAAGATTATTAATAATAATAATAATAATAATAATAATAATAATAATAATAATATTATTATTATTATTGTTAATAATGATGATAATACTATTGTAAGAGTACGCGTGTATTAACTATCTTTGTGGGGGTCTTTGTTTGCATGTGTGTGCGCACTTATAAATATGTGCATCTGCGTTGTGTGCACTTCCAGTATATACCACACACATACGAGTGCAAGTGTATGTACCTATACTATGTGTGTTGGTATATATGTAGCCTGTGTATTTAGGTCAGCGCGACATTTTTGAAGCCAGCTGAGCGCTAAGGGAATATCAATTTTTCATGGCACATCGGGTTCATGGGTGTATTTTTATGGCTGTGCGTCTGTATGTAAATGTTTGTCTGTGTGTGTGTGTGTGTGTGTGTGTGTGTGTGTGTGTGTGTGTGTGTGTGTGTGTGTGTGTGTCCACTTATTTTTACGAATGTTGATTTATGATAATGTTATTTTTGATGGTGTCACTGTATTTGTGACGATGCAAACATATATTGTTTTAACTTGATGTTGTATATACGACTGCTAATTCTAATATACAGTATGTATATATATACAGTATATCGGGTGACTTGGCGTTATTATGAGATGTTATCCTTTTCTAACATAAGAAAAGGTATTCGTATAACTCTGTTGTTGTTTGCTTTCCTTGGTACCTACGCCTTACTCCTCCTCCTATTCGACCTCTTTCGTGTACCAAGCCATCAATCTTCCTTCCACCCAGTCTATTTTTAAAACTCGGGTTAATTTTTCTTCCCCAAAATCCATATCAATATTAGTCTACTTCCTCCCTCCTACTGTACGTCCCTGTCTCCCTCTCTCTTCTTTTGTTTTGTTTATATCTTCTTTTACCTCCTTTCCTTACGCTCTTTTCCTTCTTTATTCCTTTCCATTCTGTTCTGCCTTCCTTCCTGGCTTCCTTCTACTCTCCCATACCTTCCTTTCTTCCTTCCTTCCTTCCTTTCTTCATTTATTCCTTCCTTCCTTGCATCCTTCCTTCCATCCTTCATACCTTTTTTCATTTATTCCTTCCTTCCTTGCATCCTTCCTTCCATCCTTCATACCTTCCTTCCTTTCTTCATTTATTCCTTCCTTCCTTGCATCCTTCCTCCCATCCTTCATACCTTCCTTCCTTTCTTCATTTATTCCTTCCTTCCTTGCATCCTTCCTTCCTTCTTCCTTCTTTCCTCCCTTCCTTCCTGCCTTCCTTCCTCTTCCCTCCCTTCCTGCCTTCCTACCTTCCTTCCTTTCTTCATTTATTCCTTCCTTCCTTCCTTCCTTCTTTTATTCCTTTATTCCTTCCATCCTTTCTGCCTTCCTTCCACCCTCCAATACCTTCCTTCCATCCTTGCATCCTTCCTTCCTCCATTCCTTCCTTCCCTTCCATCCTTCCTTCCATCCTTGCACCCCTCTCTCTCTCCCTTGACTGTTTGTTTACGTCTTCGTATTCCGCTGTCATCCTTCCCTTCCCTTCCCTTCCCTTCCTTATAATTATCTGTCTTCCTTGTGTCCTTCTTTCTCCCCTCCTTTCCTCCTCCCTTATTCATCCTTCTATTGTGTATATCTGTTTTATATATGTCGTCGTTCGTTAGCTTCCCCTATCTCTCTTCTACCCTTGGCTGCCTTTCTTGGCCTATTCATTAATTTATTCATTTATTGTTTAGGTTCCTTGCTAGACATCCCTCAAACTTGGATCAATATCCCCTAAATCCTCCCTCAAGATAAATTTGTAAATTTTTCGGTAGAAAAATTTCCCGGTCGAAGGTCGGTTCCTCATAAAATTACAGCCTCGCTATCGCTCGCCAGGAAAATATCGACACCTAAATGGCAAGATATAGGTCTTAAAATTGACAACGAAATGGGACGAAAGGGCTTAAAATCGCCAAACTAATGAACCGAACGCCTTAAAATCTAAAAACCAATAAGGCTAAACATGAGGGAGAAGGGGGCCAGCAAAAACAGCCCATCCCTCCTTAATCTAGCCTTCTCTAGCTCCCTCCTTCCCTGTCTCTCTCACTCTCTCTCTCTACCTCCTTCCCTTTTTTCTCTCCACCCACCCCTCTCTCTTTCTGTCTCTATCTTTGTTCCCTCCCTCTCCTCTCTCCTTCCATCATTCTCTTCTACTCCCTCCCTCTCTTCGTCCTCTCTCGCTCTCTCCCTCTCCTCTCTCCTTCCATCTTTCTCTTCTACTCCCTCCCTCTCTTCGTCCTCTCTCGCTCTCTCTCTTCCCTCCCTTTCCTCTCTCCTTCTTTTATTTTACGTTGTGTTTTACTCTCTCCCTTTCTCCCCCAATTCTCCCCTCCCCCATTCTACATGACCCTCTGCAACCTTTCTGCCCTCCATCCCCCCCTTTGCCTCGCCCCCTCCCTACCTGTCACTGTCCCTCCCCCCACACCCAGCCTTCCCCACCGTCCCCCCCATCCTTCATCCCTCCCCCCCCACCTTCCTCCCGCTCTCTCTCTCGCTTCTCCCACCCACCCCACTCGGCTTCCATCCTTCACTTCACTGTCCCCCAACACCTCCTTCCCCCCTCTCCCCTCTCCCTCCCTCCCTCCCTTCACCCTCCCCCCTCTCTCCCCACCCATCCACACACCACACACCCTCTGGCCTCCATCATTCACTGTCCCGTCCCCCCCACACCCTCCTTCCCTCCCCGCGCGTCTCGTTCCCCTCCACGCCCGCCCCTCTTCTCTCACCACCCACCCCACCCACCCTGCTTTTCCAGTTCAGAGGCAGCGTTCAATGTTCCCTCCCCCCACACCCATCCTTCCCCTCCTCTCCCATCTCTCCCTCAACTACCCTCCCACCAGTCCCACCGATCTCTCTGCAGAAATACGCACACCGCCCACCCACCCACCCATGTGGTAAATCCATCCTTTCAATGAATTCTACCTCTCGTGACCCGCAAAACGACAACATCCTTCTCTCTGTCTCCCCCCCTCTCTCCCTCCATCCCTCCCAACACCCTCCCCCTTCTCTCGTCCCACCCACCCACCCACCCTGCTCATCCATTTCACTGCCCTCCCCCCCAAACCCATCCTTCTCTCCCCCTTCCCTCTCCCTCCATCCCTCCCACTCCCCCTCCCCCTCTCTCTCCAACCCACCCACCCTGTTTCCATCATCCTTCACTGTCCCTCCCCCCACACCCATCCTTCTCTCCCTCTCTCTCCCTCCATCCTCCACTCCCACCCTCTCTCTCCCACCACCCACCCCCCCCCCCCTGCTTTCCATCCTTCACGTCCCTTCCCCCCACACCCATCCTTCTCTCCCTCTCGCTCCCTCCATCCTGACCCACCTCCCCCTGTCTCTCCCATCGCCCCCACCCTGCTTCCCCCTTCCCTGTCCCCTCCCCCCACCCCATCTTCTCGTCCCTCCTCTCCTCAATCCCTCCCAGCCTCCCCTCTCTCTCACACCACCCACCCTGCTTACCATCCTCACTTGGTCCTCCCCCCCACACCCATCCTTATCCAGCACTCTCTATCCTCATCCCCCCCTATCTCTCCCAACAGCCCAAACCCACCCTGTTTCCTCAGCAGTCTTCGCACACTGTCCCCCCCTCCTTCCCTCTCAATCCGCCTTATCTCCCCCTCCCCCTTTCCCACCCAACCACCCGGCCTCCAATCTTTACTGTCCCTCCCCCCACACCTATCCTTCCCTCCCCTCTCTCCCTCCCTCCCTCTCTCTCCCTCCATCCATCCCTCCTACCGAGAAAGGAGGGAAATTTACGAGAAAATTTACGAACAAATTGCAGATGTAAGTAACTCACAAGATACCGTAATTTTTGGCGACTTTAATTTACCTGTGACCAAGTGGGGCGATACTCTTACTTCACACTCCGGACATGACTTGTATACGAACTTGCAAGAGAGTTCGCTTTATCAATTTGTTCGAATGCCGACCGGAGAGAGAACCGTGGTAAATAACGTTCATAGAGAGCATGATGTGTGTGGTGGAACTTGCAACAGGTAGAAAGAATATATATGATAGATTGAAAATTGAGATTGAAGGGGTGCATAAGATGAAATTCACAAGTAATACACAGGCGAACTAACTCGCATATACGGACAGATACACTTTCACTTTAAAGTAGTGACTGTAGTAACGAACCAAAATAGTAGCATCCGAAAAGTCCCTAATTTCAAGAAAGAAAACTTCCATTAAACTTAGAGCTATGTTTAAAGAAACTGACTGGAGCTTTTTAATTAACAATAACGACATAAATACATCTTGGAAAGTTATTCGAAACCACTGACCTAAAAGCAGTGCAAGACTGCCTACCATCGAAAATACGGAGTCCAGGCCATAATAATACAAGCCCAAATGGTGGAATAAAGATATTTCAAACGGCCTGCTGACTAAATAATGTGCTAATGATAGAGTAAAATCCTCACAAAATGACGAAGAACGGGGTGACCATTTGTAGAGCTACGACCGCAAAGCCAAAAAGTTAATTAAGCAAAGTAAAAAGACCTTAGAGTTACATATTGCGAATGGACCAAAGTAAAACAAACCCGAAAGAATTCTATAGTTATCTCAGAAAGAAAAACGTAGTTACGTCAAAACTGTGGGGACCGTTAGTCGATGAAAAAGGAGAATTACACCAAAGACGAAGTACAATTTTTTATGGAGTACTGCCCTCAATACCTTCTTCTGCATCAGTTTTTACAAAAAGAAGACCATCAGTGATATCCCTACACCATCGCCTATTCAGATTCGATAATACAGATGTTCTAAGCATTATCACCGTTACAGAGAGAGAAGTATTGACTTGTTTAGATAAACTCAAGTAAAATAAAACGCCAGGACCTGGATACAATTCTCGCCTAGAGTTCTAAAGGAAGCTAAGAAGGAGCGCTCCAAACCACTGACATTACTATTCAATTAAATCCTTGCAGTCTGGAAAACTATGCCTGATCAGGGGAAGCTAGCCAACGTAACACCGATATTAAAAAAAAGGCAGGCCAATACCTACACAGTAGAAATATCGTCCAATTAGCTTAAACTCAGTTGTATGGTAAATGCTAGAAACGGTTTCATACGAGGACAGACTCGTAAATCACTTGGAGGAAAATAACATACTTAAAGATACTCAACACGGCTTTCGTAAAAAAACGTTCCTGTTAAACAAACCTCTTAGACTTCGTCCCGGATATCCTCAAAACCGCTACGATGAGAGTAAAGGGTAGATATATTATACCTTGATTTGCAAATAGGGCCTTTGAGCAACAGTTTCACCACAAACGTTTACTGCTAAAACTAAACAAGCGCATGGTAATACAAGACGGTGTGTTGAAATTGATAAGGAACAACACTTGGCTCAGCTACAGAAAAAGCTATTAAGGGTGAGTCATTAACGATTAACTGGGCAGTCTAAATGGACTCACGGAATGTATTATGGTGAGCGGCTGGGTACAGCCAGTGGATCCGGGTTACGCTAGGAGTCCCTATTTTGTCTGTTTTTTTTTTCTTGCTTATGAATATAACGTGTGGGCGAAGACATGCTACCATTGAGTTGTCTCCCCGCTGCACAATCTCAAAATTTGCTGCCGAGTCTTGCCAAGAATGCAGAGCACGCGCTGAGTCCGATATAGGAACATACGTGACGAGAATGCAACACAATCCGTACGATAAATGTGTGTGTGTGGTTGGCGCTCGCAAATTTGGGCACCTCATGATTGTGTTCCGACTGCGGATCAATGTAAAAGTACGACATGTCGGATACCCTACGCGATGCATTCGCAAAACTATTTCGCTGCATGGCACTCCAGCTTCACGCACTAGAATGTATACCAGAGCAAAGTGCGTTGGGGGCCTACCAATTCGATCGCTAGCTAACCGTAAAACCACCCGATGGTCAACAGATATTAGTTCGAAAGGGGTGTAAGAAGGCAAACAAGATAATTGGCTTTATAGGCAGGGCATTTGAGCATAAATCCAAAGAAGTTATCCTAACCCTTTACAGCATTCCTTAGTCTCGCCCTCTTCTGGAATACTTGCGTTCAATTTGAGTCGCCCTTAGTACCAAAATCACTGATATTTAAACAAGCTAGAACGAGTTCCTACCGTAGAGTTACACAAAAATGCTACTCTGGACCTTATAAGCCAAATACAGACGAAGAGCGGCTTAGAGCATTAATATCTATTTCCTGGTAACACAGCGCAGATTAATAGTTATCTGTGTTCGCCGGAATGCGTCATCTGATCCGATTAGTAAGTTAAATTTCACGTGTTAGCAAAATCACACTCAAAGGTCTGCGGACATATTGATGAAACTGGGAGTACAGTACTTCACTATCGCCCACTCTACTCCACGCGTGGGAAACGGGGAAACGGTTGCAAACTTATTGGTAAATCTTTTAACTCGCACGAATCTACGAATTTCTTCTTCAATCGATGTGGTGTGAACCTGCCCCCTCGCGCCTGGGCTTCCCGAGAGTTTATAGAGCCGTGTGACCAGCTCCGTTCGCGTCAGTTAAATTCCGCCTCGACATCATTGTATCTTCGAATCAAACCCGCGACTGACTGCGTTATGTAAATGAATAACTTTATCCTCCCCTCAGTTACTGAACCCATATGTCACCTACTAACTTCCTAGTCCTGCAACGTTAGTGGCAGTGCGCTTCGTAGTTCCTTTCCAATGTACCCTTCACCAACTCTCAGACCACGGTTTGGGACACAGTTGCAGCATCAAAGTGTTTTGGAGGACAAGCAACCTCAGAAGGGTCACTCAGATTCTGCTGTTGCTTGATTCTCCTTTGTACTCTTTGGTATCATATCGCATCCACCCACCGCTCACCGCACCTGCTCCTCCTCCATACATTCTCAACACGCTCGAAGAAGTTCCACCTTGCCTCTCTCTCTCTCGCTCTCGTCTCTATCTATACTCCTCATAGTCGCTCCTTCTAGATCTCTC